>OZ018324.1:182058617-183258617 GCA_963969495.1 Ceratothoa steindachneri | reverse complement strand
ATTTAAATATATTGAATACTGTTTTGTTGACATCCTAAAATATTTTGTTCCCTTGGAAACCTGTTGAAGCGTAAAATTATACTAATTTTTAAAAAATAAATCTCTAAATAAAATAGGCTTAGAATTGATTTATTAGTAAAGCCGACATATAGTCTTCTAATTAAACAAGTACCGATACTATATTTTGCTAATATATTTAAAATAGAAATTTTCGCTAAATTCTTTCCTTCATAACGTTAACTATGTATACCTATTATTTGAAGACAGGTAAATGTCCATAAACTTAAAAAAAATAAATAATTAACTATAATTTAACAAATCATATCATCAATATTTCTAAACTCTATACATCTTTATATGTGATCTTTAAAATTGTGGTGAAAGAAAGATCGACGCCTTCGGGTACGTGACATCGGTACTTGTTTAATTACAAGCCTTATGCAAACTCGTGGCAGAAAACATAAACAGTTGGTGTTAAACGAAGTTATCACCAAATATCGCTTGGACAAAAAAACAAATGACATTCACATAGCGGCATATTTAAGAATCTGAAATTAAAAGTCACCTGAACGTCAAAGGCGATCATAAAGTTCTAGATAACAATAAAAAAAGTATTTAAGATCAAGATCAAGATAACTACCATGAAAGTGATCTGCAATTCAAAGTTAAAGATAATAAAATTATTACCCCTCTTTGGTTTTATTCAGCATTATTTAGGCTTTAATGAGTTACACGCACACTTGCAACTAGAGATTTAGTTATATATGTTAAAAACATTTTTTATGCTTTTGGTTGATCGCGAAATAAATCGGCCAAAGAACAGCAACCAGATGATGACCAAATATATGCGTAGCTGACTTTGATTTGAAAAAATATTTCCTATGGAAGGTTCTATCTTGTCATATACATTCGTTAAATAGATCAAACTCTTGAATATTTAAAGGGAGGCATCGTGCCTTGAATAAAATTTGCCAGAAAGTTTTTGAATAGGAAATAGAAGGGTTATTGGTTCATTTGGGAATTCTGGGTTCAATTTTCCGATTGACTGGAATCTTAGTCTCTCTTAGTACTGTCAAACAGATGCGTTATATTTGTAAATTTTCCAAGAGTTATTTGATCATTTCAAGTTCCACTGGGATTTATTCATATTTAAACTGTAAATAGCGCTGATCTCACTATACTCTGTCTGGTACAAGATAGAAAAACAATAATGAAAATAAGGTCGAAGTGTTATAATCTTAACAAAAATCATGAGAAAACCTCACTCAAATCTAATTCGACATAATCAGAAACCATTCTACCCTTATTTGAAAGCAGATGACCCCAGAGCTTATTCCTAAAATCACATTGACTTTATCTCAAACCTCAATTATTTGTTCAGTGGTATGGTTCATAAAGTACTTAAAATCCAGCCTATTGCATATTAATTCCACCTACTCAGTTTTTACGCCTTTGTAATGAAAATTTAAAAAGATCCGTGAGTTAACGACCCAATCATTATAGCCCGTTTGAGATCAAATATTATATCTAGTATATGTACACAAACGCACAGGTTTTAAAGTAAAAAAAGAGGGACAAAGCCTTCCTTAAAAGAAAACCAAGAAGAAGCGATAATAGTAAAACCGGACTATTGCAATAGGTAACTTAATCAAACGCCAGGAAGCGAATATTTATTCCGTGATTCTGAACGGCTCAAAAGACTAACAAATTTTATCATTTTGTCAATATATGGAAATAAATCTGTAGAAACATCTTTTTTTTTATATAACAAACAAAATCAAAAAGGTGAAATGCAAGAAGATATACAGAGAGACAATTAGACTGAGCAATTACACTGGTATTTATTTATGTGAAATAATTTAGCGAACATAAAAGTTGGAATTATTCATGTCAATGAAGATTGCTATTAAGAATTAAGTCATCAAAAGACTGTAATTAAAGAATTCAAACTATTCTTCTCACCGTATACTAATGTATTGGGTTGAGGAATAAGTTCTTGCGGTTTTATCAAATTTATTCATCACTATTAATAATTTTAGAAAAACTTCTATTTAATTGATAGCAATATACAATTTAATCAATAATGTATTCTCCATTGTTATTTGAGACTTCTTCTCAACGTTCAACTAGTTTTTCGATGCCTCTGCAATGAAAATCTCTCGATTATGACTCGAAGAATTCGTTTAACCAAGTTGTTAAATCCACATCAGTATTGAAAGAAACGCCGCGAAAATTGTTGGAGAGCGATCAAGACAGATGGAATTCCGATGGAGCCAAGTAAGGCGTATATGGAGGATACGACAGGATTTCAAAATTAAGCAATTAGATGGCGTCTTTTGTCATATTGGAAGTATGAGGACGAGCATTGTCGTGTTGCAGAATGACTCCATAACTTCGATGAGGTCGCTTTTCACGAATAGCCCGGCTAGTCTATACATTTGTTGAACGTAGAGTTTTGCATTAACAATCTCGTTGGTCACAAGGAGCTCATAAAGAATGATGCCTTTACAATCTCACCACACACACTGCATCTTCTTTCATGGATGAAGTCCTTGCTTTAATCGCGGAAGTGTTTTTATTTTATTGGAGCTAAGCCATTGTTTTCAATGGTTCATGTTGACATACCCCATAAGGGGCGCGGCGATTTGCTATCCTGGCCTGGGTGCTGACGGGATCCAGCGCTCCGTCCGGTCCCAGCTTAGCCTCTCTTCCTTCCTTCAGATAGTCCTATTTCTCCCCTACCTCGTCGCTTTTCATACAACCTCTCCCACGACTTTCTCTGGTCAGCCTCTAATTTCACAGGGTAGATGCTGACCTTTTTCTCAAGCCAACCACCCCGGATCAGGGCTGGGGGGGAGAGGGGACATTGTTCTCTAACCCCTGAGCTCCGGTTCGGGATGGGTTTTTATTAACAACCTGCTTTATCCCCACCCATACCTTCTTCACATCCCCTTTCCTCTCCTCTTCACATTCTGTCAATTTTACGCCGTGTCCAAGGTGGAGCCGCCATGCCGATGGACTGCCAGGCCACCAGGCGGAAGGGGTGGTCCCGAATGGCGGCGCCTGGCTCTGCCGGGCTTGTAAGTACCTCTCGCAGTGCGGGCAACTGCGACAGGTGATGAGCTATTGCGTCCCGTATTAAAAAGAGGGTCACCATGCCCATGTATGACAAAAAAAAACAACCCCAACTTCCCCAAGAAAATCAACGGAGGTCCTCCCCTTGTACTTGCGCAGGGGACCCTTCATAATTCTTTAACCGGAGAGAAGGCTTACTCCTCTCCTACGCATACGGGTGTAGGGGACTCCCCCTCACTCCCTTCTCTAGAGGTGCTTTCGGGCACCTCCCTATTTCCAGTGGCAGTCCCTCCTTTTCTTTCTAAGGGGACTGCCAAGAAAGCCAGCAGGCAGCCCATTGCCGACCGCCCCTCGTGTAAGCGGCTCGGTAGGGCAAACCCCCTTAGGGGGGACAGGGAAGCCAGGCCCCTTCGCTCACTTCCCTCAAAAGACCTGCTGGCAAGGATATTAAACCTTGCCGGGGTGTAGGCTTGTGCCTCCACACAAATGACTCTTGACGCTGCCAAGGGGACCTGCGATGTTCTGGGAGGGGATGGCCAACTGGAGGCCCCTCCTGTGATAGACATGGTCCTTAAGGAGACCCAGCCTCAGAGGGTAGGGCCTTCCATGGGGGAGAATCCGGGCTCGGCGCCAAGCACCGAACCCGAGTCCGCCCCTTTGCAAGGTCCCCCTCAAACGGCTGAGGGCTCCGAGGCAATACAAAGAGGGGAGGGATCTCCTCTGACAGGTGCCCCCACGACTACCAGGAACTTCTCCATTTCGGAGAATGACCTGGCTGAGGCCGGCCCATCTGGCATGGGGGCTTCTGCCGGTGGAGGTGAGGAGCGGGTTCATTCCCCGCCCTCCTGTCCAAAAAAGAAAAGGACGAAAAAGACCAAAAAGACAAAGAAGACTCGGGGCTCCTCTCCATCCGCGGGGGCTACGGGGACGGGTGGGTCTGCTGCCACTTTGGCAAGCGACCAAGACAAGATCGGCACATCCGGCCTCTTTGCCCCCCCGGGTACGGAGCTCCTGACGATGCCAAAGACCAAAAGTGCACAGGGCGGAGCCTCGATGACATCGGGGCCCCTCATTCAGAGGTTACCAGGCGTTTTCAAGCCCGCTGGCTTCAAACGCTTCCTCGTTATTCGCTCCACTGAGGGCACCATGTTGTCCAAGGGCAACATGATCCATCAGAGGAGAGGATTAGCTAGTGCAATTGGTAGAGAGCCCAAGGTAACCCGTTTCTCGGACGAGAGCCTTCTGGCGAATGCGACGAATCCCACCGAGGCGCCTAAGATAAGTGCTCTTCGGACACTTCATGGTACCCCGGTGAGTGTGACGCTGAACTCTACCATGACTTGTGTGAAAGGAGTAGTTCATGCGAGGGAACTCGTTGACTACTCCATTGAGGACATCACCCTAGAGCTGGCCAACCATGGGGCGGTCAAGGTCGAACGTGTGATGAGAAAACAGGGAGGGGCCTCGAGACCCGCCCATACACTCTTCGTCACGTTCGACTGTGACAAGCTCCCTAAGTCGGTGCGTGCCGGTTGGTACCGCTACCGCGTGAAGGCATTCGTGCCACTGCCGCGGCGGTGCTATTACCGTCACCGCTTCGGCCATACGAATCGCTCATGTAGACGTGCAAAGTCGAGGTCACCCGAAGTATGTGTAAATTGCTCCAAGGTCGCACACGATAAGTCAAAATCGTGTGTGGCCAAGTGTGTCAATTGCGGACAACCGCACCCTGCTTCTTCAAAGCAATGTGGTGCATATCTCCTTGAGAAAACAATCCTGGCCTTTCAGGCCCAGGATCGACTCTCATTCCGCGAGGCAAAGGACTTGGTCCTGGCGCGCCCGGCTCTGCCTGGGACGTCATATGCCTCAATAGTTAGAAAGGCACCCTCTGATCCTGGCCCATCCAGGCCAACAAGCACGGTTGTTTCCGCGCCCATTCGGAGCCCTTCTGTGGGCTCTACCCAACCTGGGCACTTCCCTGATAAAGCTGGTGGCAAAAAGGGTTCATGACCTGCCCTGGCTAAAACCAGGGCTCCCCCCTCTTCCCCTAGCGTGACCGTTTCCCGTAAGGCGAAACGGCCACGCGTCTCCACCGAGTCGTTAGACTCACAAGAGGCAACACCCCTGAAGATGGTCGCTAGGCCTTCTTCCGGGGTTCCTAAAGCTGTTCCCCGAAAGGAGGACAGCAACAAAGGAGCTTCGGCCCCTTCGCCCATGCCCCGAGGTGGAGCGAGTGGCTCAGAGACGGTGGTTCCTCGAAAAGAGGGCCCCCGCCTCCGAAGCCGCAACGCCCGCCTAAGGTTTCGAGGCGGAGGGAAGAAAAGACTCGCATGGCGAGCCCAATCTCCCCCAATAAGTCCTCGAAGGCGACAGTGCCTTCAGCGCTTTGTCAAGCCAACCAACAGCGCTTGGGGTTCTGCCCCCGGGAACCGTACGGCCATTTCCGTGAGGGTCTTCAATTCGAGGCGGGCCCCTGCGTCTGCTCCGAGCTAGGCCTGGAGGGCATATTTCTTCAATGGAATTGCCGTGGACTCCTGGCCAACTGGAAGGAGCTGCGGAGGCTTGTCTCGTCCCGTTCCCCGTTAGCTATTTTTTTGCAGGAGACCATGCTAGGCGCGTGCCCGCTGCCTGCCCTCACGGGGTATAAGGGTCTTGCGACCCCACCACCGCGGGATGTCCGGGCTGGGGGATACGCGGTTTACACCCGGCATGATGTCTCCGTTGTTCCTTTCTCTTTAGATACCTCCTTTCAGGCAGTGGCTGTGCAGCTGCACCTGGATAGGAGGTATACTATCATTTCTGCGTACATTCCACCGTCAGCTGCCTTCGACGGGGGGACTTCCGCCGCGTCGTGGCACCGTTGCCGAGGCCCTATCTCTTGCTTGGAGATCAGAACGGCAGGCATCCTCTCTGGGGAGATTACTCCATAAATCCCAGGGGAAAAGTCCTTGCCGATCTGATCGAAGAGCTTGAGATGGGTGTCCTAAACGTGGATGAGTTTACGCATCACTGTCTGAGAACTGCTTCATTTTCTTGCCTTGACCTATCTTTGTGCTCTTCGGATGCACAGCCTGATTTTGATTGGTGGGTGGTCGATGACCTCCATGGTATTGATTACTTTCCTATTCAAATATCATTTTCATGGCAACTGCCACCTGAGAGACCACCTCGGTGGTGCTTGGCGCGGGTGCGGTGGCCTGCATTTCAGGAAATGACTTAATTTTCTATCTCAGTCGAGGAGTTCAGGTCAGTATATGAGGCCTTTGAGTTCTTCTTTGGCAACCTCATCGCGGTGGGCCTGACTACTATTCCTAGGACGTCTGGCTGTTTTGCACCCCGACCACTCCCATGGTGGTCGGCCGAGTGTGAGACGGCCCTCAAACAGAAGCGTTATGCCTACATGCGCTATAAGCGCTGCCCAAACGATTTCACTGTCGCTGAATTTCGTCGGGCTAGGGCTAGGTTCCGGTATATTTCGAAGCACGTCCGCCACTCTTCTTGGCGGGCATACGTGTCTTCACTTAACGGGAAGACCCCTTTAGCTGAAGTGTGGAAGCGAGTCAAAAGGATTCGGGGCAAGTTTTCGCAGGATCCCCCTCCCGTTCTCCAGGAGAATGGGACAGCAATTTCGGACATCGCCCCCGTGGCGAAATCCTTAGCGACCGCTTTTTCCGCATTCTCTAGCCGTGATGCTGCTCCGCCAGCATTCAATGCACGTCGAGATGTTGCAGGAGGCCGCTGGCTGGACTTCACCTTCAGAGGCGGAGAATCCTTCAACGACAAGTTTACTGTGAGTTAGTTGCGTTCCGCTCTCGCTCCATGCGCGGACACCGCCCATGGTCCGGACGATGTCCCGTACGCCATGCTTCGACACCTGGGTGAGAGAGGCATGGCCTTTCTGTTATATTTGTTCAACAGGATCTGGGTGGAAGGTCTTCTACCAGACTCCTGTCGAATCGCTACTGTGCTCGCCTTTCGCAAGCCGGGAAGAGATCACTCTACTCCGCCCGGTTTCCGCCCAATCTCTCTAACCTCATGCGTGTGGAAGTTGATGGAGAAATTGGTAAATGTTAGATTAGCCTTTTTCCTGGACAGCGGAGGCCATCTGTCTTCTGCACAGTGCGACTTCTGTAAGTTCCACTACACTTCTGATGCTCTGCTCCGACTGGAAAATGCCGTCGGCCAAGCTTTTTTTTCGTAAACAGAACTACGCCACGGTGTTTTTTGATCTGGAGAAGGCTTATGATACCGCATGGCGATACGGTATCATGGATACTCTCCAGACGATGGGGGCAAGGGGACGCCTCCCAATGTTTATATCTGAATTTTTGCGAGATCGTCGATTCCGCGTACGGGTGGGGGCAGCCCTCTCCGGCCCAAAGGAGCAGGAAGAGAATGTCCCGCATGGAAGTGTCCTCAGTGTCACACTCTTTGCCCTGAGCATCAACGGCATCACCTCGGTGCTGCCGGAAGATGTTCTCGCTACGCTCTACGTGGACGACCTTTCGATCTCTTTTGGCGGGGCCCAGATGCCAACTCTGGAGCGTCGACTTCAACAGGCATTGAACCGCGTCTCTCGCTATGCCGAAGCGCACAGGTTTGGCCAAGACCAAGGTGGTGCACTTCTGCTGCTATCCACGGCTTCACCCCGACCCAGATTTGTTTCTTAATGGGGTGCGCCTGGATGTGGTTGAGTCGCACCGTTTCCTTGGTCTTGTATTCGACCGATGCCTCACCTGGGAGGCTCATATTCGCAGCCTTAGGGTCTCTTGTACCCGCAACATGGACATTCTCCGTCCGTGACGTTCAGCGCTTGGAGCGCTGATAGGGCTACTGCCTTACTTTTTTATCGATCCTTTGTTCGCTCGAAGCTCGACTACTGATGCGAGTTTTATGCATCCGCAGCCGATCGTTTATTGCTGAAGGTGGATTTGATCCACCACACCGGCCTTCGCCTTGCGACCAGTGCCTTCCGCACTTCCCCCATTGAAAGCCTGTTGGTCGATGCTGGGAAGATGCCACTCACTCTGCGCCGCGTGCAGTGCATCACTCGCCTGTACTCGCGAGCCCGGCGCCTCCCTCAGTCGCCAATAGCTCTCCCTGCATCCGCAGCTGATCTCGATGGTGCCTATGCCGCCGAGAGACGCCAGTCATACCCTAAGCCCTTTGGGTTTACGGCCAGGAAACTCCTTGGAGAGGTAGATAAAACTCTCGGGCCGGTGGCGCCCCTGGTTCTGCCCAGGACGCCACCCTGGAGGGTATCACATTTGGCTATTTGTCGCCACGCCTCTGCTCCCAAAGCTTGTACTGCGCCGGGAGTATTGCGTTCGACCTTTTTGGAGCACACATCGTGTCACGCTGGTACCGTGCCAGTGTATACGGATGGCTCCAAGTCCCAAGAGGGGGTCAGCTTCCACGCCGTATCTCCTCTGTTTGAAGTCAGCGGGGCTCTACCAGGCGCTGCGTCTGTCTTCACGGCCGAGCTGGTGTCAATACACCACTCGGTACGGGAGATTACGCGACGTGCCTAGTTCTGAGACCTGATTGTGATCTATAGCGACTCACAAAGCGCCCTAAGTGCTCTAATGGCATTGGAATCTCCGCATCCCCTGGTTCGCGAAATCCGTGACGCCACGGTTTTGGCGAGCCGGGCAGATGTCGAGATTATCTTCTGCTGGGTTCCTGGACATGTAGGAATTGCGGGGAATGAGCGTGACGATGAGGGCGCCAAAGAGTCCCGAGGACTCTGCGACCGGACCAGCGTTTCGCTCTTCCTCACACTGACTACATGGCAGGAATACGGGCAGCTCCTTGGACTGCTTGGCAAAGAAGATGGGAGATGGTCGAAGGGAACTTAAAGTTGCGTGACATTGCGCCGCGACTGTTCCCATGGACCTATCCCCCAATGCCGCGGCGGCTTCAGGTTGCTTTCTGTCGTCTCCGAATCGGCCACACTTGTGTGACGCATCGCTATTTGATGGAGCGCTCGCCTGCGCCCTATTGCAACGACTGCGTCGTCCCCAAGACTGTTCGGCACATTCTTTTCAAATGTCCCAGTTTGGGTGATCTTTGCGCACGACACCTGTCCCGGTACCGGGATGGGCGGGGTCGCTACCGCCTGTCCTTTGTACTCGGGACGAGTGCGTGTACTTTGACTGGTGGACTTATTGACTTTTTGGGGGAGGCCGGCCTTCTCTCTTTCATTTAACCCCGTTTAATTGTTGTTGTTTTTGTTATTGTTTTTGTTATTGCCTTGCTATTGTTTCTTTTTATTGTTTCCTGTTCAATTTTTTACAGTAGCCTAGAACTAGGCTGTTTGTTTACGGCAACTTATGCCTTAGTCGGCAGTCGCCAGATAGCCCCTTAATTAAAAAAAAAAAAATCATGTTGACATAAACACACCACTTTTCGTCGACACTGATGATGCGGTGAAGAAACTCCTTCTTATATCCACGACTAGCCGTTTGACGAGCAAGCAAACCTGCGGTAATCGTAAAGCATTGAAGTTTGTTGCTTTCGCCCAAAGCATCAAGAGCCCATGCATCGAGTTTTTTAACTTTTCCCATCGAATCAAGGTGATTCACTAAAGTTTTTTGATTACACGCCAATTGTACAGCCAATTCTCTAGTCGATGTACGGGGATTTTTATAAAGAAGGTTGTTCACTCAATCTTCATCCAACTAATGGGACGAGCAGAACGTTCTTCGTCACTAAGATTGAAATGACCGTTTTTGAAACGCGAAAACCACCATTGAGCTGTCCTTTCTCATAAAGCATTTTCTCCGTACACAGCACAAATATCGCGACGAGATTTGGCTGCGTTTGCATTGTTCCCGTCTCGATTGAAAATGAATAACAATAATTGTCGAAAATGCGCTTTTCTTTCAACTTGACACTCCATTTTGAGGGTACAGAACAAAAATTAAATTAACACAACTTTTAAATAAACCGCAATGACCTATTTCTCAACTTCAAGACGTAGCCTAAGCAAGAGTCTAATAGTCTACGCTGTTAAGAGACGTAGCCTAACCTTTGAAAATTTTGCTCTCATTATTTATTATTGGTACTTAATATGTGCAAAAATCACGTCAACAAAACTTAAATCCACACAACATAAAAAAACGCAAGAACTTATTCCTCAACCTAATATGGTAGTAAAGCGAGGAGTCAATTAAATGAGCTTTGCCTTCACGAATTTATTATAGAAGCAATCATGTGGAAATCTTTCTCAGCAATGGAGGAAAGATAGTTGAAAAAAAGCGGTGAGGACATGGGCGAAGATGGTTTAGCAGAAGGCTGTTACCATGGTTACCAGTGATAGATGGAAGGGTAAGAAATTTAGCAAGTGTATCCTCCTTGTCTTTTTATCGTTTAGAATATAGGATGAACTCAAATTTGACTCCTCTGAAATGAGTTAATTGCTTGTCTGTAACCCATTTTTATTTCTCACCAAATACGGGGAGTAAGAGGCGGTTATTGTTTGGAGTAGAATTGCGTTCCTGGGATGGAGTTTTTCCTGTTTGGAGACCAATTGCGTTCCCTGGGGTGGATATTACTCAATCTATCTCCCAGCCAATCCTGAATCACGGCGGGTAGTTTTCCTGGTTGCACGAGATCACCTGTGTAATTCAATGCTAGTCATTTTTTTTAAAAATAACTTTTACTTTCCCAATAAGCATACTTTATGATGAAAGTGATATCTTCGTCATAATGTCATAATTTGGGATGCCTCATTTTATCACGAATTTTGGTATATATTTTAGATTGCATCGATTCAAATAATAATCAAGAATATTAAAAGACTCAGTAATATTCAGTGGAAAAAAAAGCGAGAGTTTACAGGCATCAATATATCTCTAAACTCGAGATGAATTATGATGACGGAAATTTATATAATAAAACAAGGTTCTGAGCTCGAAGAAAATGTACCTGTTCATGTCAATATTATGTCTATAAATTAATAATAATACATTAAATTTAAAATTATTTAAATATCACTTACACATAATCTGCATACTTGGTTATAAGTCAATACTTCAATCAAGCAAATATTTTAATCTCAAATATTGTTCTCATTTATATTTTTTTTAAATCAGTGTCAAATTTCACGGGCTTCAATTGCATCGCTCGTACATCTAAACGATATTTTACTTTGTACGAACCAAATTCTTGTATAGCATTTGTAAATTAAGACCTGTTTACATGTGATGGATAATCAACAATTTAATTATTTTAGAAATGCATTAGGACAGCCCTTATTATAAAGAAAAAAACACTAAAATTAAAAGAAAATTTATATAATTATTCTTGCTTGTTGAATTTCCGCTTAATAAATGTAACCTGCTTCTGAGGGACTGAGCGGATTTGAAACATCTGGAAAATATGTATTCGTGTAAAGCATAACGAGTAAAAAACGGTTTACTGTCTTTTAGGTCACAGACATATCCCACAACATAAGAAAATATAATAATAAGAGGTCGTGGGGCTTTTTATAGAACTCTTCAAATTTCATTTCTTCTTGAATCAGAACTTTTTACTTAGGAAAAGTAAAAACGGAAATTTCAGATATCTTTGAAACCGACTTCTAAAAGGAGGCAGTTAAGAGTGAGAGATTGCATAATTAATGGAAAATAAAACTAGGAATTTCAAAGATTGGAAAAGAAAAACTCCATATCCCTTAAAAGTATTGTTTGTATTTCTGTGTGTCGTGGTACAACCACTCTATACCGTACACTACTCCTATATTATGTGGGGGGTGACTTAATCACCTACTGCAACGCGAACCGTTGAAGGACATTAACGACCGACTAGAAGGTCACACTTGAGGCGTTGGGATTCAAATCCTTAAGAATCAAAGAGAGTGCATAAATGGTTGGCGAGATTTACTTTAATAGGCAGAGAGTATCGTTCAAGGTTAGTTGAAGATGAAACAACAAAAATATAATTTTATTTACAAAGATTAAAATAAGAATAATAAGGCAAATTTTGAATTATTTAAATTGAAATAGTCTCTTGATAATTATTATGAGGAGGGATTCTCAAATTGAATTAATTTATTAATGTAACTAGGCTTAGATCAAAAGGTGGAACTTGAAATTGAATAATAATGGCGGAGATTTCAGTCATATGGGTCGATAACTTCGAGGACGATCCTTTTTGCAATGAGGCAAGTGGGAAATGATCCGATGAGCAAGTGGGGCCAATCCAAATGAGGCATGTGGGGCAAAATCTGAACCAACCATCCGATGTAGATAGCCAAACTTCAAAGAACAAGTTCGACTGCGAATGTGGGATTTCTCGTAATTCCACTGAAAGTGGAAACTTCTTTTTCCTCAAAAGTAATCGAGGGATATTTTTTTCGGTTCGATTAAACGAAGGGAGACTGTTGCTCAAATTCAAAGGCTTACCGTTCACAAAAGATACCAAATGACTTGGTAGAATTACGGCTGAAGAAGGCTGCTATCTGACGAACGCTCAGGGGACGAGACGTTAAGGATGGCCTTGAAGTGTGAGCTGGACTCCTTGAACTGCAGAATAACGTGAGTATTCGTATGCCCAATTCTGAATGGGAAGGCGGAGTTTAGAGAAATGTGTCACAAGCTCCAGACATCTTAATCCAGAGGCGGAGTCGATTCATCATTTAGTAGCACAAAGTGCGAGAGAGAGCGGCTCTTTCGCACCTCGTAACCGGAGGAAAGGGGGAAGTGTATTGAAATCAATACGAAAAAATAATTCATCTACGAAAAATATTTCTTATTTCGATGTTATTTCAAGTTTTTATGAATGTATAACAATTCATAGGGTTTTTGAGTCATTATGTGTATTACCTAACTATCAGTAATTCTCGCCACTTGGATGAACTAGGTATAATGATAAGGAGACTAAGAATCCTTAGCTTCCTCTGTTCATCAAAAGCGGTTCAGATGATCAATGATTACCATTTTCGCCAAGGATGATATCTAGCGATAATTATATTTAATGCAATATACTTTGTATTCCCTTGGGAAAGGATATCAGTAGAATACGGCAGATGAAATAGTAGCTCCCAACCTAAGCAATTCACAGCATCTATCACCAGCTCTTGAGGCGTAGTCTTGCATTGTCTTGCAGAAAAAGAAATCGTAAGCGGTGGAGATTTCTGGATAAGTTTACCTTGAACTCTATGCGCCCCTACGGCGTATACGTAACTTTTTTATCTTTGAAAACATAAGAATTTTTTGAGAAGGAGCATTAAAAGTTGAGCATTCGACAGGTTTTTCTTCAAAGGCCCATATATAGACATTTTTTTGAGAAAAAATAGCTGAACGGAGACATATTAATTTGTATCAAGTAAAAATTAAATTTGTGAAATCTTCGATTCAGTTTTGTTTCTTCAAAATTCTGGAACTTTTGGTTACTTGATAGGAATCAGAATACGAACCAAGCACCAATCATTTCTCATTAAAACTAATCAATATTTAATGGATTGCAAAATGTGATTCTTTGTTGTGCACTTAATTATACATTTGTGAACTGTCGGAGGTTACCTTGTGGTCGTGATGTACTTCTTTGTTAAAGTATGCTTTGATCTAAGAGTGCAGATTTTGTTGTTTTTAAGGAAGAGCCGCTTCAACACGTAAGGATATAAAGAAACGCACAAGAAATATCCCAAAATAAACATATATTTAAAATTTAACAATTAACTATGATACAAAAACAGTAACACACATTTGTAACCTCTTCCTAGCAAATATGACAGGGGTTTATGCACAATTGTTTCTACTTCCATTAAATCTTAAAACGTACTAACCTCGCACTATTGCAATATAAATATAAATGTTCCTTCTAACTTACATTACAGATGGGATTAGGAGTTGCCCAATGTCGTTGGAGGTCTTATCTCGCGCTTCGGAGATTTGAAGTGGCCGATGTTAAAATTTCGTCGAGATGGGATGGAGGAAGCGAGGTCGGGTGATGTCAACTTCTTATTGCAAATTTGCCTCCGTTTGATTTAAGAAGACGGAGAGAGTAACGGTGCTCTGCACTCCAAGAGTCCTCTTCTGAATAATCTTGAAGCCTCTTGGTGTCTTATTATTTAATGCCGGGCGTCCAACTAGTTTCTGAGGTATACGGAGGGGATTTTTACTGTAATTAACGAATGGAACCTCGTTAGTGCTTGGTTCTTCTCCTCTCACTCTTACGGAGCTTTAGGTGTGAGAGTCAGTCGAGTGTGAGCGGGTTTTCTTTTCTCAAGTCAGACCTCTTCTAAGTGTGTAAAGGATTCTTCGGAATGGCACCAATATAAAACTTGGCGATTTATGTTTAATTCGGCACTTGGGTGAGGATCTATCTTCTCAATCTGATCCCTTATCGCCTCTCCTCGAATAATCTTGACTGGCTGAAGGATTGATCTTTACAATCTGATCCTAAGTCGTTCTCACCGAATAATCTTGACTGGCTGAAGGATTGATCTTCACGAACTGATCCTAAGTCGTTCTCACCGAAAAATAATCTTTTTTCTTTCCTTCAGGGGGTTAGTAATAGGCGGACCACCACCCATCTAAGTGGGAAGGGGCGAGGCCGCAGAGGGGAGCGTGAATGGTGAGTTCGCATCTAAGAGAGAGAGAACTGCAGAGGTTGCCCCTGAGGTTCCCAATTCTGCTTGTTAATAAGCGAGACCTTCAACCACCACACTTCTTGACGGGCATTTTGACTGGCACAGCTTTTTGGTGATATAACCACGGGCCTAGGGATCTCGTCGGTAATTGGATCTTTAGAGCGTCGTTTAAGGGCCTTTGGTGGTTTCCTTAACACAGATTGTTGCTTCCATTACCTATGCCCTCTAAGCAGCTTTATGCTGCCATTCCTTTACATGAACCATGGCCTAAGGTATGTGACCTAGTCTTTGTAAGACTTCTTTAAACAGATTCTTGTCCTGCCTAGTTTAACAAATTAACTGCTTATTAATTGGTTGCGTGTAATATATGTAGGTCAATAACTTAAAAGAAACGTCAATTTACATTTTAAAATTGCTTTGAATATGAGATGAAATTTATGGAAGCAGAGCCAATTTAATAGATGGTTGAGAGTTCATCTTATGCTTGTTAATTAACAGACCAGCTATAATAGGGTCCAACTCTAAAGCAAACCAATTTAAATACTCATTCTCATATTTACACTAAAAGGACGCCTACAAGGTAAACCTCCGTTATACAAAAAAATAACCATACAATCTACATATGAATTCATGAAATTCCTTTTACCATTGTTCTGTAACATAGATTAAAGGATTATTCTAGAGAGAACTTGGTCGCAGTGAGTTTCACTCTATTTCTACTAGAGCAGTTGATTTGACAACTCCTAAAAATCAAACCAAAGTGAAATGTATCACAATGTATAAACAAGAGTAACCGAACTTTTGCATAATTGGACCTCGCAGAAAAGTTTTACATAAATTCTATTGTTTTTGGGACTATTATAATGCGCCCATTATTTCCATCCAAGAAAGACCGAAGGAACAAAAGTTTCCCTTGACCAATATAAGAAGAATGTAAGAAAATAAGTTGTAATAACCTCGTTGTTCTTACTCTAGTTTTCTCCTCTTTTAAACGGAACAAAGTTTATTTCGCCCTTACCATATACGCCTCAAATCTTTTAATGGTCAATTGGTACCTTGGAGTATCGTCAACTCCCCTTTTCCAACACTTCATTATCTCTCAGTTTCTCCTAAAATGAGTTCAGCGCGACACTAAAAAATAACCATTCCCACCCCCTTTTCCCCCTTTTAAGCAACCATCCTTTCGTCCACGCTTACAAGGTGAGGCACATTGGCCAGTTGTACTGCTTGGAGTCCGTTCAGCTTCCCCACTACCCATTACCGTCATTTTCTATTACACTCGTGAGATAATACATTCATGGTTGCGGCTTCTTAGGCTACTGGCCGTCCCCTAATCGATCTTAGCTCCTTTTATAATACGGAGCAGAGAGCGGTATGGTTTCTCTTCCCGCCACACAGTTAGGTCGTCCTACTTTTTGAAATGCGGGAATTTTTTCGATGCAAATTTAAGATTTTTCTCCAATTTTAATTAAACATCGAAAACACTCAAAAGAACGAAGGAAAGTTAATTAAGAAATTTAAAATAGCGAGAATGAAAAAAGGAATTTTTAAAGAGACATAAAATAAGCCAATTTTTATCTTTATTATCCTCCCATTCTATAATTTTCCTAGTTCCTCTATTCGAGAGGAGCTCTCGTTAGCCACGGGAATCTGGCATTGGATTTCTGACGTCGAGGCAAGCAAGGGCTCAATTCCAGAGAGCGCGGACAAAAAACTTTCGCGATTGTTATAAAGGTAATATTATCCCTACAATACGAGCCACCCCCTTTACCCCTCCCCCTCCCTGCCCTCAACGTGTAACAGCCTCTTTAGTTCCTTCGTTTGGACTCATCAGTCATTGTCATTCAAGTCTTTATTTACGCTTCATAATGCGCTCGGAGGCACTCGTCCACGATGCGAGGGACGGATAGCACTAACTACCTACCTAATACACATTAATAATCTGTATATATATATGTGAGAGAACGAGTTAATTTCAACTCCTATCCCATATTATTAAAAACCACGATGCTGCCCACGTGCATCTTCGATTCGAGGCTTGGAATCTTATCTCAGCTACCGGATGCCAATGTTTAAACAAGGAGGTTATCATCCCCCCGTTCACCCCCATACGCCGACCTCGCCAGATCGAGTTAGGCTTATGAACAGATAAGGCATTGTTCGCCGGCCCGGCTGTGCGTTCCCTCGAAGCTTTCACTCCATTTTCCCCCACGCCAAGGAGATGTCCTGGCTATTTATATGGAAACTTTACCACTAAGATCAGATTGGAGATCCAGATTTTCGTCGCGAAACATCACCACGACCCTCTCTCCCTTTGTGCGCCAAGGGACCTCGACCTCGAGATTCACCATCACTTGTCCAGAAGGAGGACAATATTCCTTGAGTGCCAAAGGTTCGAGCCTTTCCGACGTCAAGTCCCCAAGGCTTCCCCCCCCTGTTGTTCAAAGGAGAACAGCATTAGAACAGCCATTGTTCGTTTTGAGCCCTTCGCCAAGAAACGGTTCTCATCCCCCCCTGTTGTTCAAGGAGAACAGCATTAGAACAGCCATTGTTCGTTTTGAGCCCTTCGCCAAGAAACGGTTCCCATCCCCCCCTGTTGTTCAAGGGAGAACAGCATTAGAACAGCCATTGTTCGTTTTGAGCCCTTCGCCAAGAAACGGTTCTCACCCCCCCTGTTGTTCAAGGAGAACAACATTAGAACAGCCATTGTTCTTGAGCCCGTAGACAAGAGACGGTTCTCATCCCCCCCCTTTGTTCAGAAGAGAACAACCTAGAACAGCCATTGTTCGTTTTGAGCCCTTCGCCAAGAAACGGTTCTCACCCCCCCTGTTGTTCAAGGAGAACAACATTAGAACAGCCATTGTTCTTGAGACCGTAGACAAGAGACGGTTCTCATTCCCCCCCCCCTTTGTTCAGAAGAGAACAAAGTAGAACAGCCATTGTTCTTCAAGCCGCTCGTCGAGTAACGGTTCTCCTTTCCAAGACGCCTCGTCAGGATCCTTTATCCCCCCCCTTCGGCTGGAACTCGCCAGCGGACCGAATATTCCTTCAAGTACCTTCCACTGCACCCTAATGAAAAGTTACGTAAGCCAAACTTCACCTTTGAGTATTGATCCCTTTTGTCAATTCTATCCTGTGCTTTAAATTGTTTATCGAACCATCCCATCTCTTTAACTCTATATTTGTTTTACCTTTTTATTAATCCCTTAAATCCTTGGATTAGCCCGAGTCTCCACGACCCTTTCCATTCTGTTTATGTCAATATTTTCCGTTTTTGTGTATTGTTTATAGTTATTATTAATAAAACTCTATTTTATTAATAATAGCAATATTATTATCCTTGAGCTCAGTTCCACTTCTTAAGCATTTTGAAGATAAATAATATCGGCCGCCTAGACAGTAACGCACTCTAAAGATAATTAAGGAAGTTCCCTCAACGAATAGTGTTATATATAGTATCGTCGGGAGTCATTCTACGACAATATATTTACCCGCATAATGTCTTTTATGAATTACAAATATGTTATTGTTAATTGTTAAGAAGGAAAACTAGTGATTCTATTTAACACAAAGTTTTGATTTGTCCACAAATTTAATGAATGAGAAAAAGCTAAAAAACCGACTTCTTTCTTAAATGTCGGGCGATCAGAGTTCAAGTTCTAGGCATTTAAGTGAAGAATGCGCCAAAGACTGGCAGCCTTCAACGTTGGTGTAACGCGAATTTGGGGGTCTTATTCTTGGTATGTGCTTACGTAATGGTGGGATTCTTTCAAGAGTCTTACATTGTACAGCGATAAGTTGGACCTCGTCTCCTCTTCAGAACAGATATAGCTCCTTTAAGTGCTTGCATTTGGAATACTGAGACCTGGTGGTTAGTAGAAAAAAATGCGAGGTAGTTAGTGAGGTTGGTTCTTACAAGTCTATGTAGCCCCTAATGGTGACAAGTAAGATACAAGCATCATTCTGCCCCCACTATGTAGATGATATTTGGATATTTCATCCCGTTCTCTTTTTTTCAGTCATTTTGGACACTCACATCAATGAGCAGTGGATGTGTCCTGTGTGGACAGATGAGTGTGGCATCAAAACATTAGTAAATTCTAAAGATTTGGTTGTGCGTGTAATGGATAAAAAATATGTAAAATGAGCGTATGCTCTTTCTAATTTTGCGCGTGGGAGAAATCCTCTACTTTGTGGGAAGAGAATAAACGCCTAAAAGTAAGAGGAAACTGTGTTTCTGGACAATAAATGATTAAACAGTTATAGTAGGGTGTGATAGAACGAGTTGAATCTGTTTTAAATTCAACTCCTATCCCATATTAGTTAAAACCTCGAGGAGGCCCACGTGCATCTTCGATTCGAGGCTTGGAGTCTTATCAACAGCTACCGGACGCCAATGTTTAAACAAGGAGGTTATCGTCCCCCCGTTCACCCCCATACGCCGACCTCGCCAGATCGAGTTAGGCTTATGGACAGATGAGGCATTTTTCTCCGGCCCAGCTGTGCGTTCCCTCGAAGCTTCCACCCCATTCTCCCCCACGCCAAGGAGATGTCCTGGCTATTTATATGGAAACTCTACCACTAAGATCAGATTGGAGATCCAGATTTTCGTCGCGAAACATCACCACGACCCTCTCTCCCTTTGTGCGCCAAGGGACCTCGACCTCGAGATTCACCATCACTTGTCCAGAAGGAGGACAATATTCCTTGAGTGCCAAAGGTTCGAGCCTTTAGTGACGCCAAGTCCCCAAGGCATCCCCCCCCTGTTCTTCAAGGAGAACAGCATTAGAACAGCCATTGTTCATTTTGAGCCCTTCGCCAAGAAACGGTTCTCATCCCCCCCCCCTGTTGTTCAAGGAGAACAGCATTAGAACAGCCATTGTTCGTTTTGAGCCCTTCGCCAAAAAACGGTTCTCATCCCCCCCCCCTGTTGTTCAAGGAGAACAGCATTAGAACAGCCATTGTTCGTTTTGAGCCCTTCGCCAAGAAACGGTTCTCATCCCCCCCCTGTTGTTCAAGGAGAACAACATTAGAACAGCCATTGTTCGTTTTGAGCCCTTCGCCAAGAAACGGTTCTCACCCCCCCTGTTGTTCAAAGGAGAACAACATTAGAACAGCCATTGTTCTTGAGCCCGTAGACAAGAGACGGTTCTCATCCCCCCCTTTGTTCAGAAGAGACCACCCTAGAACAGCCATTGTTTGTCAAGCCGTTCGTCGAGTAACGGTTCTCCTTTCCAAGACGCCACGTCAGGATCCTTTTATCCCCCCCCCTTCGGCTGGAACTCGCCAGCGGACCGAATATTCCTTCAAGTACCTTCCACTGCACCCTAATGAAGTTACGTAAGCCAAGCGTCACCTTTTGAGTATTGATCCCTTATTTGTCAATTCTATCCTGTGCTTTAAATGGTTTATCGAACCATCCCATCTCTTTAACTCCATATTTCTTTTACCTTTTTTGAATCCCTTAAATCCTTGGATTAGCCCGAGTCTCCACGACCCTTTCCATCCTGTTTGTCAATATTTTCCGTTTTTGTGTTTTGTTTATAGTTTTTATTAATAAATTTCTATTTTATTAATGATAGCAATATTATTATCCTTGAGCTCAGTTCCACTTCTTAAGCATTTTGAAGATACATAATATCGGCCGCCAGACAGTAAAACGCACTCTAGAGATAATTAAGGAAGTTCCCTCAACAAAAAGTGTTATATATAGTATCGTCGGGAGTCATTCTACGACATATATATATATATATACTATTTAAATTTGGTATCAGGTGTGTAAGGTTTAACGCTATATCTTTGCAAACACTGGTCTCAGTCGAGTAAAGCATAGTGTTATTCGTTATAATAATAGAATATAGTAGTTCCCTTTTGTTTTAACGATTGCTATCCCTTTTTTTTTGGAAACTTAAGAAGCTGGAGTAGCTCAAGGAACGGTTATAATAATTTGTTTGTTTTTTTTGTGATTTTAGTCAGTGGTTATTTAGATTGAGAAACCAAGTACGAATAGGTCAGTGCCCATATTTAGGTAGGCTAATTCTATAGAGGCATAATTCTTGTTGCGAGGAATTTTAGTTGGTTGACTAGTGCGCCCCCAAGTGCAAAGATGACTCCGTTCGAAATCTTTAAAGCGCACGAGAGTCCAGTGGACTTTCCGGAAAGGAACTAATTAAGTACATTCAAGAGGAACGAGAAAGAGAAAGAGAGGAACGGATAAGACAAGCTGAGCTTCAGATTGAATTAGCTCGGATTAAAGCAGAAGTTCAAAGAAAAAAGGTAGAAAAAGAAAGAGAAAGAGAGGAACGGGAAAGAGTAATCCAACGAGAAGAACGAGAAGGAAAAATACAACGAGAAGAACGAGAAAAAGAAATCCAACGAGAAGAAAGAAGGACGGACTCGCGCTCCTTCCCAGGAAAGCTGACGAAGTTTCCGAGCCCCGTAAAACCCCAAAACTTCTTTCCCCAAAACCAACAACGGGACTCCAAACCTCCCGTTAAGACTTCTCCTCCATCTCTCTTCCCGAAGCGACCAACCATATGCTTCACCTGTGGTGTAGAAAACCACATGAGCTGGAATTGCCCCCAAAATTCTAGGCTTAAAAGCGGACCAGCCCACCAAGTTCACCAGATTAATGCAACCCCGGCTCCCCCGGTGGTGCAGACCCAAGCAGAAACTTCTCCCCATCCGTCAGGCCACCAGGTAAATTTTTTTTTTGATAAAAGTTCAGCGGGAACTTTGAAATATGAGGAGGGCAGCGTGGACAGCTGTCGAGTATCGACTCTCGTCAGGGACACAGGATGTACATGCTTCATCGTGTCCGACGAACTCCTCCCAGTGGCCTCTAACCACGAAAAATTTGCGGTGGTACGTGACTACCTTGGGCGGGCGAACAGATTCCCCGTCGCTAGATGTTACCTGCAGTGTCAATATTATAATGGCTGGGCTGAAGTCATTGTAGCACCAATAAAATTCTGTTCCGTACTTATAGGAAAGAGCCCCCAAGTAAGTTTCGACCCTGTGTTTCAGGCCGCCCTTCCTCAAGGCCGAGATAAGAAAGAAGCCCAGGAGCCCGTCCCCATCAGAACCCCGATACCGTCTGATTTCTCGGAGACCCCTAACCAGGACTTTAGGACGGAAAAAGAGGAATGTGATTCACTAAAACCCTTAGGTGATAAGGCCCCAGACAAGGACACGGAGACTCTCCCTGGACCCCAAGAAAAAAAGAAACCCCAACGCGCCCATGGAGATACCTTCGTAGATCTGGACGAAGCATCGGCGCTTGAAGAGGATTGCCCCGCGGAGTCCCTTAAGGTAATCCAGACAGTGTGCATCCAACCTGATGCCGATTACCCTCCTCATTCCCTACCAGGCGAGTCTTTGGAACCCTCTGACCTGAAAAGTGACGCGCAGCTGACACCACGTCAGAAGAGTCAGCTCCAAGAACTAATTAAATGGAATCACCATTTACCCGCCCTATTAGCTCTTTTCGAGCAACTGCGTGAAAATGCCCTCAACATTGGCCCCCGCAAATGCCATTTTGCTCACGAACCCATTAAATATTTGGGTTTCAAAATAGGACAAAGCAAGTTAGGTCCCCACGAGAACAAGATTAAGGCAATCGCCCACATGCCCCTCCCGATTACAAAGAAGCCATTAAGATCGTTCCTAGGATCAGCTTCTCTCTATCAGCGATTTGTTCCGAATTTCGCTGCAATTTTGGCCCCCCTATGCCCCCTTCAGGAAAAGAATTTCCCCGATCGTTTACGTTGGAATGATGTCGCTGTTTCCCATTTTAATCAGCTCAAGAGTAAGTTCATTTCTGCCCCCATTTTAAAGTTGCCCAGCCCGGAAAAATCTTTTGTGGTTAAGACCGACGTGATCAACGAGGGCATTGGAGGTGTACTCCTTCAATACGAGGATGACAGAACGAGTCATCCAGTTGCATATGCTAGTCGTCAATTATTACCACGCGGAAAGAGATATGCCACTAGAGAAAAGATAGCTCTATCAATTATCTGGGTTATAGACAAATTCAAGCTGTACTTGATATGTAAAGAATTTCAAATAGGAACCGACCACCGTCCGTTAGCCTATATTAGGAATTTGAGACACTCAAACGGCCGCATCATGCGCTGGAGTTTACTCTTGCAAGAGTATCAGTTTAAAATAAATTAGATAAAAGGTTCCGATAACCAGGTCGCTGACGCCCTCAGTAGAAATGCGTTACCGAATAGCGTAGAATAATTGTATTCATAGGATTAGTATCTCCATGTAGGTATATACCGTCTTGTACGACTTAATTTAAGATTCTTTTGTAATATAATTAATTAATGTATATGTCTGAATTTTGTAACGCTCAATGTCTAATTTTTTTTGTATGTCTATATATTTGTTCTTATTAATTTACGTATAAATTATTTTGTCCCGGATGTACTAAGTTTATATCATTTCATTGTTCCATGCCCTTTTTTTTTTCTTTGATTAAGTTGTATTAAAGGTTATTTTCCCCTGTAATCTAAAGATCAAAATAATCATGTATTGAGGTAATAATAGTTAGGTGCAGGAAGATACGGTTGGTACAAGAAAACGAGTTCCCTACAACGGAGCTCTATCGTTGTCCCTTCTCTCTTTTTTTTTCGAAGTGACAACTTCCCCTGGAATGGAGGGGTGTGATAGAACGAGTTGAATCTGTGTTAAATTCAACTTCTATCCCATATTAGTTAAAACCTCGAGGAGGCCCACGTGCATCTTCGATTCGAGGCTTGGAGTCTTATCAACAGCTACCGGACGCCAATGTTTAAACAAGGAGGTTATCGTCCCCCCGTTCACCCCCATACGCCGACCTCGCCAGATCGAGTTAGGCTTATGGACAGATAAGGCATTTTTCTCCGGCCCAGCTGTGCGTTCCCTCGAAGCTTCCACCCCATTCTCCCCCACGCCAAGGAGATGTCCTGGCTATTTATATGAAAACTCTACCACTAAGATCAGATTGGAGATCCAGATTTTCGTCGCGAAACATCACCACGACCCTCTCTCCCTTTGTGCGCCAAGGGACCTCGACCTCGAGATTCACCATCACTTGTCCAGAAGGAGGACAATATTCCTTGAGTGCCAAAGGTTCGAGCCTTTAGTGACGCCAAGTCCCCAAGGCATCCCCCCCCTGTTCTTCAAGGAGAACAGCATTAGAACAGCCATTGTTCGTTTTGAGCCCTTCGCCAAGAAACGGTTCTCATCCCCCCCCCCTGTTGTTCAAGGAGAACAGCATTAGAACAGCCATTGTTCGTTTTGAGCCCTTCGCCAAGAAACGGTTCTCACCCCCCCCCCCCTGTTGTTCAAGGAGAACAGCATTAGAACAGCCATTGTTCGTTTTGAGCCCTTCGCCAAGAAACGGTTCTCATCCCCCCCCCCCTGTTGTTCAAGGAGAACAACATTAGAACAGCCATTGTTCGTGTTTGAGCCCTTCGCCAAGAAACGGTTCTAACCCCCCCTGTTGTTCAAAAGAGAACAACATTAGAACAGCCATTGTTCTTGAGCCCGTAGACAAGAGACGGTTCTGATCCCCCCCCTTTGTTCAGAAGAGACCACCCTAGAACAGCCATTGTTCGTCAAGCCGTTCGTCGAGTAACGGTTCTCCTTTCCAAGACGCCACGTCAGGATCCTTTTATCCCCCCCCTTCGGCTGGAACTCGCCAGCGGACCGAATATTCCTTCAAGTACCTTCCACTGCACCCTAATGAAGTTACGTAAGCCAAGCGTCACCTTTTGAGTATTGATCCCTTATTTGTCAATTCTATCCTGTGCTTTAAATGGTTTATCGAACCATCCCATCTCTTTAACTCCATATTTGTTTTACCTTTTTTGGATCCCTTAAATCCTTGGATTAGCCCGAGTCTCCACGACCCTTTCCATTCTGTTTGTCAATATTTTCCATTTTTGTGTTTTGTTTATAGTTATTATTAATAAAACTCTATTTTATTAATGATAGCAATATTATTATCCTTGAGCTCAGTTCCACTTCTTAAGCATTTTGAAGATACATAATATCGGCCGCCAGACAGTAAAACGCACTCTAGAGATAATTAAGGAAGTTCCCTCAACGAATAGTGTTATATATAGTATCGTCGGGAGTCATTCTACGACATAGGGTTAAGAAGAGGAGATAAAGGTTGTAACAATTGGGCAGAAGATATACCTAGTGTAAAAGAAATGTGACCGAGAATATTCGGTAGTGGTATTAGCATGTAAGTCTAATGGATAAAAATAGCACTGTGTAGAGAAAATTTGGGTGTTTCTGTATGAAAGATTGGAAGACTGAGTAAAAGTGGATTTGAATATATGAGGCTATATATAAAATTGGAGTGAGAAGGGACAAGTTGAAGGTAGTCACTATGATATGATATGAAGTGATAAGGGTAATGAGGGAAAGCACTTGAGACCTTATCCATTGGATGGATGATGACTGCATGAAATTCTAAAGCATTTCATCTGTCATCCCTAAGAGTAGATTAAAACGGCAAATGGTGCATAAAAAAGGGTGTTCAGCTAAATATGAAATGCAGCAGGTGTAGTTTTAGATGGGCTGATACGCGCCAACCCCCTTGTTGAATATTTTTAGAATGATTACTTTATAGAATCGCTTAAAAAACTGATTTCCCATGATGAGGAATAAGTTCGTAATAAGTAGCAAATGCACCAGAATAAAAAGTCTTGTTTCCCATTGGTGAATGTTTCATTAGGAAGGGGTTCGAACTCCATTGTGGCGGTGCTCCCTGAATTTGTTTGTACTTGGAAAGTTTCAGTGTGTTCCTCGCAATTTCTCATCTTCGGGTTATTAATTTTACCTCAACAACCCATTTAATCTATATTACTATCATTTTTATCTTTCTCTCATTTCCTTCCTTTTCTATTAATTTTAAATTCCCATTTGGCTTTGTTCTTTACTATATTTTCCCGATACGGAAATGCCTTCGTTGGATTCTGCAGATTAAATTTTGGAGTAAAAGAATATTCAACAACAAGCATTGCAGGAATGTCAGAAATGACCACGGTACCGATGGAACCGATGGTACCGATGGCACTAAATACCACGGTATTTGGTTCTGATGGTTGGCAATATCTTTTGAGAGTAGTCTATCCCCGATGAAAGGGAAAGTCCTCCTCCACATTCATGCCAACTTCTGGTCTGATTTCGAGGCTGAATACAGCATACTGAGTGTAATTGATCTTAGCAGGTTGAAATAACTTAACGAGTCCCACAGCTCAAATTATGGCCACTCCTATTTTATATCTCTACCCACCTTTAGCATTTTTATACCATTCTGTAATTTGTCATTCCATTTGTTTGCTGATAAAGATGAAGTAGTGGAAAATAAAAATGTCAACTTGAAAATCTGCCTTCAGCATTCCCATCGTTGAAGCCTGGATCAATCTAACACAAGAAGTAGTCAGCGATCCAAACACAGAAATTATGACGAAAATATACGAGGAATATTTAAAAGAAAATAAATTTTAATAAATTACAAGTATTATACTTGCTTACACCTAAATTATTCTTATTCTTAATAAGGCCTAACATGTTTGAGCTTATATGGCTCCCTTACGGTGCCAATAATTTGATTGTTTCTTTCTTTGAAGGAAAAAACAATAACATTTAAAACAAAAATAAACTAGCTTTCTTTCTGTCCCTCTCAGGGGCTAAAGTTCTTATAACTCTTCTATCGAATACCTCATCATTGTTGCTGAAGTGCTCTCTGGAGGAATTTTGTAAAGCATTATTGACAGAACTGACGCATTACTCCGTGGCAACCCAGCGGATGTACCTCGCTGTACAAACTATTACTCCATTTCTTGACTTTGGGGGCTTCTATTTTGTTAAAAATTTGTGCATCACCTTTTAGAGTCAGGTCTCTCACAAAGAACATGGTATGAATGTATTCAAGCCTCCTCCCCACTGTCTCCATAATCTTAGTTACAACAGCTCTCATTTTCACCAAAATAAGCTCGAGGTGGCTTTCCTTACTTGCATAATGATTACTCTAACACACTTCTCATTAGGTACCAATGCGCTCAATATCATGTATGCTTTGTTGTCTGTAAGCCTGCCTTGAATACCAAACCTTTCTCTCAAGCCTTATCTTTGTGGGTAAATAGGTGGCTTGTTTGATCCATTGCTTCAAAGTGCGCATAAAAAATATCATTTATTAGTAAAAAAAAACGAGTTAGCATTATTTGTGTTGGAGTAATGTGGTAATGAAAGATTAACACTGGTTGGACGATTCATAAAAAGGCATAAAACTTTGGTATATGGTATAGTATCATTTATCACGTGGAGTCTCATCTTCAATCTTTATGCCTAAAACATCTTATTAACATATCGGCAAATGCTCAGCTCAATAGGTCCATTGTTGGGTTTATGCATTAGTTAAACACTTTTCTTTGTAGAAAAAGAAACAATTTAAATATAAATATAACTTTTTTGCAAGTGACTACAAACTAATCGCATTTCTGCGTTGGAATTCTGGAACTTTTTAGGAAAATTTGTTTTCTCTTGACCTAGATTTGTACTTTGTCCATTTGTATTAATTTGCTCGTTGTCAATATCTAGGTTGAGCAAGTCACCACCTGGTTACTTTGTTGCAAAGTTTGGTTTTCCGATAATTAATTTCGAAAGAAGTCCTTTGCTTTCATTCTTAAGTACTTGAACGAATGCCGTGTGTATATCAATGTTAAAGCTCCCGTTACAGCTTGGCAACGGTTCTAGAGGCGCCCCTCCCCCAAATATTTTGGTCTTGGCGAACGCACCTAAAGACGGGAAGCAGACTTAAAAGTTTTGTGCATGTTCAAAACTTCTGAAATCTTCGGCGTGAAGTGAGCTCATTCCAACAGACGTAGGAGAGTCTGGAGGGACGATGCAGCATGCAACGTGGGTCGCCGTCCAGGCGCCGGTTGATGGGGCTGACAGCAAAGGGCGACGTCCCTAATGACGCTATAACCCAAGCGAAGTAAGGTCGGCTCGCAGCGGTGACTTATGAGGCCACTAGCGCCGTCAGGTGCCGCCCTCATCAGGACTAAAGTTTTCATAGTAGTTACTTTACATTTAATTAAATAATCATGTAACAGTAGGAAAAACGTTTCTTGGAAAATTAATTAATTTAATATTTTCATTTCATTGTATTTACACACAGCTGTCCCAGCCAGGAATAGTATCTCACCCCAGTAAGCGGAGGAAGAAAACACCACAGGAAGCTGAAGGGGAAAAGAAGGGACCCAAGAAACGGTCCCGGTCCGGCAGCAACGAGGACGAGGAAGACTACCACTTGCTAATGTAAAGTGTAAGATAAAAATATAGTAATACACAATATATGTAATTAATGTATATATGTATATATATATATATAATTAATTAATAAATTATTAAATGGATGGCAAGTTGGTTGGTGTAGTAGGGGTGTGTATTATTATTTTAGTTACATGAAATTAAATTTTGTTTTCTCTTTACAGTTAAAACCCAAGACAAGCAATAAGAGCGACATCCTGAATGAGGTTATCACCTTCCTCAGCTTCAATCGTCTTGGGAGGAGACCCTCCAGACATACCTGGCGTACCTTGGACAGAAAATAAAGTAGGTGCGGGAGGGGCTACAAGAAGATGTAGAGGATGAGATGCTCAGGGCAGTCAACCGATATAGTGCTATGGCATACAAGGCAAGTACACCTGCCCATCATACCAGGGAGGGATACGCCACACCACGTCAGCACTACTCCGGCCCCGCTCCACCTCGAGAGTACACCAACTTGTCCAACCTACCTCAGTTATACACGTCCATCAGCACCTCTGAGCCCAGTGGGTACACCACCAATTTTCCTGACATGATACCCAACACACGAAGGATGCTTGTTGGCGGCCAGCCTATGGCACGCCCGTCCAGGATTATTAATTATTAAGCGTAGTGTATCAATAAAAGTATAGTGTTTAGATATATGTGTTTTATGTCCCTCAATATTTTAAAAAACTAAATAATAATGATTGTAATAATAATAAAAAATCATGTATCCTTACCATGGCGGAGGTAATAAGGAGGTGTAAAGTCAATTGTATATTTCTGTAAGGAATAGTAATATCTGGCATGAAATAAATCTTGCCACGCACCTGTATAAACCAAAAATAATACTGGACTAAAGCCCCCCAGCCTGGGTGGGGTATGGGCTGAACCTTTAAGACAGCTCAGTTTGTCACTCCCCTAACTGTATAGACATTACTATTAATGTACTTTAACTCGTTATGGTATATAAAAGGAGAAATTCAAGTACTTTTGCTACCTGACTAAACAAAATAGCTACTGACAGTTTCACCAGCCTCCCTCCTTACCTCCCATCCTACCTTACTTTCTTCCCACCCACGCCAAGGTTGCCAAATCGCAGAAAAATGTCACGGCCATTTTCTTTTATGTAGATAGGTAAGGATATTTCAGCCCAGTCATTTATTTATACAGTGATACTTAAGGAATCTGCCCTTCATAACGGCCATCTGGTATCTCTGCCAGTGACAAGTCTGTAGAGCACACATGTATTCACTTGAAGGGTGTACATGTAGATACCTTACACAACGGAACCCAATGAAAGGAAGAGAGAGTGAGTCTAGAATGTTGAGGTAATGGCTCGATTTTCTCACTGTAATATAGTGGTAGTCTCTGTATCTGGTTTTAAGTGAGACACGCGCCAGAAAGTGAACATTCGGAAACTGTTAATGTCTCAAGGTAATAAGAAGACGTGTGATAAAAGCATTTCACCTTTGTGTAACAAAGTTAGCCAAAAGTTAAACAAATGTAAGTCTAATAATATAACCCCTCCTTCTAGAAATATTGGCCAATAATGAGATACGGCAGTTTAGACGCCACCCAATCAAAAGTAAATAAAGGATTAATTTAATCGAATCAGAAGGCGAGGTAATGGAATGAGCAGCCAATCACTGGCACCAGCGTCATTTGTAGGCGGGGCGTTTGGGTGACTTGATGAATGTTTCTCCCGCTTTATAAATAGGTGCAGAAAGATTAAAAGAGAAAGTCTTTCATTATTACTATCTTAATTGTTACGATTTCATTAATTCGAAAGGCGATCATTATAATCGCCTGGTCGCTTTACCATATTACCGCACTACTCTGTTGTAAAATCGTATTGTGAAATTGTACTAGGAGTGCTTCTTATTTTGGTCCAAGGTAAATTAAATAGACTGAGGCTCGTTTACATCTATAAACAGATTCTGTTATACATCCAAGCTGTTATCCTCTTCTCGGATCAAGTACAAGGCTACCTAGAGGGAAATTTTCGTTGCGCATTAAAATAATTTGTTACCATTTCCGGTGTCAAGCGTTATCCCTATCATATCAAGCTCACCCTGTTGAGTTACAACGTTACCACTAACCGGGCAAACAAACCCTTTATTGGTACGAAGTATTACCAGTCAAGAGGCAAGCCACAATAATATACAGGGGTTAGCAACAATAATGGAAATCAAGCAAGTTAAATCAACCCTCTCATAAGTCTCTAGTTCAAGACACCTACCCTTCTTACCTGCCTCCCTGGGCCAGCAAATATTTGCCACGTTTATGGAACTAAATAGAGGTTTTAAGGGGTCTTGGAGGGTTTATGAAGAGTGGAGAACTCAGGGGATTGTTTATTAGTCCCTTTGAGGTGTAGAGAGATGGCAAAAAATCCAAACCCACTTTCAACCCCTTATTTAGTTCCATAAACGGGGCAACTATGGGCCAGTCATCTTCCCTCCTTCCCTCACTTCCACTCGTTGCTGTTGACCGTCCCCCTCACTCTCTCTTTTCCTTCTTTTCCTCTAAATGGTAATAATTATTCATTGATATATTAATAAAACCCTTAAATAATACCAATAAAGCATTATGTTTAAGTTATAATGTAAAAGAAAATGACAACAGGTAAATCCAAACTGAAGCAAAATACTTTAATTATTTATTTGCATACTATGGATTATAGATAAATTAAAAAACAAAAACCAAAGAGAAATTATATATTGAAATTAAACATAATGCAAATATGTACATTAAAAAAATATTTCATTTATGGGTAACCGATAATGTTGTCCTACTAATAGACAGCTCTAGCAGGCGGTCTGTAATCTTCCATGAGGTGATGACGTTGCTCCTTGGCTACCCACGTAGCGTTGTTGCCCCTGAAGTCCTGAATATCCAGCAGCACATCATCTTCCCTGCATAGGCTGAGTTACACCAAATGTGTTACTGGATCATCAGTGTCCACCGAGGAGGTTGGAACATTGAGATTCCTGATTTGCAGGAAGTTATGGAGAACACAACAAAGAAGGGTCACTGACTAGATCATCTTGGGAGTCTGGACCATGTTCGTTAGATAGATTTAAATATATAAACCTGGCCATAAGAACTGTAAATAAAGTAAAAAATTAGTGCTTTATTTTGTAAAAAATTATAATGTTATCATAACAATTATTAACTTAGCCAGCCCTCTTCCCTGTTGGTGAAAATGGCAAATACATATTGCGCAACACGACATGCCCTTTAAAGTCAGTAGTTGAAGATCCTACGCTGTCAAGTCAGGCCTCTTTGAGGATAGGGCTTGATCAACCAGTTTCGTATAGGGAAGGCAGCATCTCCTACAATGAAGTTTGTCACTGGTGTGTCGCTGCCAGGGAAGGACAAAGTTTCTTGCTCCAGTGATTGGCGTATAGGTATCATGAAGAAACTTTCTGCATCTAATCCTGCATGCACCAGACGCATCCACGTCGACATACGTGAACTTGTAGTCAGCATCATCAAGGGCGAGAACTATGGAATGGTAGCCCTTGTAGCGTGTTTATTCAGGTTAAAAAAGTCCATCTCCCTATCTAAATCATCTTTTTCTGCCAATACTCGCATGGCAATGACTTTCAGGAAACTTTCCCATGCGAATCTTGATGTCAAATGGCGCAGGGGTTCCATGGTGTTGGATGTTGGTGATGAGGACACGTTGGAGGCGGTTGAAGATTAGAGAATGGTATGCAACACCTCATAATCATATGCAATTTGTCTTCTGTCAGCACCTAGTAACCTTCTACAGTCAGCAACTAGCGGCGTGTAACGGCATCATAGCGCCGTAATTTCGGACGAGGTCACCCTAAGTCAGGAGGAAGTCACCGGTCGATATGCGCTGTACAGGAGAGGTTTGCCGCCTTTAATTTTCCTTTAGTCAGCGAAAGAAGGGGGCTTATGGTGACCCCATGGCAACATTGTCTGCGTAGGGTCACTTGTCGCTTGCTGCTAACCAAGTTTGCTCAGGCTGAGGTCAACAATGGTCTCCAACGACACAAAAATACGGCTGTAATCAATGGACCAAATAATCTTTAGAAAAAAAGTCTTAATTCAACATTTCCACATTTACTCTTGTCCTCAGGTTATATTTTTCACCTATCCGTGAGAGGACGTTTCATTATGTAACTTATAAAACTAAACTACAATCTACACAAACAGATTTTACAATACTAGCAATTTTGAATTTGTAATATGAGGATGAAAGAAAGGTTTTAAGAGAATCTATTATATGATATATATTTTTTCTAAGTCTAGTAGTGAATATTCTGGGACAACTTATTAACTGATTTGTGTTTTTCCTAAGTATATTCATGGAAATTCTATGGTGAAAACATTCTACTTATCTTAGAGGAAATGTTAGTGCAAGGTTTTTATTCGATGAGATATCTTCTGATTTTGGGGAGCTGATCCTTGAATGCCGTTCTTTCGGATGAGATTTTATCATTTGATTGGTAAAAGATCGATTTTTAAACTTTCAAACGATAAAGGAATATTTAAACATCTAGCTTTAATTTTCGGTGCTCGTGCAATGAACTTGTTCAAAAGAAGTGTATAGTGTAGTTTTGAAATCGAAAGAACTAAAAGCAAGGTAGGTTTACTTTTATAGTCATCTTCACCCACGATATTTTATCAAATACCCATAACGATTATGCTCATTCTTTCTGTTATCTCTCTTAATATTTGTTTCGTCCGTCACTTCCTTTAAATATGAATGAACCAACCAACACTCACAATATCCTCCTTTCACATTTTCAAAAATGTCTAAAATCAATATGTATAAAGTATCAAATATATCCTGTTTTTGAGACCCTCGGCATCGTACTGATTTCCCATGTGTAAATATTACGAGAGTTTTGTAATTCCATTCACCTCGAACAGACCCACGAATAAATATCTTAAAATGATTAATAATTTATGTGTAAATAATGTATAGATTAAGAATGAAATGCTTAGTTTTCTGTGAACACTCATTTTCTCCTGCCAATGACAATGATAATATAGAGAAACGTTCCTCATAATTGCTAAAGGTTTGATAAACTTAAAGGAAATATAAGCGTATACCAATAATGAAGAATAATCACGATAATAATTATAATCATATCTATTTTCAATGAGGATTTTTACAATTCCAGCTTTAAAAAGGTTTAATTCTTTTAATTGCATTCATTAGTTTCCAATTGTACTTATTTTGTTTAGGTCGAGGTGCAAGATGAGTTCCTGTTAAGATTGTAATTTAACTCATTCCTTATCCTCTTTCAAGTGTCTTATTTTCGATGGCAGTTTTCTTCTTAACAATCTATAATGATCCTGTTCATCTGTTAAATATATAATTACTGCCTACAACTAAATTCTCATATGGTTTATTTAAAAAAATTTTTTTTTAAAATGTACCTTTTCAAGTGCACTTTTAAAAACAAGGCCAACTGACCTATGTCACGTGCTTTCAATTATTCTGACTTATGAACTTATGACCATATGACCTTACGACCTTCAAAACTTTCGAAAACCTATTGAAAAGCAAAATGGTTACCATCCGACCGACCAACCGATGTAAATACTGATTTGCCTCTTCACTTATCCAGAATTTACTTACTTCTCCTTGCCTATTCTTATCTTTATTTCGTTCTAATTTTTCCAAAATATAGGACATAATAGTTAATAATTTTCCCCTTACCCCGTTCTTGTTCACTAGTCGACGGAAATCCCCTGCCAGATATGGAAATTTAAAGACCTGATTACTACGGCCATCGCTTGAAAGAGGGAAGGCAATAGAGCTCGTTCCTTATTCAGAAAGAAAGTTTAAGTTATCAGGTAGTGCAGGTAGAAAGTTATTACTTTACAGGAGAATAAGGACTTAAAAGAGAATATACCATTCTATGTTAGGGGTAGGTGTAAGGATATTGACCCCCTCGGCCTCTTGGCCCCCTCCGCAGGTGAGTTTGAAGATCTAAGAGTGATGCGATACGTGTGCTAAGGAAGGGTGAAAAAGTAAGCAGGCTCTTGATTGGTTAAGTGTAATAACGTGTGGGAATGAAGCTTCCTGCTACCATGTATAAAAATACGACCACTGCATCAAACTCCGACGATTGCAATCACTTCGTCAGACTGCAACAGTTCTCTCAGACTGAGTCAACTTCGTCAGACAGTGACACTTACATCAGATTGTGACAATTGCGTCAGATTGTGACAACTGCGACAACTACGACAACTGCTTCAGACTGTGACAAATTTGGACACTTTCAAAAGAAAGTAACCTTCACGAATTAGAAGAACATATTTAGAGTGCAACGTGGAGCGTCACCGGTAAGAAGATATGAAAATATGCAATTTAATAAATGTCAGAGACTCTTTTATAAAGTTAGAAACGAAAAATAATAATAACGTAGGAATTTTGAAGGCAACGAAACATCGGTAGGTGGGAAGAAATAAAGGAAACATCCACTTCTGGCGCTTGATGTTTTTTGGAAGACATTAATATTATTCTTTGTAAAAATAACATTAATTTAAGTCAATGATTCATTTAGTATTTAAACAATAATGTAAATAATTCGTGTCTTTTTATTTTCTAAATTCCCACCTTTTCATAAGTTTAAAAAGTTAGAATCAGAAAGGCTCGACTAACCGATTTACGCTACCCAAGCTTTTAGTCAAATGTTGCCACTAATTGTAAATTTTTTTTCTTTCTTTCCGCTTGTTAGTTGATAGATCAGAAAATAAAAAACCCTTTTTTATAAAATATTTTTAAGGTTGATTCTCTAATTAAATGATTTTAAGGAGAATTTTACAACAAATATTTATTTATAGATAAAGGATTCCTCCTTCCTTTGTTTATATTTCAGGTCCCTAGCGGCAATGGTTATTGAGATATTGCTTCTCACAACGGTGCAATATTTTAGGGCCAACCTATAATATGCCATCAGAGAAATTAGCGAACATTTCTAAATAAAAGTATTTGAGTCTTAAGTTTTGAACTCTAGAAATAAATCATAGAATCCTATTTCATTAAAAAAAAACTCACACTTTCGTGAAAAGAAAATTCAGAAAATTGATGAATTGAGCTGGTTCTGCCTTATTCAATTTACCAGGCAATGGCTTCCTTACTCCCCATCCCCTACGGACAGAGCTTGCGCTTCGCTACTAAGATTAAGATTTAAAATAAAATAAAAGCAGCCATAGTTAAATTTTTATGAATTTTCTGATAATAATTTTAAAAAGAATCTCTAAACAAAATTCCCTCCTCTTTCAAAATATCACGTTGCTAAAATAAATTGTTATAAAATAGAAGATATATAAAAATCAATTTTCTGAACTTCACCATTTGTAATTTTTTGGCTTTTCAAATATTCACAAAATTTCGATACTTATATTTATTTCTGAATTTTACCATTTTGTTTTTTGATATCCTAAAAGAATTATTAGAAACAACGTTGATAAAAAAACGTAAGTCAACCAAACTAAGATAAAATTAATATTCAAATACTCCAAAAAATCTCGTCTTAAATTATAGTATTACTGTTGATGATGATATGAGCTCCGAAACTTTTCTTCAGAAAAACAAATTGTGCCATGTTTCATTAAAAAAAATATATTTAAGGTCATGTTCACGGTGGCGGCTTCGACACAGGTCTTTCTCTTCAAAGTACGGACTCCTTTTCTAGGGTCTTACTTCACCTTGTGCTACAGATGTTGGATGAAGTTTGGCGTGCGGACGTATTCAGAACGCCTGATACGTTCCTTTATGCTGGCTACGGCTTCTTAGTCTCCGTTCCAGCTACCCATGCCATGTATTGTAGCATTTATAGTGAAAACAGAGCATTGATCACTAGTCGTGATCTCAGAATTTTGATACATGCGCAGAAAATCAAGATGCAAGTTAATTACTAACTCTTTTCTAGTATTAATATAGTTTCTAGTTCACAAACATAGTTAACTTTTTCTTAACTAAACTTTACTTAGTATGATAATCAATGGCGGTGAATATACAGTGATCCATCGACAACTATTTTGAAAGAGAGGAGACATTGAAAATTTTCAAATTTAGCTCGAACATACTATGTGTAATTGAGAGCAAGAGAGTTGATTTTCAGGTATCTATAACAATTATTTAACTAAGTAACATTGGCTTGTGCTGAATAGTTTCAAGAAAGTAAAATTGATTCATATAATTATCTAAATAAATTTTGTAATAATTATGGCCCTGGCAATATTTACTGAATTTTAAATTGATTATAATGAGTATTGAATTGGTGCTATCTTTGAATATATTGTTAATCTTACTAATTGAGTACCTTATCAATTAAACATTGTGAAAAATGTTAAAAATTTAAATATGTTATAAATAGAAAAAAATAAATAACTAATTAACATTGCTTATTCGATCGTCGTACTTGTGGCAGAAAAAAGTTAATGAAACAAAATTATGTTAAAAGTATTGGTACCAAACACTTTAATTTGCAAAAATAGTAAAACCTATTACAAACTCTAAGTAAATTTCATCGGAACAAAGGAATAATTTCAAATGAAGGTCCAATCTAATTCTTTGCAGTTGTGTGAAAGAGAAGGAATAATAAAAGTTCCTTTAGGGGTACCCCAGGCTTTTATGTCGCTAGTTGGGCGTTTGGTAATTTAGGTTGATTCGTAAAACAGGAGGTAATTTAATTAGAAAGGTTGAATCATTTAATTTCTTGGTTTGAGTGTTTAATTAATAAATACTCAAGGATAATTAATTCTTGATTTGTAGAAGCATTTGATAAGATAGTAAAGGATTCTGGATTTGAAAGATGAAGGCGGTTTCGCCACTGCTGTCAGAGAGAATAAACCTATGGGATAGAAAGGATAATGGTGGTTCAATGAGACAATCCCATGTGCTTAAGGTTTTTGTGTTTGGCCGAGGTAAATATGTAGTAGGAAAGGCGGGGAAATAAGACTTTGGATTTTAATAATGGCGACTCAATAATCTTAAGATATCAACTTCATATACAATTTCTACCAATCTTCCACAAATGGTCTTAGGTGCACCTGAACCTTACTGAAAATTCTCCCAACTCCCAACTTTTTTATGACCCCATTACTCACATGTCTTACATTCGTTTCGACCACACCGAAGATCTTTCATAGTGAGGGGGTTGTTGTATGTACTATAGCATTACCTCCAGTCAGGGTTTATACTGGGCAGAAGACCAAAATCCAAAATCACATCCCTTCACAAACCTTCTTCCTGTACACCTATCATAAACAATAACATACCATTCTTCTAGGGTCAGTTCCTTTCGTCTCAGAGACTCATTCATACGATAAGCTCACGTTTGCACGGTATATTCCCTTTACAAGTCCAATATCGCCATTCTCCTTACGACCTATTATCACTGTCTTTATTTTAGATATAATTTAGTAAATTCAGCTAATTCTTAAGAAAACCTACCCTGAACCACATCGCTCCAACATTCAACCACTAAGTTTCCTTCCTGAACTCCTCAAAAGGCTAGTGTCAGCCAGGATCCTTCAACGCATGTCTCCCTACAACAATGATGGAGTTATTTAAGGCAGGACACAGCACTGAATCATTTGCCTTACATGTCAGTGACCACCTTTGTCCTAAGGCTGAACCATCCAGCCTTCTAGTCTAGTACTCATCAATCTCTCGCTACAATTCAATAGGTAGATCACACTGCTTCTGTATTGATTTTATTGTCGCGTCAGATTCTAGTTGCCGCCGACACTATATCTCACTATGTTGGTAAGAAGGTCGGTCCCCATTTTGCTTTTAATTTTATGGGGAATAACATTGTAACAATTCCGCTGATTCTACCAAATAGGAAACCCTTATGTTGTTTTACATTCTCTTTCAAATGATATAATTGCTAAAGTCCTCCCAAGATTAACCGGGGAATTATGTGGCAATAACCTCATCAATATTCGGCCGATTCTAACGAACTTTGAAACCATTATGTTGTTTTACATTTTTTTCCGAATGATAAAATTGCCAAGGTCTATAAAGTTTAGTCCTCCAATTATTGAATGTTTTAAAGGTCGTAAGGTCATAAATCAGAATAAGTGAGATCACGCGACCTTTGGTCGGCACAGCTTGTTTGGATTCTTCTTTTTCACAACAATCCTTTTTGACTTCTTTCTCTCGAATATTATCCATTAATCCTTTAATTCATGCCTAAAGTTATATATATCTACAGTGTAGCGGAGGTGTAAATAAGGTTTTAACAAAGCTTTGTTCTTGGTCTGCCGCCTCCTCTTCCTCTCTATCTCTTTCTGCTCGGAATATTTTGCATTTTTTTAGTTTATTATTCCATTTTTATGCTAAGGAAACGAATATATGTTTTTTATTTCCCATCTTTCTTTGCTGAGACTTCGAAATCTTCTATTCATCAACGCCATCATTATTGAATGGCTTTCAGAGAACTTTTGCAAAAAAAATTATGATAAAATTCAGAACTTCTGAGAAATTCTGAAAATATTGCATTCTAGAAAATGGAAATAAGTACATTATTTTAAATGTATATTGCTTCTAGTCGACACGTCACTTTTTTCAAAATGTTTCGAACAAGGCAGGAAATAACATCTTCCTGAACCCTACGATATATCCATTCATTTACTAACTTCGCGTGATGATTACTGAGTTCCTTTATCATTCTACATTTTAATGATTGTTGATCAAAACACTTTAAAAATACTGATATTATGCAAATATAAGCGAATTTATCTGAAGTGAATATAAAGACTTACTTGCTTCTAACACTTTGGTATAAAAGTATTAAATGGAGATTTTGTAATATGATTTTCAAGCTAATGCAAATGCAAAGAGTTGCATGTTTTTACAAGCCACTATTTTGCAAATTTGGTTACTCTGTATTCATGAAATTTTAGGTCGGTCACACTCGATTATGCATTACCTTGAAAATTCAATTAAAAGATCTTCCTTTTATACCAGCGATAGGAACAAGTAAGTCTATTTCCACTTCAGATTATTTCGTTGATATTTATCTAAAGCTTTGAGAGATGTGCAGATAATTATGCAAAGTTATAAGGGCTGCATAAAGGTATCCGCACAAGAACTCCCACACACTTTATTATCCATTCCCTACAACCTGATATTAATAGTTTCTTTACAAGCTCATGGCTTTCGAAAAGAAAAAAAATCTTACCCACTCAATCTTCCATTCTTCCGATACTATTTCGCATTTCGTGAATCTAACGAATTTGTTACATTTGCCCAAAGGGGATTTCCTATGTATACAGTCTATAAAGTTGTTATCTCAAGGTGTCGCACGCCCTCCAGGCTTCAGTCCAGCGGCTGCTTAGAAAATAATATAGGATTCCACAGGATTAATCTCTCATGAAAATCTTCTTTTTACCATATTTTGCATTTTCTCACAAGATTCATTAAATATTTTTCTGATATGCCTCTATCCTCGATATACCTAATTCTGTATGAAAGAAAGCATGAAGCTCTATCGAACAAACCCTGCTTTTAACATGTGTCGCAATTTTGAACTGCTAATTTTACGCCTAATATTAACATATTGATAAGTCTATTTCTTCTTACGAATAATAACCATTGTTGCTTTATTGGGAGGGGAAGAAATAAGCAACCTTTGAAAAATTTGAACCCTAAATTTGGGAAAGAGGCATGGAGTCCTCCTTGGAATCAGTACCAGAAGGCAAAACAAGGATTATTTGGTCTTCATCCACATAAGTAGAAGGATAGTGGAAAAGGTCAGAAAGGAGGACAGAGTTTCAGGCGTCGAATATAAGCCGAAAAAGGAAGAAAGAGACGAGAGCCAGGATTACTAGCGACTTGAGAGGCATATAACAGAAGATGGTGACGATTGCTTGTCGCTGGTTCCGAGGGCGCTTGGAGGTTTTCAGTAAAGCCGCAGCCTGTTTCATCAAGTGAGATCGACCGAAAATATCATGCATGTAAATTGACCCAAGGTGACGAATATAACTAAAAAAATAAAACATTGTTTTATTTTACAAAGACATTTATTACCCGAACGAACAACACCGCATCCTATATACATATATAACAGGACGCTCCTCACTATGTCTATTGTAATAATTTTATTTTGTTTTCTATTTTATTCATTATATAATGATTATTAATATCATAATTAGATATTATCAAGGTTATTATCATCTTTATCATCATCATTATACACGCCAAGCATTGTGGACGTTAAAACAAAATGCAAATGCGGCAGACAACTACTACGTTCTAATTTTCTGGAAGCAGCATGTCACTCATAGCCGTAGCAAATCTACTTTAAGAATGTCCACGTATCTTTGTTCGGTGAGTCGGGCTTGGATAACTGCTAATTCCCCAGGTCCGTTACATCCACCCAGCATCACAAACTTTTCCCGATTTCTTCTTCTCAGATGAAATCCCGATGAACTTTGAAACCATTGCGCGATAATACTAACTGACATTCTTTGTGCTCGCTTATCAAAAAAAATAAATAATTATTACCGTATGATTATGATAGAGGCCGGCAGTTTGCTTAGGGGATACGGCGTTGAACTTCTAACGACTGTCGTAGAATGACCCCCTTTTTGTTCTAAGAGTGCTAAGCGTGCTAATATATTGATATCTGAATATCTTAAAGAACAGAGCCGTTCCGAAACACGTAAGAATATAACAGAAACGCACAATAATTCCAAAATAAACTTATATTTTAACTTTAACCATTGGACGCACAACATCTAAACATTAAATACAGCAATACTCTGAATATTATCATAAACAAAAAATAATTAAATTAGCTTAACCCTCAAAATTGGTTAATTTCTCTACACACAACAATAATATAAGATTAAGGCTTACAGACTCTACTGGAATTTAAAGGCCTCAGAAATGTTATTGACTCACGATGCGTGCCGTCTGGCCAGATGTAGATGGGCGAGATCACACGGTCGTTTTAGGGAGGGTAGCAGCTGGGGGTCCACAAGGTATTCCGAGGGGGTAGGGGGTTCTTCACGGACGAGAACAATTACGGTGCTTTATGCAACACCAAGGTAGTCGTGGTCTCTCGAGCGAGAGGGAGTCGAACTTGATTCTTAAACCAAGTTAACTTGGAGTGCGGTGTGACCACCGAGTAACGAGCTCGAGGGGGAGCTTTTCTCCTTCATTACTTAATTCCTCATGAACGAGGACTGAACTCGGAAAGGGTCTTCTTCAAGGGCGAGGATAACGGAGGGGGATTTCCCTGGCGAGAATAAGTTACTTAAAGGTTAGTTTGGTAACCAGGAACTAGCTCGAGGATAAGCTTCTTCTTAGTTCCAGTCATCTTCAAGGGCGAGTATAACGGAGGGAGGTTTCTCTGAAGAGAATAATTTGAACTTGGTTCCTTACCAAGTTAACTTAGGAGTTCAGGGTAGCCACCGAGTAAGGGGCTCGAGGGAGAGCCTTCTTCTTCTTCTTTTCTTAATTCCTTAAGGACGAGGAATACCGCTGATGTTTAAGGTGCACCAGGATATGAGGAGTCTCTCTAGCGAGAGTAAGTTGAACTTAACAAAGTTAACTTAGCGTTCGGTTTGATAACCAGGGACTAGCTCGAAGATGAGCTGCTTCCTAGCCCCTTAAGGTAGGTAGCCCTGCCTCTCTTGCAGGGTACCTCTTGGTCTGGCGAGCCAAGTACACTACCAATCCAGTCTAGGTAGCTCGGTATTTATCGAGGACTTCGTCACCTGGAATCTGACGTATACTACCACGATTTGCCTCAGTGTTCCTCATTGATACCTAGTCACCCCACTGGGGGAGTGTTAAGGGGCGTGAGGGGCTTGAGGACGGCCCCAGGATTGTTCTTATGCCCAACGGTTTTTCTCACCGAGTCTTACTTCGGCTTCTCGTTAGCCTTCGAGCTTGGGAGAAACACGTCTTTAATTTCTTATTTGACGTGAGCCTTGATCTTACTCTCCTGGGAAAGATCCTGCATTTTGACCTTTAGGTCTTTCATGGCACAAAGTGGTCCGACGCTGCGGTTAAGCGCTAGACCTGCCGATGCCTTCGGACGGATGTCTTTGCGGTAAACGCCTTGTGACTGCACCACGAATGAACGGGGGGGTGGGGTGGAGTGACGCTTTCCCTACACACCTGTCATCGAAGAACTTAATGGGGGGGGGGGGAACTCCCGGGAACTCAAAACAACTTACTCAACCTAGTCGAGATTAGCAATGTTGTATTTCTTTGAGCCCTCTCTTACATTAAGTTTCCTTACACATTTACGCCCTCACGCGCGTTTACACAGGCAATGTGTCGAACTAGACTTACTCGCAATACAATGTTACATGAAAATAATAAAACCTTAATTCGTCGATTACCCACTTAAAAAAAACAACAAAACAAGCTACCTCCTTACATTTCTAAGCTTTTGAGAACTTAAATCCTACCGATAAATATTAACACGAACAACAAATGAAAACATGGTTTCACGCTCATTAGGTACTGAAATAACCCTCAATGGTATTTCGTCTTTGCCTATAGTGCAGCTGTTCTTTGTTGGCTCCTTGAATGTAGCTAATCCTTAAATGGTGCTCTAAGACCAATACTTTACCGTGCTTGAGTCGGCTGTTCGGGTTATTGAGTCTACCCCAGTATGTTACTAAATGGTAGCGGTATTTCAACCTACTCGAATTACCCATATTATGGTACTTGATTACCTTTAAACTAAACATTATGGCTAAAGCGGCCTGTTGCAGCGGGGCATAATTGATGAGAACTGGAGTCCCATAATCCTTCTTTATCAAGGTACACTGTAAGATCAAGTGTGGATTCGATCTTTGGGGATCGAGAAAACTTTTCCCTGCGAGGTCGTTAATGGGCGTGGCGCTCACTACGACAGGGAGATTTAGCATTAAATTCGTGGACGTTTCGTTCGGGGAGGAGACTACTAGGGGTAGGGGATACTCATCTGCGTCTACCATTTGACTAGTCTTACCTGGGTGTATCGCAATAGCACCTCTTTCCTCCTTCCTTGTCAACTCATTCGACTCGATTCTCTTCGCAGGTAGTTCCTCAGGTACACCTGCTCGTACCTCTACCCTACCTTCTACTTCTTCCCTGATAACCCCATTTGGCTGGGTTCTCCTCGTAGGTTCTTCCTTAGCTACACATGCTGGTACCTCATCCCTACTTTTTACTTCTTCCATCGTTAGCCCATTTGGCTATGTTTCCCTCGATGGTCCTTTCTTAGGTCCAGGCCGAGCTGCAACTTCCTCGACCTCTATCAGATTCTCGATAGGTGCTTTTTCGAGTGCAAGCAATCTTTCCTTTTCTCCTCTCTCTACTCTTTCAGCTTTAGCAAGTTCTTTTTCCCTCTGTATTCTTCTTTCATTGGCTTATTTTTCTGCTTTCGCTATTTTATTTTCCCGTCGGGTTCTTCTTTCTTCATCTTTCAGGTTTATCTTTATTTTTATTTTATCTCTTCTCGTTTGATCTTTATTCTCCTTTCCTTATCTTCCCTTTCTACCCTTATTCCGAATTCTTTTGCTTCTCTTTTCAACAGTATTTTTCTTTTGCTTGTTTTACCTCCTCTCAGCATTCTTCTTTCCTCTGTTTCTATTTTCCCCTGCATTCTGTCTTTCTCTAATTTTATGTCTCTCCGTATTTTTATTGCTTGGCATTCTCTTTTTCCTTCTCTTTTTATATTTTCCCTCTTTCTATCAAACTCTATTATTTATTCTTATTCTCTTTGTATTCTCAATTCTTCAAGGATGTAGACATCCATATCCGCACCTTTAAAACCCCAAATCCCAGAATTTGGGCTTGTTGGAGAAATCTTTTAACCAGATCCATTGTGTTTGTCCGTCGAATTTGCCCTTCTGTATTCTGAGATACGAATTCTCCAATCACCAGGTAGTGCTAAGCCTAACTTACCCTTAATCCCACTACTATATTGATAGAATTGCCAATCCGACGACAAATTTACCACTTGGCATACCAATAAACCTTAGTTTGTTAAAACCCCTTACTCTACTAATTTTCCTCTCGTCAATTATTCTCTTATTCCTGATATGATATTCCTTTACGTGTTGGCTCTTTCTTAATTAGACACTGCTGGGTTTTTTCTAATAACAACCTACAAATCTGACACCACTTTTATAATATGTCGTAGAATGCCCCTCCCTTTTTGTTCTAAAAGTGCTAGGAGTGCTAATATATTGATATCTGAATATCTTAATGAACAAATCCGTTCCGAAACACGTAAGAATATAACAGAAACGCACAATAATCCCAAAATAAACTTATATTTTAACTTTAACCATTAAATGCACAATATAATAACATTAACTACAGGAATACTCTGAATATTATCATAAACAAGAATAAATTAAATTAGTTTGACCCTGAAAAATTGGTTAATTTCTCTACACACAACAATAATATAAGATTTAAGCTTACGGAATTTAAAGGCCTCAGCAATGTTATTGATTCACGATGCGTGCCGGCTGGCCAGATGAAGATGGGCGAGATCACACGGTCGTTTTAGGGAGGGTAGCAGCTGGGGGTCCACAAGGTATTCCGAGGGGGTGGGGGGTTCTTCACAGACGAGAACAATTTCGGTGCTTTATGCAACACCAAGGTAGTCGTGGTCTCTCTGGCGAGAGGGAGTCAAACTTGGTTCTTCAACCAAGTTAACTTGGAGTGCGGTGTGACCACCGAGTAACGAGCTCTAGGGGGAGCTTTTCTCCTTCATTACTTAATTCCTCATGAACGAGGACTGAACTAGGGGAGGGTCTTTTTCAAGGGCGAGGATAACGGAGGGTGATTTCTCTGGCGAGAATAAGTTACTTAAAGTTCGGTTTGGTAACCAGGAACTAGCTCGAGGATAAGCTTCTTCTTAGTTCCAGTCTTCTTCAAGGGCGATTATAACGGAGGGAGGTTTCTCTGAAGAGAATAATTCGAACTTGGTTCCTTACCAAGTTAACTTAGGAGTTCAGGGTAGCCACCGAGTAGCGGGCTCGAGGGGGAGCCTTCTTCTTCTTTTTTTTTAATTCCTCAAGGAGGAGGAATACCGCTGATGTTTAAGGTGCACCAGGATATGAGGAGTCTCTCTGGCGAGAGTAATTTGAACTTAACAAAGTTAACTTAGCATTCGGTTTGATAACCAGGGACTAGCTCGAAGATGAGCTGCTTCTTAGCCCCTTAAGGTAGGTAGCCCTGTCTCTCTTGCAGGGTACTTCTTGGTCTGGCGAGCCAAGTACACTACCAATCCAGTCTAGGTAGCTCGGTATTAATCGTTGACTTCGTCACCTGGAATCTGACGTATACTACCACGATTTGCCTCAGTGTTCCTCATTTATACCTAGTCACCCCACTGGGGGAGTGTTAAGGGGCGGGAGGGGCTTGAGGACGGCCCCAGGAGAGTTCTTATGCCCAACGGTTTTTCCCACCGAGTCTTACATCGGCTCCTCGTTAGCCTTCGAGCTTTGGAGAAACACGTCCTTAATTTCCTATTTGACTTGAGCCTTGATCTCACTCTCCTGGGGGAGATCTTGCATTTTGACATGTAGGTCTTTCATGGCACCAAGTGGTGCAACACTGCGGTTAAGCGCTGGACCAGCCGATGCCTTCGGGAGGATGTCTTTACGGTAACCGCCTTGTGACTGCACCACGAGTAAACGGTTGGGGGGGGTGTGACGATTCCCCTACAACGACCATGCCCGAACCAGGTCCAAGGTGTCAGAACGTCAGCGCCGATATATGTAGATCTAGCTACTGATTGGTGGGCGTGCTGTGCCTAACTCCACCAGAGCGTGGTTAGATTTTACACTTTTCATCATGTACATCTTCAATCCCAGCAAGGCATTAGTTAATTTCCAGTCTGAATAGCACAACACACACCCACTCTTCTCCATATTCCATAAGAGGATTAAGTTTGGCAACTGTATTTTACGTATGTACGAGTATTTCTCTTCCCTTTCCAATTTTCTTCACGAAACCATTCTAAACCTTATTGTACAAATGCTCATTAATTATGGTTTGAAAAGATACATGAAAACCGCTTAATGGTAACATTCTCTAATACTTCCAGTTATATTTTCTAAACAAATCCTTATTCAGCAACTTGGTTAATATACTATCGCAAATAGTTCCCACTTTATAATTAATCTTTAATTATGTAAAATAATCTCAAGATCTCTCCTCAGTAAGAAAATGCCCGCATTAAAAAGAAAAAAAACTTATCTCGGTAAAAACAAGCAAGCAAAAATGAAGAATATAAATGGTCATAACGAATCAAAGTGTTCGAAAAAAATAAAAATAATTTTGACACTTGCCCAAAGTAATTTCTTGACATTCAATTAAACTTTCTAAATCAGAAGAGACTTTGGATCACTTTGCATGAGGACCTACTCGGAGAGCCAATAAATAAAAAAAATTACCTCCTCATACCATATAAAAGCTGAGAGAAGCTTGAACCATTCTACTCTGAGGATGGGAATAGTTTAAATCACGAAACATCAGTACACAATGAATAAATACGTAAATATTAAAAGGCATCATGTATGGTTTATCAACAATCTTACTAAAAAAATAAAGAAAAATACCGAAACAAAGTCTTGACCGATTAGAGGCAAAAGTTCTAAAATTTATTAATGAATTCTTGTCTGCAAGTTTGTATAAAAACTTTAAGTTCCCAATGAAGTTGAATACGTGGTGTCGCAATATATATGTAAATCTAAGCAATGGCTTCGCCACTCCACCGTACGAGGGGAGCTTGCGCTTCGCTAAGAAGATTAAAATTTAAAATCCTATAAAAGCATCCATAGTTAAATTTTAAAAATTTTCTGACTTCGCCAATTATAATAATTTTAAAAAGAACTCTAAACTAAATTTCCCCCTTTTTAAAATATCAAGTTGCTAAAATATATTTATAGAAGAAGATATATAAAAATAAATTTCCGGAACTTCACCATTTGTAATTTTTGGGGTTTTAAAAAATTCACAAAATCTCGATACTTATATCTATTTCTGAACTTCGCCATTTTGTTTTTTGAAATTATAAAAGAATTATTAGAAAGAACTTTTTTAAAAAAATCTAAGTCATAAACAAACTAAAATGTATTTTTTATTCAAATACTCAAAAAAAATCCCCTTCTTGAATTATAGAGTTAGTGAAAAATATCGATTTGAAAACATAGAGGAAATTAAATTTTGAAATCGTCATTTAAAAGTTAAAGTTGTGGACATTTAATCAATACTGAGGTGCAGGTATATTTTTTCAACCTGTTTTTAACTTTATTTCTGATTTCGTAAAATATTTAACCACGTTCCTTTATTTTCAGTCTAATTTATCAGTTTTTTAATTATAAAGGCAAAAGTTCCTGCTTTAATATTTACTTTTGGGGAGAATTATTTGGCAAGAAATTTCAATTTTCTTCGACAAGAGATTATATCGAAATTTCTAAAAAAAAAATTCCTATTCAAGGCCGATATAAAGCCCTATAGTCCTGTGGCTTTGTTGGCTTTGTTCTTTTTTAAACATTAACGCTGTGTTTCGTCATCAATTAGCTACTATTCAGGTGCGAAAAAGAGGACCTGATAGAGAAATAAAGAGATAGAGAAAAAGAGAGGAGAAAAATTACTGGTATCTCTTCGGTCAATGGTTCGAGACGTCTACTGCTCCTCCTCGTTTCCTTTTTTTCAGGGGCAGTACTTAGATACATTAATTCTGGTAAGAGAGTAATTGAAATGCATTGTAAACAGTTTAGAATTGGGGGTTTTAGTTGTTTTTTTTTAAGACCTCTCAGTCTTAGTTTTTCACTCACTGCTCGTTAATAGATTCAGTCTTAGTTTTTCACTCACTGCTCGTTAATAGATTCATTACTTCTAAGGAACATTTAGAATTTCTTAATCTGCCTGATTTTCCTTCATTCCTTTACGCGCCAGTGTAGAATCAACTCAGTAGAATCGAATAAGATGAGCTCAAAGCAAACTTGCGCAGGATCATGCGTCTTACAAAACGAAACGCACAAAAAGGTCAAATAAAGTGGAGTAAATTCCACAAGTCGGTGTGAACGAACTCGTTCTGAGTACAAGAGACAAGCGGTCCCGTGACAAAGAACGTGCGCGGAGATACTCAGAGTAAGACATTCAACAAGAAAGTCCCAAACGGTCTGGGGGACAACACATTCATCACAGTATGGTGCATGCGAACGCTTCATCAAATGGCGGTGCGTTCCACGAGTATGTCCAATTCGGAGATTAGAAAAGAGAAGCTATAGTACTTTGTATTCGCACCGGGAGCTCAATGCGAAGAGATCCAACTACATGGGTGTCATCTGCGTGCGGTGCTGTAGATTATAAAACGGTTCGATAGGTCAGGCTCTCATATAGATAGTACAGCGTCTTTGAAACACCACCCAAAGTGTGCTGGGAGAAAAATCGCCGTAGAGAGAGTCATCCGTAGCTATAATATTATAGAATAAGCAATTTCAATTTAAAGTTAAAAGCATTTAACTCCTTTAAACTTAATATATTTCCCGCGGCTCCTGGGAAGCACGTTGCTATGCCTGAATTGAAGACTCATTGGCTACAATTTGTATTTATTGTAAAAGATTTTTTTAAACATTCTATGTAATATTTTTTTAGTTAAAGACTTTAAGAATTTAATTTGCATCCATAAACCTAAGTTTAATTCCTTCATTATGCTTGACATAGCTTTATTACCAAATCAATGATCGGGTTCGAAGAATGAAGTATATCTTTACATGGCAATAAGTGAAAAAAAACAAAATTAATTAAATATTAAAGTTAATTGCTTTTAACTTTAAATTGAAAATTCCGTATATTATAATATTATAGTTGAATGTCGACGACGATTTCTCTCGTACCAAAATTTGGGTTTAGAACTTATTGTACGCACAACGTTTTTGATTGAGTGTTGATTTATTTTGAAGAACAATACTTCATTATTTAGCCCCTCTCTCAAATGGTTTACACTGGCAGGTGAGATAGGTTAACCACTAATGTTTTTAATGGAACCATAAGAAAAACAAATTGCAATTTGTCAAATCCGGTTCTCTTTAGGGCCATACATTTGAATAATTTAGCAAAACTATTCGGTACATACTATGAGCACAATCAACATAAATGCTGGAGCAAAATCCGGAATGCGCCAAAGGCTAGGGAAGCAATTATAATAATTGTTTTGTAGTTCAGGATTTATTTGTTTTTAATCAAGTGTAGGTAGAGAGTTCTATTTATGTTATTGTAGAAAAATAACAAGAAACAATACACATACCATTCTCGCGTATCCCTATCCACAGAAACACTTCCTTCTTGCAAATATCGCAGAAAAGTTGGATTCACAAGGTTTGTTGAGTAGTACATACTATCGAACATTCACGTTATCCACTTTTCCATAAAATATGCTGTCCTCACGATTCAAATATTGTTCCCAAAAAATTCGGGTGGAAAAACTATTTAATAAATATTATTCAGCGAGGAAAATGAGTCTCGAGGAGCTGATTCAATATAGGTATCCTATAAAGATGCAATTGTAAATCAAAGTTATCAATCTGATTAAATAGTGATTTTTCCATTTGTATTTAATTCTCTTGGGCAGATTTATTTGGGTTTTCAAGAAGTTTTCTTTTTAACATCTTTACTAATTTTCTTGGTTTTACTGACCTATGGGGAATTGAACAAGGATTGGTTGGATTTGGTTAGAGAGGCATTGCGGAAGAATAACATTTAAACAAATCTTGCACGTATTTCATGCTTTTACTATAACTCTAACTTGTGCTAACTTCTGCTAACTGTATGGTAGAAGGGATATTAGAAGAGAGGAGATTTAACCCATTTTTTTTTCGGAAATTGAAAGTTAAATGTGATTATCTAATAAATTAATTCCCGTCTAGCAAAAACTGATATCATAGTTAACTAAAATAATAATAAAGGTAAAATCTAATAGACAATTAGGTGCAAAGTTTTGATCATTTACTTAACCGTCTATTAGTTTTGACTGAATTTAATATAAGCTATGAGATGCGGCTCATGTCATTTTTTGACGACCAGTGAGAGATGTGTAGGTCAAAGAATAATCGGTATGATTGGCTTGCCTGCAATCTAAAAGAATATATAGGAAGAAGTAAAACTTCTACTCCATAATCGTAAAATCGTAAACCTTGAAAAACTGTTAGCAACAAAACTGTTTGTCATGGAAACCTGCAGAGGTGTAGCTCAGATAAACTGCAAAATCTACTATCTGAAGGAGAGGCCTGGCTTTCCACGCCTCAGTACTCTTTGCAATCTCAAACTAAAGGAAAACTACCAGACCCGTTTCCTAGAGAGACTTATTCCCTTTACCCTTAAGAATTTCTTCCCAACAATTGTGTAACCTAAGATGGTCTTATAAGGAACTAGGTAACTTGCTTGTCCTACCAGTTTCAACGCCCACAAGTAAAACTTGGATCACTAATAGGCCAGGCCTCAGAAATTAGGTTTTCTCCCCCTGTTTCCCTATGCAACTATTTGATTGAGGCTGTCCAATTCTCGAGTCTTGCGCGGACACCTTTTTCGCTTGACTAAGGATTTCAAATATGACGACCCGGTGCAGTATACGCCGATATATAGGATTGCCCAAGTAACTGGAAGTCGTAAGTGAAGTGAGTCTTACCTCACTGAAACCCGTCACCAATCTAGGTCCATCATCGTGCCATTTGTCAATCTTTTTGGGGAATCCTGCAGGGTGAATGTGAAGAAATATACCAGAACTCTTAGTTGTATTTGCTGTGGCACAACGAACAGGTATCAGTAATTACATCTACTTATGTTGCTCACAATAGGGCGGCGGCGGGAAGGAGTGCTATACTATATAACTTTCACTGTAGATTTTTAAAACCTAAAATAAAATTTAATCTCTCAACGCAATCCAATAAATAAAGTAACATTCTAAAAATTATCGAACCATCAAACGAGGAAAAAAATATGTGGATTTGACCTTCGAGGAAGATTGTAAAGCGATAATCCTTGACAGTTTAAAGCAACCGTAAAAACGCCATCATACGTAAAAATGTAATAGTCCTCCTCTTATCTTCGTTGATCTCACACTAAATGGTAACGAAATATTTAAAAGATAAAATAAAACATTGGAAACAACAGTTCCTCATAATTTTAGGCTAGGTCTTAAAAGCTGTAAAAGATTTCATCGTCCATGGATTAAAAAAAGCATCGAGGATGGCGCTAATATTGCTAACTAAGTTCAATATTTGAAAGCAAGACACCCAAACGCATCACAGCAATACACGTTGTCAAGATTGATTTAATCAGCAAACGCTATCCCATAAGCTGCCATTTACAAAGGCTACAACTAAAATAAGAAAACAACTCCCAACTCCATTGCAATCCTGCAAGTGTAGAAGTTTTGTCAACTCAATTAAATAATGCACAGTAAAGAACAATTATGTTTCAGGTGTGGCTAAAACACACATAAAACGACAACTGCCTGCATCACGAAATGTGGCTTGAGTTGTCATAATTCGTTCACGCATTAAAAAAAGGGGGTGCAAAAATTATCTCTAATACCAGAAAATACGCATCCGTATGCCTAATTTGGTATCTGACATCGAAAGGCAATAAAAGACATGGTTGTAAAGAGAGTTCCTTAAGAAGAACTTACATACCACGCATTAACCAAATTCTCCAATACAACCTCCCATAGAAAAGACACAACCACTCTTTGGTAAAAAGTAATTTTTCGCCAAATAACTATAACAAAATATATGATAATTTTTATTCTTTTTCACATTTTCTCTAAATATTCACCTAGCAGCTACTAAAAGTGTGTCTGGTTTTGAACCAGAGATGGATTTTCTCATGATCTAATTTTTTCACGTTAGTCGGCATTCAATGAATAACATTTAATCGACCTTCCATGCGAGATGTTGACGAACGATGAATAAAGTTTACTGCGAAGAAATTTCTTTCCTCTTTTACTTTAGAAGAAGTTGATCCGTGACTAGACCAGCCTTTCTTATGCTTTAGTTAAAACCTAAGAATTCTCTCATTCATATACTTTCCAATTTAACCTTTTTAATCGAAGTGTCTATGATATGTGAGTGTTCGACACCAGGGAGATTTTTAGTATGTAGTTACCATATTCATTTGTATATGATCTAAGGAGTATTCTTTTATAGTTGTCTCAGTAAAACTTTACAGGAAATTTTAAAAGTTACTATTCTGAAAATCTTCAACAAACCAAATATTTTGTTTATTCACAAGGACTTATCTCACTTTACCTTGTCCTTTGCCTGTGGTATCTATTTTTTAAACTTTATGATACCACTTTGATTAGGTTCCTTTTTAATTAATTTTGAATTCTACTCTCTCTTTCTCGACATTTAGCATTTAGTAGATTAATAAATCTCGTGCAGAACCTTTTAAGGAATTTTTAAAGAATTTATTGTCAACTTCGTTACGAAAGCCTTGAATTACGGATTTTATGCACTGATCATCATCATTCGAACCTTTATAATTCTATTTGCTCTAACCGAGATCTATCAGAATGAAAGATACGCGTTGATTTCACTTGACACTCTTAGTACTTTAACTCCTTCGTCAATTTGGTTTTTGCATGGATCTTACTTTTTTCTTCCTCTGGTTCTGCATCTCACGTTTTCTTCGTTCCATCCCTCGAGTCTAAATTTTGTTTTTATAGTCATTTTACAATCATCTTTTCCAGTTTAATACTGTTACATAAATAAAACACTTCTTGTTTTATCTTCAGATCAAGTTTCACCAAACTAAGCACTTCCTTTTCTCTTGCAAATTTACATTCCCCTAATGACCAAGCGTAAGCGCAGAATATCCTCATTTTACCTCTTCTAATCCATTTGTCTCAATTTAACTTTTTATTATTTCTTATTTTTCGAGTAATTGTCTAGTCTTCTATCGTTGCTTGTTTTTTAACTAATTTTCTCGCTCATTATGTTTAATGCCCCCATCAGTTCCTTACTCACTGATAACAACAATATTAACTCATTTTCGACATAATGACAATTTCCTACCACTCTGGGGTTCTTATAGTGCAAAACTCATCTTATGATAACTTTGCTCTAAAACATTCTACGGCTTTCCTCTGTAAAACTTAACTTTGCCCCTTAGCCTACTTACACTTTCTCTTAGCTAGATAGAGGGCTTACTATCTTGAAACTAAAATGCTTAATCTTTTTCTTGGGCCCCATCACCTACCTTGCTTCTTTTTGAATTAGAAAGCAACTTTTTCTGGCTCGTGGTTTTCTAAATTTCCATATAAATATCTAATTACATTTGTCATATAGGGTTTTTAATAATAAACGCTTTTTAGTTCACAAAGAGGTGGAATTTTTATCTTTTCAACGCAGTTATTTATTGCTAAGCTTATGCACTTAGCTTATGCATTTCAGCAAAAATGTTATTGGCCTGCCAATAGCAGCCAATACCGTATTTTTTCGCAATAAAGAGGTTCTATATTCTCATATTTTGAATTTTCTTTCTTCAAGAGAAAATAGACTTCATTATTCCAAAATCGCTGCAGAAAATGCGCAGAAATCGATTCCATTAGTGCCTTTCACCAATATCAAATTGCCGCAATCGAATATATTTTCATCATAGAGATTGGGGTAATATGACCTATGTATATGAAAATGCGTATTTTCTTCCTTAATAATGCGTCAAATATACGTGTTGTTCATTGGCTTTTGGGATGGTCCAGACATTTAATATCTAAAAATTTCTAATGCTCTTTTCAGCCAGAAGCTTTTAGCCAAATTCTGAGCAAAAATTGGATTAAAATCATATGACGCTCTTTTCCCTGTCTAAACCCGCTACACGTTTGCCTCTCATTACTGAAAAACTCTATAAACATTATAAATTAGACTGGGTTTTACAGAACTTATGAGAGCAAGCTTTATTTAAGACGATTAAATAATGTAGAGTATACAACACAAGGACACGAAATGACCTTGCTCACTCGAGGAATCTTGCATTAACCTTGATTCATTTTATACTATATTTCTTTATAATTATTGGATCTGACGTTAAACTATGTATCTCACGGACATATCTGAAGTAGATTTTAACGAAGAAAAATGACATTGCGTATTTACCTACACGTTGCTTGTATTTTGGAGCTACCGAAACCTACCCAGAATTGTTTCCTTCTTTCCAGTCATTACGTCAGTACGGTACTGCTTTAGGCAGTCTATCAAAGAATATTAATTTGTAATAAAAATGGCGGGACAACTTGTGACAAAATAATGCTTGGTTATTTCTCTGCGTGGTGTACCATTGGTGTGCCATGCAGTGTTGAGTCACTGGTGGACCAACTTGTGTTCATGTTAGGCTCGTAATTATTACACCACATGTTGTAGTAAATATGACTCAATGATGTTTTGTTTATATCGCATTTACCCTCACCCCTTTGCTCAGGAAGTCTCAAAAGACGAATGATGCAAAATAAGGTTTCCAGATTTAGCAATATATAGTTATATTCGTATCATAGGACAAAATTCTAAGGAGACTCGATTATTGTTGAATATCACTTTATCGAATGTAAAAAAAGCCTTTAAAAAGAATGATGTGATAGTTAGTTTAGCATATGTAATAGCCAGGAATAGCTAAAGTAGCAAATACATAGGCTACATGTAACCACTTCAAATTTCATAGATAACAAATAATTAATATTTTTCCATATTTACCCCTATAAACAGTTCTATATTCTATGGAGTGAATAGACTTCAATGACATGGGGATGTCAGTAGTAGTGAGTCATCTGATGAGATTTTATACCCGATATCACTCAAAATGATGGCAGCGAACAGAATGGAAAATCTTTTTTTCTGAAAGTGAACCATCAGCTGAAGAGGATTGGTGTCCATTACATCCTACAATAAGCACATTTAGTTTTACTGGAAAGGAAGAAATACAAATCGTGCCAGCAAATGATCCTGCCAAAGTTAGGCCTCTGCTTGTTGATGTATATAATTTGTTTATAACCAGGAATTACTGGATTTGATAATCAAAGAGACAAATAGGTATGCTTATCAATGCATCTAGTGTGTTTAATTTACACGAAGATCAATAATGCATACATAGAAAGATGTAACATATGATGAAATTATGAAATTCATTTGAATTCTAAAATATGGGATTGGTTTCAAAGCCAGAAATTTCACTTTACTGGTCTAAAAATAGGGTATATGTAGATCTATTTGTAACTGAAATTGTGGCAAAGGAAAGATTTCATTTGCTTTTTAGGTTTTTGTATTTCAGTGATAATATGGGGCTCTCTCTCAACAAGATAAGCTATATACATACAATCGACCATCGTTGAAATACTCAATACACAATATCAAACAGTTTATAAGCCAGGGCCTGATCTCGTCATTAATAAAATTATGGCTCCATAAAAGCCTACAGTGGGAATGAGACAATAGCAGGCAAGAAAAAAACATAAGTATGGGATAAACTTTTATAAGCTTTGTACATTAGATTCGTATACATGGAACTTCAAAGTTCATGCCGGAAAGGCTCGAGGTCTCAATATGACAAGATCACTAACTATAAAACTGGCATCAAATTTTTTAAACATTGGTTCCATCATTTATGCTGACAACTATTACTGTTCAGCATTATTAGCAGAATACTTGTTAAGCACAAAAACCTACCTTTCTGGGATTATAAGAAAAGACAGAAAACATTTAAACAAATATCTTATTCTAGCAAAGACGAAAAAGAATGAAGTGAAATGTTCAGAAAATAGTCATGGAACGGAACTTAATAACTACAAAGATAAGAGAAATATGTATATGATATCAACTGTTCCGGAGCATGGTGGGTTTCTAGTATCCTCTGGAAAAAGAAATAGAAAAGGTGAGGAAGTTCTGAAACCGGAATGTGGGTTTTCTAATAACAAGACCAAAAAGGGTGTGGATGTCTCAGATCAGTTGACATCATAATATACAGCACTACGAAATAGCTTGAAATGGTACGGAAAATTAAAGGTCGAAGTTATTGCTGGCACATCAGTAATAAATGCTTTTGTACTGTACAATAAATATTTGTCCAACAACAAGCCAATGAAACTAAGACATTTCCGAGACACTCTGGTGTTTGCTCTGACCGTTTGCAAGAAGAAACATAAAGGAGTGGAAAATCACTATCAAACATTCAAAGAAAAAGAAATCAGCATACACTTGCCAAAATCGTGGTCCCAAAGCTAATACGAGAAAAAGATGCCGTAGGCGCTATAAAAAAGATAAAATGAATGAAGAGTACAAAAGAGCAAGAAATAAATCACGAATGGTTTCAACTTTCTGCTATCAGTGTGATGGCAAACCTCATCCCTGCATTCCTTGTTTTGCAGAAAAGTATAAAGAATTATATCTATACAATATAAAAAAGAAAAACAGGTTATATTTATAAATGAATAAAGGGTAATTTTAGTTTGGATTCTTAAATATTGTGTAGTATGTTTAATAAACAAGAATTTTATATAAGGAATTCAATATGTTATTAAAATAGGAGTTTGGATGCAATTTTGCACTATGTTCTAAAAGATTTTGTAAATTGAAAGCCATATTTCCGTTCTTTCACCCTTTCTATATCATAATATATATATATAAATATTTAAATATTTAACCAAATTTGTAATCATTTTATGATTTTTAGATGGTTTGCATTTTTTTATATTTAGGCCATAAACGTACCACAATGCACTGAGTAAATCCAATTAATGCTTCATATGTGGATCAAGACGCAGGAAACTTGTTAATTAAATCACACGAAATAAAACAATATTTAATGTACCTTTATTCTAAATCTAACGGTCTTCCTAAAACCTCTTTACTATACCTTCGCCACTCTTTAACGAGTAGCCATAGAGTAGGGATAATTGTCTTTGCTGGTCTTCATTCTATAATTCTTTAATCATAATCACTCTCATATATGCAGCCAATATCTCTACGGAACAAGCCAGCCGTCTTTCAATAACAGGTCGCAATATTAGATATTCTAAAGATATATGAACATAGTTGTTAAGAAACAAGGTCTGCTCACCAAAAGTCGCGTACTCTCACTTATTCTGATTTATATGTACCCACACATTAGATCGACGGACATTTGACCAACGGACATTTGGTCGAGCGAACATATGACCGACGGACATTTGACCGAGTATACATTTCGAATTGTTAATTTTAATTTCTAATTTGAAAAGTGGATCAATAGGAAAAAAGATAACATAATGGAATATTTTTATTATTTATTCAACGATAGGCGATATAAATAAAGTTGTTTTATTAAAATTTTGCAATGGTTAAAGAGGATAAAAAGGGAAACAACAATTTTAGGATTGTGGGCAATTGCTCTACAGAAAGCAATTCTAGTATAATCTTCAAATTTCTCAATGATAGAATTCAATCTTGCGTTAAATATCTGATACTTCTTCTTCAGTTTCCTCAACCCCACACTAAATGCTGCCTGTTCAATCCTTAACTCCCAATCAGACTGCACTACTGCTCTCTTCTTAATTTTGAAACCAGACGGCAAATGGTGTGATGACTGATTGCCATTCTCTGATTAAACCCTCTGTGCCATCCTTATAGAGAGTTTGTTGTCCGTGCGATTTTCTCTAACAAATTCGACATATTACGTGCAAATGCTAGTCTTTGTCGTCTCCCACGCAGCAAAATTCCAATCCACGTCACTTCAAAGTACCTAAGACACTCAGATAAGATTTCATCAGTTTCTTCATCTAGTGTTACGGCAAATTAAGTGAAAGTTTAAGGAAAGTCACTAACAGGCGCAAATGCAGTGTACTAAGGGAACTGTTTGGGTCTTATCTAACATAACATGTATGGTATATAACTGAAAGCTGACCGGTGTAGAATCAAAAGCTCCATCACACATCCAGTTTTCTTTGGAACAAGAAGCTGTAAGTACCGAAGCCTTGAAAGAATTAGCTGGTTGTCAGTTTCATGGATGACAAAGTTTTCTCCTCTAACGGATTTCCTTAATTCGTCATTAAAATCATCACTGTCCGGTGTAGTGCGTTGTCTGCACACCCCTATTGCAAGAGTTTCTTCCATGGGAGGAGTAGCTGCAGCATCGAGTGTGTATTCATTGGTGTAGTTTTTTATAATTGTCGATATCACTTCCTCTGACTGTCAGGGTCTTTCTTTAATTTTCTGCACTGTTTTCAAGGACAGATTGCGCTCGGCATCAGGCGGATGTGAATGATTACTTGCCTCTCCTAAAAACAACGTCGTCTACTGTTTTATACGTCCCCCACAACTTCCTTTGCGTTTGCATTACCAATATAATAAAATCTCTTTTCGTTTTTAACGATGTATGCGTTGCCGTAAAGCATTGTAGAATTTTTAAACACTTTACAAGTTTGTGATGTTTATCAGTATATTTTGATTAATAATAAGTGGGAAACCAGGTTGTTGCACAACTTTAATTAACAATGATTTACATCGAAACAATGCATTAAAAGAAAAAAATCAATGAACAATATAATCAGTGTTATTTTCGAGCACCAGCTTCCAACGAATAGGTAGATCATGGATGTTATTGTTGTAACTTCAACTCGAAGAATACTCCAACGGCAGGTTTTCAGTTCGTCATCATTTGCGAAAGTTTTGCCATTTAAGAAGTATTATAGTGCCCAGAATATATAGAAACGTGTAGTCGGGAGTTACCATTAAGAAACATGACATTAGTCAATTAATTCTTATCGTTTCTGCGCAATTGCATCTGTCACTTGTTGTAGGTGTTGACTATATAATTGAGAGTCGATAAATTAATTGCGTTCAAACACTTGCCATTAAATCATTCATTTCACATTCTACTTCATTGGATTTCGGGCGTTCTTTGCCTAAAGTTGTGCAGGTGTACCTTTATCTGTCCAACTTCCATTGAGTGAAATGTTTGAGTGAAGACACCAATTCTCATCTGCAGTAACCACATTGTTCAGCCAACCTAAAACGACATTTCTTGGACAGTAGTGTCATGCAGGCGTCTATGCAGTGCGGACGGTCCAAGTCGGTCAGTTTACGGTGCATCAATACATCCAGTTTGCTGACTTTTCTCATTTTTTATAATTGCTTTATAGCTGACCCTAAACCTCTCAGCCAGCTCGCCTGTTGTCAGATGTTGATCAGCTTTCACACAGGCGCGTAAACGGCCATTGTCAATAAGTGAGGGTCACCACTTCTTGGTTAATCTTGGAGGTCGATTTGTCCACCCTGATACTTCTTAAATCAATAATAGTCTATGCGATGACTTATTGTGTTTTATGCAAATGCTTGATTAATACGACGTTGCCAGTGCGTGGTATTGAGGATGGGCTTCTAATCATAAAGTAAAAGCAAACGCTACTGTTAACGAGAAAGAGTCATTTTGTGGGTAATTTGGTGAAACTTTAGATATTATATATGGGGTCCAACTTATTACTGTGTGGTGAACTAGGCTTTCCTAGGCCTCGCTTGAAAGTGCATAGTGAACTATTCGACTTAGCCTCTAGATCATTGTTCACTTTGAATCGATGCCTAGGAAAGTCTAACCTTTTACACATTAACTGTTTGTACACCCTGTATATATCTTGGAATACATAAACTTTGAAATAAATCTATAAATAAATATACTTTATAAAAAAGCTTGTGTGGTCATTATTTCCAACCTAATAATTGGATCATTTTTGCGAAATAAATATTAAATTTAGCATATTCATTCCACAGGCAAAACATAACGTCAATCTAAAAATGTTTTTTTAATCTGGGAAGTAATTACTTTATTCAAATTACGAAATTAAACATAAGAGAAATTTACATAATTAAAATAATAATTAATATTTAGTTGCATAAAATTTGTTAGCCTGTCTACCTGTAAATCCCTTGTCCTATTTTTTTATTATTTTCTCTTACATAAAATGACCCATTTTATTCCTAGTTAGTTAACACAGAACTAATTTTAAAGCATTTTCAACTTTCCAATGTCTTTTAAATGTCAAGAACCAGTCATACGAAATATTATGGTGTCTGATGAGTTTTTTAAATATTGTTTCAAGAATTTGATCTAACCATTTGGTGGCCCATGCTTTTACCCTCGTTATGATCGTTGAGAAACAGTATGTATAGTATATTATGATGCAGTTAGTATGGTGTTTGAGAATGCGGTTGGTGTGGTGTTTTGGAGGAGGGGTTTGTATCGTGCTTTGTAGAACCAGTTGGTATAAAGTAATATTTAAGTAAATCGTTCGAAATCTTGTTTTCTGACTGAAACTAGAGTGTAATAATAATACATTTAATTCCGTTGGCCATTAGTCAAAAACGGTGCGATAAATGGATAAGGTTTTGGACCATTGTTGTTTGTATACTTTGTTAAAGATTTCGCCTTATGCAAAATTTTGAAAACTGAGAAGGGTATAAAATCAGGAACTAGAATAAAATATCATTACGTTCTAGTAAATCTATATTAAAACATATCGTTGAAAAGTGTAGGAAAATGGCAACTGAAGTTCAATAGAGAGAACGGGAATTTAATAGTAATTCGGAACCCGAAATCCCACAGTGACCGTAGTAAAAGATTTGGGTGTATTAATGTTGAGCGACTTAAATGTTTTAAAACATTAGGGTGTAATATATAAAAACCTATGGATTTTATTTATAATATATTATTCTCTCAATATATATATATATATATATATATATATATATATATATATATATATATATATATATATTTATATATCGCTACACAGACATTATTTAGACTAGACGCGAAAATTTGCGTCACTGTGCCCTACAAGCGTACAACTGGCCCAGTTTTAGTTACAAACATCACTGCCCAGACCCTGACACTTTCTCCACCGTACTTTAAAGATGTTTTGTGCAATTGACAAATAACCTCTTGTTAGCTATGTGCTGATCGTACCCCCTGCCATCGGACCAGAACAAATTTAACTCAGATTTCGCATTGAAGTGGACTTGCCTGCATCGGTCATCAATCAATGTAAATTAGTCAGTGGAGAATGCAAGGCGAGCCTTGTTTTCCTTTAAACTGATCAATACCTTGAATGAAGATATGAAACGAGAAAATTGTCTTCCTTTAGCCGACGAGACAGGGTATGCTTTAAGATAAGAATGCCCTCAATCTCACTGATCTTTCTATGTTCTTCTAAACAATTTCACTAATGTCTCATGTCTTCCCCTATTGAGCTCTTCTTTGGTATACTGGTTGATTTACAAGACTAAACCCTAAACCGATTTATTGTTAAGTTAACAAAATCTTGTGGACTACAGTTGAAAAGCGCTTCACGCCCTCTGCAATTGCTCTAAGTGGAAGAACATCTTGCTGGTGCAGTTTTTCGATCAACTTTAGGAAAGAGATTTGTGTGAAAGTATTTTTAGGCCTTATAGAGACGAAACCTGACATGGGAATTACCTAATGTATACGATTGTGAAAATTAATTTAATTGTTATCCATACAATATAACTTTCCCGCTCTAAGAAAACTAGGCGTTCGTATCATTGTGAATAATTCACTTTTTTAGGTAAATTATTGACCTGCTTATAAGTACTTTATCTATGTAGGCTTTCGTACTAGTGTCCCTTTTGACACTATTCTATATGTATATTTATGCGTATACGATATCTTTTCTGTGGCTGGGAGGGTAGTACCTAATCCTTCACTTTTAATAGAATTTATTGAATCAATCTTTCTCACTGCAGGCATTGTGACCCTGTCAGCTGGAGCCAAGCCCGCATCTAATTAATACCTTCCGCCCTTTTTCAAATCATTTATTTCTACCAGATTTTTAAAAATCTCTCCTTACAAATCTACTTAAGGATATACTGAGGTTGGTTTCCGTTTGGAATTTAATTATGAAATGTATATTAATATATGAATGTGTATGTAGGCCTTTACTTATTCTGTTATATTTCCAGTTACTCCACCAACATACACTATAAGGCCTGACCTTTACCGAGATCTGCTTGTGCTGCCAGCATAGACCTGTTGCTGTCTGTTTTTTGCCTCATAATTGTTTTTCACTAGTCCACCCCCCCTCTGAAGAAGACATCTACTACATTTCCACCGATTCTTTGTGTGTCATTACATATGCTGAGACTCGTTTTAACTTTCCATATTGTCTAATGTGGTTACCCTGAAAGGCTGAAAATTATCTACTGACGCAAGAGCAAAGGTCTAATATCTTTGGAAACTAATATTTACCAATTCAAAGTTTTCCTGATAAATGGTTGGGTTTCGTAATTATTGGCGTAATTCTTTTGTGATGTATTTCTGTCTCTTTGTCTCGGAATTCTTGTAGGAATTGATTGTGTATGGTCGTGTTTTGCTCGCGACTTCGAAATTTTATATCGAATTAGGTTCTGTAGGTTCTTGTTTTGCTTGGCTTATCGGATTTCTTGAAGAATTTGTTTATTTATGGTCGTGTTTTTGAGATTAATGGCGTAATTTTAAGTGTAGTCTATTCTTTTTTTCGTTTTATCCGTTTATTTGAAGTAATTAGTTTTGTATGGACATTTTTTGGTCGGTTTTTCGGATTTTATAGCGGAATTGTGATTGTAGTGAGCTTCTTTGTCGTTCAATGAGGTTTCTCGAAAGAATTAGTTTTCTACGGTGGTGTTTTGGTCCAATTTTTGTATTTTATCGCGGTATTGAATTTAATGGGTCTGGTCATGTTGTCTTATCCGCTTAATGAATGAAGTAGTTATGAATTGTTGTGTTTCGTTCGATTTTCTGATTTTATTCTGCAGAAAGTTCAACCTTGGTCTTGTCTTTATCTTTCTTTCCGCTGTCTTGAAAGAATAAGTTGTGTATGGTCGTGTTTTTGTCGGATTTTCGTAATCTATGGCGGAACTTAATCTGTAGTGTGCTTCTTTATCGTAGTATTTGCCTTAGAGCGCAATTGGTATTGTATGGTGGCGTTTAGGTGGGGATTTCAGATTTTATAGCGGAAAAGCTTTTGTAGGGTCTTGGTAGTCGTATTGGCTTTTTTGAAGAAATTGTTAGTGTATGGTCTTCTTTTCGGAAATGATGCCGGAATTTTTAATGTATTGTATTTCTTTCTCATTTTATCCCCTCTTTTTAAATAATTCGTTTTGTATGCTCGTGTTTTGGTTAGGTTTGGGGATTTTATAGCGGAATTGGTTCTGTCAGGTCTTGCTTTGGTCTTTCTGGCTTCCTTCTTAAAGGGATTTTTGGGGGATGGTCGTGTTTTGGTTGATTTTCGGATTGCATGTCGGATTTTTAGTCGCGTGTGAGTCAGGTCGCGAGCGACTCTACATCTCCCTATTTCTGTTGGTTGGTACCCGTTTTGCTTTTTATTTTTTAGTAGTAACATTTAACTATTCAGCCGATGCTAATGAAATTTAAAACACTTATGTTCCTTTGCATTCTCTTTCAAATGATATAATTGTCAAAGTCCTAACAAGGTTATCCCTGGAATTATTTTCTTTTGGCAATAACATCATAATTTTTCGGCCAATACTCTGCTAGATTAGACTAGGCTATAATATGCTATAATCTGATAGGCAAGCCTAGAATAGGCTATGCTATAATCTGCTAGGCAAGCCTAGAATAGGCTATGCTATGCTAGGCTATTAAAATATATGCTATACTGTGCTAAGCTATAATATACAAGGGCAATATATACTATGCTAATTTAGGCTATACTATGTTAAGATAGGATTGCAAATAGTGTGTTAGGCTAGACAATAATAAGCTATGTTAAATAGGGTATAATTGTATAGTATAGGCTCTACATGTCTAAGATAGTTAATGCTAGCCTAGGTATGATATTCTATACTATACTAACTAGGATTGAGTACGTTAGGGTAAGGTAGGTTATGCTAGTCTAGACTAGAATATGCTTACTAGGGTATGATATGATAGAATATACTAGGCAGGTCTCGAGTGAACTAGACTAAACTAAGCTATACTAGACTATGGTAAGCTAACCTAGGCTAGACGAAGCTTTAATAGACAATTGTAGGCTCCGCTAAGCTAGGATAGGTTATACTCTGCTAGGCAGGGTGGGCTATACTTTGATAAGCAAGGATAAGCTAGGTTATACTCTGCTAGGCAGGCTAGTATATACTCTGATAAGCTAGGGTAGGATACACTGTGTTAGTCTCAGTTATAGTATATTAAGCTAGGTTATTCTAATATATACTATGCTAAGCTATATATGCAAATCTATACTAAGCTAGGCTAGGTTATACTAGGCTACTCTAGAGTATACTATGATATTCTAGGCCATTCTATAATATAGTATACTAGGCATGGCTATACAAGGGTATGCTCTGCAATAAAACGCTATGCTAGACTATACTACGCTAGACTAGGGTAGAGTAAAGTGTACCATGTTAAGCTAGCTTAGGCTAGCGTAGGCCAGGCTAGCCTATGGTTGGGTGTGCCATGCCAAGATATACCATGCTAGAATAGGATAGGATATACTATGCTAAGTTAGGCTATACTAGGTTAGGCTATCCTATACTATAGTATTCTAGGCTAGACTATACTATGATGAGCTCTATTATGCTATACTATAGTAAGCTTCACTATCCTATATATGCTAAGCTGTATTAGGCTATGTTAGGCTATCCGATACTATGGTTTTTAGGCTAAGATAGGCCATCCTATGCATTCACTGTTTGACTAGGCTAGATTAGTCTAGGTTAAGTCATACTATGCCAGGCTAAGCTATACTATGTAAGGCTAGCCTATACTATGCTAGCTACGCTAGCGTATGATGCATTAAGTTCTACTGTTATAGAGAATCATAGGCTAGAGTTGGTTATACTAAGGTAGGCTAGGCTAGACTATGCTATCCGATGCTATGCAACGCTATACTATTGTAGACTATGCTATAACATAATCTACTTTGTTATACTAAGCTATGCTATACTATGTTAGGCTAGGCTAGGTAGGATTTACTATGTTAGGCAATCTAGGCTAGTCTATATTATGCCAAGCTTTATTATGCTAGGTGAGGTAATACTATGGTAGTCTATCCTACGGTAAGCTAGGTTTCGCCAAGATATTATTCAAGGCTATACTAGGCTATCATATAAAATATTTTACTATTCTAGACAATACAAGGCTATACTAGGATATGCTATGATAGGCTATTCTTATGCTAGGAGATATTTTGCCAACATATATTATACTTTCCTATACTATGTTTTGCTATGCTATTCAATACTATACTATGTGATACTATAATATACTATGTCATGTTATACTAGGCTATAATATGATAAGCATCACTATGTAATAATAGTCTATGTTATAATATGCTATAATGTCCTATGCTATATTATTCTAGAATATGCAATTAGGGTGTGACCAATTTTTCGCCTTTGCAATTCCATAAATGAAGTGTGACAAAAAGTTAAAGCCCACCATTTCAATTATAAAAATATATATTTTAATATAATTTAGTTCTGCTTTTTAATAAGGTTTTATAAAGTTGTGAGTTTTTAGTCGCAAGTGACTCTATATCTCACTATATAGGTCAGTTGGCTGGTCCACGTTTTGCCATTTTTTTAATAATATTATAACAATTCTGACGAAATTTGAAGTCCTTATGTTCTTTTTATATTCTCTTTTAAATGATACAATTGGCAAAGTACTTACATGTTAGCCCGGGAATTATATTGTTTTGGACAATAACATTATAACTATGTATTTGGCAGATTCTAACAAAATTTGAAACCCTTATGTTGTTTTAAATTCTCTTTCAAAGGATATAATTGCCACAGTCCTCCCAAGGTTAGCCCTAGGATTGTGTTGCTTTGAACAATAACATCATAACTATTCGGTAGATTTTAACGAAATCCGAAACACTTGTGTCGGATTACATTATATTTCGAAAGATATAATTGCCAAAATCCTCCTAAGGTTAGCCCGGATTTATTTTATTTTGGCAATACCATCATAATATTAGGCCGATTCTAACGAAATTTGAAACCTTTATGTTGTTTTTTGCAAAAACATCATAACTATTTGGTTGATTCTAACGAAGTTCGAAACCGTTATATCGTTTTCCATTCCTTTTCAAATAATATAATTGGCAAGGTTACCCAAGTTTAGCCAGGTAATGAGGTTTCAAGGGCAATAACATGAAAACTATTTGGCTGATTGTAATTAAATTTGAAACCCTTAAGTTCTTTACACTCTCTTTCGAATAATAGAATTGCCAAAGTTCTCCAAGGTTACTCCAGGAATTATTGAATGTTTTCAAAGTAGTAAAGACATAAATCAGAATAAGTGAGGGGACGCGAGTTTTTGATGAGCAGACCTTGTTTTCTCTAATCTAATTCTTTGTCAAGGTGACTTCTTGTTTCGAAAGAATTTGTTGTGTATGGTCCTATTTTCTTCGCTTTTCGTATTTATGGCAGAATTTGATCTGTAATTTGCATCTATGTCATTTTATCTCTTCTCTTGAATGAATTGGTTAGATATAATGGTGTTTTGGTCGGGGTTTCGGGGTTTATGGCAGAATAGCTTCTGTAGGGTCTGGTTTTGCTCGGTTTATCGGCTTTCTTGATTAGTTATCGAAAATCTTCCTATTATGTATTTTTTTTTCATTTTATCCGCTTTCTTGAAGGAATTGTTTGTGAATGGTCATATTCTAATCAGATTTTACGATTTTATGGCAGAGATGGTTCAATATGTTTTGTTCCACTTAATGACATTTGTAAAGGAAATGTTTGTATAAGGTCGTTTTTTCGGAATTAATGAGGGAAATCTTTTGTAATATATTTCTTTTACATTTTTTCCAATTTTTAGTATAAATTGTTTGTGTATAGTCGTGTTTCTGTCTAATATTCAGAGTTTTGGGAAGAATTTAGTGTGTAATTTGTTTCTTTCTCGTTTTCTCTGCCTATAAGCGGAATTGGCTGTGTAAGCTCGTGATTTGATCAGGTTTCAAGGTTTTATAGTGGAATAGGTTTTATAGAATCTTGTCCTGGTCGTTCTATTCGTTTTGCTAAAGAAATTTTTTGTGTATGGTGTTTTTTTCCAAATTAATTACGGAAGATTTCTGTATGGAATTTCTTTCTCATTTTATCCGCTATCTTGAAGTAATCAGTTATGTATAGTCGTGTTTTGATCGGAGTTTGAGGCCGAATTAAATCTGTAATGTGCTTCTTTGTCATTTTATCCGCTTTTCTCAATAAATTGTTTGTGTAAAGTTATGTTTTAGGAATTAATGGCAGAAACATTTTTGTGATGTATTCCTTTGTCGTTTTATCCGCTTTCCTGTAGAAATTATTTGTATATGGTCGTGTTTTCGGAATTATTTGTGGAACCTTTTTGTACTATATTTCTTCGTCGTTTTATTTGCTATCAGGAAGAAATTGGTTCTGTATGGTCGTGTTTTCTGAATTAATGGCGGAACCTTTTCTATAATGTATTTCTTTGTCGTTTTATCCGCTTTCCGAAAGAAATTATTTTTGCATCTATTTTTTCGGAATTAATGGCGGGACCAATTCTGTAATGTATTTCCTTCTAGTTTTATCCGTTTTCTTGAAGTAATTGGTTTCGTAAGGTTGAGTTTTGGTTCGATTATTGGAATTTATGGTGGAATATAATCTGTAATGTTCCTCTTGGTTGTTTTATCTGCTTTCTTGGAGAAATTGTATGTGTATGTTTGTATTTTCTGAAGTAATGGCGGAACCTTTTCTAATGTATTTCTTTCTCGTTTCATCCGGTTTTCTGAGGAGAAATTGTTTGTGTAAGGTCTTGTTTTCGGATTTAATGGCGGAACCTTTTCTGTAATGTAATTCTTGGTCGTTTTATACGCTTTTCTGAATAAATTGTTTGTATATGGTCGTGTTTTCGAGGGATGGCGGAACCTTTTCAGTAATGTATTTCTTTAGCGTTTTACGTGCTTTCCTGAAGAAATTATTTGTGTATGTTCGTGTTTTAAGAAGTAATTGATGAACCTTTTCTGAAATATTTTTCTTTTCTGCTTGTTTCGCTTTCCTGAAAAAATTGTTTTGTTTTGTGGTTCTACTCGGAATTAATTGCGGAACCCATTCTCTAATGTATTTCGTTGTCGTTTTATTGCTTTCTTAAAAGAATTGATTGTGAATGTTAATGTTTTGATCGGAATTTCTTATTTGATGGCAGAATTGAATCGGTTATGTACTTTTTGGTCCTTTTATACGCTTTCCTGAAGTATTTGTTTGTGTATGGTCGTATTTCCCGGATTTAATGTTGGAACCTCTTCTGAAATGTATTTTTTATCGTTTCATTCCCTATTCGAACGAAATATTTGTGTATCGTCGTATTTTTTTAATTACTGGCGGAACCTTTTCTGTAATGTATAACTTTGTCGTTTAATACGCTTTTTTAGAGTGATAGGATGTGTATGTTTGTGTTTTTGTCGGATTTTATGGCCGAATTTAATCTACAATGCGCTTACTCATATTCTTTTTTTTCGGTTTATTCAAGAAAGTGTTTGTGTATAGTCAGGATTCAGAAGTAAAGGTGTAACCTTTTCTGTAGTGCGTTTTTGTCGTTTTATCCGCTTTCCTGAAGAATTTGACTGTCTTCTTTTCGGAATTAATGGCGGAACCTTTTCCGTAATGTAATTCTTTGTCGTTTTATCCGCTTGCTTGAAATATTGGATTTGTATGGTGTTGTTTTAGTTTGATTTTCGGATTTTATGGCAGAATTTATTCTGTAACATTCATCTTTGTCGTAATATTCATTTTTCCTAAGGAATTAGTGTTTTATGGTCGAGTTTTGGTCAGATTTTCGGGTTTTATGGCGGGATTTAATGTGTTTGTGATTCTTTGTCGTTTTCTCCGCTTTTCTGGGGTAAGCGGTTATGTATAGTTTTTTGGGATCACTTTCTGCTCTTCTTTGTTGCTTTATCCGCTTTTCTCGAACTAATTTCTTTTGTGTATTGTCGTGTTTGCTCTGATTTTTTTTTTTTTAGAAGGAAAAATCGTTGTGTATGGTAGTTTTTCAGTCGGATTTTTATATTTTATGGGGGAATTTAATCTGTAATGTTCTTCTTAGTCGTTATCTCAGCTTTATAAAAGTATGTAAAGCTATGTGTATGATCGTGTTTTAGTCATATTTTGGGATTTTATGGCTGAATTTAATCTAGAATATGCTAATTGTGATTTTATTCGTTTGTCTATGGTCGTGTTTTCGGAATTAATTTTGGAACCTTTTTTGCAATGTATTTCTTTTTCATTTTATCCACTTTCTTAAAGAAGTGATTGTGTTGTGTCGTCTTTTGGTCCGATTTTCGTATTTTATGGCGGAATTAAATCAGCAATGTGCTTTTTACTCGTTTTATCAGCTTTCTTGAAGTAATTAGTAAGTGTATGCTCGTACTTCAGTTGGAATTTTGCGATTTACGGCGAGAGTTAATATCTAATGCGATTCTTTGTTAATTATACGTTTTCTTGAAGTAATTGGTCGGATATGATCCTGTATTCGTCTGATTTTCGAGAGAGTTAATATCTAATGCGATTCTTTGTTAATTATACGTTTTCTTGAAGTAATTGGTCGGATATGATCCTGTATTCGTCTGATTTTCGGATATTATTTAAAAGATTACTCTCTAATGTGCTTCCTTGTCATTTTTCCGATTTCTTGAAGTAATTGGTACTGTAGGATGGAAATATTGTTGGGGTTTTCCGATTTTAGGCAGAAATATATCTTCTATGTACTAATGCGTTGTTTTATCCGTATTCTTCAAGTAAGTGATTGTGTATGGTATTAATTTGACCGGATTTTCTGATTTTCTGGAGCAATTTAATATGTAATATGCTTATTTGTCGTTTTATCTGCTTTCTTGATGTAATTGGCCTGTATAGTCGTATTTTGGTTGGAGTTTCTGATTTTATGGCGGAATATAATCTGTAATCTGCTTTAATCTCGTTTAATCCACTTTCTTGAAGTAATCGGTGTGTATAGTCTTGTTTTGGTCAGATTTTTGGACTTAATGGTGGAGTTTAATCTGTTATGTACTTTTTTCGTTTTCCATGCTTTTGGGAAGTAAATGGTAATGTATGGTCCTGTTATGGTCGGATTTTCTAATTTTATGGCGGAATATAATAGTAATGTGCTTCCTTGTCATTATATTCACTCTGTGGAAGTAAATGGTTGTGTTTTGTCGCTGTTTGGAGTTTATGGCAGAATTCAATCTGTTTTATGCTTTCTTGTCGTTTTATCTGCGTTCCCGAAATCATTTGTTGTGTATGGTTTTGTTTGGTCCAATTTTTTGGTGGAATTTAATCTGTAATGTCCTTGTTTCTTGTTTTATCCACTATTATGAAGTATTCTGTTGTGTATGGTCGTATTTTGGTCAGGTTTTCTGGTTTTATATCCGACTTCAAGCTCTGATGAGATTCTTTGTCGTTTTATCTACTTTCTAGAAGTAAATGGTTGTTTATGGTCGTTTTTTAGTCGTATTTTTTATTTTACAGCGGAATTTATTCCTTAATCTTCTTTTTTGTCGTTTTATCTGATTGGTTTTCTATGTTCGTGTTTTGTTTGGATATAAAGGCAAAACGAAGAACGAAGTTCTCTCGGCCTAAATACAAGAAATAAATAGGTCCACAGGAAGTTGCTTAGATATCTGCGGGGGTATAATAATACAGTGCACAAAAGGATAATACAATGCACAAACAGGTACATTAAATATGTCATAGGATTAAACTAACAACGACAACACGTCGTTACAAAATAAGCACTGCTACTCCGGACAATCGGTACAGGTACGGAATATACCCCTCCCCCCACCCCCTCATACGTCCTTTATAAAGAGCTGTAGGTCTCGATAACGACAACCTAAGATGGGAGGCGTAAGATGAATAGAATATTCCAAATACATGTCACGGAAGTAATGAAGTAATAAACGGATAGCAGTTATCCTGGCAACGAGTAGAGTCCATTTTACAAGTTTAAGCGTATTTAGACTTCTTGGTGAGAGCTAGAGAGACGAGTAAATCGGAAACTTGCCATCGGTGTAGCAGCAGAGGAAATAGCGGTTGATGCTAGCAGGGGTGTATATATCAGCAGGTCTTTGCTGTATGAACTGCTTATCGGTTCAACATCTTAGAGTCAGGTGGTCCCTATTTATACTTGTCAACAATGAGGACCAACGTGGAGAAATTCAACCCGCTTTCAGTTTGTTGACCCACGCTCTAGTCGCTATACCTTAAACTAGGTAGTAATTAATCAAACAGTGCTTTAGAGGAGTTACGACGAAAGTTACAAATGGTCTGTAAAGCACGTGGTAGGTTATCATTAAACCAACGCCAGAACAAGAATTTACTGGGAGTAAATTCAAACATTAATACAACATAGCACAAACATGAAAAAGCAAAGAAAAAAATAAGAATACCCGGGAAAACTAACAACAATAATAACACTGTCTAACAAAGTTTAACTTTTTGTCGACTACAAAGATTAAAATAACATTTTTTAATGTAATGTTATGTATAGATTTCAAATATATGTCATTTTTATCAAAATGACTCCAGTTTTTTATAAGTTGTTAATCACTATTTTTGTCAAATTTTTAAGATTTGAAGGAATTTCATTCTTTTGTTTCTTATTTTTAGGTTATTTCACTCAACCAAATTTTAAATAAAAGCAACAATTCAAATTAAAATAGCACAGATAAATTCTATTACATATGTGGTTCAGTAACATTTAAAAAAAATCAAAGAAAGATTTCTTCTCTTGTGAAAAATTATTAATTTTTATTTTAGATGTAAAATTGGTGAGCAAGATAAAACATGGAAACCACATATGTGTTGCACGTTTAGGTTGCACTTATCTAGGTTTGGTTGAGTTCTGCCGTATGCCTTTCGGATTGGTTAATGCTCACACCACCTAGATCCACTTGATGAGACTTGTGTTAGCTGTCCTACCTAATGTATGCTTCTACTTTGACAACATCTTCGTGTTCTCTGCGTGCTGGGATGAACATCACGAAGCTCTCAACCGTGTCTTTGAACGACTACGGGATCACCACCTGACCGTCACTTATCCAAGTAAGTGTCGATTTGGGGTTAGCTTCATTCAATACCTCAGCTTAGTTCTGGACAGAACATCCTTACCACAGCAGCATAGTAAGATTTAAGCTATAATTAGCATACCTCCATCCACGAGTAGGAAACTTCTAAGATCATTCCTTGGTCTAGTCTCCTTTTACAAAGTATGTATCTGCGAGTCTCCAACTACGCGGTCCCCTTATACTACCTGCTAAAGAAGTCTAGCCCGTAACCTCTACCCTAAAACGAAGATCTCTTGGAGCACTTCTGCGTTCTGAAAGCCGCCATATCCTCGGAGCCTGTCTTACAGTTGGCGGATCCCAATCTGACCTTCGTCTTCAAGACTGATGGTTCTCTTCATGAACTGGAAACGGTTGTCCTAAATTTTCGAGAGGAATGGCTATATCCTGTCGCATATGCTAGTAAGAAACTCCTTTACCCATAGAAGAGGTACTCTACCATCGAGAGGGAATGTCTTGGAGTTGTTTTTTCCATCACTTGATCTGATCTCAATTTTCGTCCTAAAGAATTTGTTTTAGAGTTGATGACATCCTTCTTTTGTATTAAGCCACTTTCAAGAGCAAAAATGACAGAATAGTTCGTTACGCTGTAGCTTTTCAGGCAGAGAGGTTTAGAGTTGTCCATAATGCTGGAAAGGACACCTTAGGTGCTGACCTCTTGAGTAAGTCTCCTGTTAATTACAGTGTTCAACAATGATTTTGCTACTGAAATGAGAGAGTAGTTTACTATTGTAGTTGTTTGCGTAGATTATGAAAGTGACTTTTATTTTTCATGAAATGACTTCAGTTTTTCCGTAATCTGCACATTTATTTTTTTATTAATATTAGATTATTTAGTATATAGAGGTATGAAATATTTGTTATTATTTTTATTTTATTTTACAAAAAGTAAAAAGATGAGTGAAAACAAAAAGTTTATTCATCAAAATAAATTAATAAGTCCTTTTAATACATTTAAGAATGTGCTATTATAAAAACATATTTGAAAAATAATGAAGATTCAAGATTTTTTAAATTGCTGAAATCTCTACAATAGTCATATATTATAAAATATTTAGGCTTCATTTTATGTAAAAAATCTTGTCTGTCTCTAGGAAGACTCTAGCTAAAGTCAGCTAGCATTGCTGGACTCCATTTTCCTTTATTACGATTTTCTATAGTAGCAATTTCTTGGTGGAATCTTTCACCAAGGTCATCGCTGGCGTCTGCTGGATTCTCTGGAAAGAAAGACAGATGGGAATGCAAAAAATGCACCTTGAGTGACATACTACCTATCAACTCATTATAAGACCTAATCAAATTCTAAAAAAGAATGTGGTAATTTTCTAATTGGTGCCTTCCAAGGAGACCATTATATACAGCTTTGAAACTATTCCAGGCGTCAAATTATGCCTTGGTCAATTTGCCTCAAACTCATTATCTACCATAAGTTGTCGAATCTAAGGCCCCCCCCAAAATTCCTTTTTTAATTTTAGCATCATTAATCTTAGGAACTTCTGTTTTTAAATATAATAAAGATGGTTGGTCATGCTTTAAGGCTTTCACAAATTGTTTCATTAAACCTATTTTTTTGTGAACTGGTGGCAAAATTATGTTTTCCTTAGAAACCAATGGTTCACGTATGATATTATTACAACCTACTTTTGTCTCTTCTCTTAAAGGCAATTCTGAGCATATGTAATGTTGACCTCAAGCTCACCTGTTCTACTGGCACAAAAAAACATGTGTAGCCTAACTGTAAGCCATTTAAAATGACTACTAACCTAAGGTCAGCACAAATCAACTGTTCACTGTATTTAATTCTTTTAAAGATGAAATCTAAATTCTCATAAGATTCCTTCAAAACAACAGAGTGAGCTATTTGTATCGATAGTAGTTTATTTCCATTATACAGAAGAGCGGCTTTACTACTATATAAAGAAGCGTCAATGAAAAGCCTCCATTGACTGGGTTAATAATGTATATCTAATTCTTCAAAGAGACGTGGAATATTATTACAGTATCATAAGTGTTGTCAAATGAAAATTTGTCTTGTAAATTGTTTGATCGAATGCGAAACTTAGTAATTCGAACATCTTCTGCTACTAAATTTCTTTCTTTAATTCTCGAGGCCAGTAATTCACTCTGTTGCTTTGTTAAGTTTAGATCTCTTAGTAACAACAGTTTCAGGAACATAATTTTCCGTTTCTGGTTCACCTGATTCCATATCTCATTTATTAGAGTTAGACAAAACCAATTCTGCAGGTGGTTCAGGTACTGGAATTTCTTTTGAGTGAGGTATAGGCCGAATAGTAGATCTAAGGTTGAGATATACCACAGATGAAGCGCACTTCGTTGTTTTACCTAAAAGTATAGAAATTATATGCATAAAATTTAATTTATAGTTCACAGACAGTGAATGCGTGCTAGATACGATTTATATGCCCAAGCAGATAACGGCACCAATCCTGGCAAGGTTGCCACCCTTGTTAAGGCAAAACGAGGAACTAATTTCTCTCGGCCCTAAAACAAAAAATAAATAAGTTCCCAGGAAGTTGCTTAGATATCTGCGAGTGTATAATGATAGAATAAGTATTAAATAAATACAATTCACAAAAGGATAATACTGTGAATAAAGATGGGCATTAAATATGTCACAGGATTAAACTACCAACGACAACACGTCGTTACAAAATAGGCACTGATACTTCGGACGATCGGTACAGGAACGGAATATACCCCTCTCCCTGTCTTATGTCCTTTATAAATATCTGTAGATCTCAATAACGAGAACCTAAGATGGGGCGTAAGATGAAAAGAAATATTCCAAATACCTGTCACGGAAGTAGTGAGGCAATACACGGATGGCGGTTGTCCTGGGAAAAGGAGATGCGTACGAGAAAGTCGAGAGCTTGCAATCGGTGCAGCGGCAGAGGCTGGAAGGGGTGTAGATAGCAGCAGGTCCTGGCTGTATGAACTCCTGATCGGCTCACTGCCTAGAGTCACGGGGTCCCAATTATATTCGTCACCAATTATAGGCTACGTGACGAAATTCAACCGGCTTTTAGTTCGTCAACGCACGCTCCAGTCGAAATTGAGTAAACTAGAGGGTAAGTTATTGAACCGCGCTTCCCAGGATTTACGACGTAAGTTACAAATGGGTCATAAAGCATTTGGTAGGTTATCCTTACATTTAACTCAATGAAATTATGCGGGAATTTAATGCTTTCGTCGGATTTTTTTATTTTATGGTGAACTTTAATCCGTAATGTGCTTCTCTTTCGTTTTAGCAACTTTCTCAAAGTAATTGGTTGTGTATTGTAGTAATTGGTCAGATTTTCTGACTGAATTTTATGTGTAATGTGCTTTTTTGCCGTTTTATACGCTTTCTTGAAGTAACTGCTTGTGTATGATCATGTTTTGGTCTGATTTTCTCAACTTATGACGGAATGTAATGTGTAATCTTCTTCTTTTTCGTTATATCCCCTTATTAAATGATTTGTCTTCTATGGTCGTGTTTTCTTTGTATTTAATGAAATTATGGCGGAAGTTAATCTGAAATGTCTTTCTTTGTTGTATTATCTGCTTTTTTTAATTAATTTTTTGTGAATCTTCGTGATTCGTCGGATTTTTTGTTCTATGGCGAAATTTAATCTCTACTGTGCTTCTTTATCATTTTAGCAGCTTTCTTAAAGTAATTGGTTGTGTATTGCGGTATTTGGGTCGGATTTTCTAAGTTTCTCACTGAATTTAAAATATATAATGTGCTTCTTTGTCGTTTTATCAGCTGTCTTGAAGTAATTGGTTGTGTATGGTTGTGTATCGGTCATATTTTCGGAATTTATGTCGGTATATAATGTGTAATCTGCTTCTTAGAGGTTTTATGCCCTTCTGAAACGGGAAAAAAGGTGGTAAATGGCTGTGTATAGTCGTGTTTTGGTCGGATTTTCGAATTTTATGGCAAAATTTAATCTGTAATCTGAATCTCTCTCGTTTTATCCGCTCTTTTAAAGTACAAAGTTGTGTATGGTCATGGTTTGTCGGATTTTTTGATTAGGTTGCGGAATTTAGTATGCAATGTGCTTCTTTGTCCTTTTCTCCGCATTCGTGAGCTACATTGTTGTTTATAATGTGTTTTGGTCTTATTTTCAGATTTTATGTTGAAATGAATCTGTAATGTGCTTATTTGTCCTTTACCCGGCTTTTTTAAAGTAAATGTTTGTGTATGGTCGTGTTTTCGTCAGATTTTCTGAGTTTTGGCGAAATATAAACTCTGATATGCTTCTTTGGCGATTTAGCTCGTTTTTCAAGTAATTGGTCGTGTTTGGTCGGAGTTATTGATTTAATGGTGGGAAATAATCTGTAATGTGCATCTTTGTCGTTTATGCTCTTTTTTAAAGTAAATGGTTGTGAATCGTTTGCGTTAGGAATTCAATCTGTTATGTGCTTCTCTGTCGCTTCATCCAATTTCTTGAACTAATTGGTTATGTATGGTCGTGTCTCTTCGGATTTTTTTATTTTATGGTGGAATTTACTATGTAAAGTACTTCTTTGTCCTTTTCTTCGCTTTCTTAAGTAAATGGTTGTGAATGCTCGTATTTTGGTCGGATTTGGGGATTGTATGGCGGAATTGACTCTGCAATGTACTTCTTAGTCGTTTGATCCGCTTTCTTGAACTAATTTGTTGCCTATGTCGTGTTTGTTAGGATTTCGGGATTTTATAAAGAAATTTGATGTCTAATGTGCTTTTTTGTCGTTTATCCGCTTTCTTGAAGTAATTGGTTGTTTATGATCTTGTTTTTGTTGGATTTTTGGATTTTTAGCCGGAATTGAATCTGCACTGTTCCTCTTGGTAGTTTTATCTGCTTTCTTGAACTAATTCATTGTGTATGGTCGTGTTTAATCGGATTTTTGGATTTTATGACGGGATTTAATTTGTAATGTGCTTCTTTATCCCTTTCTCCTCTTTCTTAAAGTAATTGGTTGTGTATAGCCGTATTTTGGTGGGATTTTTGGATTTTAGGCTGAGTTTAATTTGTAATTTGGTTGGATTGTCCTATTTATGTTCGAATGTAATCCATAAGTGCTTATTTGTCCTTTAATCCGATTTTAGGAATTAAGTGGGTGTGTATGATCGTGCTTTGGGGGTATTTTCGGAACCTTGGGCGGAATTTAATTTTTAATCTGCTTCCATCTCGTTTTATCGCCTTTTTTGAAGTAATTGGTTTTGTATGGTCTTGTTTTGGGAATTAATTGCAGAATCTTTTCTGTAATGTATTTCGTTGAAGTTTTATCCGCTTTCCTGAAGACATTGTTTGAGTATGGTCGTGTTTTCTGAAGAATTGGCGGATTATATCGGTAATATAGTTGTCGTAGAATGACCCTTGGCTTTGATCACTCTACGCTTTGACACCCTTTTAGTAGCGGTATGCTTTAAGGGGCGTGAGTTACTTCTATGATGAAGTAGGCTTTGTTCTAAGAGTGCTATTTTTGTGGTTTAGTCCTTAATGAAGAGCTATTTTTAAACACATAAGGATAAGAGGAAACACCAGAATCTACCAAAATAAACTTGTATTTTAAATTAAATATTACAAACCAACAGTAAACACATTTCTATATTTGGCCTCCAAGATTTTTCAATGACAAAACATAAACAAGTAGGCTTTCAGTAAACATGCCAATTGCCAATTAGTATTTTTATCACGACCCTATTTGATTAGCATAAAACTTTAAATTAACGTACTGTCATCTACAAACACATATGACCTCGGTTCAAGAATAATGGTTTCTACTCTCCTTTAAAACGTGGGACGTACTAAACTTCTACTATCGTAATAGAGATATAAATGTTATTGTTAACTTACAGGTCGGTATTAGGGATTGCCGGATGTCGCTGGAGGACTTATCTCTCGCTTTGAAGTGTGGTGGTCGCTGGTTAAAATTTTCGTCGCCTGTGACGGGGGTTGCTTCTTAAACGTAATTAAAGAACGGGGGCTCGTTGGGGCAGGGTTCTTCTCCTCTCACTCTTACGGTGCTTAAGATGTGAGAATCACTCGAGTGTGAGTGGCTTTACTTTTCTTCAGTCGGACTTCTTTGCAGACGGAAAAGGCTTCTTCGGTATGGCACCGATATAAAACTTGACTATTTAGGTTAATACGGCCCTGAAAGGGGGGGGATCGATTTTCTCAATCTGATCCTATCGTTTCTCACGGAAATAGTCTTATATGGCTGAAGGATCGATCTTTACGAACTAATCTTTCTCCTGGCGAATCGACTTCTAATAATCTTCTTGTCTAGCCGATGGATCGATCTTTACGAACTAATCCACCTCTAGCGTATCGACTTCTGATAATCCTCTTCTCTTTCTTTGCGGGGCTTATATATAGGCGGATTGCCGCCCCATCTAAAGGGGGAAGTGACCAGGCCACAGATGCAAAAGGGGGGGGGACGAATGGAGAGTTAGCATCTGGGGAGAGCGAGAATTCCTGAGGTGGCACTGGGGTGCCCAAGTCAGCTCGCAAATTATAGGCTCGCAACCGCACCGCTACTTGGCGTGATTTCTGACTCGCACCGTTTTTTTTTCCTAACCACGGGTTTATGGGTCTCGTAGGTAATACGATCGTTAGAGCGTCCTTTAAAGACCTTAGGTGGTCGCCTTCAAACATATGTTAGCTCCAACTGCCCACAGCGGCGAGGAGATCACACATGGTAAGCATTTTCGCCGGCTACTTTTCCCACGCTTCTCCTCATGAAGGGAGGGGGGCTTGAATGTACCTATACTCCTCCAGGAGGCTTAATGTAGCCATTTCTCCACATCTACCTCCATTCTTAAGAAAATAACGGGAGGGGGGGGGGTTCCAATCCGACGCCTACAATAATATACATTGTTAACTTACGGAACATTATATTATACAATAAATTCTAGTTCACTCAGGAATGCCTCGATAACATTTCACCTGACCTTACATTTATCCTATATTACTGTGCCAACTTAGGATTTTCTTACCTACCACTCGGGTTACTCGCCCCTACTTACTTACAATTCTGCTGATTTACACTTAACTTTGCTATAATACAATAGTTGGTCTGCTCCTTAATCGTCGACAGGGTTCCGACTTAACGAGTTGGCCATACAATTGTTGGACCCTTTTATATAGTGAATGGAGTACTGGTACTCCATCAAGAGTAAACTCCATCTCAGGAGTCTTCCATTCTTACACTTATTTTTACCTAAGTATGACAACGGTTTATGGTCGCATTCCAACTTAAACTCGCGCCCTATTAGATAATATTTGAATTTACCTATGGACCATATTATGGCCAAAGCTTCGATTCCGATAGTAGCGTAGGCTTTTTCTCTACTCAACAGTTTCCTACTGACATAAGCTATGGGATAGGCTGTTTCGTCATCTTCGTATTGAAGCAATACTCCGCCTAACCCGTCCCGACTAGCGTCCGGGCGAAGGCCGAAGGCCGAAGATCTTGTTGGGATTTGGTAAGCGAAGAATGGGCGCAGTTACGAGTTTTCCTTTTAGAACCTCCAACTGAATTATTGCATGGGGGTTCCACGTGCCTGGGTCTGACGCTGACTTTTTCAACAAATCATTCAGTGGGGCCGTAATGGAAGCGAAGTGTGGTACAAAACGCCTATAGAACGAGGCCGCTCCCATAAACCCACGGAGTTGTCTCTTTGTTTTCGGCCGGGGCATCTTGACTATGGTGTCCACTTTTTCTTGCTGGGTAGTCAAGTGTTTTTGTCCTATTTTGAATCCCAGGTAGTCAATGGATTCGTAGGCAAAATAACACTTGGTCGGCCCGGCGGTTAGACCTTGCTCCTTCAATTTCTCCAGCAATGAGCGTAGGGCGTGTAAGTTTGACTCCCATGTACGGGTAGCTAAGTACACGTTGTCGAAGTAAAACGACACGTCGCTTAGTCCAGCGATAATTCGCCTCATCATCCTATTATAATTGCTACCGGCTGTAAGTAGTCCGAAGGGTAGCCTGGTAAACTGTAACAGACCTCTCTCGATCGCAAAAGCCGTCAGTTTTTTGGACTCCTTAGCGAGAGGTATTTGATAGTACGCTTTACACAAATCCAATTCGGTGATGAATTTAGCATCTTCAAATAAATGGAGATTTTGATCTATTAGTGGGATGGGCTCGGCGTCGAAAACGGTCACTGAATTCAATTTTCGGAAGTCCACGCACATCCGAAATGATTGATCAGGTTTCTTAACCATTACTATGGGGGAGCAATAATCGGACTCCGATGGCTCTAAAATTCCCAATTTTAGTAAATTCCGGACTTCCTTATTGAAGGCTTCTCGTAGGTGGATTGGTAAAGGATATGGTTTGCTCCGAACCACTGAATTAGTTTTTAGTTTTATTTCATGGAAAAAATCCTTGGCACATCCGGGGTTTTCAGAAATGACTTCTGGGAATTCCATGAGCAAGTTCAACATTTCCGCTTTTTGTTGAATTTCTAAGTGGGGATTTATCTTTAAATCCACCCGAGGGTCTTCCGGGGTAGGTTAGAGCGAGGCAAGTTCGTATTCCTCGTCTTGTTCCACACACACGGTGTGTATGACTTGCAGGGGCGTACCCGGGTAAACGGCATCCATCGGTTCTTCTTCGTCTAGAAGGGTAATATTCTTTATGCACGCGCGGCGGTGATATTTTTTAGCATGTTTATGTGATAGGTTCTTCGCCCTGTTGGGGTATCTATCAAGTAATCGACTGGACCCCGTGCCTCGATTACCTCAAACGGTCCCTTCCACTGGGCCCATAACTTATTATTTTCGGTCGGGAGTAATAATAAGACTTCATCTCCTGCCTTTAATTTTCGAGCCTTTGCTTTCATATCGAAATAGTCCCGGTATTTGGCTAAATTTTTCTCAGCGTTCTCTCGAGCTAAGCCAGAGCAGTATTCTAGGCGCTCGCGCATATCCATCACGTAGGCGTAAGACGATTTGATTTCTTGCTCGAGCTTCGCGTTGGAAAATAATTCCTTAAGAATCCTCATAGGACCTCGCACATTTCTCCCGTATAATAGCTCAAAGGGCGAGAATCCCAACGTCCGATGAGGTATTTCTCGGCAGGCGAAAAGGGCAGCAGGCAGGTATCTGTGCCACTGTGTAGGGTTGTTTTGACACAACTTCTTCAATATATTTTTGAGAGTCCCGTTTAATTTCTCGCAGATTCTGTTAGCGGCTGGATGAAATGGACTCGTAAAAATTGGCTTGACTAACAGAAGTTTGTTAAAATACTCCATCAATTCTGAGGTGAATTGGCGCCCTCTATCAGATAGAATTTCTTTAGGCAGGCCTACTCGTGCAAAAATTGAAATTAATGCTTCCGCGCAGGAAATAGTGTCAATCTTCCGTCGGGCCACGGCATCTGGAACCGGGTGGCACAATCCACTAGAGTGAGGATGTAGGAGTTTCCTCCACTTGAAGGGGGGTGAATTGGTCCCACCAAATCAATTGCCACTCGAAAGAATGGTTCGGTTATAACGGGCACCTTTTGTAAGGGAGCGGGAGGTACCCGTCCTCTGGAGGGATCCTTCTGACACACGTCGCATGATCGGCAATAGGCCACAATTTCCCTGGCGGCCTGGGGCCAATAAAAGTGTCGGAATATCTGCTGCGCCGTTTTGTTGTGCCCAAAGTGTCCGGCTAATATTCCATCATGCGCGGTATTCAAAATTCTTTGCGTGTATTCTTGAGGTACACACAGTGCTTTCTTGTTCTCCTTATCCTCCTCGCTGATAGTATGGTAGAGAAGTGAGTCTTCTACGATATACTGGATAGGCTTCTTTCCTTTCACTTGGAGAATTTCACCTTTAATAGCTTTCTCCCATAGAGGTTTAAGAGTGGGGCATTCCTTCTGAGCACTGGCGCAGGAAGTCAATTTGAACCCATTGTCTTCGAGGGTAATCCTCGGGGTCAACTTAGCAGGTTGCTCTTTCCTCTGGGCTTCTTGTGCCCGGGTGACTACTTGTTGGGCCACTTCTTGCTGGGGAATTAGGGGGTTTTGTCTGATTAGTACTGCGCAGAACTTAATCGGGGCTACTACCACGTCCGTCCAACCGGTGAAATATCTGCATTGTATATGACATCTCACGACGGGGAATCGATTGTCGCGTCCTAAAAAGTCGTGGACGATTGCGAATTTGTAATGGGCAGGGTTTACTGGGGGCAGCAACTTGTCGGATACCACTATGCACGTGCATCCGGTGTCTCTGACTAAAGTGGATACTCGGCACCCATTAACAGTGCCCTCTTCAAATTGTAGGCCGCCTGGCGAACTTTTGTTGAATAGAAAGTTTACCTGTTGCTGGGGCCCTTCGGATGTTGGCGCGGGGACGTAGGACGAATCAGCTTGTCCTGCTGGGATCGCGGCAGTTAGGTTTTGCACCTGTTGTCTCGAGGTCTCCCTCAGTCGGGAGTTCTGTGGGCACTGGAAACTCAGGTAACCTATTATCCCGGTTATAACAAGTGACGGGCTTCCTGGGATACGTGCCGGTATTAGGGTATGATCCTTGTGGAATCCTAACTTCTTTTTGATTTTTTCCTCCTCCAAAATTTGGTTTATAAGTTCCTTTTGCTGCTGAGAACTTAAAGGGCTTCTTCTGTAAAGGCCTGGGTGGCGGCCCATTTTTCTTTGGGGAGGGAGCCTTCTCTTTCTTGTACTCCCTAGGATATAACCGTGGAGGTCAGCCTCGTCCAGGCACTCGTTGAAGGTAGAAGCTTTTCGGTCCTTAACGAATGCATGGATTTCCTGGGGTAGTGTACTTAGTAACTGATCTCTAAGCATGAAGTCGACGACCGCAGCGACTTCGTTCTCTACCCCTTCTGACTCCATCCAAAACTGTAGGCTTTGACGAAGCTCAAAGCCAAAATGTTTGTACGTTTGTCCAGGTCTTATACGAGAATGCCTGAACCTCATCCTATATTCTTCCGGGTTAAGGTTTGTTGCTGAGAGAAGTTCGGCTTTGAGAGTGGAATAGTCCACAGTCGCTTCTGAGGGTAAAGATACGAATATCTCTCTCATCCTACGATTGAGTAGCGGTAACAGTCTGGCGACCCCATCTTCTTCTAGGTCCCAATTATTGACTTCAAATATTTTCTCAAAATGGGAGAGATATGAGCATAAATCTTCTTCGTCCTTGTACTCCGTGAGTTTCATGCTGGCCGCTGGTGACACTCCTGTTCTAGATGACACTGACTGCACCTCTAACTGGTCTTTACTAAGAGCTCTTTCGTGGGCCCTTATCTTCTCTCTTTCATCAGCTTCCATTTTCGTCTTTTCTGCTTCCATTTTCATCTTTTCTCTTCTTTCTTCTCTTTCGTTTCTCTCTTTCTCCTGAATAAACGAACTCAGATCGGTTCCTTCCAGTCCGAGGCTTTGAGCTTGCTTCCGATAAAGGTCAAACAATGCCATCGCGCTTATGTCAGTCATCTACCTTGTTTTTAATCAAGCCTTACCTATTCCACCACCGAAACTTACCACTTGGCCTAACAATTACCTTTAGATGGTATCCACCTCTAACTTTACCAATTTCCCACTCGTCAAATATTCAATTATTTCTGGTGTTCCTTTTATGTGTTAGCTCTTCCTTAAATAGACACTGCTGGGTTTTTTCTAATATAAAACCCCACACCTGACACCACTTTTATAATATGTCGTAGAATGACCCTTGGCTTTGATCACTCTACGCTTTGACACCCTTTTAGTAGCGGTATGCTTTAAGGGGCGTGAGTTACTTCTATGATGAAGTAGGCTTTGTTCTAAGAGTGCTATTTTTGTGGTTTATTCCTTAAGGAAGAGCTATTTTTAAACACATAAGGATAAGAGGAAACACCAGAATCTACCAAAATAAACTTGTATTTTAAATTAAATATTACAAACCAACAGTAAACACATTTCTATATTTGGCCTCCAAGATTTTTCAATGACAAAACATAAACAAGTAGGCTTTCAGTAAACATGCCAATTGCCAATTAGTATTTTTATCACGACCCTATTTGATTAGCATAAAACTTTAAATTAACGTACTGTCATCTACAAACACATATGACCTCGGTTCAAGAATAATGGTTTCTACTCTCCTTTAAAACGTGGGACGTACTAAACTTCTACTATCGCAATAGAGATATAAATGTTATTGTTAACTTACAGGTCGGTATTAGGGATTGCCGGATGTCGCTGGAGGACTTATCTCTCGCTTTGAAGTGTGGTGGTCGCTGGTTAAAATTTTCGTCGCCTGTGACGGGGGCTGCTTCTTAAACGTAATTAAAGAACGGGAGTTCGTTGGGGCAGGGTTCTTCTCCTCTCACTATTACGGTGCTTGAGATGTGAGAATCACTCGAGTGTGAGTGGCTTTACTTTTCTTCAGTCGGACTTCTTTGCAGACGAAAAAGGCTTCTTCGGTATGGCACCGATATAAAACTTGACTATTTAGGTAAATACGGCCATGGAAGGGGGGGATCGATTTTCTCAATCTGATCCTATCGTTTCTCACGGAAATAGTCTTGTATGGCTGAAGGATCGATCTTTACGAACTAATCTTTCTTCTGGCGAATCGACTTCTAAAAATCTTCTTGTCTAGCCGATGGATCGATCTTCACGACCTAATCCTACTCTGGCGTATCGACTTCTGATAATCCTCTTCTCTTTCTTTGCGGGGCTTATTTATAGGCGGATTGCCGCCCCATCTAAAGAGGGAAGTGACCAGGCCACAAATGCAAAAGGGGGGGGGGGAGCGAATGGTGAGTTAGCATCTGGGGAGAGCGAGAAATCTTGAGGTGGCACTGGGGTGCCCAAGTCAGCTCGCAAATTATAGGCTCGCAACCGCACCGCTACTTGGCGTGCCTTCTGACTCGCACCGTTTTTTTTTCCTAACCACGGGTTTATGGGTCTCGTGGGTAATACGATCGTTAGAGCGTCGTTTAAGGACCTTAGGTGGTCGCCTTCAAACATATGTTAGCTCCAACTGCCCACAGCGGCGAGGAGATCACACATGGTAAGCATTTTCGCCGGCTACCTTTCCCACGCTCCTCCTCATGAAGGGAGGGGGGCTTGAATGTACCTATACTCCTCCAGGAGGCTTAATGTAGCCATTTCTCCACAATAGTTTTTTATCGTTTTTTTCCACTTTATTGAAGTAATTACTTGTATTTCGTTGGTCTTATGGATTCTATGGTAGAATTTAATCTGTATTGTGATACTTTGTCGTTTTCTCCGCTTTCTTGAAGTAATTGGTGGTGTATAATCCTGTTTTAGTAGGATTTAGGATTGTTTGGTTGAATTTAATCTGTTAGTTAGTTAGTCAAAGTTAGTCAAAGGCAATCCTTCCATGATACTGGGAGGATCCCTGACCTATATAAGGTCAGTATGACAATCGCTGGTCTGCTAAAGGGCTCCAGGGGCCAGTCCTCCTTTGGGGGGAGGACCCAGGAAGTATTATGTTTTAGATACGAAACAGCGCTTAGGTGAAAACCTTCGTCACCTACGGTGAAAGAGGGATCTGTTCCGCATCAGAGGTACGTGGATATACCCATCAGCAGGATTCCTTGGAACAAAGAGTGTATGTGTGTGTTTTGCTGTGAAAGCGGGAGAGGAAAGAAAGCAGTGTTTTGATTGGCTATGTGTGAGGTGAGAAATGTAAGATCTAACCACCGGAATACAGAGGTAAGCACAGTGCGTTCTTTAATCGGTAGCCAGATCTCTACGTGCGCTGACGTTTGTGACCTCTCATGCCGGAATTTGGAATCGAATCTAGTTATGCTTTGGTCGGAATTTCGCATTTTATGACGAAAGTTATTCCGTAGTGTGATCCTTTGTCGTTTTATATGCTCTCTTAAAGTAATAGGTTGTGCATGGTTGTTTTTAGTTTGCTTTTCGGATTTTTCTGAAGGATTTAACCTTTTCTGTAATGTATATCTTTGTCGTTTTATCCGCGTGCTTTAAGGAATTAGCTGTGTATGGTCAGGTTTTGTTATTATTTCCGGATTTTATGGCGGAATTTAATCTCTACTGTGCCTTTTTGTCGTTTTATCCGCTTTCTTCAAGTAGTTGGTTGGGTATCATCCTGTTTTTTTCGGGTCTTTGCATAATATGGTGAAAGTTAATCAGAAATGTGATTCTTTGTGTTCTTCTATGCTTTCTTGAAGCAATTTTCATGTATTGCAGGGTTTTGGTCGAATTGTTGGATTTTATTGGGGGAATTTAATCTCAAATGTACTTTAATATAATTTTATCCGATTGTTTGAAGTAATTGGTTGTGTATGGTCGTATTTCTTCTGATTTTCTGATTTTATGGTGGAATTTAATCTTTAATTTGCTTCTTTGTCATTTTTTCCGCTCTCTTGAAGTAATTAGTTTTGTATGGTCACATTTGGGTCCGATTTTCAGATTTAATGACTAAATTAATGTCTAATGTGCTTCTTTTCTCGTCTTATCCGCTTTCTTATAATAATTGGTTGTGTATAGTCGGTTTTGTTTGATTTTAGGGTGGAATGTAATCTGTAATGTGCTTCTTTGTCGTTTTATCCGCTTTCTTGAAGTAAATGGTTTGTTTATGGTCGTGTTTGGTCGTGTTTTCGGATTTTATGGCGGAATACTATCTGTTATGTGCTTCTTTGTCGTTTTATCCGCTTTCCTAAAGCTATTGGTTGTGTTGGTCGTGTCTTGATTTGATTTTCAGCTCCTATGTCGGCATTAAATCTGTTAAGCGCTTTTTTGTCGTTTTATCCTCAAGGACTTAATCTGTAATGTTCTTCATTGTCGTTTTATGCGCTTTCATTAACAGTTTGTTTGCGTATGTTCGTGTCTTCCAAATTAAGTGCGGAACATTTTTTTAATGTATTTCTTTGTCGTTTTATCTTATTTCTTGAAATAATTGGTTCTGTATGGTTGTGTTTTGGTCGGATTTTCTGATTTATGGCTGAATATAATCTGTAATGTGCTTCTCTGTCGTTTAAGCTCTTTCTTGATGTTTTTGGGTGCGTATGGTTGTCTTTCGGTCGGACTTGAAGATTTTATTGCGGAATTGTGTTCAGTATGGTCGTTTTTTGTCAGATTTTAGGATTTTCTAGCGGAATTCGTTGTGTCTGTCGGAGTTAGGAATTAATTGCGGAATTCTTTGTGTATGTTCGGTTTCGGGAATTATATAGCGGAACTAGTAGTGTATGCTCGTCTATGTGTCCTTCCTCAAATATGTCCTTATTGTTTTAAGGCAATTGAGTGGTATCCCAATTGCGGGTTGATCGTGTAAATGAGTCTTTGTGTGGAAAAAGACTGACCATGTGAAAATCGGATGCTATTGTTCATGATGCGTGTACAAGAAAGGGCTCTGTAAATTTGGGTCTTTTTCCCATTCTAAACCCTGACTTGACCTATTTCTATATTACACTAAACAATCTTCTCACATGAAAGAACTTTAGTGTGGTTAAAACGATGGGTAAGCATTGGGTAGTGGGGGCATAGAAAGGTTTGGATTGGTGGATAATTTTAGCGGGTTGTAGCTGCGCAGACCACACCTTGTGGAAGACAGGTTAAAATTTTATGTAAGTTGATATCTTAAAATTATTGAGTCGCAATTATTAAAATCCAAAGTCTTATTTCCCCACACTTCCTACCACATATTTCTGTTTTCTTCCTCAAGGGATAAAAGATTGAATATAAAACAGGATAAAAGAAAGTTAAAATGAAAAACAGCTTGCAAGATTAGTAAATTGTGTGGCGATACATTTGAGTTTTGAAAATTAAATACACTTGCATAAACAAGTGAAACTCCTTCAAAAATTGGTCATCTTAGTTTAATAATCTTCTCTGTAACCAAAAAATTCATTTTCTGTTATAAATATTTGTATATATTTTTTCCAACTCTCTTTCCTTATATTCACTCATCCTTTATGTGGAAATCGTTCAAGAATTACGTCGTAGAAGTGCAATTAGTTTGCAGTCACTTGCAAAAAAGGGTATATTTATATTTAAATTGCTTCTTTGTCTACAAATAAAAGTGTATAAATAATGCATGATACACTATTACCCCATTTATAGTAGAAAAACTTAATAATGTTAAATTTATTTTTGTAATAATACGAGGTATTTTTCACGTCACACTTTGAGGCAATGGATCAAACAAGCCGCTTCTTTAACCGCAAAGGTAAGGCTTGAGAGAAGAGGTTGGTATTCAAGGCAGACTTAAAGGCAACAAAGCATTCTGGAAGTAACGAAAGCCTTCTCGAACTTAATGTAATTCAAATGAAACCAGTTGCAACCAAAGTTATAATGACAGTGGAGAGGGAGCTTGTAGACATCAATATGATATGCTCTGTGAGATTCCTGACTCTTAATGGTGACAACCATATTTTTAACGGTATCCAAGCCCCTAAAGTCAAGAAAAGGAGTAATAGCTTTTACAGCGAGGTATATCCAATTTTTTTCCAGAGACCACATCAGTAACAATGACGTGCTATGCTAGATGAGAGTTCTAAGAATCACAGCCTCTGAGACTTGGCAGAAAGAAACATAGGTTGTTTTTGTTTTAAATGCTGTTGTTTTATATTCAAAGAAACAAAATAATAATTTATTGGCACCTACAGGGAGCCATAAAAGCTCTTATTATGCGTAAGAATAATTTAGGTGTAACCGCGTATAATATTTGTAGGCTATTTTAATTTATTTTCTTTTAAATATTAATCGAATTCTTTCTTGATCATTTCTGTGTTTGGATCACTGACTAATACTTATGGTAGATTACTCCAGGATTCAACGATATGGTGCTCAAGGCAAATTCTCCAGTGGTCGTTTCAAATTTACACCTCTTCATCTGCATCAGTATAGAAATGGAATGTCAAATCAGAGAGGGGAATAGGAATGCTGAGAGTGGAGGAGAGATATAAAATAGGAGTTTCCATAATTTGAGCCGTGGAACTGCTTTTTGTTACTTCAACCTGCCAAGATCAATCACCATCAATATGCTGTATTCAATCTCGAAACCAGACTAGAAGATGCATGAGTGTGTGGGAAGACTTTCCATTTAATTGGGTGTAGACTGCTATCAAAAGATATTTCCAACCATCGGTACCAACTACTAATACCGTTGTCGTTTATGCATTCCTGTGATGCCTGTTGGTGAGTATTTTTTTTACCTAAATAACCTTTTAGAATCCAACGAGGGCATTTCAGTCTCGTAAAAATATTGGAAAGGAAAATACCAAATGTTAATTTAAAATTAAGCAAAAAGGAAGGAAATGTGAGGAAATTCAAAAGATAGTAATATAGATTAAATGGGTTGTTGAGGAAAACTTTATAACCCGTAGATGAGAAATTGCGGAGAACGCATCGAAACTTCCAAAGCACAAACAAATTCAGGGAGCACCGTCACAATGGAGTTCGAACTCTTTTCTAATGAAACATCCACCAAAGGGAAACGGGACTTTTTATTCTGGTTCATTTGCTAATGAGTACGAACTTATTCCTCGTTATTTGAAGTCATTTTTTTAAGCGATTCTATAAAGTAATCATTCTAAAAAAAAATTCATGAGGGGGTTGGTGCGTATCATGGCCTCTAAAACTACACCTGCTTCATTCCATATTAACCTGAAAAACCGCTTTTCTGCGCCATTTTCCGTTCTTAAAGATAAATAGCCATGTATATCCCGTAGCATTTCATCCTGTCATCATCCATTACATCGGTAAGGTCTCCAGCGCTTCCTCTCATTACCCTCATCACTTTATATCATATCATAGTCACTCCCATCAACTTGTCCCTTCTCAGTACAATTTCTATTAAATATTCTCATGTAAACAAATCAACTTTTACTCACTCTTCCAATATTTAATACAGAAACTCCCCAAATTTTCTCTTTACATATGTATTTTCATCCATTCCACTTACATACTAGTACCACAACCGAATATTCTCGCTCACATTTATTTTCACACAAGGTATATCCCCTACGCTATCGTTACACCCTATATCTACTCTTCTTAATCCTATTATAACTGTTTAATCATTTCTTGCCCAGAAACACAGTTTCCTTTCACATTTGGGCGTTCATTCTCTTCCCATAAAGTAGAGAATAAACTTGTCGTCTGTTTTACAGAGCAATGATATGAGGAATGTCATGAATATCTAGAATATATGTTTATTTTTTGGTAGCTTTAAGGTTAAGCTTGTAAGAGACATATCATTTTAAAAGATTAGAATAAGTATTTAAATTGATTTGCTTTGAGACTCCTCCCTATTATAGATGGTGTGTTAATTAATAATCATAAAAAAAATGTCAACCCTCTATTATTAATATGCTGTGGTTCCTTGAATTTCATCTCAGACTGAAAGCAAATTTTCAAATGCAAATTGATGTTATTTTATGTTATTTACCTACATTTACTGAGCGCAACCACTTATATGGACTTAATTATGGCAATTAATTTGTTAAACTAAACTGGATAAGAATCCATTTAACGAAGTCTTACAAAGACTTGGTCACATACCTTAGGCTATGGTTCACTTATGTATAATTAAGTTCAAAACAAAGAATCACATTTTGTAATCCATTAAATATTAATTCAGTATTTAATGAGAAATGATTGACGCTTAGTTTGTATTTTGATTCCTATTAAGTAACCCAAAAATTCCTGTGTATTTTGAACGAGCAAAACAGAAACGAAAATTTCTCAAACTTTATTGTTAAATGATACACTTAGTTTATCTCTGTTTCAGATATTTTTTCTCAAAAAATAAATGTCTATATATGGGTCTTTGAAGCAAAACCAGGTGAGTTCTCTATTTGAGTGCGTCCTTATCAAAAAATCTTATTTTTTCAAGGAGAAAAATGTGATGTATACGCCGTACGGCTTCATAGAGTTCAAGGTAAGCTTATCCAATAATCTCCATGGCTTACGATATTTCTCCTGCAAGACAAGGTACGACCACGCCTCAAGAGCGTGGTAACACAAAATATATTACCGGAAATATAATTAGCACAAGATATCCGTGGCGAAAATGGTAATCGTCGATCAGCTAAATCATTTGGGCTGAACAAATGTTGCTAAAGATTCTTTTCCTCCATATCAACATAGCTTGTTTATCAAAGTGGAGAGATGTAATTTACTCTAAACCTCAAAATAAATTCGAAATAAGAAATATTTTAAGTAGGTTTATTATTTTTTTCTTATTAATTTCTGTACACTTCTGTTTCATTTTGAAGGGTTTTAAATTTATTTTAATGATTTCTTCTAACCTCACTTGGTTTTTATACACACAAACCTTATTTTAAGGGATTCAGAGTTTTTCTTTTACACTCTTTTAATTCCTAGTTATATTTCCCATTAATTCTTCAATCTGTGACTTTTAACTGCCTTCTTCTAGAAGACGGATGTAAACATAACTGAAATTTATTTTTTTACTTTTCCTAAATAAAAAGTTCTGAGTGGAGAGAAAAGTAAATTTCTAGAGCTCTCTAAAATGCCTTACATTCCTATGCCACTTATCATAATATTTTCTCTTGTTGTGGTATTTTTCTGTCACCTGAAAGACAGTAAACCTTTTTTACCAGTTTTACTTCACTCGAGTACGTGAAGAAAGACTTGTTTAAAGTGCCAGGCAAATCAAAGAACCAAGAACATTTATAGAAGATTTACTTTAATTTTATTGCTTTTTTATCTTTATAATAAATGTTGTTTGATCTTTTCCTAAAGAAGACTAAATTTTGGTTATCTATCACATGTAAATATGCCCTAAATCACAAATACTTATACAAGAATCTGGTTCGTACACAGAGAAAGGACGTTTAGACGTACGAATGAGGGAATTGAAGTAAAGCCCATAAAACTTTAAACTGGTTGAAACAAATAAGAATGAGAAAAATATTTGAGATTAAAATATTTGCTTGATTGAAGGATTGACTTATAACCAAGTTAGTTAATAAAGTGTAAGTGATATTTAACTAATTTTAAATTCTATCTATAATTAAATTTATACACATAATATTGATATCACTAGGTAAATTTGTCTTAGACCTCCTAACCTTGCTTTATTATATAAACTTCCGTCATCATAATTCATCTCTAGTTTAGAGATATATTCATGGCTGTAAATTCTTGCTTCCATTTCCACTATATTTGAGTGATTCATTGAATATCCTTGAATAATGTTTCATAGATGTAACCTAAAATATATCTCAAGAAGCATAATAAAATGAGGGATTCCAAATAATGACATTATTGCGAAGATATATATCACTTACATCATAAAATATGCTTATTGGTAAAGTATATCCTAGTTTTAAAAGTTTGGGGGGGTGTAGAATTCCACCTCCGCTTTTACCATATGACTAGCTTAGAGTAAGACAGGTCATCCCGTACGAACAGGAATACTACCAGCAGTGATTCTGGCTTTTGCTGAGAAAGAGGGATTGAATAAGGAAACTCCGTGGAAACGCAATTCTTCTCCAATCAGCGCACTACATCCTTAGGAACGTAACTCTACTCCAAACAGGGCACGTTCCTTACTTCCTCTATTTGGCTACGAAAAAAAACCTGGTTACCGATAAGCTATTAACTAATTTAGACGAGTCAAGTTAAAGTTTATCCTATATTCTAAACGATAAGAAGAAAAGTAGGCGACACTTGCTAAATTTGAGACGCATCCATCTATCACCGATAAGCATGGAAACGGCCTTCTGCTAAACCATCTTCGCCCATAGCCTCGCCGCTTTTTTTAAACCATCGTTCCTCCATTGCTGGGAAAGATTTCCATTGCTTTCTCCTATAATAAATTAACCGAACTCAAAGTTCAATTAATTGACTCCTCGCTTTGCTAACTTACATTAGTTTACGTTGAAAAGCATAATTTCAATTCTTTAATTACACTGTTTTGATTGCTTAGGGTGAAACGAATAAATTCAGTGCAATAATAATGATTTAATTCTTTAATAGCAATCTTCATTGACATTAATGATTCCATCTTATATGTTCGCTAAATTATTTCACATATAGGCAAGCGAGCTGCCCACGGCCCGACCATCACCTGGACCGTGCGCCCCAGCCTGCAGCAGCTCAAAGTGCAGGCCAAACGCAGGGCCGCCCACAACGCCCACCAGCAGCACCAAAAATGTAGAGCAACTAAGAGGCAAGGGGCGTTATATGCTGCACCTACAGCCTATCACCCACTGAACCCATCCTTCCAGCAGCCCAGAGCAAACGGCGTGCTGCTGCAGCGTGTGAGGCTGGGCTACTCCACCCAGGAAGAGCTGCACGCCGACTTTGTGGCAGGGATGTGCGAACAATGCGGTGGCCGCTCCCGGTGCTTAGTGGTGCACTACCTCCTCTCCTGCTCAGCCACCGCCTGCCTCAGGCCAGAGCCAGCGTCAGTCCCTCACCCTATAAGAGGCGCCCTACTGGGGGCGCGAGAGGCAAGAGCCGCCCAGGTGGTCCGCCACACCCCAACAAACGAGCTGCTGGAAGTGCTGAGAACGGCACCCCCTCCGCATAGATCACCGACGCCGCCCAGCCGGGCGACGGGTGGTGAGGACCACCGCCACCCACTTGCAGCAGACAAGACACGCGTGGGACGCTCCGCCGCTTCTTGCTGCACGCCAACACTGGCGAGGTCCCCACTTTGTGTAATGTGTACGCTTATGTCATGTGTATTTATATATTATTATGACATATATTATTATTGTATTTGTATTAGATCATGTATAAATATAGGCTATTGCACAATAAACCTATACAAACAAACTTCTCATATATATATATATATATATATATATATATATATATATATATATCTTGAATAACAACTATCCTTTCAACGTGCTTGTACTAGTCAATGCTTTCGTTAGCTTTCAAATTAAATCAAAGCAAAATCTAGCTGTTTAATGAAAAAAAGCAGCTACCAATAGATGAATATGGTGGTGTACCTGTTTAGAAATAGAGGAGTTGTTTGGATGAGTAACCGTTGAGACTTATTTGTTTTAATAACATTTGAATATAACTAATACCTTGAGGAAAAATTGCCATAGAGATTCTCATCAGCCCTAAATTCTTAGTGATGGGGTTAGAGGATAAAATAGATATAGGGAAGTCAGGACTCGTGGTCTCAATAGGTGATGAAGCGACTCTTTATCCACTTTCAAACTAAGTGAAGAGAGAGAAGTGTATTAGATCTCAGAATTCTTTGGTCAATTGTGAAGGAAGATGAATAATCAAAACTTAAGAAACGTTTTATTGATATGCACATTTAAAGGGGCGTAAAGATCCCTCTTTAATGTCTGACAAAAAGATATTGTGCCTAGGATGTAAACAACAGGATAGACAAGCTCAAAAAGGCTTCGCCTCAATAATCTTCCGGCCGCACATCGCTAAACAGCTTAGTCATGTGTCGCCTTTTTGTGCTTTCGCATCTTCTTCGCCTTTGTCGTGTCTTCTTTCGCCGTCATCAAATATTCGTTAACATCGTATCTTAGCCCTCGTCACTTACAAAATTTAAGAGGTCACATTACCCCCAAAAAATCTTAATCAAGTTATTGCCATCATCATGTGTTTGCCATTGTTGCGTTTCCTTGATCGTCACGTCTTCTACATAGATCTCCACGATCGTCATTTTGCGATCCTTGCTTTTTATAATTTTTTGGTATTTTCCTTTTCCCAATGACTTGTGTTATGTTATGTGGTATTTGCTCTCACATAAAGATTGAATGGTTACTGATTATTACTAATAACATTCGGGTGAAGTTGTACCACCCGAATATTTGACCTTGTTTTGGTACTAGACAGAGTCCATTGAGCTCAGGGCTTTAGTGTAACTATTCCATATTTTAAGACAATGAGTTTTTTTTTAAATTCAACTATCATCAAATTCCAGTGGGTCTTGAAGTGATAAAATTACTCTTGGAAAATAATAAAAGAGACTAAGCTTCCTCTCAATCTGCAAATTAAACCAGAATTCCTAAATTTACCAATAACCCTTCTATTTCATATTTAGAAACTTCTAGCAAATTTATATTTAAGGCACGCTGCCTCCATTTTAATATTCAACAGTTTATCTTTTTTATCAAATTTATATGACATGATAGAACCTTCCATACGAAATACTTTCGAATCCTAGTTAGCCACGCATATGTTTATTTGGTCACCATCTGGTTGATATCCTCTTTGCCTATCATTTCTCAATCAACTAAAAGCATTAAAAAGTTCTCATCATACATAAGTAAATCTCTGTTGCATATTTGCGTGTAACTCGCTACAGCTTAAATAATAATACATAAAACAAAAGATTACTTTTTCATAGTGAAATTGAATTGAAGATAACTTTTATGATGATGATCTTGATCTAAGATACTTTATTTCTTGTTATCTTGATTGTAATGATCGGGTCACTTTTAATTTCAGGATTCTCAAACATGCCGCTATGTGAATGTCATTATTTTTTTGCCAAGTGTCATTTCATGACAACTTCGTTTAATACCGACTGTTTATGTTTCTGCAACGAGTTTGCATAAGGCTTGTAATTAAACAAGTACCGGTGTCACGTACCAGAAGGCGTCGATTTTTCTTTCATCAAACTTTAAAGATTACATACAAAGATGTATAGAGTTTGGAAATATTGATATGATTTGTTAAATTATAGTTAATTATTTGAACTATTGAACATTTAAACATTTACTTTTCTTCAAATAATAGGTATACGTAGTTAATGTTTTCAAGGAAAGAATACAGCTAAGATTTTATTTTCAATATATATTAGCAAAATATTGTATTTTAATGTATAAGATAATATAGGCCTAAAATATGGCCTTTAGGGCCGTTTTCGAAAGAGATTAATTGTAAACATATATTATTTACAGATTTTTTTTAATGAGTTCAATTTACGCTACAATAGTCTCCCAAAGGAACCAAATATTTTAGTCTGTCAGCAAAACAGTATTCGATATGTTTAAATAACAATGTTAGTAATAAGAACCAATCTGTGTTATTTTTAAATCGCCCAAAAAAACTGGAAAAAGTATCAAAGTTATTTGTATGCTGTGTCCAAAGAAAACTACGATTCTCTTTGTTGGCCTTAGCCAAGAGGCAATCTTTTGAGGCACCTCACGTTTAGTACTTCTTAGTAACTAAGTAGTAAGTAGCAATATTATAATAATGGTTAACGTCATATTTTAAGTGACTGGTGACATACAATATTAATGCTAATTTTATATAGACGTCCATTTGTATATATATTGTGCACTTCAGATATTAATTAATTTTTTACTAATAACTACATTATAAACTGCCGATATCTAGCTATAATAAAACTCCAAGTATATCATTCTTTCTCTCTTTCTGCGCCACGTCTTTAATTTCTACTCTTTACTAGGCAAAAGAAAAAAATCAGCTTTGAATTTAACATAAGATAAAAATACAGTGATCATGGTGAAAATAATCTTAATTAAGTATTAATTTCATCTAGAAGTTTGATACTCTGATAAATATAATACAGGGTTGTCAAGAATTCTCTTTGCATCAAAATAATTTCTTTTCTTGTGCCGAAACTACATTTGGATCTTTCTCGTGAATATGAATCAGAAAAGCAATCTCGCAGCATCCAACTAAAGAAGGCAATGCCCGTGAAAGCAATGCTGGCTTTGCCAATATTGCCAAACAGTCAACACTAAGTGTGATCCATATTTCTAAGCCAAAACCAGGACCACCAATAGGCAAGGATATCCTTTAAAAAGAACTCTCTTTGTCTGCGGGACAAAGGGTTCTTAGAATGGAGGCTAGTTGAACTCCATGAAGTTAAGAATCTTCTTTCATTTTACTATAACTCAAATACTTTGCTATTTTTTCCCAAGCTAATATCTGATTAAAATAATTAATCTCATTATTCGTAGGAATATTAAAATATCGCTAGCTTAGATAAATATTTTCAGGTTTTCACAGCTAATCTCGAATAAAATAATTTGTTATCTTATTCCTATGAAGAGTAGACTATTGCTAGCCTAGCTAAATATTTTGATATTTTTTCCATTGTAATCTATTATATTTGTTTTAATCTTTAAATATTTCTTTCAGACGTGAACAAGACATTTCAGGTGATACCTAGACGCACTCTGGTTAGTTCTACAACAAAAAAAACAGTACAATAAATGGAAAACATGGAAGCAAAACTGGAAGCAGTTGACCATGTGAGTGTTAAATGCGACATTTTATCAACTAATTACTGCAGTTTCATGGGACTAACCTCGCATCAGGTATGAAATATATTTAGTGGATTTATTGATATAATTCATAACTTGGCCATTACTGATAAGGTTATAATATAATATTTTCAATTATTCGACATATGTTATTCATTCATTACTTTGGTGAGTCTTCACTATGCTGAGGTTATGGACTCTTCCATATTTTGATTTTTTGGGATGGGTCATGATGTGGTGGTATGGTAGGCGACTCATCATTGAATCGCTTCAATTAGATCACATTGTTCTTCTCGTCAATGTTTAGTTAGTACGTGTCCAAAAACTAGTATTAAATTAAACTTTAAAATTTTCATAAATCATTGAATTTATATTCTTACATTACAGATCAATGATCACTTGTCACGTGAAGATCAATTGCAACGGTAAGGCCAATATTTCATCGACCTCATAGCTTTGATTAAATTGCTGGAATATTGGATAGGATCAATTCGAAGCATGGTTCATCTTAAAGAAAAAGTTGTATCACAGTCACGTACAATATATCGAACATAGTAAGATGCTTTAAAATATTTAGGTATTCTTCTTCAGAATCGTACCTATGACATTGCTAAAGATAATACAGATGAAGATGATTATGAAAGAGTTTCAGATGAATAAGTTCTCACCAAAAACTTACCTGAACATTCAAGAGAAAATGGAGAGGTAGCAGTGAAACTATCATGCCAAATTTGATGTGCCTCCTCCACATTGAAGTTGTTAGAAGCAACTGATGCAGATAAAATACTGAATTATCCCGGACTAAAGAATATAAAACATTCTGTTGTGGAAAGATGTTTGGCACTGTGGAATGTTGCTGCTAAACCTAAGTCAGCAGAAAAATACAGGAATTAACTCGCGTCCACTTTAGGTACCCATGCATCATCTGATAGAACTTAATTTAGGACTCATTAGCCTAAATTTATAAACAAAACAACGCCGTGTATGTAGCTCTTCAGGAACTGAATCTCCCCATCCTCAAAGAAAATGAATTTGAATTTATTTCAGAATATTTTTCTTTTATAAAACCAATTGCAGCAGCCATTTAACAAATTACAGGCATATAAAGTGCCCTCTCAAGATTGAAGCCTCTCCATCCAACGGGGCAAGGGAGGTGAGCCCAGAAGTAACTGCTGGCGTTTTAGCCTCGGTATTTCAAACGTATTTTAAACTTAGATGGATAACAATGTTGAAGGGATTAATAGCGGTGGTCATGAAATAATCAAGCCTCAAAGTTGAAATAGCAGTAAGGAATTGTAATTCTGATATCAGTGGTAATAGTTTGGGGAAATAATTTGTTTAAAACTATCGACGGCTCTGCTCTTAGCAACAATGAATAATTGGTAGTCCTCAATGATTTGCTGGAAACCAGTAGGCTACGCGACTCTTTAGATAGGTATCCTGCCATAAAAAATATCTTCAAGAGGTATAACCCACTGTGCCTCTCTCTGCCCCAGTGTTAGGAAGGTCTTCGTCAGTCCGGTGGTAAATTTAGACAATTGATTTTGCGGTAAGCAAATGTTTAGAGCGGTTGAACATTAAATTTACACTATTAGGTTTCAGCTTTTACCCTCATATATTCAGGAATTGCGTAGTTCATCAAAACTATACAATTATATGTAGGTCAATCACTATTTTTTCTTTGCTGATAATTTGATAAAACTATTAATTTATCACCTAAAAACTCACAAAACAAACTTCAATCGCCGTGGTTTAGATCATGTAACAACCTAACATATTAAACTCAAAAATGCCAAAAGGTCATCAAATTTGGTAATAAATGAATATAAAAACAAAAATAAATAAATACAAAACAATAAAAAAAAACGGGTTGCAAAATGAGGAAGGGCAGATGTGTCGATGGCTAAGACGTGATGATGGAGAAGACAATGGCGAATGCCTGATCATGGCTAAGGCTTGACGATGGCTTGACGATAGTTATAACTTGATTCAGATTATCTTGTATCAATGTGATGATAGCAATGATGTGACCATAGCGAATATGGAAGCAAGGCAAAGAAATGACGAGAGCGAAGACGGGATGAGACGATCGAATGTTCTTCGGTATCGACTCATCATCATTTTGCGATCCCTATTTCTCTGAATTTTCTTGTATTTTTTAGTCTTTTTGTTGTAGAAGTTTTTATTTAATCACAACTTCAATGTTATTTTGGGCACTTTGCGCATAATACACACCATGTTTAATACCATATAACATAATAAAAATAGAATGAAGATGATAAGATGCCAAAAGGGAATGCAGAGAAGGAAAAAAGACGTGAAATCTCGCACAAATATCTCAAATTGTGATTTTATCGACAATTACGCAGGAATTTAGCAAATCGTAATTGGAGTAATTTATAAATTTGTAGACATGCAGATGTCTGCCTTTCATCACCTTGGGAAGTAGCGCCATTTTTACAGATAATTTTTAGTTCATGGTAAGAAGGTAAAGGTAAAAGTCAACAGTTATTCTGTAAATAAAGAATCCCAGTTTATGGGAGAGGAAGGACGTCACCAGTTTGAAGGTTAAAATGACGCGGATATTTTAAGAGGTCCCTCAAGTCCCTCGAGTAATCTGATAGGTGACGTTAATCTCGTATGTGACTCTAAAAGACACTTAAATAATATTTCGGCTCGGCTGGGATTACCGAAGGCTTGTGATAAAGAAAGGACTGAGATGAATCACGTAAGAAATAAATGTTTAATTCCAACAAACAAAATAAGCAAAACAAATGGGAGGCTCGCATTTACATGATTACGGTCAGGGAATATTTCACTACTGCGTAGGAAAGCGATTGTTACACGGACAACACTTAAGCGGGTACAACGGGGGCTTCGATACGTTATACAAACTGGAATAAGTTCTTTACTATCGATTGTCTATCTGACTTAACTGTCTAACCAAGTGGGAATGAATCTCCTTGTCCATTTTTCTCTTAGAAATATTATAGGAGGCGTGGCTTCTGTGATCACAATGTTTTTAGCTCTTCCCACTGGCCGGGATATTACTTATCTCATGGTCTCCGAGAGTCATCGATTAAATGCCGACTACAAATTTACACTCTATAGATATAATTTTATCATTCCTGAGACGCAGACAGCTGGCTCGGCTTAATTCCATTTACGGACGAGAAATGTTAGTTTTTTATTACACTGTCACCAAATTTCACTGCTACTTGAATTGTGGATTTTTGTTTACTTTCTTGACTGGTTTACAAATAAATATATACGGAAATCTGCGTGGACATTTGTTACAATTCTTCCTATTCCTGCGAGGCACATTGCTGGTGCACTTTAAGTGCCACGGCCATGCTCTCCACAAGGCAAATGAAAATAAACAAATTCAACTCAAGTAAATAAGCCTAATTTTAAAGAAAGTGAAGTAGCGATGGCAAATAATAACAGCGCCCAAATTTTTAGAATCAATGAAATGAAAAAAAAATAATAACTAAAAACGAAAGGATAGAAATATAGCATATAACAAGAAATCATAAATAGCGAGAAAATTAACTTCGTTTAAGAATAAAAAAAACAGTTAAAGATGTAGATTGACGGCTCGGCCGAAAAAGTGGATTTTTGTATTTACCTTTCGTTCACACCTGCCGAAATATTCATGCGCGTTTGAGTCCTATTTGAAATATAGCCTGCGCCATTTCTTTGTGAAAAAATGCACGAAACTAAAAAAAAAACGAAAAACGCTGTTTACTTACTTTATTGCGGTTGGTATACTTCAGAAATAGCGATGAGTAAAGCATGAAATCTTTCTTCAATTTCCATTTTGGTAAACTGGAAGCGCTTGCAGAATGCTGTTTTTTTTTAAAATAGCGGTAACTTAGATAATGTTTTAGTTTTCGAAAATCTAAATTCAAAATTAGTAGTAATATCTAATGCACAGCCACAAACCTCGCAATCGATTTTAATTTTAACTAAATTTTGAAAGTCCAAAAAGGTTAAAGATTTATCTCGATCCGAAAATGGAGTTAATAATTCGGAAATAGACGAGGGACACACTTCGCAAGCCGATACCATTTTTGAACTGCGTAAAAGTCGTCTGTACTACACCCAAACGGCTGAAAAAAGTAGTTCTTTTAAACGATCTAGCTAATTAGATTTGAATGTATAAAAAAGGTAATACAAATAGTAAAATGGGGAAAAATATATTGACAAATAAAACTGACTATAAATGATGATAATAAAAAGATATTAAGTGGAGAACAAAATAAACATTCAAATCAGTCATTTCTGACGTCATACGCCACCCCCATTATAATTCGCAAAACGATTAAAGGTGCTGAAATGATTTGGTTAAAGCATTCACCTCTGTAAACGTTAGGAGATTAGTCTATAAACAAATAGGATTATATACTGGGGGCTATGCCCCTCAGACCTACCTCAATTTATTGAAACTCAGGATCATCGTAGAGTGGTGCTCCCATTGTGTTTACCCCCACACGAACCGTCTTCTTAAATGTTCTCTAAAACGTGAAACTTCTTGAAACAGGGACAAAATATAACGTCCCATCGTTCGAGCCGCCAATCTTTATATTTACCAAAAACCAAGGAAGGAGAAAAAGAATCTTATAGAGAATTTTACTATCCTGTTCTGAGTCTTTTCATCCGTGAGCCCCACCCTACATATAGACAAGTGCGTTATCCATCACATCTTTAATGCTCTACTAACACCAAAGTTACCTTCTTTTCCCTATTATGTGGTACTATTTAGTTAGAGTTTATTGTGATGCAGACGAACCCTTACATTTCTCCTACAAATACCCCTCGATGTATAAACAGTTATCATGCTCGTTGGAGACAACTTCCCATAGGAATTCTATATTCAAGCCCCATATACATATAATAAAGAATCCTGATCACTCTTGATGTTTTCCGACTATATATATCTATATTTTCGCAACCTGTCTCGACATACCACCCTAATTTTCCAAACACCAATTGTAATAATGGCCCATAGGTTATTGTTGGCGACATGGAAATTATTATGTTGTTGACGAACATATTTAATTCCGCTTAGCTTTAAACCTCTTTTCTAAAAGTGTCTTCCCTTGTTCTTACTCTCTAATAACCTCTATTTTATCTCGTGTGAGTCACTAAATTATTTAGCAAATCAGGAGATTGTCTTCACTGTAAAAGAGAATGAGGAATTATGTTATTTTTCACCTTTTTTCTTCAGACCAACGCAATTATTTAGAAGAAGCCTATATTATTTGAATTTTACCAAATTGTGTACAATTTGAAAATATTTAGGAATCTCATAAATTAATATAAAAAGGTATTTCCCAAAGGACATACTAAGCTTCCTTTCTTATCAAAATTGTTTTTTGTAATTTTTTCAGTAGTTTTCAGAACTAATAATTTGTACACATAAACGTTTGCTTTTAGTTCGTTGTCACAAACTTATTAAAATCATCTTCTAACATTTTAGTTCATTACTTATTGTGAAGGTAGACATCAAAGAGTATATTCCGTCTGTCCTTATGTCTAGACGCAGCAGAATAAGTTGCCATCTTAATAGAATTGACACAGGTTCAGGACTGCTGAGTGCTTGACATGTCCCGAATACGCTAAGTCTCTGCCTGGCTCTCTACTTTCCCTACATTTTATAATCATCTGACCAGTATTTTCTTTACAAACATCTTCACAAAACCTTCCTTATGAAAATGTACCTCTTGGTTGTAGGTTTGCTTTCGATAAATGGATAAAAATCTCCTCTACTTTTGAGTAGAGGTTAATTCCTGATTAAACTGATCTATACTGATAATTATGAATAAAGAGATTTTAGGTTTAGTTTGGAAGTTGTTCAGGAGTTTCTCCTAATTAAAAGTTGTGAGCTCTATCTGCTTCTTCGATGATTAAGAGTTCATGATACCTAGTAACCTCAAAAAAGTGAGGAAATTAATTCGAAGTGGCATTTAGAAGAATCTAATACCCAGATGCGTTATTCAAAATAGCAAGGCAGAAGGCCTTATCGATAAAAAAATGAGCCATTGACAAATACAGGCAGCAGGAAGGATCCTATAGCTCTACTATCCGACGACTGAACTGACATTAGTGATACTCGCCCCATCCAAGGACTATCCGCGCTTTGCTCTACAAACTGGCATCAAATCGAGGATCTATGCCACCCAATATGTCCAGCCACTATGAATAATGACTTCTTGGTCGCAAAAATTTGCGAAAAGTTTTGACTTTTCTTATGCCAATTTTTTTTCGGGGGAGGTCAGGTTTTCTTTCCTTTTTTACTTGAGGAGATCGGGAAATCTTGAGAAAGTGATGGAATTCTAATAAGCTTATATAAGGGACAAGTACAAATCATTTTAGATAGTTTTCTAGCTGAGACCAAGCACAAAGCTTTAGCTTAAAATGTTTAGCCGTGAGGATGTTTCGTCTTTTTTTTAATTCAAAGTAACCTCAAACCATGGGTCAGAATCCCATAGACTTTTACCCCAAAATTCAGAGATGGAAGAGAATAATAAATTGCCACTTTAATTAAAAATTTATTAAAAATTAGCTATTAATCTCAGCACCTTCATTCTTTTAGCACTAAGAAGAGGAGACACGGACACATCTTTACTCAGAAAATAAATTATAGTTAGGCAATATACTAATCGCACAAATTATTAAAATTGATAAATAAACGAAATTCGTAATTTAAGATCAACTATGTAGATTACTTCGAGTATATGGCCGCATTTCTGAACTTTACCAAATAAACTAAACTCCCATCCACCGAATTGATTTCAAGAATAGAATCGATTAGTGTGAAATTTGGCCGCTATTTTCTCCTAAACCTGTGTAAATCGAAGGCTTTTAAATTAAACCCGCAAATATCAAAGTTATGCCAAGTTAAGGGATGAAATAAAAAATGAAGGTTGACATATTTGATTTTAAAGGGAATTTACTTCCGAATATAATGGTATAAAACCAATGCCCTTTCCCACCACCACTACCACTCCCTCTCCTCACGACCACCGTCCCTGCCCAATACCGCCACCACTACCGTTCATGCTCACCACCACCCCCAACCTTGACCACTAACACCGACCTTGACCAACACGATCGACCCTGCCCACCACCATAACCACTGCCCCTACCCAACTTCACCACCACCTACTCCCCTTCTCTTCCCATCCTCCTTTCCTACTTCTCCTCTCTGCCTCCTCCTTTTTTTTCAAATGTAATAATCATTGCCTCCTCTTTTTCATCTCTTCGCCCTTCTCATTTGACTAGGCAATTTATTACAGTAAGAATTTACTGTTTAAATTTAAAGTGGAATTCCATATGTTTTGTGCATATACATCCCCAAGATACAGGAATCTCAACTCTGCTGTTTAAAAACATTACAACATTTGCAACACCTATAACATGGGATATGAGCCGTCTGATTAGAGATCCAGAATCAAATGCTAACCGGAAGATGCCTTTAAAACACCTTGTGCAAACATTATGAGAATAACATCATCCATTGAGCAGGATAGGCACTGCCATGCAGAACAAAGCATGTCTAGTCTTATCCGAGTCATTCCATCATTACCCTTTTTGTGGTATCATGTTGGGAGCAAATCTCATGTGAAGGCTGTCAAGTTGGACCCACTAGCACTAACCTAATGTATATCGCTCTAATTCGAATTGTAAACCAAAAAAGAGACAGAGAAAGAAATACCAAGTTTGATGCAATAAATGCTCTACAAAATTATTTCAATTCTACTTAAAACGGCATTGATAGAAATTGTGATGCCTGTCAAGGCACATCATGCTCCAAACTCACATCTTTACTTAGTTGCCCAAATTTCCTAAAAAATGATGCAGAATTAACACCATTTTCTGACCTAAAAAAACGGACCGGAGAAGGCATGCAGACAGGAGAGGGTATAGGTAGAAAAATCGTATTTTAGTAAAGGAGTATTTGTGCCAGAACGTGTGGCAATTTATTCACATGTGTCTTTATTCTTTCTATCAATGTTATTACGTTTTAGTTTTCCCTTTTCCACTACTGTTCTTTTTCTTTTTCTTGTCCAGTTTGGACCTTTTTATTTATTTATTTTTTTGTTAATTTTAAATTAATATTCTTATATTGTCTTTATCTATTTTATCCATCTACATATCCTTTTTTTCTCTCAGATTAATTCATATGGACATATGAATACAGTTACATATGTTTATTCTTTATACAGATTGTCCTGTTTTTAAATTATGTTTTACCATTATGTTTTAAATTATGTTTTAACATCCTCTTGCGCACGCAATTCGCTGGAGTAAAATCGTATTCGGTAGTGTGAGTACTGGAATTCCATATCTGGTATTCAAATATCTTACAGTATTTTATATGTTATGTATGAAGATATTTTCCTCCATATTACTTTTGCTGTCTCGTGTAAGGTCACGTTTATAGGCTAAACTTCTGCAAGATTGTGCAATATTCTTAATGCAATGCATTTCCAGCAAATGACATTCTAAGTAAGTTCCAATGTTTGGTTTTGTACCACTTGTGGCTTTTTTGGTCGAGATTTACTTACTAAGTGTAGGGGAATGAAAGTATTAAGTAAAATAGGTCTTATCAAGACCATGTAATTATTTTTATTTCTTTAGGATCGGTATAGTTAGCGTAAATTAAAGTTTTCCATCATAACTTTCGTATTAATATGTTTTGCGTATCCTTTTGTCGTGATTTTTAGTCCGTAGACAAGACCAACTTGAGAGTATGGATAGTATTGTCCCCGTATCCTTTTTTTTTGCACTTTTTCTTCGCCTAATGGGTGAACTTTTGAACTTTTCTGCAGTTGTTCTTATTTTGTTTCTCTTTTCATAGCTGTTAAGGTTAGTAATTTTAAAGGCCGTCCTGCTGAACATAGCCGGCGTAATCGTGGGTAGGAGAGGGGGTCAGCTGTATAGATTGTGTACATAGTTAGACTCAAACAGACACCTTGGGGTACACCAGCTCTCATGGTAAAGAAATTTCCCTTTGTAATCATTGATCTTTATATTGTCTCGTGATCTTCTAGGTAATTACAGAAGAGTTTGTTTATATTTTCCTCCATTCACAGATCACTTATATTCTTACTTAGGGTGGGTGTCCATTCCTTGTTGCAAGCTGACTTGACGTCTCTAAGTAAGACACCCATGGTATTATTTTCAGCCTTTGCAATAGCAATATGCTCAGTAATCAAGATCACTGATGTTTCTGTGTCCAAATTTTTTCGGAAACCAGGGTGTTGTGCGTTATATTGGTTTTCTGCATCTAGATTGCTCCTTAGCCTGTTATTTAGAATCTTTTCAAACAGCTTCCACACAAATTTTAGTTGGAAAATAGGCCTGTTTTGGGCTTTCCTGCTTTTAGGAGAAAGATCATCTTTGCCTTTTTCTAATCAATTCTGAAAAATATCCAACGTTTTAACAAGCATTGACGAGGTTCATATATGCAACCTTCATATTCACAGAATCGTTTATCAGATCTACTTTAGTGATGCCTGAAATACCTGAGGCTTTCTATTTGAAACTCTTCAACAATTCCTCGAACTCCTCGTTGTAAATAGTCTATATTCTTCTCGTGCCTGTGGAGTGCCGTCTATGTAGTGGAAGGGAGTGATGCTGGTCTGAGTTCCTCTAATCTTACCAAAGGTTCCTTTTCATAATCTGTATAAATAATCAACATTTTCTTCCTCTGTGATGTTGAGTGTTCTCTAAAATGTTGCACTATTATTCGGTTTTCGTAACCTTTTTCTCGCCGATTGTGATGCTATATTGAAGGAGAAGGTTCCATTCAATCTTTTAATCTGGACGGAAAACTTTTAGGGGTAGTCTTCCGTTTCCATGCTTTTTAAATTATATCGTCCCAGACCAGTTTTGCTTTCTCACTAATTAGATGTTTTAAATCCAAACGAAAATTGCGAAATTCCTGGTAATTCTGCGTGGTATTTACAAGTGTGTTCATCTCCATGCTTAATGCTTCTAGCCTAACTTTTCTCTCCATGATGTCATCGTCCCACTCTTGTACTGAGAGTCTTGAATTACACCCTGGGAATAGCTACTCTGTTTGCTTTCGTTATCTTGGCCTTTTTTTTAAAATGTCCATGGAGATCTTCGGGTGTGGAGCCGTCCAGGTGTCCCACTCGATAGTGTTGGAGGATTCCTTTATTGTTGTCCCAGTTGTCCTTGGACAAGCTCCAGCGAATTTTAATTTTGACCTGTATAGGCGACGTTGATACGGTTGCGACCATACAAATGTGTTCTGACTGACCACATAAATATAAATATTTTTAATTCACAATATTAGTGTTTATCTTCGTTTTTTACTATCGCTAAACCCTCCCGCGCTGCAGACCTCTCTCCATCAGGTCTTTTTATTTTAAATTGTTCGTGGAGAAGAGGAAAGCATGAGTCTGGACATACTTCGATTAAGCCCTTCTTTACTTCCATAGGCACAGCTTCTTTGTGTGCATCATACTCATAGTCTCACTTGTATTTGCATTTTATTATAAAGTAATAATACCCTTTGTTTTAAATAATATTGGTAGTGAAGCTGACGGTGAGGTATATCTTCTCATATTAAGGTCAGCTGTTTTCTGTACATGTGTAGTCGTCTTTGTTGGGGTTTATTTTTGAGTTGGGCTTTTTTCCCGGAGCAGTTGGCTGGTTTCCATTTTTTTCTAATTTAAAGCACACTGGGTTTGTTCAGTCGGAGATCTCTCAAACTAGATCGGTTTCTTGATGTCGTGGTTGGCTTACTTTTTTTCTGTATTTAGTACAAGTCTCCTGATTAGAGATTGTCCGGAAACCACATCGGTTTCATTCCATTTTGTATCAACATTTTTTTTAACTCTGTTTAGTAGCTCCCGAATTTAGCTACATAGGGAAAGTGAGCTTAGAGCACGAACAAAACTAACTCAAGCTTAATTGTTGGTTCCAATTGTATGACTATCTTTTCCTTCTGTTGGACTTTCGCCGCCTCTTTATAGGTGGTATTTGCTTTGCATCTTTTTCTTCCTGACTGTTTGTTTTTTCAATTATCAAGATCTTCATAATCGGATATGACATTAAGAACCTACAATGAGGCACATCACAGTTTACGCATTTCTTTTTACCCCCGTTCGTGCAATCTTTTTCAGGTGTTTCCGGAACCGGCACATTCTGAACAAACTCTGCCTTCGAAATTGCAATGTTTTGTTGCATGTTGCTCTAGGGCATAGCATTAGAAACATACTTATATCAAGAGAAAGGTCTCTCTCTTAATCTACGCAGGCAAAATCTTGTGCAAAACACGATAAGGCCAGCTTCTGACACCTTGGTGGTCATCTCAGTAGTTTGAAAGGTCACCTTAAATAGGTAGGGGTATTATTCTCCATTACGGCTTTAAAATTCATAAAATTCATCGACCTTAGTTCAGCTTTGTTCTTTCTCTATTTCCTTCTTTATCTACTTTGCGAATCGTGAACCAACTCATGGTTGTAGTCATCGAGATATTATTGACGTTTGGGATGAGCCGTGTGGTTGTATCTTCGGCAGTAAGTTTATCTCTTCTAATTTTACGAGCGAATCCTTGCTGAGTAAGTTATCCACTTATTGGTTACCATCACATATAGCTAGGTAGTCGTAGGAATGGTCTACCAGTTAACATTGTGTGATCTGCAGTTTAGAAATCGCCTTATAAATATTTTCCCTAGATGGCTTTGAACAACGCTCTCTGACCCAGAGCGGGATTCTCTTCCCTCCCCCGGGATCGTCCATGACGGTCCGGTAGGGGGGATCTGTCGTTCTTCGGAGCTTACAAGGCCCCTATCTAAACCCGAGATTTGCTGTTGAGATTGAAAATAAGGAGCTTTCGAGGATGAGCAGTGCTGAATTACTGTCTTTGGCGGAAAATTGTCTTTGTTTACTTCTTCGAATCGCGACAGCAGAAATCTAGATGAGTAGGACTTGTTAAAATATTTTGAACGCGAAAGAACTTTTTCATTAATTAGGGTTCGCTTTTTGTTAATTGAAGTCATTTAGAAGCTCAGTAAAAGGGCAATATCTCAATCTTTTCTTTTAACTACGTCAAAGGCCGATCTTAATCATTAATTGATTTTTAAATTCATTTAATTGATGCTGTAAATGGGAAGGTATGAAGACTGCATTTTTATTTTAGTTTGGTAGAAAAATGATAAAGTGTTTTATTTAATTATAACATGTTATATTACTGCTAAAAGAACTTGACTAAAGTTTAATAAAATTTCCTATTCTGAAAATTAATGACTCTCTAGATAAACCCATCGCAAAATTTGTGAATTCGTTTTTTCTTTGCAACCAAGCAACTAAGATTACATGTTCCATTGAGCAATTCATTCTTATACATTCATTCATTTGATATCTCGATTGATCACAAATGCTGAGAACTAAAGTTAGTTAATTAGATAGTAAGTAAAGAGATAGCTAAAAGAGGATCCTTTGTCTTTAATAAAAATAAGGGAGGGGGAGAGAAAAAGAGAGAGAGAGAGCCGGAGAGTCAAAGAGTCAGAGAGAGACAGCGAGACAAAGACAGATCAAAGTGAGCTGCTAACGGTTCTAAAAGAGCCGACGTTAACGTACTGAAAATTGCATTTGTCTTTTTAATAAAGTGAGCTAATTATTTTATTTATCACGCGAATTGAATGGCTTTTGTTTTTTTATAGTTTTTCAGTTATTTCCCCTTTTTTATTAGTTTGTCTATTTATATACATAATTATATGACTGGTGATAATATTCAGTGTTTAATTATCATATTATTATTTAAAGTAAATCGTGAGCAAGATCTAAATATTTCTAACTTCACGTCATCTCCGGTTAAGAGTTATAAATATATATATATATATATATATATATAGATTTAGAAGTCTAAATACCACGTACATAAGTGGACGTAGAAATACTCCGACACAAGCTGCGTGCCCTCTCGTAGCTCTAAGTGCACCTCTCGCCTCGAATTCTCTGTGGCCCTTTTTCACGCCACCGTAAACTCCGAGATGGCTCGAAGGCGTAAAAATACTGTCTGCCCAAAGGTGAAAAAAGGTCTTTCGCACGACGATACGGATTTTACGAGAATTCCATTCTCTCTCTCGATTTCTGCTCACGAGGAAAATAAAAGGAAAACTTCTTCTGGGATTCAAGCACAAGATCTTGGACCTACGTCGATTTTGTGTGGAGCCCGATCCACAAAGGAAACCATTCGCCTGCTGCAAGGAAGGAACTTCTCGGGGAATTGGTTGTTGCCGTCAGGAGGGCGTGAAGTGGGAAGATTACACTAGACGTAGCTAGGTAATCGGTTTTTGCTACGCACTCCAGGAGCCGAATAATCAGACAGATACTTCGAGGAAGAAGTTCGATTTGAGTCACCGTTTGGCTCACCTTCGTGATCTGGCATAGGATCATTATATAACCTGTCTAGGATTGCCTTCTCATTCGGTAGCCTCGGATGGCCGGACTAAGTGCAATCATCGTCACCAGAAGAAGATCTTCACCGTCTCCTTCAAAAATACTTAGAACTCAAAAGATATCGTTAATTGAATTATCCCCTCCACTAACTTCAGCAGTTTATTTGTGAACAAGCATTCTCATCCAATCCCATAATCTTGAGTATAAGAAGTTTGCAATTCAGTGTTTAACTTAATAATAATCTTCCCTTCGTTCCGTCTGTTGTCTTCAAGACGCAAGCATCGCAGTGAATAATTTTCAAGTAAACCATGACATTTTTGTAGACTTATTTAATTCAGTGCAAGATTAATTCTATTCATATTTATATACGCTATTGCTAATTTCAAATATATGTATATTTAAGATTATATATATAAATATATATATATATATATATATATATATATATATATATATATATATATATATATATATATATATATACTATTTAAATTTGGTGTCAGGTGTGGGGTTTAACGCTATATCTTGCCAAACACTGGTCTCAGTGGAGTGAAGCATAGTTTTATTCGTTATAAGAATAGAGTATAAAAGTTGGTATTTGTTCTTAAGATTGCTATCCCTTTATGAAAACTTAAGAAGCTGGAGTAGCTCAAGAAAGTGGTATAATAATTTGTTCGTGTGTTTCTTTTGTGTTATTTTAGTCATTGGTTATCTAGGTCGAGAAACCAATCACGAATAGGTCAGTGCCCATATTTAGGTAGGGAAATGCTCTAGAAGGCATACTGTCGTGGAAAGACATGAAATTATAGCAATACCATATTATATCTATGGAAGAGGACCACTAGCTTGACAGAAAACCGACAAAAGGGACGGAAAACCACGCGTTTAGACGGGCTGAGGAACGAGAGAGTGCAACGAGGTCAGGCAAATTATGGAAAGTGGCAAAGTTCAAGGTTATTTAAAGAGACTTGTACAAAAATAGAATTTTATTTACACAAAAATATTAATAAGAGAATTAAAGGGTAATATAACCTAAGAGAATTAACGGGCTTACGGATGTCTTTTGCTCTTGAGGTGAGGACACTCGAACTTCATAGTGGGAGGTTTGAGTGATGACGGTTCTCCAAAAGCAAGGGGGAGTTAGGGTAACTTCCCATCCAAGAAAGAGTATTTCGGCTATCTGAAATGATTTAGGCTTGGACAGGAGTTAATGAAAAAAGTCGGGAAAATCACTCGGGGCGATCTTTTAGTGGAAATACCTCCTAGCTGGGGCTAATTCCAAATACACAAAATAGTTCAGTTGTCTCTTTGCCTTGATGCTAGCAATTGACTTGGAACCATGTGGAAATCTTCTTAGTTCTGGCTAGACTTCTCAACTCTGTGTTTCTTCCAGGGAGTCGAGCGTTATTTATATTCGAGGCTCTCCCCGGAGTTAGGGGTTAGCGGGAAACAGCTCTACTCTCGAAGGGCCTCAAATCTTCTAAGAGCTATTTTAGCCCCCATGAAGGTGACTCCTGGAGGACTCGTTTCTTGGCTTCCGCTTGTGGAAAGGGGAAAGGGTAGGCTTACCCCTTTAGTCCTAGCCGAGCCTTTTGCTGCACATGGGAGTTCCTTTCTGCTAAAGATTTTCCACGTGGGGATTCCCTCACACATCTCGTAACCGAAAGATGATGCTTTACAGATCCTTTACGTAGGGAAGAACCATCCCAACCCGTCAAACTAGTATCATCAAAGGTCTAGGGAAATTATGTTTCTACGACAGGTGTACACACAAAAAACACGTAAATCTGAGCTCAGCGGGGAATTTACGGACATAAGCCTTAAACAGGTCGATTATAGAGAATTTAACTTATACAATTTAAAAAAAAAGAAAAATCACCGGAAAACATTGGCGACATTTCAGTGGAACCCCAAAAAAGGATACAATTAAATGAAGGCATAAATATGGGCCAAAAAAAAGGAAACAATTTAGTGGACGGAAACCAAAAGGTTTGAGAGTCTTCTGAGACTACGGAGGAGGATCAGGGGTGGCCCAGATTTGGTGTAATTGGTGGGACTGAAAGTTTGCGAATCGGGAGTTTTGAGGACGGGAACGTGCGGTAATGGCCGGGAACCCTGCAGGCGTAGCAGAAGATCGGGCTCTTTTGGTACGGCACAACCGGGGTAGAAAAAACTAGGGGCTTAACGTCTCGTTGTTCCGATGGATGGAATTTTCTTGGCTTCGAGGGCTAGGAGCTTTGGTAAAACTTAGAACCAATTTAGGCGGGGGCTTAGGGCCATAAAATTTAGTTTTGTGGGGTGATTTGGGAGCCTTTTTAACATCCTTAGGGTAAAAATCGTGTCTACCCGCGTAAACATCGGCCTCTTCCAAGCACTCCTTGAAAGTGGCGCAACGTTTATCCTTAATGAAGGCACGAATTTCGGGAGCCACGGAAGCTAAAAGCTGATCCCGAAGGAAGAATTCCCAGGAGGGACTCGTAGACCTAGGGAATCGTGCATGCATCCAGCCAACACTGAAGGTTTCTTTATGGATGTACCCGTGTTGTCGAAAGGTTTAGCCAGGGCAGATCCTTTCCTGACGGAATCAGCAGCGGTAGAATTCGCTATTCATGTGAACAACGGCTAGCAATTCGGACTTTTACGTGGAATAGTCCAAAGTTGCTTCCGGAGGAAGGGATACGAATATATCCCTTAACTTGGCATTTAGAAGGTAGAGTAAGCGAGCGACGCCATCATTTTCGAGATCCCATCTATTGATCTGAAAGATTCTCTCAGAATGGGCCAAAAATGACCCAAAATCCTCTCCATCATTGAAAGCGGGAAGGCGGACTGAAGGAGTTTGGGGAATTTTAGCCCGGGAACCGATGGACTGAGAATCCATTTGATTTCGGCTCATTTCCAGCTCATGCTGTCTAAATTGTTCACGTTCTTCTATCTCTATCTTCAGTTTGTTATCCTCCAGTTTCAGTTTGTTCTCCTACATTTTGTTCTTCTCCATCTAGAATTCCCTTCACTCTGCCCGTTCGTTCCTCTCTTCTTCTTGTACATAATTTAGCAGGTCTTTGCCCTAAAGACCTAACATTTCACCCTGACTGTTGAATTTTTCGAAGGATGACATTTTTACGCAGTTAACTGAGGGAACACTGATACGCGAAACAAATACTTGAATTTTCTTCAAGGCCTTGATCACCCAAAATATTAAGATACAGCTACCTACCTCTCCTGTTTCTAAGCGGAAAAAAAATTAAAATGGTCCTACCGTAATTAGGGCACCAAATACCTTAACCTTTTTGGTTTAAGGTATTTGGTGCCCTAATTCCGGTAGGACCATTTTAATTTTTTTTCCGCTTAGAAACAGGAGAGGTAGGTAGCTGTATCTTAATATTTTGGGTGATCAAGGCCTTGAAGAAAATTCAAGTATTTGTTTCGCGTATCAGTGTTCCCTCAGTTAACTGCGTAAAAATGTCATCCTTCGAAAAATTCAACAGTCAGGGTGAAATGTTAGGTCTTTAGGGCAAAGACCTGCTAAGAGTCTCCAAAATTCAAACACAATAAAAAAAAATTAATTACCTGGGGTCCAACACAAAATCTGAATAGATTACGTTCCAATGCTCTGCAAATGACTTGGAATTGCCTTCTGCCAGTACAATACAAAAATTAAAATAAAAGGGAGGTTACGTGAATAACAAGGGAACTTCTAATGTCGAAATTAAAATGACACGGGTTCGTAAAAACCCCAACACAATTGCCACCATAATTATATAATATTTATATTAATATATATATATATATATATATATATATATATATGTCGTGGTATGACATTACATTATATCAATACCATATTATATCCATGGGAGAGGACCACTAGCTTGAAAGCGAACGGACAAAAGGGTTGGAAAACCACGCGTTCAGACGGGCTGAGTAACGATAGAGTGCAACGAGGTCAGGCAAATTATGGACAATGGCAAAGTTAAAGGTTATTTAAAGAGACTTGTACAAACATAGAATTTTATTTACACAAAAAAATAAATAAGAGAATTGAAGGGTAAAATTACCTTACAGAATTAACGGGCAAAAATCCAATTAATAAACGAAAAGGTGAAGATAAACTCAATTGGGTTACTGAAGGGGGAAGGGGGTTGGCTAACGGAGGTCTTCTGCTCTTGAGGTGAGGCCGCTCGAACTTCAAAGTGGGAGGTTGGAGTGATGACGGTTCTACTAAAGCAAGGGGGGAGGGTAACTCCCCATCCAGGGGAGAGTATTTCGGCTATCCGAAATGAGTTGGGCTTCGACAGGAGTTGATGAAAGAAGTCGGGAAAATCACTCGGGGCGATCTTTTAGTGGAAATAAATCCTGGCTGGGGCTAATTCCAAATACACAAAATAGTCCACCTTTCACTTTGCTTTGTTGCTAGCACTTGACATGGAACCATGGGAAACTCTTCTTGGTTCTGGCGAGACTTCGCAACTCTGTGTTTCTTCCGGGGAGTTGAGCGTTATTAATATCCGAGGTTCTCCCTGGCGGTGAAGGGTTAGCGGGAAACAGCTCTACTCTCGAAGGGCATCGAATCTTCTGGCAGAGCTATTTTAGCACGCATAAATGTTTCTCCTGGGGGACTTGATTCGAGGCTACCGCTTGTGGAAAGGGGGGGGGGAAACTTACCACTTTAGTCCTAGCCGGGCCTTTTGCTACACATGGTAGTTCCCTTCTACTAAAGATCTTCCACGTTGGGATTCCCTCACACATACTTCTTATCGCAAACGACTTTAGTTGGTTGACTTTTGCCTACGAAAAGCAAATATGATTATGTTTGAAATCTTCTAAGCGCAGGGAGAATCGTTGGGACTTTCCGAAAGAAAATTGATTGAGTACATCCAAGAGGAGCAACGAACAGAAAGACAAAAGTTTAGAGAAGAAAGGCGAAGAGAAGCAGAAAGAGAGGAACGGAAAAGGCAATCCGAGCTTCACCATGAGCTTGAAATGGCTCGCGTACAAACTGAAACACAATCAGTGAGTACAGGTTTAGAAGCCCCGTCCAATCTCACACTTAAGATCCATAATTTCAGCGATGGAGAGGATTTTGGAGCATTTTTATCGCACTTCGAAAAGATCCTTGAAATCAACACCTGGGACTTGAAGGCCGAAGGCGTAGTGAGGTTACTGCCACTCTTAAATTTTCAAATGCGCGACATCTTCATTTCCTTACCATCATAGTGTACAATTGACTACAGTACATTAAAAGCTGGCCGCTCATAATATGATTCCCGATTTCTACAGAAAGGAATTTCGAGGAGATCGTATTAAACTCGGACAGACGTTCCGTCAATTCGGATACATTCTTCAGAGGAATTTTAAATTCTATTTAGAATCCTCAAAAGTTGCTCCTGACTACGAGTCTTTAACAGACTTCGTGGTGCGGGATCAATTTTTGACGTCTCTCCCGACGAAGATCCACGCGTTCGTCAAGGATCGTAGGTGCCAGACCTTTAAAAAATGTACCGAAGAAGTGGATGTCTATGCTGCGAGCCATAATTTGTACCCCAAGGAGAATCTAATTTCTCACCAATCCCCCTACCAGGTAAAAGCAAGGATTCGCGCCCCTTTACAGAAAAGCCAACGAAGTTTTTGGGCCCCGTAAAACACCAAAACTTTTTCCCCCCAACCAAAAATGGGGCATCAAACCTCCCACTAAGATTTCTTCACCATCACTTTTCCCGAAGCGACCGATCATATGCTTCACCTGCGGTGTAGAAAACCACATGAGCCGGAATTCCCCTCAAAATTCTACGCCAAAAACGGACCAGCCCACCAAGTACACCAGATTACTGCAACACCGGCTTCCTCGGTGGAGCAGACCCAAGCATCAACTTCTCCCCCTCCGTCAGTCCACCAGGTGAATTTTATTTTTGATAAAAGTTCCCCGTGAACTTTAAAATTTGAGGAGGGCAGCGTGAACTGCTGCTGTGTATCTACCCTCGTCAGGGAGACAGGGCTCACTTGCTTCATCGTGTCCGACGAGCTCCTCCCACCAGTTGACCCTAACCACGAAAAGTTTGCAGGAGTACATGACTACCTTGGGCGGGCGAACCAGTTTCCTGTCGTGAAATGTTACCTGCAATGTCAGTATTTTGATTGCTGGAGTGAAGTCATTTCGGCACCTATAATGTTTTGTTCCGTTTTTATAGGGCAGAGCCCTCAAGTAAGCTCCGACCCTATGTCCCAGGCCGCCCTTACTCGAGCCCAAGCTAAGAAGGAAGCACAGGAGTCCCTTACCCTCAGAACCTCGATTCTGTCCGAATTGTCCGAGATCCTTAACCAGGATTTTAGGTCCGCACAAAAGGAGTGGGAAACACTAACCCCCTTATGGGGTAAGGCCCAACACAAGGACACGAAGACTGTCCGTAGACCCATAACCATAAGGTACTTGGAGCAAGGTGGTCTACACTACCGATCCGCCGAGGACAGTAATAACGCCGTCACAACTGTCTTATTCCTTCCACGATCTCATGTACGTATAGTGCCAAAAATAACTCATGACAGCATCTTTTCCAGTCACTTTAGTCATACCAAAACGGGTCAGCTTAAGTTTAAATATTTTTACTGGCCGAGTGCTGCAGCTGACATGTCAAAGCATTTTCAATCGTGCGATGTGTGTCAAAAGACGTCCGCTAAGGGGCGAGTTAAACCTGCTCGCTTACAAAGGGGACCGGGACCAGTCATCATTGAAACCTTCTCTAAAGTGGCCATCGACCTGGTTGCCCCCCCCCCCTTCGAGTGATGGGCAAAGCTACATTTGCACCGTGGTTGATTTTGCTACCCGTTTCCCCGAGGCTGTCCCCTTCGCCGAATCGATAGTATTTCTTGCGCCGAGGCCCTCATTTACATCTTTTCAAGTGTAGGCGTCCCCAAGGAAATACTGTCAGACAGAGGACGGCAATTTACCTCCGAGTTTATGGAGTACGTAAGGAAGCTGCTCATGGTAAAGCCCCTTTTTACCACCCCCTTCCGGCCACAGACGAAAGAAATGTGTCAAAAATTAAAATTAAATCTAAAATCTATTATTAAGAAGATTTGTGTCGAGCAGCCCCGCGAATGGCACCGATATCTCCCGTTGCCCTATTCGCCTATCGAGAAATTCCTCATCGTACATTAGGCTTCGCACCGTTCGAGCTCCTTTATGGGCGTAATGTACGCGGACCACTCAGCATTTTAAAGGAGTTGCTAACCAAACCCCAACTGGACCAAGAACTTCAGTCATCATACGCCTATGTCTTGGATCTACGCCAGAGGCTCGAGAAATGCGCGAACATCGCCTATGAAAATGCCGATGTAAATTTGGACAAATTACAAACCTAATTTGATGTCAGGTCCGAAGATAGGAAATTTAAGCCTGGTTATGAGGTACTCCTGCTCCTTCCCACAGCGAGTAATAAATTACTGAGCCAATAGAAAGGTCCGTACTCGGTCCGCGAGATACGAGGACCGTTAGATTACCTCATTAGTACCCCAGCTGGCGATAAACTCTACCACGTTAACTTATTAAAGAAGTAACGCCGACGCGCCCATGGAGATACGTTCGTAGCACTGGAAGAAACATCGGCGCTTGAAGAGGATTACCCCACGTAGTCCTTTAATGTCATTGAGACAGTGTGCATTTAACCTGATGCCGATTACCCTCTTCCTTCCCTGCCAGGCGAGTCCTTTGGAACTCTGGAGTGGATATCGACGCGCAGCTGACACCACATCAAAAGAGACAGCTACAAGAATTATTATGTCAGTTCGACGACGATATTTCGGAGAAGCCTGGATGCGCTACTAGTTTCGAGCATGATATTTAATTGACGAGTTTAGAACCTGTCCGTTCAAAACCCTATCCGATGCCGATTTATTTACGCCAAGCCTATAACGCCGAAGTAGATAATTTGATTAGTTTAGACATAATAGAACCTTCCACCTCTAGTTATTGTTCCCCAATCATCATGGTCAAGAAACCTGATGGCTCTTATCGGATGTGCATCGACTTCAGGAAGTTAAATTCGGTAACTGTGTTCGACGCCGAGCCGATCCCGTTTGTAGATCTAAACCTCCACCTTTTTGAAGACGCTAAGTTCATCTCAAACCTTGATTTGTACAAGGCGTATTAACAAATTCCCCCCCCCCCGGCCCGATGTGAAAGCATATACCACCTTTGCAACTGAAAAAGGCTTAATGCAATTTAAGCGCCTTCCTTTTGACCTCGTCACCGCTTGCAGTAACTATAACCGTCTTATGAAAAGGGTGTTAGATATACTTCAGAATGTCTCCTTTTACTTCGATAACGTCTAAGTCACCACTCGTGAATGGAGTCATCATCTAACCACCCTACTGGCTTTCTTCGAGCGACTGCGCGAAAAGGGCCTCACCATTGGCCCCAGCAAATGCTATTTTCCCACGAAAACATAAAATACTTGGGTTTTAAAATAGGACAAAGCCAGCTAGGTCCAAAGGAGGAGAAGATTAAGGCAATCGCTGATATGCCTCTCCCGAATACTAAAAACAATTAAGATCATTCCTAGGATCAGCTTCTTACTATCGAGGATTTGTCCCAAATTTCGCTGTAATCTCGGTGCCCCTCAGCACCCTCTTAAAAAATACTTCCCCTTATCGAGTACGTTGGAATAATGTCGCTATTTCACATTTTAATCAGCTCAAGAGTAAGCTCATTTCTGCCCCCATTTTGAAGTTGCCTGACCGGGAAAAATCCTTTGGGATTAAGACCGACGCGAGCACCGAGGGCATTGGGGGTGTACTCCTTCAATATGAGGATGACGGAACGAGTCATCCAGTTGTATATACTAGTCGCCAGCTATTACCCCGCGAAAAGAGATCTATCACTATAGAGAGGGAAGCTCTAGCTATTATTTGAGTTAGTGACAAGTTTAAAATGTAATTAATAGGAAAAGAATTTCGGATTGGAACTGACCATCGCCCGCTGGCCTATATTCGGAATGTACGACACTCCAACGGCTGATGTATGCACTGGAGTCTACTCTTGCAAGAGTACCAATTTAAAATAAATTACATAAATGGTTCCGATAATCAGATAGATGACGCACTCAGTAGGAATGCTAAACCAAATAGTGTAGATTAATTTGTAATTCGTAGCATTAGAATTTCTATGTATGTATGTATATACCGTCTTGTACGACTTAATTGGATTCTCATGTCATATAATTAGTTTAAGTGAATGTAAATGTGGCTCAATGTCTATTTTTTTCGAATGGTCGTACATTTGTACCCATTAATTTACGTATGAATTCTTTTGTTCCATATGTATTTTTTGGGGGGGTATTAACCTTTTTGTAAACGCTCGAAATCAGCAATTTTCGATTTTTTTTTTTATTTCCATGTCATTATTACGTCATGTATTAATTTTATATTATTCTATTGTTCTCCCACGTCTCTTTTATGGCTAAGATTGTATTAAGGGTTAGTTTCACTTATAGTCAAATGATCGACATAATCATAGGTATTGATGTAAATGGTAGCTGGATGCATGGAAGGTCGGTCGATGCCAAAAAGTGAGTGCTCCAAAAGGAGCTGTATGGTTGTCCCTTCTCTCTTTTTTTCAAAGTAACAACTTCCCCCGTAATGGAGGAGGGCAAGAGAATGGTCTGAGGCTGCCATGCTTCAGTCCCTATCACATGTCGGAACGCATGCTTCCCACGTGCATCCTGTGAGAGAGAGTAGAAGGCGACTTATCGCCTACCATTCCCAAGTTTAATCAAGAGGTTCAATAACCCGTTTGCCTTCATGCGTCGATCTCGCCAGATGTAATAAGGCTTATGGGAAGATAAGATATTTTTCCAAGCGCCACTGGGACATTCCATTGGAGTCCCCCATCCCCATCACACACATTGTCCCCTACGCCGACGAGCTGGCTCCGGCTATTTATGTGATAGCATTTCGTGTTTGAACCAGATCCCGATTATCTTCGCGAGGCATCACGCCGATCCGGTCTCCCTTTTGCACCTAGGAACTCTACCCCGAGAAACCCCTTATTGTCCAGAAGAGAACAATATCCCTTGAGTGCCAAGGTTCGTGCCCATCGAGACACCAAATCAACAGCCCCCCTTCCCTGTTGTTCAATAAGAGAACAACTTTAGAACAGCCATTGTTCTTCAAGCCCGTTCGACAAGAAATGGTTCTCGTTCCCAGGAAATCACGTCAGTGGTAATTTTATTTTCCCCTTTTTAACTTTCTTCAAGAGAACGCTTGGTTACACCAATAACCTCCACCACAGTTTATCTAGAACATTTCCGAAATCCTGCGTCAAGAATCGCTCGTACTTTCAAACACCACTTCGCTCTCACTCCTCAAAGTCAGTCATTCTTCCTCGTTAAGGACAACCCCCCCCCCTAAGACCCCCTTCTCCTGGAAAAGAAATCGCAGGTGGACCGAAGATTCCTTCCCATCGCCTTCCTCTGCCACGAAAACCTTATAATTACCTAAAAAACGCATTACATTAAACTATTTAACTTCGTGTCAACGAAACTCTGTGCTTTAAACATATTTTAGCAAACCATTTCCCTTCTTTTTTGTTTGGTCGTTTTAAATCCCTTGAAATCTTAATCCTCCGCTTAGTCAAATATTCCCATGACCTTTTTAGTTTCCTGTGTATCTCCCATTTTAATCCCCGGTCATGTAAATATTTTCCATGTATTGTTTTATTAGATTAATTGATAAATTCTATTTTATTAATGCTTGCAATATTATTTATCCTTGGGCTCCTTTCCACTTCTTAAGTATATTGAAGATAAATAAGCCCTCTCCAGGCCCCCTTTTGAACCATTCTCGGTCATCTGATCACCACGTACTCGAATATACGAATATAGAATAATCCCCACAAAGAATATATATATATATATATATATATATATATATATATATATATATATATATATATATAGTATATCGTCGGGAGCCTACTCTACGACAAAGATTATTTTTGTATCTGTGTGTTTAACTAATTTAGACGATCCTTTGGCAATTATTAAGCAATCCAGACGGCTTAAATCTCAATATTACACCGATCCACACATGGTTGGCTTTTACTGAGTGGGGGACGCACTCAGGGTATCATCATCTTAGTTTTTATCAAAAAGGTACGCATCGGGGTTATTCTTATTCACCGGAAGAGGCTAAGGTAGGTGTATTGGATACACTTCACTTCTGCTTCACCTAGGTGCTTGAAATAAAATCTATGTCCAGTAGGTGGGACTGGAATTACTCACTCACTTAACCTCGACAATATATATATATATATATATATATATATATATATATATATATATATATATATATATATATATATATATATATATATATATATATATATATATATATATATATATATATATATATATATATATATATATATATATAACGCTAGATTTTAATCACGTGATTTGTTAGAAATAGTAATTTTTTTCTTAGTGGATGAGTAAGCTCTCCCCCTTCCCCTTAATCCCTCCCACTGTGACCCCTTTCTCCCCTCTCCACATCTTATCCCCTACTCTCTTTCCCTCTTCCCCCTCTCTTCCCATCCTTTCCCACACTCTATCCCTCCCCTCTCTTTCTCCTTGCTTCTCTCTCCATAGAGGCGATTGGCGTAGGGATGAGTAAAATAGTTTTGAAAGATAAAAGAGGCCGAAGGCCAACAGCCCGAAACACTGATTGCAAACGAAACGCAAGGTCCCAGTGTGTGGTAATTAGCCAAGCTATGGCATATATATATATATATATCTGAGTGTGTGCGAGTGGAAAAACTAGAACTTCATTTAACTAAATACAGAATCAGAGAATTTGTTTTAATAGAGCATATGCTACTGAAGAATTTTCAATTAATTCAGTTAATTGATCTACTTGAAACCCCTTCGAGATGCATTCTATATCCAACGGACCTCAAATTCTCCCAAAGAAATTCAAATCATTTTAATTTAACGATAATAAAATAACAACTTCAATAAGCACTTCATTTAAATTAAGTCCCGAATTTCACTGAAGTGATAAAAGTCCTGGGATAGCAGTATTTAATGGTAATTGTGGCCATGCTACCGTAGAGATAGGTTATTAAAATTCCAGGTCACCTATCAGTTGTAATCTGACATATAGAGTTACATTATGAACTCCGTCTTGATTGCTAATGATAATGTGACGTGAATTAATCGGAGTTTGAACGCGCCATGATAGTGTGTGTCAGAAGGATATGGCATCCAATTTCTGAAAAATGGCGGCCATTCAGCATCTCTTGATTTAAATAGGCGAGTGTGTATCGATAATACACAAGTGATGCAGCACCGCCTAACTTTGACATCCAAGATCCTCTAGAACAGTGTTTACAAGCCTTTTTTTTACTATCGCCCATTTTACTTAAATAAATTTTCGAATTATAAACAAAGTTTATCTTTCATAGAAAGATATCACAGTTATTAGTCAAAAAGAATTTGAATGTAGTATTTATTTCGATAATAACGACCAATGATTAAACTGATTAAAATAAAGGTGAGCTGCACTAAAACCGCGTTCAGCAATATAGGAATCTGAAAAAAGCAATGGAAAATTATTTGATAGCTCCCCACAGCTTTACATACATTTAAGAATTGTTTATAGCCAAAATTCATGGTATGGTTGTGTGAAGAGTGTCTTTAATTCGATGTGTTGTTCATTAAACTAATTAAATCCTCCCCGTATTACGCATTCTATGCAATTCATACCATCAACAATAAATGGGTTTATCAACAAGTCACCTTTTTTCATATTAATGACATCCTGATTTACCACAGCTCATGTTCCCGTACATAGAGTTACAAATGGTTACACTAAATCAAGAGGTTAACTTTTAATATGGAGTTATATTGACTATATTCAATAAGTCAGTTAATTAGGTAATGTCATCCTTGCAAGCTAAGGGTTTGTTCTCCTTGAAAAATTTCACGATAGTATTTAAAATAGATTTCAATCACTTCAAACGGTTTTCTTTGGATAACCATCTCACCCCATATGTAAAAGGAGAGGATCAATTTCTTCGTAATTTTTACCTCAATTGTCAAAAGATTCGGAAATTAAGGGGAAAGCATTATATTTTATTTACTTCTGTAACAATAACACGAGGGATTAATGGAGCAGATCATTCAAGTTCCAAGCAACTAAATGTTGACGATAAATTATGCAGTATTGTCAATACATTGGGTACAGCCTTCTTTAAAATTGCAAGAAATATCTATAGTGCCCTTTTAATGAAAAACACCGTCCGTTGCACAAGCAACTATATTCATAAGGATTTGTTTTATTCAAAACCTGCTTAACCTTAGTAAACATGGATTCACCTTTATTGTCTGTTTCAAGTTTCTTTCGACACAGTAATCTTGCACAAATTTCTTATCCTTATATTACCAGAAAGAGTAAATTCGTCCAAGTGTATACCAAATTTTTTATTTTGAAGTACGTTATATAGAGTAGCTTAAATGTCCTTGGCAGGACGCCATCCAGGAAGGTATCACCTTTGACTATTTGTCACCACGCCTCTTCTTCAAATGCTTTCACAACATCTGGATTATTGCATTCAACCCCTTCGGATGACACTTTGTTTCACATTGGACCCCAGCCATTGTACACGAACGACTTCAAGTTCCAGGATACAGGTCGGTTTCTAAGCTGTATGCCCTCTGTTTGATGTCGATGGGGCTCTATTAAGCGTCTGTCTTCGAAGCAGACCTGGTTGCAAATCACAGCTTGGTAGGAAAGATAACCTCGTCATGTCTAGTTTGAAGAACGGATTATGAGCGGGATGAATCTCTATATTCTCTTCGGTTAGGTTCCTGGAGATGTGAGAATTGCGGCGAAAGAGCGCTCCAAAGACTTCAAAATATTGTGCGACCAGTCTAGCACTTCGCCTTTACTTACACAGACTACGTAGCATGTATCAGGTCAACTCTCCGAGCTACTTGGTAGAGAAGAAAAGGGGGACGGCCGAAGGGAAACTAAAGTTGCGTTCTATTGCACCGCGACTGTTCCGAATGATCCATTCCCCACATTGTTCTTCACTTTCTTGTTGAATGTTCTAGTATGAGTGATCTTCAAGTACGTTGCCTGTCCGGCTTCCGGGAGTAGCAAATTCACTAGAGCTTTTTTCTCGTACTTTATACGAGTTAAAATTCAAAATCTTGTAGAGTTTCGGACTTTTTGGAGGAGACTGGCGTCTTCCATTGCATTTCACTCTTGTTGCAAGTGGTCGCATGATGCTGCGCCGAGCTTCAATATTGCTTTTAGTTATGTTTTTTCTTTTGTGTTTTTGTCTTTGTTTGGGATTTGTTTAGTTGTTGGTGGCTTTTCCACCTTTTCTAACTAGCCTGGAATGAGGTAATTTGTGATAACGGTGACTTATTTCTTAGTTAGAAGTCGCCAGTTTAACGGCAAAAAAAATGATGTACTCGGCCATTTTATCAATCCTCTTTGGCCCAATATTATTAAGAAGTAAAATCAATTTGATAATTCCACTTACGGAGAAATTATGTACAATTGTACGAGAGTGTTCCTCTATAGCTGTTAAAATAAGTTGTTTACCAATGATATGAGATTTCCCTAATCTGCCAATCATCATGGAGAAATTGTATTAAGAAACAAGTCGATCGTCAAATTTCTGTTATTGCTTTGTCATAACACAGTAAATAGAATTTCTGCTGAGAAATTTATCTCGTATGGTTTTAAAGTATGACAGCTTTTCTCTCCTTTTATCAGGATGAATCTTCTTTAAATGATTGCAAAGCCCCAATGGCTTCATGGCTTCGTTCATAATTACTTTATAGCAAAGGAGAAACATTGTTTGTTGCTCATTAATAGGAAACGTATTAAATCCAAACCTGAAATATTTAAAACTATACTGTCTGCATGTTTACCTTAATGAGTTTTCTTGCATGCTTAAGGGGAAATTCGAGAGTTGAAAATAAAGTTAAGTAAATGAAAAAAACGACACTAAGAAATTTCAGGAATACCGCCAGTAATCAACACCAACTCTTTAACAACTGATGAGGTAGAGGGGTACAATATTTAATATTATATTTCAGGAATGCATTTTTTTCGATCAGTTTGAATTTTAGTTTTTAAGTCACCTAGATATATTTGAAGTTTTTATCCAAGTTATTTCTAAGTTTTCTCTTACAGTTTGTCATATTACGCAGGGCTTCGCTTTCGTATATTTGAAGCTTTTATCAAAGTTCTTTCTAAGAGTTAGCAAAAAATAAATATGATTATCTAATATTTGGGAATTTTTTAAAACAAAAATATATAGAAATCGTGAAGTTCAGAAAATGTATTAAAATTAAAGTATTGCTTTTTCTTCTTTTTTTCGTATCTACAAGGAAATTTAGATGGCGAAACAAAGCTCAGTTTTTTTTCTGCATGTCAAAAGAATTCTGATAAAGGGTTTTCTTTCCTTTATGCTTAGATGATATTGGTCAACAAATTTTTATTTGTTTTCAGCCGCCTTAAGTTTGAGGCCTGTTCTTTGGAAATTCGGGGTCACTGAGTTTAAAAATGGCAATAGTTTACTTCTATCACATAATCTTTTTTATTTAGGGACTGGTCCATATTGGTGCCACTCATAATAGCAGGCTATCTTACGACCAAGTGAACGGAAGTGGAGGTGTTTGGTATTTTTCTTATTTTATTTTTATATATGTATTTAGACTTCTCTTTATGCACATCTAGATATATAAAACAATTGTGTATAATTTAATTTTATGCTTTTTCAGATTTTTTTTAGGAAATAGAATTCAGCAGTATGCCCTAATTACGAAGGAGATGTTTGAATTGCCCCTGACAAGTTTTGCTCTATATGTAGTTATTTTTCCTGCCATTTGTGACCGAAACCTATGATGAACTATTCATATTATTAACAACTCTCTTCCTTTGGTTACCCAGCCCTTCTTCAATCCATTTCAGTACGCTACCACTTAGATATAAAAAAACATTTCCTTCTTTATTTTGGTCAAACTTTTTTATCACTTTGTGAAAAAAATCGAACAATTTAATTAAGCAAGACGATATGCATTGAAAGGACTGCTGTGAGTTATTTTTGAGTTATTTTTCCCTAGATTTTCCATAATGCTATCTCTAGCAAGGCACGCTAAGAGCTTACTAACCACCAGACTAAATGAACTCGGTAGAAATTTACAGGATTAGTCTTTATGCCATTTTTTTATAAATTGTAGTTCTATTTGTTTATTTGAACTCATTAGGAACTTTTCTTTTACTAATATATTTTTTGTAAAATTATATAAAGGAACTCTAAAAGTTCGTTTTCTAACACTTTGAAGTAGATTGTATATATTTTTCAGAGCTAATTTTGGAAGAAATTTCATTTTTTGATCTACTTCATTAAAATGTTCATTAAAATTTATTAGCTTTAAAAGCTGGTAAGTTTTTTAGATCTTCTTCTGAAAAATCATTTGAAATTTTTGATTTAATATGTTCAATAGTTTTTGAAACTACCTCATCATATGATATATTTAACAAGCGTGTATACATACTGCATAGCGCAATATAAATATTCGATTCTCACTACAAATTTCTGAATGATTAATTCACCAATATACATATATGTACATTTTGATCGTTTATGCGCATTGATGATAATGTTTTATGTTTACTAAAATCCAAGCATTGTACTAACGATAATGACGAAAGTACATGTAAGCTACAGGCGCATCCGCCTTAACCAACCACTTTCACATGAAGTTGCTGGTGAGTTCCCACGATATCACTCCATCCGTGACGTATTTATAAGATGGTTGTTTCTAGACGACACAAACCTGTATAATACGAGTATAAGGTGTTTCCAAACAACCCGTTAGGCGATTACGAGGGGAGGGAGTGCTTAATGATCGTGATCAGCAGTGGCGTCTGGCTAGAACTGTTCATGGATAGACAAGTAACACTGACTTAAATCACACCAAAAGTCAATACATGAGGTACCACACACATATCCATCAGCTCCAGGCACCTTTCTTTACATTACATGGTATATAAAAGCAGAAGATCGACGCGAAGGTTTCTGTTCACACCAGACATAATGATGCACCTATGACTGCGTCGTTGTTAATTGAAGCCTGGAATACTCTCAAAATGTGGCGTGGTCCAATGAAGTATGGTTACAGTAGTTACGGGCTGATAATAGGGTTGAGATACGGTGCAGACACCATGAGCTCATGGACCACAATTGTCAACAAATGCCCGTTTGCCATTCCATACTGGTGCAAGTTGTGTTAACCTAAAATAAAACCAATATCACATCTATGGGAGGTGTTGACTAGGCCTCATAGTAGCCAAGATCCGGTCCCTAAAAATATCAGGCATCTGTTGGAGGCAGTCGAGTCGTCATGGGCCAGCATCTCTCCAGATGACACCCATCTGCTTGTTCAAACCAGGCCACGTTGAGTTGCTGCATTTGGCCGAGCTAGAGAAGATCTACAAGATAGTGTGTACCAACTTCACGACTTTTGGAACTTTACCAGAAATAAACTTAATCTTTTAGCGGCTTTAATAGTTCTATCTGTCGTATCTCTAATAATTTTTCTTATTACAGTACCGTCCAAAATTAGAGAAGAAATACCAAAATCTAAATTTACTTGAAAATACTCTTATAGTTCCCCTAAAAATTTTACAAGATATTCTAGGTAATTTTACTCTGACGTCGCCAAGTTTTATTTATAGTATAGTGGATATAGAAAGTTATATGAAGGTAATGTGTCTCTATTTGAAGAAATTATTCATCCCAAAATTTAGTTTACATTTAAAAATTCGTAACGGATATATAGCAACACTGTCCCAACTCTATTGTAAACTATCCCTGACGGTATCACTAATGTATTAGAATAAAGTGGGTAGGTGAACCTTTGTTACTGTGTATGGCCCTTGGAGTGCTGAAAAGTGGGTAAGAGTATTCTTCAGTGGCTAGAGAAAATTTAATTTGTTTACGATCGAATGCTAAGCAATATTATGGCATTGTACAATTGCAAGAATGAATCCCAGGTGCACGAAGATCATGGTTAAATTTGTAGGTAGAAAGGTTATGAAGAGGGGAAGGCATTTAATCGCTGGAGTCTATCAGCTCGTCCGTTTATGTGGGAAAATTAACTGTGTTGTATAAACGAGTCTACTTCAAGGGCATGAGATCCTTTCTCTCCGTGAACGAAGTGTTTATCTGAGCCTAATTTTATGCAAACAATGCACATTTCACATAGCAAAGACCTTAAAGCAGTTCTTGGATCCAGGCAATACCTGCAAGATTATCTAGGCTACGCAGAGTTCTTATTTAAACCAATAGAAAAGCTAGAGAAGATCCTCGATGGGAATGTTATTTCTCTGAAAACAATAAATAATGATGATCTCTAGCGTTGATTTTAAGATTAGAATGATATCCAACACGAATAATGTGACAAAAGGCGGAAGTCTTTCGGCCTGAAATATGGCCAAGTCTTTTAAAGCAATTGCCCAAATACTTATTATGAATATTTTGTTAAATTCTCTTCAAAATAATTATGTTTTCTACTTATGATTAACCTTAATTTTATTTTTTTCTAGTTTAGGACGTATCCTGTTTCCAAATACACTTTACTTTCCTCATACTTTTTTCATCTGTTGTTATATCAGATCAAACTTAGACACTATGAGAGACAAGTTTGGCAGAATAAATAGTGCAATTTTTGCAGATCAAAGGAGTATTTTCAAGGAAATGTAGATTTGAATGTTTTGTTCTGTAGTTTGAAACGGTACCTTACTTGATTGATCAGAGACTAATTAATTTAAAAAATGGAATATACACAACAATGGCAGGATGCTTGCGAGTTGTTGGTAAAATATGTTATTTTAAGAGATTGCTTAAGAAGTAAAAATATATATTACTAAATTAATTTGAAATAATGGGCTGTAGGCAGAGGTTTAGAGGTTTTCTTTTTCATAGATTTTGAAGAGCATGTAGAGGTCGAACCAAGTAAACATTCGAATGAAAGATTTAAACGGTTTAGACAAAATCTTCGGGGAACATTTATCATTACGCTTGACTTTACCTCCTTTGCCGAGAATACACATTCAGTATCGCATGCTGGATCCGAGCTCTGATTGAGTGTTTAAAAATTCGGAAAATGGATTTCAGCCGTGTCTATGTGCAAACGGTTTGAGCGTTATTAACATTTTTATTATATCCTGGCGCTGATTGAACAATAATTGTAATGCTTATGTCTCAAAGCTGATTGGTCACTTTATCAACGCTAAGGACTGTTATTCCACGAATGAACATATATGACGAGTAAATGTATCTCAATCCTGTTGGTTGAATTTTGTAGTATTATGAGTAGATGAAATTACTATTTATATAGGTGAACTTTTGTGGAAAAGGTCAGTACAGAAAGAGTTATCATTATTAATGAAGAAGAAAAGTTGTGCTTACTGTTCGCCATTTCGAGGCTTATTCCAGCTTTTTACCAAAGAATAAAGGATCCAGCTATATATATATATATATTCCTTTATCTTAAGAACGCTCGCTAATCACATGACCCAGCCTACGAAACTAAAAAATAGAATTCGTTACCGAGTCCCTATAAGCCTTTGATAAGATGAGATGCAGTTAGTGTTCAATACTTAGAAAAATATTATCGAGTTAATCCAATAAGTTTTCAGCATATGAGAAAAATTAAAAAATTAAGATAATATAGAGTATATACGGAAAATGGAAACGAAAAACAATAATAATTTTAATATCCTAAATGATCAATGGAGCAATGAGCGCTCGTGTCAAGCCAAATTCTAAATGCAAAAACCAGAATTAAATAGGTATAATTTGGAACTTACTAATTGTATTGAGATATTGAGTGATGAAATAAAAATTTATAATACCTTTGCTAACCTACATTGATAGTAACAAGCCTTCAACACATAATTAAGTACATTAACTACAAACCCATTAACCAAAAATTGTTTTATATCACAAGTAAAGTAGATATGTATCGAAAGTGTCTAGCCTTATTTATTTCTTCCTATCAAAAGATTAATTTATTAAGATCTCAATAGATACACCCACCTTATCAATGTTTTCTTACGGCTCCATATCAATTCAATCAATTTCCTTTTCATTTCTCTCAATAGAATCTAGTTTCAGCTGAGGCCACCTGCATCAATAGCCGTAAACTTTACTTTTATTCATCAATTACCCATATTTTTACCTCTCCACCTTTCCAGACATAGAAGTTTGAAGTTAACAAATCGCTAGCATTTTGTCTCGTTCACAAACTACATCCAACGCGCCTTGATATATTAGGCAGACAAATCTACTTGCACTTAAAAGTAATTCAGTACGTGAAGAAATTATAACATGAAGACATAGCTCTTCAAAGCGCGCCTGGGTAAGACTGTAGCGTGCAATGACTGCATACACAAAAAGAAGGAGAGAGAGAGAGAAGGACAAAAATACATTTTATTAGTTCAAAGTGTCGAAGTTAAAATGGTAGGAGCAATAGAAGAAGGTCGTTTGGAGACAGTTTGTGAACCAGCGAAATCTGATTAGATTATACCCGTATTAGTGTGAAAGCAGATAGGCAAAAAGAGTAATTAGAGCTGTCTGGAGTGGGGACAGAACCGGTGACAAAAGATGTTTCCCCTTAATGTAAAATTTGACAAAGGGTATCTTAGCTTTAAGCAAACGGAGTCTCTGTGATAAACTCGCAGGGGAGAGAACCCCAAATTTAAATACGAAGTGGAAAATTTCAGCCAATCACAGGCTAGGTAGCTAAGCATCGCCTCAACGACCAAAGAAAGGCGAAGCTACGAGTCGCTTCCAAAATGATACTGAGTATAAATAAGAGAACATTTTATTCAAAGTTCATTATTATTATCATTATTAGGATTATCATAATTATTATTATAGATTATTATACTAGACTAACATTATAGACTCTTAATTCACCACTCTGCGAATTTTCATAATCCTTGCTCTTTCGATTATAACCCGAGTTAAAATATTCTCTTGCGCAAATTAAATCTACCGTAAGTAGAAACATTTCAAAGTGGCAGACAAATACAAGTATTTAATTTCTTGCACATGGGAGCCTTTTACTTACAAACCTTGATCTGTTAATACCGCTCGGACCGTACGTCAAGAAACCTGTAAAGAAGCTACTTTACCAAAACCTTATATAATCGCCTTGCAATCAAAATAAGGCCTACTAATGCCCAACCTATAATTGGCGACTCCATATTTGGCGACCTATGGGATTACTTTTCACATTTTATTTCCTATAGATTGATTAATTAGATTCGAAGATATTTCCATTGATAAGTGTCTATCTCGTAGATATTTGTGTAAATACTTAGAAACTTGCATTATATGCAGATATATTGTTCAATAGATGTACCTTATCAATATAGATATAATAAATACATGTACTGTATTCCGTAGGTCGAGGTGGCATCAATCTTATTAACTCTTTGACTGGCTTTAAGTGTACCCTATAATAAATACATGTACTGTATTCCGTAGGTCGAGGTGGCATCAATCTTATAAACTCTTTGACTGGCTTTAAGTGTACCCTACTGTCTTTGTATTCAGTATAATACAAACAGATGTGTTTTTTACACTATTTATTCCTTAAGGATTAAAAGGGTATTTAGAGTAAATTTTTCTTGGTGAGAGAATGCTGTAGATAATTATTTTTTAAAAAATGTTTTAGGAAGTCCTATAGGCGAGTTTAAGCGATGTTGTGCATTTAGTTTAGATGACATACATGGGACAAGACGAAAGTACATTCGTTTACACAAGAAAAGGCTTAGGAGATAAAAGCAAGAGCGGGTAACAGCACATTAAATTATACAGTAATGAGTACATATTTGCAGAAGGAAGAGGTTTAAATTTTTTGATTGACAGTATTTAAGAGCAAGTTACATTGCTACATTTATGAGAAATAGAATTTAACAAATGGTGGTAATTATTTCTCCAGAAAAGACAAGGACAAGAACATGCCATTTTTCTATATACAACTTTAGCCAAAATTATAGGGCAGGTTTGAAAAAGTGAAGAATATGATCGAAGCTCATTTATTTCACACCTAACATAATCAAATAAATTTTTTGGCGTAGATTCTATTAATAATTAATAATTTATGTATTCTTCTTTTCATTTTATAACCACTTTTAAGCGTTTATGCATACTTGAGACAAAGTTGACACAGGTGGTTGGTTCAATTTTCTACCACGCTTCATGAATTTTGGTTGCTAATTCACATTTTGAGCAAAACTTGTGCACCCTCACTCTTGCGCCTAAGTGTGACCATAAATGTGCAATATGGTCGAGATCTGGAGATTAAGGAAGGCATTCCAGCAACGTCACTCCTTTCTTTTCAAACCAACTCTTTGAGACAAGATGTGTGGCATGAAGCATTGTGTTCTTTTAAGATTACACAACTGGTATCTCATCATTGAAAATTTACGTTAGGAAAGTTAATAAACCTGATCTAACATTTTTCCCCCTGCAAGCGAACCACAATCCTAAACGTGAAGATTACATGCAGCCCCAAACCATTACAATGCCAGCTACAACTTTGACTTTTGTGACAACACATCTCGGATAATAAGCTTTTCCAACTCTTTGACGAACATAAGCTACTCGAGGGGTTGCAAAGATCTCAGGAAAAATACAAATTTTACTGATTTTCTTTGGAATCTAATAAAAATGTATACAAACATAATAAATTGGTGGAAACTAATGCGGAAAAGATAGCTCAAGGTTTATCTAATCAGACCAAACAACTTTAGCCTAATCATCATCAGGCTAATCTATCTGCTCTTTTGCCTATGAAAATTGCTTCTTCTTGTTCATCTAAAACAACCAAGGTTTCTTTCTAGCCCTACATCTTTTGAGTCCAGCTTCTAATAACCTACTTGTCATTGTGCGTCTTGATATCTCTTTTTCCGCTACTGCCTGAAACTCAGCAGCTATATCAGAAGAGGTTTTTTCCTATTCACCAGAAATGTCCTTTACAGCAACCTATCTTCCATCGGAGTTGTAAACATTTTGTGCCCTCCCTATCAAAGATTTTTAAAGAATTGGTCTCATTGTACCTTTTAATGCTTGTTTGTACACCATTTGTCGCGAATTTCAATTTTCTTCCAATTTTGACTTGGGATAATCCCTCTGTGGACAATGCAATGATTTGAGCTCTTTGAAATATTTTTAACAAAAATTACCACTTGTAAATTAAAAAAAAAGATAATCAGAGAAAAAATAAGAATAAACGTTAGTATCACAAATTGAATGGCAGAAGGTTTGCCCCAACCACCTATCCACCTATGCACAATATTCAAAAACGTATTGAAGCTGTTATAAAAGTAAAAGTAAAAGGAGGTCACATGATGCATTAATTATTGCTAGAAAATGTTTATGTGCATTATGTTAGGTATGAAATAAATGAGTTTCAATCATAATCTTAACTCTTTTATATCTGCCCCATAATTTTGGGCAAAGCTGTGTTTACACAAAATAAAATATAGATGTTAATTCATAGAGAAGTATTATTTTCAGTTAACGATGATACACTCCGTATGATTGCTCGTCGACAAGACCTGTTACCTTGTTTAGCCTCAGATGGCACCTTTGACTTCTTTTTCTACCGTCAGAGAAAATTCTATGTGCAGGTGATGAAACATGGAATATCACCTTTTATTACAGAAATTGAATTCTGAGAAGTATTTGATTTAATCCGTTCAGACGTGTAGTCAACAGACCCAAGGCTTTTCTTTCAGTCTCCAGGGGGGAGAGGCAATGTATGTGCGGTGGAGGAATCTAACATAGCCTTTAAATTTCCCTTTACAGAGTTATATGTATATTTGTGTCAATTTTCATGTCATTCGGTCGAAACATTTAACTGCTACACTCCTGAAATATTTTCAGCATCTTGGGGCGTAAGATTTGGTGGAAGGAGAGGTTAATATAGCGTGTAACCAATATTTTAGATAGATATTCGTCTGTCATAAATTTAAGCTCAATTGGTCGAGAAATGTAGCTGCTTCTAGTCAATATATATATATATATATATATATATATATATATATATATATATATGGATATATATATATATATATATATATATATATATATATATATATATATACATATATATATATAGGTATATATATATATATATATATATATATATATATATATATATATATATATATATATATATATATAATTGCGATGAGCAATTTTTTCGCCGCTCGGAATTTCACGCAAGCGTATTTTATAGCGTCAGTACTCTTTTCCTTCTCTCATAGTAGACTAACATTTAAATCTTCTGTTAAGGGAGCAATATCAAGTCAGAAGTCAATCCACCAAAACTTTCGAAAAAGCAATCAATGTTACTTGGAATCCACGCCAGCAGCTCCAATGCGAAGATCTCTGAGTGCATAATTCTCAATCTGAGGATGGTACAGAGAATCAAGAAGAGTTGGATGAGTTAGGCTGTGATTACGAGGGTACAGCGGATCGGAAACAACAATAGTCAAGTTATGCCCCCTTTATCTTCCAGGGGCTATGAACTCAATATAGAGGGTTACATCAAGTACTAGGAGGAGTTGATGTTTCTCTTGATCCAGGCGGGGGATGTTGAAAGGGCGTAGATGTAATACTAGGATTCTTCACAATGCTACGCAAGGTGAAGCCACCAGTATTGGCTCTTACTCCAAACATCTAGCCTACGAACTCCCCAGAATGGAATCCACTCTACTAATATGTGTCGGGCGTGATTACGAAACAGATTAACGAGTATGTTAGATACCCCACCTTCATTTTCAGGGACCTATTAAACGATTTCACTCTTCCCCAAGCTCTACAAATAGGTTTACAGCCTGAGTCATGGCTTCACACATTGTTGACCAACAGTTTTGTTTCCTGCTTGAACCCTGGTGGTAGCTCACTATGAGCTTCAGATTACTCTATGGTAACGCTATATTCACTTTCCTGATAAGAAAATGAACCACCATAAAGAGACTTTAGACTAGGTCTCTGCAGTGCTACATCTTATCAGAGTTTTTCGGCTAGGTTGGCTACGGACCTCTTAACTGGATCTTTCTGCTTGGGGCCCTGTTGTTCTCCAGTTGAGTCCCATCAGATGCCAGCCCGGGGTATCTCGGATGGGTACTCCCGGACGTCAAGCAACTCACCTGTGTTTTGCATTACACCACCTTTGCTGTTTGCGCTGAGTTTGTAGCACTTTTAATTTCGTAGGAACATTTTCCTGACTGCCATATTTTCTTGGAAAGCACAGCCTCTATTAAATTAATATCTTAAGAAGCACTCCTCAAATACCTTCTTGGTTTTATCAGCCATAGACTTTTAGTCCGTTTTCACAACCTGTATTTCTTGAAGAGTTTGGTCGCATCATGGAATACTTTAGAAGACAACCCCGCTGATACTCTACGTCGTTTCAACTAAATATGTATAAGCGTAACGTCATAACAATTAAACGACTGCTCAGCTTCGGTCCAAATTATATCGAGAAATTTGAGCTTTCGCAACTGGGAGAATTCTGGCGCAATAATTTTTCCATTGGAAGCTGTATTTTTTGTGAAAGGAGGAAAAAGAAAAAAAGAAAACGAAGATCAGCTACGTAGAAGGGCAATCAACCGCTACTTCGAGCTATTCGAACACACTCATTCTTCTTTTCTACACCTCATCATTTCACTTTTCTCCTACAGGGAACTTAAAAGAAGAGAAAGTTTTACACAGGCTGTTGCTGTAATTAATACTATGGCAACTTAAACTCATCATCTCCTCCCTGGGAGTAACTGAGTGTACTTTAAATAAGAACCTAGTTCGAACTATGTCCGTCTTATGATATAGCCAGTAGAGAAAGCGGGTTTGAGGAATAGCACACTGTCGAACCCTACGGAATAAGGATTCAGTAAGAGGCGAAGCTGCTATATTTGGTTGAGCATTTACTCTATCGCTAAGGAGACATCCAGGAGCACAGGGGGACATAAAACCGTCTTTTTGCATGCCAGAAGCAGCTTCAATACCCAAACTCCCTAAGTCGAGGCATCCTCGGGTGGTGGTCGTTGATACGCCACCGAGTTCATCCACTCATCCATTCATCATTCCTATCCAGGCAGTTATATAAGCTATGGTGGGGAAAAAAACCCTTCTCATTTTCATAAAAAATAACATAATCTCACTCCCAGAAAAAAATAAATATACAGGTATGAGGGAAAAGAAGGAAACACATTTCCAGGGCAAACCACTATGGAAGACTGGAAGGTGCGAAGAGGCTGCCTCTTCGTATTCTCCCCGGCAAAGAGAACTCATCCAGCGAAAGAAACCCATCATCATTTTTACAGCTAAAAAAACAATTTAATTGCTACGTGGCACTCCGTGACACCGGAAAAAACCTGGTCATGCAGTTGAGCGAAGACGCATCAAGGAAACTTGCTAAGATCAGCCTCGCAGCGAGTACCCTCCCGGAAATCACTATAAAAAGATTCGTAATATGCAGACGCCTTGACCCATGGGAAATTGCACACTCGGCCGCAGAAATAAAAAAAAGATGAGGAAAACACACAACAGTGGGTAATCATCAAGGACGTAATCAATTTCAAAATAAAAACGGTGAATAAAATATTCGCTTTTAAATTACGAGTAATTTTCAGGACGATCGCCCGACCAAATTGAACTCAAAACATTCGCCTCTGTTAAAGTGTGTTCACATTTTGCCACCTGGTAAGATGTGTAAATCATGTGCAGAGGTGGTGTGAATGTAAAAGCGCCGAAAATCAATGGCTTAAATCACGTAACGCACATAGGAGTCATAGTTATGTCATGCACAATGCAGAAATAGCTCATCAGGCTAAAGAAAACTAAAATAAACGAATCAAAGGAAAAAAAGAAAAATATTACCTACGCCACAGCAACAGCATAAGGACCAAGGAAAGGTACCTGCGCCACAGCCTCCCTGAATAATCATTGCCTGGAGCATACGAACAGACTACATCCACTGCATAATGCATGCTTACTTCGTGAAAACAGCCAAGCAAACGATCATACGGCAAGGAACTGAACACTTTGTTGAAAAGGAACGGTCTTAAGAAATCTGGTTCCGTGAGAGCCCCCATCAAGCCAATAATATAACAAAAATATGACGCCGAACCAAGACATGGAAAAAAACCAGCAAACCAGGAAGAAAAAAAGGCCCAGATGGAGACCAACTTTGTTCACCGAAGGAGAAAAAACCGACAAAGAAATCCTAAAAGAAAGTCTGGATTTTCTGAAAACCTCGAAAAAGAACACACAAGAACTGAAATTAAAGATATACGGTTCTTACACATACCTCCTCCATAAAGGAAAAAAGCAAAAAGAGATAGTTGATGGCTTGGTCAAAGGGAAATTTAAGCGGATTTACGAAGCAGATATCGAAAAAAATTAAATGCACAGCGCACTTAAACAAGGCATGATTTTAATCATCCCTGAATTCTGTCACAACTTATCAACGACCAGTTCAACAAAAAATTATCTGGTCGCACTCGATCTCCAGCCCATACAGAAAACTTTAAAGAATGAAAAGACTATAATTATATACAAATACCATGAAACTATACGCACCAGCGAAGAATAAAAATATTCAAACTCAACTTAAACGGTCAAAAAGACAAAAGAATAACTTGCTTAAACATAGGAAAGAAGAATCCTTCCCCTGCATAAAGATAAGAATGTCTTAAGGTGACATTATAGAAGCCGGGGCATACCAACCCTCTGGCGCCCGTACCTTTCCCTTCAAACTTTATTTTTCCCTTTCTTCGACCAGCATCAACCATTTTGGTCGTGGATCTCAATGCCATATGTAGTGAAGTAGGCTATATAAGTTACTCAATCGGAACAGGAAGAACACTTTAACTGATAATGAAAAGAAATCTGGACCAGAAACTCCCATATTTCTCACAGATCGAGATCGAGTACTCAAAATATCGTTCTAACAAACTTCAATTTCAACTAGGACTCGCAACGCCATTCAGATCCCTGAGCATAGTAACTAGCACATCCAACTCTTTCATCCAAAGCAAGATCACACAGTGCAAAGCAAATTAGTAAGACAGACTAGAACAATTAAACATGATTGAAATCGGATCACTAAATAAAAATGAAATAGAAACGCATTTAGAACAAATAACCGGAAAGGAAACAAACTGTACATACATTCTCAAAATAAAATAAAGAACTTTACCCGCACCATGATTGGATGATGATATCAATGAGAAAATGGAAGAATTCCAAAAACTAACGAAAGAAATCAGGGAATTGGACAATAAAATGGAAATGCATCGCAAGCTAAAATGTACAAGAAACTAAGTAGGAATGCTGATAAAAGTAAAATCACATCTGTTCTGCATAATATTATATAAAAATAGACACCGGAAAAGATCCCAGGAAATTTTGGAATAATTAGAAAAGATTACGAAGATTACAACTAGAAATAACAAATAAACATTAAATTATAAGATAGGGAAGTTTACCGGAAGGATGAATTCCAAGAAAACTTCCTAAGATCCTGGAAAAAAATATTTTCCTTTCCACTGGAGGAAAACCTTGAATACGATAGGCAACATAAAGAAGAGAGAATATAAACACAAAGAATAATGAAAAAATTATCACCCTACTAACATGTCAATCAGGGGAGACACAACCTGAAAGAGGCGGGACTTCTCTTCACAAAGCAGGCGTACTTGGCAGTGGTCAATTTCTTCATGCAAAAAGCACCATGTATGAGCAGTGCAACTAAGGCACTACTGAGTAATGCACAGAACAAAGTGCATAAGTCAGTACTGAAGATCTTCAATGCATGTCTTAACATTGGATATTTTCCCAGAGCATTCGAAACGGTAAAGACGATCTTCCTACGGAAACCGGGCAAAGAGAACCACGAAATCGAAAACTACCACCCCATTTCGCTATTGGAGTTCATTGTGAAGCTCAACGCAAAGCTCCTAAGCGAAAGGTTAAAAGAATATCTTGCAGACAGAAACCTTTACAACCAACAACTTTACCAGTTCGGTACAAAGTGAGGAAAGGAAGCCGTGATCGCAATCATAACCGAAAACATCACCATAGAGACAGTACGGGTGTCCCTCAAAACAAGTGTCTCTCTCTAACTTTGTATACACTATACAATGTATGTATAGTTGATATCACTGAAATAGCACAGCTTGCGTCATCATCAGTAACTGTGACAGTAAATTTAATATTTATGAAGAATCGATTGAACTGATTCCCTTGAAGGACATTACCACAAGCCAAGACCGCTTTGAGAAATTTGAGCAGGTTTTGCATGACTATGGCTGGGATTCGAGTAAACTTGCATGTTTATATACTGACGGTGCTGCAAATATGGTAGTCACATTTTCACTGCATTATTCTCAGCAAAATTTAGTTGAATGTTTTTTAATTTGGACCATGTGCTTAGGTCGATCACAAAGACCAAACGTCAAATCAGCCAATTGTTGGAAGATATGAATAATCAGATTACCGATATTCCATTCGCACACAGAAGTCCGTTTGTTATCATGTCACAAAGTGCTGAAAACATTTTATTTGTTGACAGAAGAAATAATTATGTTTTTCGAGAGGAGAGGTCAAAACACGAATAAAATAAAACTAAAAGTTCGCTTCAGGATCTATCTTTTGCTGTGGACATTACTAAACAATTAATTGACCCTAATTTAAATTACAATGTAAAAAGAAACTAAACAGTCAGTTGTCATTAAAAAGAAATCTCAAGTCTCAAGAAAAAAACACTACATAGGTTTAAATAGTCGTAAAGTAATGTTCATCTTAAACTTTTGGAATTTTTGTACAATGTATTTGTTGCCGTTGCTTACAAGTCTATTGTGTCATTTAAAATTTGTATTTTTTGTTAATTTACTTAATTACTTTTCATTCATGAATGGGGCCATGAATAAACCATTTTTATGCTTATTGTATGTTTCTAAATTTAAGTAATAGAAATATCATGCAATAATTATGATTAAATCGTGCGCGGTCCTCAAGACAAAGCAGCTGTGACTCATATAGCTCTTGGAGATCGTCAGTTTGACATGCCTGCCTAAAACTATCGACCTACAACAACTAACACACGAAAGTGCGATGTACATCCAATTAGCAGATGACATCACACATAATTACGAGTGATAGTAAACGCCCAGAGATATAGTATATAGGACAACCAGGAAAATCAAGTACATAAAGGATTATGAATGACGAAACAAAATTAAAACGAACCAGAACAAGTTTTAACTAATTCCCGTGAGTGGGCAAAAAACTGCTGCTGTATGAGTAGATTGGAAGCCTATCCTTACACTACCGAATGGAGGGTTTTAGGACTTAAACTAACGATAAAATGACATACCTCCTATTTAATATGACTGTACAGATTCCCCAAACTATACATAGCCCTCGTCCACCCCAAGATGCTTTAGCCGATAATCTCCACACATACACTAGGCAACGCAGGACTTAAAAAAGACCAGAAAATAAAAACTGGGCCATCGAATTTATGGAAATCAAGAGAAGAAACGATTTGCACACATTAGAGAACACAGAGAACAACATTAGAAACACTACACCAAGTCCTACACGAACGAGCGAAAAACCTATTAAACAAACTGAATCAAACTCTACCAGTGGAAGAAATAAACCAAAACACAATACCTGACAATGATATCCGATATAAAGAACGATTTAACAGAAGCAAAATGTGCAGGAAAAAGCACAATACCCCCCAAATAAAACCATTGATAAAAACACTCGAATGTGCAAACGATAACAAAGGCTAGAATGCCTTTGTTATCAATACACACCGAAGAAAGCAAAAAGTCAAAATAAAAACGAAAGTGATTAGCAGGCAACTTAGCACAAAATATTATCATCCTCACCATCTCACCCGAATAATCACCCTATTTTCAATCCATATCACAGTATTAGGCACCACACAATATTTTATAACTATCCTATCTTATTATCTCAGATATTCACCTCTTTTGCTATCCTTACTACTCCTTAATCGGGTCCTGATCTTCACCTAATTAACTTTTATGTTGCATTATATAGTGTTCGATTTTTGGGTCACTTGTCATATATTCTTTTTGAAATGTCATTAAATCAAATGTCGATAATAATAGAGGAAAGGACGGTGATTCTGCCGCTTAAGTCAAGGATCATCACAGTTTTCAACCGGTTAAACAGAGGGACCGTCGAGAAAGCTTAAAGCAAGTTCCAAAGCAGCCTGGAGGGTATGGTTTTGGCTGATGGCAGTTTCATTGAAGTAAATAAATAAAATAAATAATATATAAGATTTTAGCAGGCAAATTTAGAAAATATATCTGTAAATATTAATTCTGTATTATTTTCTTTTATGTTGAGGTTAGACGAAACATTACCCATCGTGACTTTTAGAAATAGGTATATATATATATATATATATAAGAACAATTATTAAATCTCATGAAAGATTCTAAATATGTTAATAAAACACTTTGCGTCACTAAATATGTTTTTAATAGTGGTATGGGCTTCCTCCGCCAAAGACATGGGCTGAGTATGGAAAATCCTTTGTCACCCATTCTGTGGAATCCTTTTATGGAACATTTTACAATGTCTCTACCCCTCTTTAGGACCCCGTCCCAAAATTTTCTATGGTACAGATATGTTGATGACATCATATTGATGTGGCCTTTAAATCAACTGGAATCTTTTGACAATTTCTTAAACAACCTCAATAACCTACACCCTACAATAAAATTTAAATTTGAAAGGGAAAATAATAATTGTTTACCTTTCCTCGATGTCAAAATTCTAAGAGTAAATGACCGACCTACATTCTCCGTATACTGTAGAACCACTAATCCTAATTCTTACATCCATTTTTACTCTTGTCATGATATAAAAGTTAAAAAAGCCATTGTAATGTCTATGTTTTTGATAGGTTTTAGAATTTGTGACCCATGTTTCTTTTCCGATGGAAGTAGTTCCAACACCTGTACATTTAGAAAACTAAAATATCTCCTCCATATCATCAATGAATGCTTATCTAAGGCCAAGTCAAACTTTTTTTATCCAGATACTAAAAGAAACTTCCCCACTCTTTCATTTTCTCCATTAGTGAAAGGTTTAAATAGTATCCTTTCCCTTAACCGCACCACATTTAAATACTCGTTGACAATTAAAATTAATTTCCTACCACCAAACCTATAGAAGCAACCAACGAAGCAGGAGTCTATTTAATCTCCTGTAAAGAAATTAATTTCCCTTTATTTTACATAGGTGAAACAGGAAGAAATTAGGATAAGAGAATGTACGAACACAGAAAAGACATTAGAGGGGAAAAGACAGCCTCTAGTCTTTTCACAGACACTAATAACTTTAACCACCCGATAAACTTCCAAAAGGCAAAACTAATCTACCCAAGTAAGGACATCCACAAAAGAAAGGTCATTGAATCCACGTTTATAGAAGAAATTCAAACTTTAGCCTTTCGGATGGGCAATTCAAATGCATCCCCTACGCCAAAGATCTAATCTTAAAAGATATCCTTAATGAACTTAAATTCACATTCGCGATTAGAAACTCCAATTGGATCTCTGTAAACAATATATATTGTATGTTTGGTGGAACGTCATGTATTCTTAGTGTTCGACTGAGGCTGTTATGACAAACTCCATGCCGAAACTGGTCTTGAGATAATAAATACTACGCTCCTCGACAGTGGTTTTATTAACATCTATATATATATATATATATATATATATATATATATATATATATATATATATATATATATATATATATATATATATACCAGGCAATAGCTTCACTACTAAGATTAAAATTTGAAATCTGAAAACAAGCAGCCATGGTAAAATTTTCAGAATTTTTCTAAACTTCGCCCAATTATAATAATTTTAAAAAGGAACTCTAAACTATATTTCACCCCCTTTTAAAATAGCACGTTGCTAAAATATAGTTATAAAAGAAGATATATGAAAATAAATTTTCTAAACTTCACCATTTGTAATTCTTTGGGTTTTAAAAATTACACAAAACATAAGTCATAACCAAACTAAGATGAAATTATTATTCAAATACTCAAAAGTTGCCTTCTTAAATTTTGACTTAGTGATGATGAATATAAATATATATATATATATATATATATATATATATATATATATATATATATATATATATATATATATATATATATATATATATATATATATATATATATATATATATATATATATATAACTGAAATCACATGACACACGTGATATAATAGATGCATTTATAGTCCAAGAGAAATGGAAATTGGTATCACAAAACTAATGAAGATAACCATTAAAAGCTTAAGAAAGAAAATTTGAGATATAGAGACGAGGAAAATCTTGAAAACTAATTTTAACTGAATAAAATTCCTTTATTCATTTTTCATATAACTGTTAAAATTATTTTTCGCGATTTTCTCTGTTTCTATATCTCCAATTTCTTTCTTAAGCTTTCAATAGTTACTTTCTCTAGGGTTGTGATACTAATTTTCATTTCTTTGGAACTATAAATGCATATATATATATATATATATATATATATATATATATATATATATATATATATATATATATATATGAATACAGTCATGGCTAAAAATTCTAAATCTACTATATTTTTTCCTATAAAAGAATTAATAGAGCTAATCAAACGTTGCATTTTGTTCCAGTATCTGTGGATCATAATTTGAAGGTGAAGTATATAAATATTTACCGCTCAAACCTCTTTTATTAATAAATAGTTTCAATTGATGAGCGCATTCAATATTTACAATGACTTGCTTTGTTCCTTAGGGCTGCCTCAATTTGTGATGACATCTTGATTGATAGTGCTCCATTATTTTCACCAAGAACCCCCAACGGATCAGAATTGGATGGCTTCTTTTCATCAACCGCCAGTTTGATTATCGTCTATAAGTTCTCTATTAGGTTCATATCTGGCGAATTTCTGGATTAAGGTCTTAAAAGTTCGATGTCATTTTGAATTAAGAACATTTTTTTTACTTTTGTTTTGTGACAAGGTGCGGCAGGATGCTGAAAAATAAAGATTTCCTCACCAAATTTGTCCTGAACTGTTGGGAAAAGGTAACGATAAAGGACGCTTTGTTAACACTTGAGTTTATGGTAATGTTTTGGGTGCTTTAGTTCCTTAGATTAGAAGCAGCTTTAGACATGGAAATTGTCCGGATGCTTCCCCGTGCGCACAATTCTTTACTACTCCTAACAAAGTATCCTCCAGAAGCTCCAAACAAACGGAAGAGTTCTTCAACAGAGAATGCAACTTTTTCCCAGTCTTAACAGTCCATCCTTTATATTTTCTACCGAAAATGAGCCTATTCGTAAGGTGAGATAAGGTTTCTTCACAGCACTTTTCGACTTGATACCTGTGTCAAATAGTATCCACCGTACTCTTCGCGCTAAACCGTTCACACCTTACATTTTTACAATCGTGAACTAGCTCTGCATTGGAGGCAACCCGATCCTTTATGTGGGCTCTTACCAGAAAGCAATTTTGGCGTTCATTTGAAGCTGTTGTGGGTCGTAAATACTTCTTCACAAAAGTGAACTAGACTTTTTAAAGTCGTTAATGATCCTGAATGAGTTATTCTTTGACGCCATACCCATAGCAGCTATTTTCTTGCATTACAGGCCACTTACGTACAGAGCCACAATGGATGTATGCTTTTCATTAGAAATAAATGTTTCTAGAAAGATATACACGCAAAAAGATTTACACGTTTTAATAAACGCACACCATACCGAACAAGTCCCAAGCCTAAACTTTCTGTTAAAGAATAACCTCTACCCCCCCCCCTCCCACCAGCACAACCACCAATTTATTGGAGACTACGTGCGATGGTATCTTGTCGTAGACGACGTCATTTCCTGGTTGAAGATTCACGAATTTTCGATGCCTGAACGCATGAGGAAAATATTTCCCAATTTGGATTAAGATGTCTGGAGCTTGTGACTCCTTTCTCCAAATTCCCCCTTCTCCCTCAGAATCGGGCATACAAATACTCAGGTTATTCTGTAGTTCGAAGAGTCCAGCCCGCATCTCAAGGCCGCCCGTAAGCTTTCATCAGACAGCAGAATTTCTGAGACGTATTCTACCCTAGTCAATTGGTAGCTTCTCTTATCGGCAAGCCTTCGAATTCGTGCAACAGTCCCCGTTCTTTTGATCGAACCGAAAAAAATCTCCATCAATTACCTTTGAGGAAAAGAAGATTCCTCTTCCAGTGGAGTTACGAGAATTCCCACAATTCCCGTCGAACGTCATCGCTGGAGATTGACTATCTTCATCGGAATCGTGCTCCACTTGCCTCATCAGATCGTTCCCCACTCGCCTCATCGCAAGAAGGACATTCCTCAAGGTCACCGGCCCGTAAGACTGAAACTCCCTTTATCATTAGTATTGTCAAGTTCCCCCTTTTGATGTGAGCCTAGTAAAATTATTCAATTAATTTCATTTAAGAATCCCTTCTTATAATAATTATCTAGAGAATATTTTAATTTAAATAATTGCCTTTTGCGTGGCTCAACAATATTGTGGCGCTCGATGAAGAGTCCCCGTTGGAAGAGGTGCATGCCGCTGGCCACCTTAATGTCTTGCAAGTAGTATGTATTGAACAAGATGGTGATTACCCTATCCCATCTTTACTTGTACCCCCATAATCATCATCCCCGTACTTGATATCTTCACCAGGCTCACGCCTCTTTAAAAGAATCAGCTAGGCAATTGCTAAATGGATTTGAAGATGTCCTCTCCGAGATCCTCGAATGCTCCAATCATTTTGAGCATAACATTCTCCCTACTACTCAAGAACCTGTTTGCTCGAAAAATCAGATGGGGCCCCCCGGACAGAAAGGTCAGAGCCATTGTCGAGAGGCCCCTTCCCCGCATAAATAAACAGCTGAGGTCATTTATCGGATCGGCCTCCTTTTACCTAACTTTGCGTCTATTTCCAACTCTTTAAGTGCCCTCCTCCATAAAACATCCCTAGATCCCCTTTAATGGAATCCCTAAGCTACTGCCAGATTTCAAGTGCTCAAGGAAAAGCTAGCGTCCGCCCCCATTTTGAAGCTCTCTAATCCCTCTAAAATCCTCGGCGCATCAGGCCTGATACGAGGGACGAAGGAACTGGATGCGTGCTGCTCCAATAATCGGTCGAAAATGAAAGTCACCCAGTGGCTTACGTGAGCCGAAACTACTGCCCCGTGAATTTAATTACTCTGTAATAGATCGGGAAGCTTTAGCTATATTATGGAGTATTACGAAATTTCGCTGTTATTTAATAGGGAAAGAGTCTATTGTCGAAACTGACCATCGCCCTTTGTCGTACCTCCGAAATACTATGAGCAAGAATGGACGTATAATGCGATGGTTTTTGATAATCCAACAATATCAGTTTAAAGTTTAGAATATACGTGGTACCTAAAATTGCATAGCTGATAATCTTAGCCGGAATCAATTAGCCAACAATGCTGGTAAATCCACCTAATTATAGGTTGCCTGTAAACCCGTCAGCTAATCATGTATGTATATTTTTTTTAACTCTGCACATATATCTATGGTCCCTGTAGATACTTATTTACTATAGTAATTTTTGTGATGTTCCACTGCCATTTTAGACAAAGTTCTAATTTTGTTCCTTAATTTAAATGTAATTTTTTGTCTAGACCCATTTACATTAATTTTTGCCCAGATCAATAACATAGCTTTTTTGTAAGCCTATCGAATACAGCTCGGGTCCCCCTTTTTATCAATAATTCCTCCTATCCAAATTTGCGATGTCCCTTGTTCTTCCCTCTCTCGGAAAAGTTCCATCGTATAGAAGGAAGGGGTGTGAAAGAATAACCTCTGCTCCCCCCCCCCATTTATTGGAGACTACGTGCGATGGTATCACGCCGTGGACGACCTCATTTCCTGTTCGAACTTTCACGAATTTTAGACTCCTGAGCGCATTTGGTAAAAATATTTCCCAGTCCTGTGAAATCGTACCAAGCGACGAGGCGAGAAACAACCGCTCTTGCTCGCACCTTGCTGCTAAATGATGAATTGACTCAGTCTCTGGATTAAGATGTCTGGATCTTATGACTTTTTTCTCCAAATTTCCCCTTTGCCCTCAGAATCGGGCATACAAATACGCAGGTTATTCTGTAGTTCGAAGAGTCCAGCGCGCACCTCAAGACCGTCCTTTTCCTCTTGTCCCGTGAGCGTTTATCAGAGATAAAACATTCTCAGCCGTGGTTCTATCCTAATCAAATGTTTGCTTCTGTGAACAAAAAGCCTTTGAATTTGCGCAACAGCTTCCCATCGTTTAATCGAACCCAAAGAAATCCCCATCGATTACCTTTGAGGAAATGAAGATTCCTCTTCCAGTGAAATTACGAGAATTCCCACATTTCCCGTCGAACGTCATCTTTGAGGATTGGCTATCTTCATCGGAAGGTTGGTTTGGATCGTAGCCTACCTGCCTCATTCGGATCGTTCTTTACTTGCCTTATTGGATCGTTCCCGACTCGCCTAATCGCAAGAAGGACCTTCCTCGAAGTCACCGATCCGTAAGACTGAAACCCCTCTCTATTATTAGTATTCTCAAGTTCCCCCTTTTGATCTGAGCCTAGTAACATTAATAAATTAATTCCATTTGAGAAACCCTCCTCATAATAATTATCAAGAGAATATTTGAATTTAAATAATTCCTTTTTGTCTATTATATTATTATTCTCATTTTGATATTTGTAAATAAAATTATATTTTGTTGTTTAACCTTTAACTAACATTGAACGATACTCTCGGCCTATTCAAGTAAATCTCGCCAATTAATCATGCACTGTGTCTGATTAGGAGGATTTGAAACCCATCTCCTCAACTGTGACCTCCTAGTCGGTCGTTAATCTCTGCGAACAGTCCTTCAACAGTTCGCGTTGCAGTAGGTGAATAAGTCACCCCCCACATAATATAGAAGTAGTGTAGGGTATAGAGTGGTTGTACCACGATACTCCTACCTCCTGTTCTCAATTAGAGTTAATTAGTCATAAAATAAATTATTCAAATAGAGTTAATGGCAGCCCGCTGAACGGAATAGCCCCTGTCTATGTAATAGGTTGAGGAATACGTTCTTGCGGTTTTATCAAATTTATTCATTACTATTAACAATTTTAGAAAAACTTCATTATTAATTGAAAAAAATATGCAATTAATTCAATAATGTATTCTCAGTTGTTATTTACGACTTTTTCCCAACGTTCAACTAGTTTTCCGATGCCTCTGCAATAAAATTCTCTGGATTGAATCGAATAATTCTTCTAACCAGGTTCTTAATTCCACATCAGTATTTAACGAAACGCCACGCAAATTGTTGGAAAGCGATCGAAACAGATGGAAATGCGATGGAGCCAAGTCTGGCGAATATGGAAGATGCGGCAGGATTTCCCAATTAAGCGTTTGGATGGAGTCTTTTGTCATATTGGCAATGTGAGGATGAGCATTGTTGTGTTGCAGAAGGATTCCATAACGTCGATGAGGTCGCTTATCACGACTAGCTTCAGGGAGTCGATACATTTGTTAAACGTAGAGTTCTGCATTGACAATTTCGTTGTTCGCAAGGAGCTCATACAGAATGATGCCTTCACAATCCCTTCACATACACAGCATCGTCTTTTGTGGATGAAGTCCTTGCTTTAATCGCGGAAGAGGTTTTTTATTGGGTCTCAGCCATTGTTTTTGATAGTTCATGTTGACATAAACCCACCACTTTTCGTCGCTAGTGATGATGCGGTGAAGAAATCTGTCCTTGTATCCACGAATAGCCTTGTGAAGAGCAAGCAAACCTGCGGCAATCGTGGAACGTTGAAGTTTGTTGCTTTCGTTCAAATCATGCGGAACCCATGCACCGAGTTTTTTAACTTTTCCCATCGAATGAAGGTGATTTACTACAGTTTTCTGATCACATGCCAATTGTACAGACAATTCTCTAGTCTTTTGACGAGGATTTTTATGAATAAGGTCGTTCAATCGATCTTCATCAAACTTAATGGGGCGACCAGAACGTTCTTCGTCATTCAGATTGAAATGACCGTTTTTGAAACGTGAAAACCACCATGGAGCTGTCCTTTCTGATAAAGCATTTTCTCCTTTACACAGCATAAATATCGCGACCAGATTTGACTGCTTTTGCATTGTTTCCGTCTTGATTGAAAATGAAGAGCATCAAGTCTCAAAAATGCGCCTTTCTTTCAACTTGACATTCCATTTTGAGGGTAAAGAACAAAAATTGAATAAACACAACATTTAAATAAACCACAATGACTTATTATTCAACTTCAATACGTATCCTAAGCAAAAGCCTAATAGTCTACGCTGTTAGGAGACGTAGCTTAACCTTTGCAAATTTTGCTCTCATTATTTATTATTGTTACTTAATATGTGCACAAATCACGTCAACAAAACTTAAATCAACACAACACTAAAAAAAACGCTGGAACTTATTCGTCAACCTAATAAAAAACCAGTTACGTACACAAACTAATACGTATATGTTCGGGCAGGAAAAAAACAAAAGAGAATAAACGCCTTAAACATGCGCCACAGCTGATGACGTACGTAAGATCCAAAACAATAGCTTTTAGAAAAAAGAAAGCTATTTTCTGAAATAAAGGCATCGAAATTAATGAAGCACGAAGATAATCTTTCTCTTTTTGCTCCTGTGTTATGAGTAATTATAGATTTAAAATTTACTATTAGAAAGAATGACGTTTTGTACTTAAGATAAGATGATTTTATCTTTAAAAATACTCTGAAGGAAGAGACAAAAATTTAATAAAATCAATGCCAGCCCACATCTAGCACACGTTTGAAAGCAAGATATGCGAATATGATGGCGTAAATTTGCCTTTATTCCTTTATAAATTAAGTTTCATTTCTCTTTCCTCATTATCCTTAGTTTTAGAACGTTAACATTCTTTTCTACCAGGGTCGGGTCGTATCTGGCAAAATTAACAGATGTAAACTGTCTACTTATCTTGAAAACTAATTATAAGAAAACTCCTTTTAATTCCATGCTTAAATTGAAGGTTGTGTTGGGATTACTTGAAATATGTCGAACAGTCGTCATTCACTAGGCTCTAGGATTCATCTTTTTTAGCTTTTAATTTTCGGTCCATAAACTTTAATTTTAAATACTCAAACTAAATTAATAGGAAGTTTAGGATAAATGGTTTAATTCAGGAAATATTGTTTAAGTGTAGATTTTTAATTTCCTGGATGTTTGCTTAGAAAAGAAAGATTTCTTTCATAGCAAAGTTTTGAAATAAGGAAGATGAATAAATATAATCTATGAAGAATAAAGAATTAGAAAAAAGGGAAAAGAAGAAATGCAAATAGAAAATAAAAGAACTTTGTAATTCCATATTCACCATCTCTACCGTTATTATTATTATTATTAAAGTTCCAAGCCACAACCCCAACTGGAAGAGCAAATAGCTATAAGCCCAAGGGCCCCAGCGGGGAAAGAAACCTGGTATGGAAAAAACGAAACAAAGATTAAGAAAAACATAATAAATAAATAGAAAATCAAAAAAAAAAATTAAATGCTATAATGTTAAAAATATTATAATATTATATATGTGTGGATAATGAATAAAATATTAAAGTTATAAGTTTCTGTTAATTAAAAATGTATTAGCACCCACTTTAAATTTCTGAAGTTCCAAGGACTCAACAACAACACTAGGAAGTTCATTCCACAGTTTAGTTGTGTTAGGAATGAAACTTCTTGAAAACTGTGTTGTGTTGAATCTCATAGGCGTAAAGGCCCTACTATTGGCATTTAGTACACCTCTGGTAACTCGTTGAGGGGCATATAAATTGGGCAGATCGTGATGCAGTGGATGATCTGCATTGTTAAAAATTTTATATAAGATGCATAAGGAGCTTATTGCTCGCCTGTGCCACAGATCAACTTTGAGGTCAGGAATTAAAAATTTTATTGCTCTCAAATTTTTATCTAATAAATTAAGATAAGAGTTGGCTGCCGAACTCCAAACAGGGGCGCAATATTCAAAACACGGAAGAATAAAAGCATTAAAACAATTTTTAAGAACAGTCTGCTCTCCAAATACTTTGTAAGATTTCCTCAAAATGCCAATTTTTTGAGCAATAGAGGAGGAAATAGATCGAATGTGATTCTCAAAAGTAAACCTAGAGTCAAGCATAACTCCAAGCAACTTAAAAGAATCACATATGGAGATGGGAATGTTATTTATTAAAAGATCTGGATGGGGAGGATCTAGTGTTCTGGATCTGCTAACAATCATACTCTGGGTTTTCTTTGCATTTAACTTCATGCCCCATGAAGTGCACCAAACATTTATCTTAGCCAGATCTCTATTTAAAGACTCTGCAACCGATGCTCTCAACTCAGGAGATGGGACTGGGGCTATTAGAGTAGCATCATCAGCATAGGCTATAAGTCTATTTTCCAGTCCAAACCACATATCATGGGTATATAATATAAACAGTAGAGGACCAAGAACACTGCCTTGTGGTACACCAGATAGCACCTCTCTCTCATCACTAAAATTATTGTCAACATAAACCTTTTGATGTCGATTTGTTAAAAATTGTTCAATAATATTTAAAAATACACCACCTACTCCCAACTGCTTCAACTTAAATATCAGGGCCTTATGATTGACACGGTCAAATGCGGCACTGAAATCCAGGCCAACTAAGCGAACTTCTTGACCAGAGTCTAATGATTTTTGGACAATGGTGGAGACAGTGAGAAGTGCATCACAAGTGCTCAGACCCTTACGAAATCCAAACTGTAAAAAGGGAAACAGACGATTAAGCTCGGCAAATGTACTTAAACGTTTAGCTAGTAAACGTTCAAAAATCTTAGATAGAACAGGAGTTATAGAAATGGGCCTATATTCAGTAGGGTTAAAACTACCACTTGCACTTTTACATAGTGGAATGATGTTACCAATTCTCCAACATTCGCAAAAACTACCACTCCTCGCCAGCTTCCGAAGAATAACGGAAAGCTTGGGAGCCAAATACTCTGCAGTTTTCTTAAAGAATAAAGGGAATATACCATTTGGGTCAGTACCACCATAAGCATCCAGATCAAGAAGTAACTGTTTTACTTCACTTGAACGGAAAGCAATCTTGTTTAACCTTGGTTCAGGGAAACAAGTGTCAGGTAGAGTTAGATTCTCATTACTTTGTTTATTATCAAAAACATCAGCCAACAGTGTTGCCTTTTCTTCAGGACTATGGGTAATGGAACCATCAGGTTTAAGAAGGGGTGGCATAGATGAATCATTCCCAAAAAGAGCAGACTTGAGAGTGGTCCAGAATTTGTGGGAATTTGCTGTGCGCTGAAGAGTTCCCTTTGTGGTAGTATTGAATTCAACTTCAGCATTATTATATACCCTCTGAGCTGCTGTTCTGTAGTGCACATAATTATCCCATAGAAAGGCAGATCTACTCCCCTTCCACAGGTTGTAGGCTTCTTGTTTCTGCATATGAGCCCTCTTACAGTCATCATTAAACCAGGCTTTGTCCTTAGTGCGATATCTGATCATACGGAATGGAACATGTCTATCAATAATTGAAACAATTTTATCATTCAAAATACGAACTGCTTCAACCTCCTTATATATTAGTGGCCAGTTGATCCGGGAGATATCATTTAATATATTGCACCAGTCTACTTGAGATTTGATGAATACTTTGCTTGTATGAGCTATATTAGGAATAGATTGCTCAATACAGATAGTTATAGAAATTGCACAGTGGTCAGAAGTTCCCACAGGAGGATCAACAGCACTTGTAACGACTCCAGGGGAATCAGTGAAAACCAAGTCAAGGCAGTTCCCAGATGAATGGGTAGGCTCCCTAATGACTTGCTCACAACCCGACTCACACGCAAAATCATAAGCCCTGATACCATGACAGTCAGTAGGGGAGACAGAAGACAGCCATTGCCTATGATGAGCATTGAGGTCTCCCATAAATACAAAGCAGGCTTTCCGGTCATTTTCCTGTACCTTGGCCATGGCAAGGAGCAGACAATCAAAAATAGTATCATCTAAGTCTGGATTGCGATAGACAGAAAAAAGATAAAAATTATTTTGCTTACCACATACTTTCATAACTTGCATCTCATGGCAAGAACAAGCATAGGAGGTCTTTGAAGCAGAGTAACCATTCCTAATGTAAACTGCCATTCCTCTAGCCCTAGGAATGGCATCACGCCTAAGTAAAATTGGTTTTTTGAAGCCTGGTATAAGTAGTTCAGAGACATGCCTCATATTTGAAACCAGGGTCTCTGAACAGAGTAAAATGTCATGAGACTTGGATGAAGCAGTCAAGTCTTTAATATTGGCATGTAGGCCCCTAATATTAATATAGAGTAGACGACATTTTATCTGACGAGGATGACCAGGTCCAGGGTTGAGCTCAATATCTCCTGATAAAATTAAAATCGATATTAAAAAAATAATATTAGCAACAAGATCTTCAACAAAAATAACAATTTGTACAACAACAACAACAACAATTTGTACAAAATTATTCAATAGCAAAACTTTCATTAACTGAATATTATATGTCGGAAAAAAAAACTGGTCAACATGATGGAGCCGACACATCATGCAAGGCAAAATTCCCTTCAGGACGCCACAACAACTGAGGGAGGACAGTAATGATGACTTTGGAATGAAAAAGAATAAAGAAAAGAGAAAAGAAAAGAATAGACCAAGGCAACCTCTTGAAAAGCCATCAGAGCCTCTTTGCTCATCTATTAAGCCTGCCCTACACACCATTTGAGTAAAACAAGAGGAGGAATGAAAAATAGGAAAGTATGCCTAAATGTACCCTAAGGCAGGGATCTCAAACACAAGAGAGTGGAAGACCATGGTACAGAGGCTATGGCACAATCCAATGCATGAGAACACCTTTCTGTCAGGGAGGTCCCTTAGCCTTTGACTGAAGTGTCTATCCACAAGACAGTGGAGGGTTTGGATTCAGAGTTATCCCTCTCCTAGGCGGATTGTCAACCAAGACTTCGAGCTCCACCTGCCCGGGTTTGAGTTCGGAGTTGTCCCTCTCCTAGGTGGATTGTCACACAAGACTATGAGCTCCACCTGCCCATACCGTAACCCTAGGAAGGGGGGCTACCGAGCGCTACGCCTTGCCAAAGGGCGACTCGTGATTTTGTCCGGGGCTGCTTATTCAGTTTATTCGCAACTAACCTCTATATCTAGAGGCCTTCCCCCGATCCGCAACCTGGGGACCCGATGGATGGGAGTTGAAGATATTTTGCCGGTTTTACGGCAGACATCTGAGCATAAACCATTTGAGTAGCGCTCAAAGACAATAATAAAAGCTCTTCATTAAAGACGTTGGCGCCCTTTCGCAAAACGCTGGTTAATACTAATCAATTAAAGAAGTAAATTGTGCTAATTTAGGTGCAAATTTCTTAGCATATGGTTTTATCTCATACTTGAAGAATAAATATATCTGTATTCTTTATTTCAGGTAGAAAAAGTTTAAAATTTCGGACCACTTTTCTTGGTCTTTGAATCTTTCCTTATTATCATCTTCATGGAGGAAATTTACATAAAATCAAACCGAAAAAATTAAATTCATTCTGCAAATTAGACGAGTTCAAATTGGTTCTTAGACGCTTTATATGTATGCATCTCTTCTACAACCATTCTTTCCACGCAATAGAGCTCTATCTAGGGGAAGGATGCCATTTTGGTATACTCCTTTAAGTGTACTAAATAGAAAGAAAGAATAAAAACTCTCATAACCACTCTTTCGCCTAAGGTTTTCACCTTAGGATTATTATACTATGCTTAATCCACCTTTCCGAATTCACAATTTGAGTATTTGTTAAGATATTCAAATTAAATATAAATATAAGTCCGATATAAGGGAATATTTGGTCCATAAAAAAATTACACTTGCCTACATTAATTATTTTTTTGGTTATTCATGCCTATTTCACCAAGTGTGTTGGATGACTTCTAGTGGAGAATTCCCGTTAAAACCATGACCATGAAAGAGTGGTCAACCTGAATCTTGTAAATAACGTTTCGCACCCCCTCCCCTAGCTCAAATCCTCTCCCATCTATTTGGATTCTAGAGAAATATGGCCTTCTTCAAATGCATAATGGTTGTAATTTATCACCAGTCATCATGATAAATGATCATCGATAAAGCTATAAAAGAAAATCCTGTCGGATGAGCTTACATATTTGAACTATTCGGAATTCACATATTGATCTTGCATCGCTGCCTGCTCTGGCGTGTTTGGAGAGAAAAACAATTTTCATTTCTGTAGTTTTTTTTGGATTTCTCTCCACTATATATTTTTGTTGTTTTTACTCTAAAAAGGAAAATAGCTATGGTCAGTTGACGCATGATCTTATTTACATGAGTAACTGTAAACTATAAAAGGTAACATTAATTTTATAATAAAATAATATATGGCAAGGATAATTTCACTAATACACCATCCTTCGGAATATATCCGTACCTTGATAATAAAATATTTATAACAAGAGCTGTAACATTCTGAAAAAAATATTGTTAATTAATTTATAACTTGGGCCTGCATTTAAAAGTATTATATTACTGGTTTAGTGGTTCTAAATTCTTCTGCTGTCGCATCGTTTCCAGAAGTAAGAAGAGGTCTCAGAGTATTTTTAGTTGAGTTGAATAATAACATACATCCATTATTTTTAATATATATTTGGATCAAAACATACAAGATGCTTTAAATATGTATTTATTTATTATAGACTGACGTGAATAAGATCCGCCTAACTTTATATACAGGAGATGAGTGGTAAAAATATTACATTTTGCATTTTTAGAAGGATAATTTTGCTATAAATATTGGTAGGGTCAAAGGTTTAAAGACCTTAAGTATTTGAACCAGAAAAATATTTGTCTCAGTTTAGACGTTTAAGAACCCCATTCATATATCCTTGAACCTTGAAACTTGCCTATATCTCTAACAGGTATATACTGCTAAAACCGAAAATAATCCTGGCATTAAAAAATGAGGATGTGCATCTTTTTAGCATTAAATGCACGTTATTTGTTCATTTTCATCATCACGTAGTGTCTTTCAAGTACTAAATTTCTAAGTGTTGGTTCTCTGATATTTTTCATAACCCAACCTAAAGTTTTGAATGTTTATGTATTTTAAATGTTTTTTATTTATTTGATATATATAATGGTATGTATTTTTAATGTTTGTATTTGACCTCGTTTTCTTTTTTTAATTTAGATCTTTCTCACTTGCCTTTACAAATCTATTTCTTTTCATGATAAATCTTTCATAGTAAATATTGAAATGAAAAATTTCCAAATAATATGCCCCATTGCAATGGCATTGTCCTACTATAGCAATGAGAAAAGCGGTCAGATGAAATTCACCAAATTCCTTCGCTTGTCTTTTCAAAGCCGTCGCGCACAACACTCTGGATAACTGACGCCCATTTGTTTGGCAAACAAGATACTGCCAAATCTCAATCGTCCATTTGACTCATCCCCGATGAATACAAGAGGTCCGCCACTGTTTTATATCCTCATAGAGAACACTTCAGCAGGTTACATCTAATCAATATACATTACATGACGACCGTTATTTTTATTATATATAAGATTTGCATAGTTGTGACAAATCAATAGTAGTGAGATCTTTTGAAGCGGATCACATAACATGTCTAGATTTCCAAAGAAGATTTAGTAACAATTAATAAATTTCTCTAATCTATGAGGGGCACTTTAATGTATATTACTTAAGATAGTTACATCCTTCTTTTCAATTAGTCACTTCTTAATGTATAATACTTAATTTGGTGGGAAATGTACAATAAACTAAGCTTTTAATTTTTTATAAAATTCTCTCTGAGAAAATTAACCACGATTCTCAGGGCTTCCATTTCCACATTTGTTAAGGTTTCGCCATCGATCACTACAATGACGCAGACGTATTCCTCTCTTCAAAAGTATGTTTATAACCGTTTTCTCTAACCATTAAAGACTTTATTACAAGATCAAATTTTGTATAAACTTCGTAACCTGGGATAAATCTTTTATTGGAGATTCCATCTTTAAAAGTAACTCTAATAGCTAAGGTGATATTACTTGAAGGCTTATGTGCTTGAATATCTGGATGAACAATGTGATGAATAATGAAATACGTCTAATTCCTTGATGCATTTATGGTTCGCTTATTACAGAACTACATTTCATGCTGAGGTGAGGGGAGACGCTTATGGCTCTGGTTCCTTCATTTATAATCATAGCTTCGAAGCTGTTTTCAGATAAACAGGATGTTCGAAAAGATCATAAGCGTGAAGAAATAATAGCGAAATTGCAGCGTACAGGGATAAATTAGTTTGTCTTTATGCAACGCAATTGACATATATTATTGCTTGTTTTAATAAGGAGAAGGAAAATCTAGCTAATAAATTTAAAGTTAATTTAGAAGAAAAATATAATTAAACTTTCGAATTATGGAGCTGGTTGAGACTAAATCACATAAATTTCCATGGGAAATTTAAATCGAGGAGAAAGCGACATTTTGAGATTATCTAAAAATATTCATCAGCAAATTAATGGATTAGCTGCGTTTTATTTATTAGTTAATTAAAAACTTGATTAATACAAACTTACACGATAAAAAATTGCTAATTAGAGCATTAAAGTTAATTAGGGGAGGGGCTTTTTTAAGGTTCCCAAAAGGGTAAACTTCAACAGTCGAATAATATATATACTGGTAAATCTAATTTTGAAAATTATCTGCTATCGTTAAAAAACAAAATGAGAGATTAGGAATGAGAAGAATGAGATGAAAGATAAAGTTAAACATAGAAAACAATAACTAGTGGCAGAAAAGTATTTGAAAACTAATAGAAATGGACGAAGATGAGGCATGCTATAGTTAACCATTGAGAAGAAACAGAATTATTTGTATATTAAAAGAGAGTTTGAAGATCAATAAATTAATAACGGTGATTGAAAAAATGTAAAATTTTAGTGAATGTATTGATTAATATAATAGAGTAATATTGCATGGTGAGGTCCAAGTCTCCCTTTCCCACTACCCCCCTCTTAACCCCAAGACTTGGTCAGTGAGGCGAGGTCCGAGTACCCCCCACACACTACCCTCACCACACCCCCACCCCTTACCGGATTGTTGATGGAATCTGAGTCCCCCCCCAAACACACACACAATTCATCAAACTTTGGTCATTGAACTTTTCATAGGAATCTCAGTGGACACACAGACACACACACCCACACACCCACACACCCACACACATTGGAGTAAATTGGTAGAACACAGGTGGGCACAGGTGTTTTCTCGTTTCATCCCCTATTTAGTAAATAATTAGGATGTTAGATGAAGCGTAGGCTAGATATCTGAGTATTAATGAAAAGATTACTAATATGTAGACCTTTTCCATTTATTTTTCCGTCCGGAGACAAAGATCTTTGACCTTTTGTTTCGAAGGAATCAGAATCTAACCACCCCCACGCACACAAACCACACACAAACACACACACACACACACTTGAGATATCGGACGCTTGTTTTTTGGTCGCAAAGGCAGAAAAGCTCCAAATCATAGCTCCCACGGTTTGTGACACAAGTGACATGTTTACATATGAAACATTTAATCAAAAGATAACTAAAGTCTAGATCATATTTGAAATATCTAGTATCAAGGAATGAAGATACAAAGAATGCTTGTTTGTTTATCTCCGTCTCCAAAAAGGTCCCAAACCCCGTCTCCAAAAGCTCCTAAACCCCGTCTCCCACCTCATTCACCACCACACCCCCTCAGCTCTTTTTAATTGACCCTTTTCCCTACAACCATTATATGCTTGTCACTAAATATTTCCCACCCCCAATCTGTAGAGATATAAAAACCAATTCCAAATATTCTTTATTTATCATTATAATGCATAGTTTGCTAGGAAGAAGCCTTTTTTCTCTTTGTTCAGCTCCTCGAATATTAAAGATTTTAACTAAGTGTAAGAATATGGAGCCATTAACAGAAGATGAATGGGTGTTATGTGGTGAGATATATGACTTTCATCAACATTTCACGGTTTGTCAGTTGACATCTTAGTTCACAGAGTAAGTCATTTTCTTATTGTAACTTGTTTTAAAAAGATTCAAGGTTGTTATAATGATTTATTTTACATTTAAATTCAAATATGCATACATTATTCTACCGAATAATAAAGCGAAAAATAACATTTAATTTATACTATCCAAGCTTACATAACTACATATAATCAATACAATTTTGCATATAAGCTAAACAATTACATATTTTCCAACTACAAATTAATATTTATTGAGTGTACAATTTTAATTTTTTTACATTCTACTACAGGTATGCCTTACTTGTAAACTCTGAATGGACGTAAGATAATAATTTTATTCATTTTTACTAAGTTTTATGAATATAAACATCGTTCTGAAACCCTCGACATAGGATGTCAAAGTAATACAAAAAAATGTTCATCAAGAAACAAAGCTATCCAATGCAATCCAGGGCGATGGCTGAAGTCCATATTAATGATATAAGTTACTGCTAATATTAAAGGTTGACAGAGGTGAGTGTCTCTCGCAAAACCGCCATAAAAATCTCATTTTGTATTTTTATTTCCATACAATAATTCTTCTATTTATATTGCATTGATTTTATTAAGAATAAATTAGTACGTTTGTAGACATATCTATCTCAATAACAGACTGAAACTCTCTATATATAACAAGAGAAACCAGGTCTATTAGTGGAGATCTAAACTGTAACTTTATTGATAATGTTCAATGTTGAATAGAATTGAAGCATTTTCCAATACAAATACATAGTACTCTTTTCCTTATTTTGATTAATACAATAAACTGGATCAGCATCATGTGAATAAACTAATTCCGATGGTCTTTGAACTTCATTCCCGTTTATATAAATAGTGATGCGATTCACATTATAAGGTTTAAATTCAAACGTGACGCACCATAGCTACTTGAAAATCCCATATGGTCAAACATATCAATTACTACGCTGGTAGGTATTGTCTCCATGAAGATATTAGCCGCACTCTTAATTGTTATTCCACTCACAATTGTAAAATTTCGCATACGAAATGGTGTTATAGTGTATTTAGCGTTTGATGTAAACAACCTATTTTCCATCTCCAGATGAGTTGATGCTGAGGCGGACTCTACTTAGATAAAGCAAACTCTCTAATAATTCTATTTTAGCTTCTAAGTCGGTCTGGTTTCAAAATAGTGTAAATAAATGTGGTGCTCTAGATAACTTTATCTTTAGTGAGACTCCATTCATCAACAGCTTATGTTGCGAGAAGAAATCGGTGTGTAATTTTTCATATACGTGAATTATTTTTTTCTTCGCTCTGCTATATTTCTTTTATATACGTTCTTTACTAGAGTAACACCCTGCAATGGAAAGAAATGTAGATTTTTCTTCCTCAGTATAGTTCAACAAGGTCTCCAAATATGCCTGATAGGGTAATTATTTCCAATGGAATTTACCGATATTTCATTTTAATAAATATCAACATAGCTGAACAAAGTGTGAAGAATATTATTTTCCAGAAAAATATTTTCATCATCCTCAAATTCGCTTTCGTCGGCATTCACAATTCTGGCTTTAATATAGAGATAAACCTCACTCGGGTCTATAAAATGCTGTCCGCTCCCAGATATATAATATTCAATTGAAGTAAGATCTGAAGAGATATTGCTTAGTGGAGAGAAGGACGGATAATTGCTATCAACGATGTAAGTTTGGGTCGATGGAACGGTAAACAGATCAAGTTCTGACTTCGAACACATTTAACTTGCTCGATAAGGAGCATTCATTTTTACACGTGTATGATTTACAGCCGATGATAACTCTATGAGAACATCTATGAAATGTGTGCTTATTTACTACACCTATTTTTTCCGATCTCCACTCATTATCACTCATATTTTAACGTTTTTCTAATATATCGTCTAGTATCTTTAGTAATAGTATTTTTGGTCCCTATCAGCTGATCTTTCAAAGCTAGCTTTGCGGTCTTTCCATGCATAATATCCTGAACGGTATCAAAACTGGTGAAAATGGCCACTTTCCTAGATAGGGAGCACCACTCTTTAGATAGGGCGCCGCATTTCTAAATAGGGAGGAAAATAGGACTTTAAACCTATGTTCTCTTTGACTTCTTAACTCTTGAAACATGCATGGGCCTTTCAACATTTTATATTAGTTTTAGTGTCTTCTTCTAATATGTAGTTTTATCATCAAATGACCAAGAAAGAATGGAAACTTTTCCCCTTCAACCGTTATTATATAGATATAAATTGATCTCAAGTCCCGAGAGCTTAGATTCAGATAGTGTGGATTATCAAAAGTTATACAGAATGAACTATCATTAAAGGAATGGTCATTAATTTTCAACAACCTCAACTGGGTACCGCCCACTAACTGATATTCTACAAGGTTAGAGTAAATGTAACATGATTTCAGATAAGATACAAGATCAGGAAAATCTATATTACACGCTATACAATTATTTAATTTGGACAATATCATCTGTGGCGCATCATTTCATTATACTGAAAAATTCTTCTGACAGATTAAATGATTGATTTTCTTTCCTTCTTACATTGGGCAATAAACGTAAGGTGAGATTAAAACATAGTCAGTAGACATTTTCCGTTGCGTTTGTCCGATTGAAACGGTAAATCTTGAGATGATAATTGCTGTCTCATTTTAAGATTCATTTACTCTATGAGTGCTTTTTCATTTTTATAATAGCCGGCGTCTATTTATATCTCATCATAAGCATAGTCAATACCTTTTATTTTTGTTTCCTTTCCTCTTGCAAATATAGTATTCGATGCATAATTATAGACTGTGAATGCATGTTTAAGCTAAGTAATATTATAGATATTCCCTGTAAATTGAAACTCACACTCCTACTTAATACTGGCAAAGTTATGTTATAATAGATTTGTGCAATTCAATTTTATAGTCCGAGATGGTCTTTTGAGATTTAACATCCAGGGAGGATGAGAAAGGAAGGGTAACATAAAAACTCTCTGACTCCATCTTCGCAACTGTTAAAAACCTTTCTCATCTCCCAACTTTATATAATTTCACGAATGCATATGTTCAAGGTTGTGAGGTGATATCGCATGGCTTGACGTATAAGTTAAATGAATTTAGGTACCCTCGCTATTTTACTAAATAATGCCTGTTTTTTCCATTCCCCTTAACTTTAACTATATCCTCTACTACATATTTCTTACGAGAGTCAAACTTTACTATCTGTAGATCTTCTTCCTAAATCCCACCTTCAATATGGTCTCCATTAAAATCTCTAATCTAATACAGGTCGAATAGATTAGAAATCCTGTAAATCCTGTAGATTTCTTCGCTCCACCCTGCCTCGTATCCGTTTTCAAATTACTGGAAACGCTTGAGATTCTAACATAATCGCTGATCTCATATAGGAACCTCTTTTTTTAACTTTAGCTCTTTAATTTGGTATAGCAACATCGTATATAAATTTAAACAGTGTATTGACATTCATTCTATGTCTATAATTATTATAAGTCCTTGCAAAATCATCTAACACGTCGATGTACGAGGGGCGGTCAATAAGTTTTGCAATTTGGATATAAGGAAACGAGATATGAGGAAAAATCTTTTATTATTTTTCAACCTAACTACCCGTGACTTCAATGCATTTGTGCCACTTGTCCCTGAAGCTTCGAATTCCACTCCTGGAGGGGGAGCTGGACATCTTCATTGTCCCCAAACTGGCGTCCACGCAGTGCAACCTTAAGCTGGCGGAATAAAAAGTAGTTGCTAGGGTCCAGATCTGGACTGTAGGGAGATGGTTGAGCTCCCTGAATCCGCGCTCGCGCCGGGCAGCTTGTGCAACTCTGGCCATGTAGACAGGGGCATTGTCGTGGAGGAGCAGGACACCGCTTGTCAACCCTCCACGCCGCTTTTGACGGATGCACTTCTTCAACCCAAACAGTTTCTCCGCGTAATATTGGCCTGTGATGGTTTTTCCACAGGTGCATAGTTTATTATCAACGCTCCCTCAGAATCCCAGAAGATGGTAGCCATGATCTACACGCCTGAGGGTTTTGTCCTAAACTAGATGGGGGGCGGAGAGCCCCTGTGCTTCCAGGTCATGCTTTCGAGCTTGGTCTCGGGATCCCAGTAAGGAAACCACGTTTCATCACCTGTCACTAAGCATGACTCGAATCCTGCCGGGTCTTGTTTGTATAGGAGCAGCAGCTCCTCCGAACTTGGGGCGTGGGGTTTCTAGGGAGCCAACGGGCAGAGACCTTGGTCATAGCTAAATTGTCGTGGATGATGTTCATAACCCTTCCATGTGAAATTCTAAGTTCTCGCTTAATTTGTTTGACGTTCACCTGTCAATTTTCAAGGATCATCCTCTCCACATGGGCCACATTGTGTTTGTTGGTCACGTCGGAGGGGGTTCATCTTCAAGGGACTCTCAACCATGGCGGAACTCCCTACTCCAGCGAGCAATGGTTTCATAGGATGGGGCGGTGTCGGTGTACACTGCATCTATGCGTTTATGGATCTCTTTTACATTCTTACCTTCTTTAGTCAAAAATTTGATCACTGCGCGCTGCTCAACCTTCTCCATTATTGAAAAATTTATGACTTACGATCTGCGATCAGCTACTGCTTCTTAATTATACGAGGCAGGAGCGTGCGGCTCCAGGTCCTGAATTTTCATAACTTGTCCTAAAACTCCCACAAACAGCCATCCCCTTCCTTTGTTTTGGCCCTACCGATTCGCAAAATTTACTAACTGCCCCTCGTATTTTCATGTCTCATTATAATAGAAGGACCAGACTTTTTATGTGTTTTTAAGGACCCACGGCGCCTCGATTGACGCAAACAGATTATTTTTAATTTTAAAGGAGAAATATAAAAAGCTGTGGAAAAAAGTTATTTAAGTAACAAAATGAACATATTATCTTGACATTTAGATAAAGCCATTAATTGTTTGCATCAAAATAAGTATTCTATATATCCCCAATAAATGAGAATTATAATCTATGAACAACATTCCTCACAAAATCTTATCTCACGCTTGCCACATAATGTTTATTTACAGACTCTATACATTTCTGTGGTTCTGTTTCGACACTTAGCACTGTCACATGTACGTCTAAATTTATTTAAAGAAGTACTAGTGTCATCAACTGGCAATTTACTAGTTTTTGAGCGACTATGCGGGGAATCACAACAAAGCTTCTCAACAACATTTTGAACATATTCCCTCCGGCAAATGTCAGATTTACATAAGACACTTTTGTATATTACCCAACTGTTGATAAGAGCCAGATCCAAAATATTATAAAAAACATGCATGCCGGCTTTGATCGAATAATGCCTTGCCATTTGATCAATCACATCCACTCCTACCTTATTTTTGTCATAAAAATGTATGGATTCAGGCTCAAAATAAGCGCAGACTTTGATATTTTTCTCTGGTATGCTGTTAGTGTAACCGGAGGCTTCTCTGTAGATTTCAAAACCAGAGTTACATGGATTGGTTTAACCTTTTTTAACACTTCTGTTAATTCTCTTCTTTTCTGGCGAATTGTTCCAACGAAGCAGCAATTTTGTTTTGCCAGCTGCAAAAAAAGGCCTAAGGAAGTAAAATAATTATCACATGACATTGTAGCCTTTTTGAATAGTGAAGTCTTTAGTTTCAGGACTACACTATTAGGCACACTAACATCATTACTTCTTTCATCCTTTCTTCCGACACATGGAATTCCGTTGAACAAATACTTGTTTTACATCGACGGCCATCCAGAATCTCAATCTAAATTTGTTTAGTTTATGTTGCATATGCTGTATGAATTTGTAACGTACTTTGCTTAGTAGTGATTCTTCATTAACTCTCATATATTCTTCCAGAATAAATGCTTTCTGACAGTTTTAAATGAATGGATCCCATATTGGTGATGCTAAGCAAAACTTATCTTGAACTAGATTCCTTTTCCTCTCTCTATTTTTATCAAAGCAGATATATCTCATTATTTGGAGAAATCTATTGCGGGGCATAGTTTTATTAAACAAAGGGCATCCCCAAGAGCAATTCCACATACCTTTGATAGGTCAGATTCTTCTCCCAATAAAGCTACGAACAACAATTATAACACCCATAATTTTTTCTAGTTCATCTAAACTAACAGAATAGTTTTTGTCGCCAAAAACTCTTAGACCCTCATCAATTGTATAGTTCTAAATATTTCTAAGTATTGGATCATTGAACAAAAACCCTAAAGGAAGAAAGAGGACTATCTCTGATTAGTAGGGCTCGATCTTAATTTTAGCACATTATGTTGCGGTAAACGGCCACATGCATGCTAAGATGGATCATCAAACTGCCAAAAAGATCCATCTTTACCTTCAAGCATTAAGAAACATTTGCTATGCTATCATTGCTGCTATATTGTTCATTATTTAGTAGTACTGTACCTATGTTGTTTGATTCTTGATGACTAGAATTAGATAAGGATTCATCAATAATATTATATTCATTTTCTGAAAGCACTTCATCAGTATCAGAAAGCTCGGCATCTGATGAATCATATGGTATGTATATAAGCTGTTCTAATATTTGTTTAGTAGTTTGTTTTTTAGCCATGTAAATTACTATGGAGGGTTTTCAAAAGTAAATTTTATTACAAATTGATTATAAAAGCTGAAAAATATAAAAAATGGTTAGTAGTTATTCATTTATATAACAAATAATAATTTATAGCTTTACACACAAATAAAAAATGTACAACAGTGACAAAAAAAAAACCGCATTCGTCTCACTAATGGCAACTGACTAACTATGAGAGACAATGAGCAAGACTAAGAACTAAAAACAAGCATTTCCAAACGTGTTTATACGTGAAAGCGCGGACAAATGACGAAAACTGGCCATGCGTCAATTGAAGCTACCCGTCATTTTAGGTAGTAGGAGATCTGATTTTTTTTCAGTTGCTACAATCTACGTATAATAGACAATATGTATAGGCACCATAGAAACAAGAAAAGTAATACATCATGAAATAAAAAGCAATATTATTTTTAAAATTATGACAATTTTAAAAATAAAAATGCGTCAATTGTCACCATTGTTCCTTCTAGTTTTAAAAGTAAAATATCTGAAAAGTGTTTACTTTATAGTTCTTTGTACTTGCTCCACAAGGCTAGGTTTGTTTAGTGAGTGAACATGATATACGCTGATTCGCTCAATAAGCCTTTCATCTTTTAACCTAGAATCCATCTGGTTTCTTCCATGAGATTTCGTATAGCATTTAACACAATGTGATCCGTCTTCTCCTTTAAAGGAATTAGCTAGAGATATATAGAATATACGTCAATTACAAAGAATATGTAACGTACATCATTATTAAACTTTCCAACTTAGACATCACAGTAAGATCTAGCTGCCAAATCTTGTTTGGACCTTGTGCTTTTACATGATTTGTCTGTAATCTTTACACATAGGTTTGTGTAGTGTATAGCTTTTCATATCAGATCTTTTAGCGATCTTTTTTTACAGATTGGAATAGCCAATTTACTTCACCAAAACATGTTCGCAGACTCGTGGATGTACGAGTATATAACCATAACAATGAGCCGTTCATTTTTAACTGAATATCTGCTCAGTTTAACATCTTATATAACTATTCAATAAAAACAGCTTAAATTAAAAATCTAATTTTATTTTACATCTAGGTTAAAATACATAATTTCAATTAGAATTTCATGGATGTCTGCAACCTTATTACTTTGTACACATTTACTGATTCTCTGAATCAAAAGGGCTGGGTTAATCCAGTCAAGAAAATGGTATTCGATATGCAACAGATAAATATTATCAATATGTATTTTTAATCCAACTTTATATTTTAGAAAAGTAATATCAGAATTATTTTTAACATAATCTAGAGTTTTAATAAACATATTTGTTAAGGAATTATGGTCTAATAAAAAATTATTTTTAGCAACGGTGAACTTAAACTTTCTTCTTGCAAGTCTCGATGACGCATGCTGGGGACACGCCTTCCTCTGGACTTCCTCGGAGAGACTAATTGATAGATAGATATTATATTAAATTTTCTGTCCCGTAATGGTGACGTAGTCATAAAGATCCCTGAGAAAAATTCTTTCACAAGTTCGATGGAACTCATCAACGATATATTTTTTATATACTCATCCTCTGTGATGGTCGGTGGAAGTTTTCAACACTCATCGAATCCATCGTTGAGTGCAAGATAACAAACATCAACCGCATTCTGTAAACATTTCGTCTGATGAAATCTTTAATGGAATTCATCTTCAAGTTATAGAAAAGTATTGACTTCATATTAATTTTACAGCGAGTTTTTTAAATCGTGGATGAATAAACTTTTCATCCCTTTTTCAGTAAATACCGAAATGGATACTTAGAAATAACCTGTTTGTATTTGCCCTCACTACACACTTTAGCAGTTTTACACCTATTCCTTAACCAATCAAGCTACATAGGGGAAAGTTCCTGTTTTAACCTGTATATTGCTCCGAACACAAGCCAAAACTCATCCTCACTAAGGAATAGTTTATCGTTATATCGAATTCTTTTGTAGGTTTTTTCAAAGAGCACTCTAACATAAGCAGATTTTTTTAGTAATCTTCAAAAGGCAGAATATATTAATTTTATATTCTTGTTGTATAATTTGCTTTACCTAAAATCAAGACATGGCTTCTTGCGTGTGCGTATTTGAGGAGATCTGGACAGCCAATGATACAAAGTCTGATAGGATAGGATTTCTTCGACACGATTTGAATATTCAAGAATTGCTTTGTGTGGAGTGGCCACTTAACCTTTTACAATTTCTTGTTGGTCTGTCTAGTTGCTATCTTTCAGCGGTTAAATTGATTAATAGTTCAAACAGTTCCTTAGTTTATTCTGTTGATGTTAAAGAGAAGTACAACGTGTGTTTGTACGATCCACTGAGTTTGATGTAGAGAAAGTTGAAGTGTTAGTAATATTTTTTAACTCTTCCCGACGTGGCGAGTTTTTATGATAGACTTAGGGAAATTAGAAGATATTAATTTTACTTATACTTCCTTTATGGCGGAGGGGAGAGGATCTTTGCCACGTTCTGGCTAAATCATTGAGTAGGTGAATAATGTTAGATTGTGGAGAAGTCTTTTAACATCGATTGTAATTACCCCATCATTACTACAACTAAATACCTGTGTATCTTTTAATATCTGATAAATTAATCTACCTCTTTCAGGAACACTAGGTTCTAGTGTTTCCAGTACTTTATCTGCATAACCGTTTATTTGATCCTTGCGACTCTCATCAAATTTAACGGTAGATGTGTTCACAACCTTATAATACTGATTCAAGTAGTGTTCCAGCGTGTTCTGGTAAAGGATCACACGTCTATCTTGTGGGATGTGTAAATTATTTAGTATAGTTGTCAACTCTCTCTCCAAAGATAAAAATCTTTCATGCTGTGGGATTAACTTTGACGGTACTTTAATCTCTTTTTCGAGATAAACAATCATATTTTTCATATTATTAGGTTGAATAGGATAGGTTCTATAACAGATAATAAAATCGGTAGAGAAGATCCTTCTGGCTGATTTATTATTTTTTTCTTTAGATTTATATGCGCTGGCTTCCGAAATAACATACGTATTAACCGTTTGAATCGTAATATGTTTTGCTTCTGCAATTTTGTCATAGGAACATTAACTTTTATTTGATTAAGACACATTCCACATATACATTTGACAAATCCCTATGCATGCTTCCTACGATTGATTTTTTCATCTTTTTAGAGTGTGTGGGGAACGTATGAAATAGATACGTATATCTTTTTATTATATGCCTCATTCTAAAAGATATACGCGCTAGATTTCGTTTGGAAATATTCGTGTCCATAATGTAACTCGTACAGTGTTTCCCGGACTGAAGTCTCAAAGCAAATAACAATAGGGCCTTGAGACGGCTTCTTTATATATTCTCATGAAGCTGTTCCGTTCCCCAGGCATTATTTTGTCAGCGAATATATTTATCTGAGAGATGTCTCTTTTCTGGCTAAATAAGACTAGATTGTGGCAATTCAAGGCAATATTGCACATATAAGAATTTTTATAAAATAAATTTTGGGCCAATAGGAATATAGAGATAATCTTATGGTGTGAGGTCACTGTAAATATATCTGATATATTTGCATTTCTCTTTTGGATTAAGGCAGCTAAAATAAGGAGTCGATTACTTCTTCCATTCAAAGATGACACACCATACACACTTTCGTCGCTTTGCCATAGAGTGTAACACTAGATTATTCTATAAACGTGTTTCGCACACATCTTATCTTTATTCCGGTGTATACGTAATAGGAATAAGGTTTTTCACTTGATGTCAGCCCAATGATGGATGAAGTACATAGGGATATAAATTTAACTTTTTCACACTTCCTTTACTCATCCTTTCCTTTTGTATAATTAATGAAGTAACTTTTTCAGATAAACATATACAAAATCTTTTCTCTACAAATTATTTTTTTCATACTTCCTACACTTATGGTCTCTCTTTGTATAATAAATGAGCCAACTTCTTCCAGATAATTATATACAAAATCTTTTTCTCTCTCTTTTTTACCTTATCCAAAATGATGTTTATTCTTCCTGCAAAACGAAAGCGGAGCTACCGAAACAAGCTAACCTCTTCCTCTTTACCCAACCCCTTATCTAGTGAAGGTATCAGAAGTGAAACTTTACCCATAACTAATTCTGCTGCAACTAGTGTGTCTAATAAAGACGACAACGATGATAATGATGAGGATGTTAGGGATGATAGATTTTCATTGGTAATTTTTCATACTTCCGTTACTCATGCTTTCTTTTGGATATTGAATGAATGAGCCAACTTCTTTTCAGATAATTCTATAAAAAATATTTCTCTCTCGCTTTTTTAGTTCATCAAAACTGATGTATATTCCTCCTGCAAAACGAAAGCGGATCTACCGCAACAAGTCATCCTAATCCTCTTTTAACAACCCCTCATAAAGTAAAGGGGGCAGCGTTGAAATTTTACCCATATCCTATTCTACTCTAACTAGTGTTTCCAATGAAGAATACAACGTCGATGATGAGTTGGGTGATAAAGTTTTGTCCTGTCGCCATATGTGATAAAATTCATGAATGGCAAAATAAAATTTTAATCTATTGCTCGCGTGACGACACTTCCCTTTCACCTCATTTAAAAAAACAATAGTTCTAGAATAATAAATCCGGTATTGAATATTAAAATCAATTGATCACCTGTTAGCCAGTGCCAGAATTACGATCTTAAAGGTTTTGCAGCAAGATCTTTGTAAACATTACAACTTTGAAAACAGTATATTGAGTCATTCACTCATTTAAATAAATTTTTAGGTAGGTTTAAATAATGCCTACCATTGTTCTTTATAAATTTTACACATAAGTAAATAGTAATTATTATTGATAGTTTTAAATATATGCAAATTAAAGATCATTTACTTTGAATATGTAGCTATCCTGAGAGCTTGGGAGACTTAAAGTAAATTTGTACCAAAATAATATTTAAAGCTTTGCACTTTCAAATCCTTATACCCTTTTAATAAAGCAAATTTTTTAAAAATGCATTTAAATTAAAACGTTCCTTAGTAAAAGACCTTTTCTGTTGAAAATATATGATAGAAAATATTATGACCCTTTAGAAAGGTTGCTTTTGTGTTCTTGTGTCACGATTATTTTCTAGGCTTACTTGTTGGATTGTGTTCCATTGTATTTTCATACTTTTTATCAATTTTTATTCTATTCACTATCGATCATTGGTTGATCTACAACTACTACCAGTAGAACATATATAATTCATTATAATATACAATGGTACAAATATGTTCCATTGTTTTTAAATTATTTATTATATAGTAACATAAATCATACAAAATTAAAATCTAGTATTTTATATTAGTAAAATTTCATGTTTTTCATCTTTACTTCTTCCTTTAAATTCACTTAAAATAATTTTTAAAATAATAAGACCTGAAAGTAGCAAATGCTATACTAAAACAACAAAATAAAGACATTTCTTAATAAATTTCATTTATGATTATGATTTATAAATAAATATAAGAAAATCATTTTTTTCCGATTACTTAAAATTTAATTTTTGTTTTTCTAGTTACATTCTTCTACAAATTCTAAAAAATCCATTCATCGATTATACCACCACCACCCAAAAAATCAAAACTGACGGAAAGAAAAAGTTCAGAAGAAAGAGCGGGAATATGAAACGAAAAGTAGAAATCGGATATTCTTACCAAAAGGGAAAGAAGGCCGTCCTTGGCTTCTCTACAATGAAAAAATATGATGATATGTGCTCCTTACCAGTTGCAAATTAGTTCCCTTCTGCAAATGTCAGTAAAGTTTATTAATTTTAAAATATCTCTCAACATCAAAACTAAAAAGAGCATAAAATAAATTCATCAAGAAGTTGGCTAAAAATGCAAAACCTGGAGAAACCGAAGGGTTATCTGGTTCTTCTGTCAATGAACAAAAGACAACTCCAAAAATTAAGCATTATATATCGAAATGCTCACTGCATTGCTCTGCAGTGTATGCCCTACACCTAACTTGCAAACGTATGTAAGCTTGACAAAGCAAAGAAATTGGATGTTGGTAAGTGTCGTAGAATAGGCTCTCGACGATATACCATATATAACTATTCGTTGAGGGAATTATTATAATATTTTGAGTGCGTGGTAATCTGATTGACTGAAGTTAGTTCAAAAAGGGATAGGTGGCCTGGAGAGGCTTATTTATCTTTAATATGCTTAAGAAGTGGAACAGAACACAAGGATAAATAATATGGATACCATTAATAAAATAGAGTTTTATTAATTAAACTATCAACAACACACCCAAAATATTTTTACATAAACGGGGAATGAGAAGGGTCGTGGGAATATCTGACTAATCTGAGGATTAAGATTTGGAGAGATTTGAAAAGGTAAACAAACAAAAAAGGAGGGAATGATTCGCTAAACCATTTGAAGCACAGGGTTGCGGTGACAAAAGGTTAAATGATTAAAGGTAATGCTCAGCTTACGTAATTACAAAGTTGTTGTGCAGAGGAAGACGATGCGAAGGGATCTTCGGTCCAACTGGCGATTTCCAGCAGAAGGGTTCTTCGGGGGGTTGTCCTTAACAAGGGATAAAGACTGTCTTCGAGAAGTGAGAGCGACGTGGGGCTCGGAAGTACGAGCGATCCTTGTGACAGCAAATCGGATATGTTCTAGATGAACAATTGAGGTTATTGTTGAAACTAAGCGTTCTCTTGAAGAACGTTGAAAAGGGGGGAATTAAATTATCCGGACGTGATGTCTTGGGAACGAAAGCCGTTTCTAGAGGAACGGGCTTGAAGAACAATGGCTGTTCTAACATTGTTCTTTTTCTGAACAACAGGGACGGGGGGTAAGAACCGTTTCTTGTCAAACACGCTAAAAGAACAATGGCTGTTCTAACGTTGTTCTCTATCTGAACAACAGGAGACCTTGTTGACTTGGCATCTCGAAAGGCACGAACTTTGGCACTCAAGGGATATTGTCCTCTTCTGGACAATAAGGGGTTTCTCGGCAGAGTTTCTAGGTGCACAAGGGAGACTGGATCGGCTTGATGCCTCGCGAAGATAATCTGGACCTGCCTCAATTGGCAAAAGTTACGGTATAAATAGCTGGAGCCATCTCCATGGCGTAGGCGATAATTTTTGGGGGGACTTCGTGTGAATGTCCCAGTGGTGCCTGGAAAAATACCTTATCTGCCCATAAGCCTGATTCAATCTTGCGAGATTGACGTATGGAGGTGAAACAGGGGAGTGAACCTCCTTAATTGAACATTGGTTGAGATGGGAGATAACACGCTTTTGCTTACTCTCGCAGGAAGGTTGCACGTGGGTAAGCATGTGGGTAAGCATGGTTAACATGTGATAGAGACTGAATTAAAGCAGCCTCAGACCGTTATATCACAGTTAGCAATACAATACCACAAAAAAAGGAAAAAGAATTTACTGAAGCCATTGCAGCCAATGAAAGAGAAAAGTTAAAGCATAGTTTAGAATAGATGACCGTTTGTCTCGTTGATGTCCAATGGATCAACATACGCTGCAGTACTTTAAAAAGAGATTCTGTATCATTGGTTTGCTCAGAAAGAAGAAAAATTGGTCCTTTTCTTTGGAATCCAAGCGCTGACAGAGGCAAATGTTGATGGAAATCTGGAAGCCAACAAGCAACTTATGAAAAGGATTGTAGGAGAAAGTTACATGAACTGGTCACAATGACTCGTAAGAATTGCAGCTGATGGAACCTCTGTGATGATGAGTGAAACAAATTAAGTTTTGCATAAGTCAAAAGGTGACAACGAGCACATCATCGCGATTCATTACCTGGGTCTTTGCATTGAACTTTGTTTTAAAGACTCTATGAAAAACACTGAATGTCATAATAAGTTGCCTCTCCTTCTAAAATTACTTATATTATTTACAAAAAATAAGCCAAAAATAAAGCATAAATGAAAGAATCCTTCGTCACCTTAAATAAAACGCATATGTATCTCAAAAGAATTGGTGGCACGTGATGGTCCTTGCATCTTCAGAGAGTGATAGAAATTTTACTGAAAGGATTTTCAGAATTCGCGCATTATCCTTCTAACATAATTTTCAATTTTCAATATATTTTTATTTAAAATTAGACATATAAAAGTTTGGTACGAATTAATTCTTCTAATATTTTACTATGGTGAGTAAGTGTTAAATTCATTCATTAAACAATTACTTCAAATTCTAATAGAAATATTAATATTTAATGTTGATAATATTTGGATATGAAATTATATTTCATTTTAATATACAATTCAATTTGATGGATGATTGGGGATAAAATATTTTATGATTGATTAATGGTTTATATGCAATTAATATAGGCATTTGAATATTTGAATATGTTTTTCCAGGTTTTGAGGTCAAAGAAATTTACATCCTGCAAAATCATTTCCGTCGGGTTTTGGTATCTTTCGACACAGGTCAAATCTCAGATTAATCGTCGTCCCTTAAATCGAAGATTTACGACCATGAATGGGAATAAATTTTAACATATTTATGTGGCAGGAACCGAATCCTAAGTATGGAGCAGAGTTAAAAAATCTACTCCCTCATGGAAAGTCTACTTTATTGACAATGAAACGGAAAAAACTGCAAGTAGATGTAGTTTGAACTCTTCTCTTGACACTCTAATGAGGGTCCACCTCACTTCTCCAGATGTCGCAAGCTTCGACTTTCAAAAACCATTATACTGTAAATATGGCTGAATCTAAAGAGTCGAAGATTTGGAAAGTTTAACAGGGATGCTGTAGATGACAGTGAAGAGAGTGACGAATGTGAGAGTTTAAGTGAAAGCAGCGATGATATTGGAGATGTAATTATAAATTATAATAGAAAAAACGTTTTCTGTTTACATATTTTTAATTTTTTCGAGCGATTGAAAATTTAAAAGGGTGATAGGAATTTTAGGTCTTTTCGCCCAAAGCTGACAATAAATTTAGCTTGGGGACATATTAAATGCGTAAAGAAGTAAAAATAAATATTAAGGAGTATGTAATAAAATGAGTAAATAGGATACTATAGAATGATGAGGAGACTTTGTGTAGAGAGAAACAGAGTGAGTGAAGCTGGTGGCCATAATGGTTTGAAATAAATGGCCAATGAATGATATGCATTTGTGACACTAATTTTTTGTGGCAACTACTGGCAGTGATAGTACTAAACTGTACGTAAGTAGGTATGTTTTGCGTATGTTTTTATTCGCCACCAAAACGAACTTGACATTACTTCTTTTACGGGGGCTGTCAAGGAAAACATTCGATTTTTTTTGCTCTTGAACAACAAATAATTAATTTATCTATATTGCTTAAATATGTGAAAGAGCATTGTAACAAAGGAAAAATAGAACTTTTCTCTTAAATAAAAAGTGCTACTAAGAAATAAATCGCTTCATTGCACTGAATTCATTTGCTTCACTTTAGGCACTAGGAAATAAATGTAACTCTATATGAATTGCTAATTAAGTTTTATCATCTGTTAAATTTTGTAAACGCACTGAGTGAATTATATTCTCCTTCTAGTTAGGTGCATTTATACAAGAAACTCGGGTAGAAAACTTGTCAGGCAATGGCGGTACGAGTATCTTGCTAAAAGTGATTAGCGGCGATCCTTTACCTTGAAATGCGGTGATGATGTGTCAAGAGGTTTAGTGTATTTAGCGAATAACCGCTACCATTGATACCAGGAAAAGATGGAGAGGTCTCAAATTGATCCAGGCAAAACGCCTAGGCATCTCTTCATGTGCAGAAACCTGAATAAACCCTGACTAGACTGGAATGATGAAGGTGAGATCCGGGTTTTATTCCTCATTATATCGGGGTAGACTGTTTGGGAAAGATAAAATTTCCCCTAAAAAATTATTCTCGAAAGAAATGAAAAGTAATTGCAAGAAGCATATCTGCAAAACGTAAAGGTTGATTTCACTCCCTCTTATTTCACAGAGGCAGCTCAAAGTTCGGCCGGCAGTTTGCCTTTGGCCTTACAGGCAGAGGCTCGTTTAAGTATGTGTAAATTCAAGAGTTGGGATACTCAACAGAGGGTTTAAATTGAATAAGTTCTTAGAAAATAAGAGTTTGGAAGGATAGCTGATCACATATAGGGATAGAGAAATAGCAATAAAAACGAAAAAGAAGCAATAAAATTGGATTCTATAAAACTCATAGATTGCTCAGTTCATAAGATTTTAAGAGTTCATTGATTGATATACCAAAATGAAGGATGACAAAAGTTCAATTCAAGTAGATGCTTTCAAAGGAAATATAAATTCGAGACAATACGCAAATAAACGTTTTATTTAAAAACGCAAAATATTAATATTAAAACTGACCCTTGTGCCTTAATCTTGGAATAATGTAAAGAGGATTAAATACCAGAAAGGACAATGATAGAAAAAAGTACATGTAGAAAATAAAAGAAAAGTTATCCATATAGAGGAATGTTTCAGAAGATCTAAGCAGTTTAACGCATGCGGATAGCGTAGCTTAAAATTATAGACGTAAAATATAATTTATAAAGAGAAGGGGTGATAGAAGTGGGAGAAAATGTTTCGAATAGAAGTGAAGAGACGCAAGAAAAGTTAGAGAAATGAGTGTGTTGACAAATATATTAAGTTTCAAAAGACAAATGTTATAATGAAAAAGGGGAAGAAAAGAGAGGCAGAGAGGGAAAGTAACTTCAGTATGCCATTAAAAAGTTAAAATTCGGATGAAGAAATAGGGATTAAAGACGCAAAATTTGAGGAATAAATTAAAAAATTAAATCAGTAAGCAAGGCAATTAGCATAAAATTCTAAAAGAAAAGAGTGAAATTAATGAAGAAAAATATTTTTATTGAGAAAATATATATTATTAATGCACTTATGGATAATGTAAGTGAATATAGAATGATAAAAAATCAAGAATATAACGGAAGAATAATGGAAATCTATATTCCAATAGAGGGTGACACGAGATCAAATTACAGATATAAGGACCTAAAAGACCCTAAGATCCATTCGAAGCGAGTTTAAGAAGATCAAGTGGAGGTGATTCTGACATCAGATATATGTAAAGGGAAGATCAAATGATGATAACGATCGTGAATTAAAATTATTTCGAAGTAATAAAGCATTGTAGCAAGAAAAGATGTTGAAGAATACTTGAGGTATGCGGAGACGGAGGGATAGTGAACTATTCTGGCTCAGCTTGGAGCTCCCTAGTTATTGAAAATTGAGTGAAAGAAATATAAAGAGAAATAAAGAATCAAGGGAAGAAATTACATTGAAAAGCTGCATGGAAATTGTCATCTTGAGACTATTCAGGAGTATTAGAAAAACTTTGACAGACTGGAAAAAAATAATACATGTATAAGGAAAAGATCAAAATGAAGGAAGTAAATAAGATGTAGATAATCTACTTTTTGTACTGTTATAGAAGATAAAGAAAATAAAAATGTATAGGTTATTATAAATATGGATAATGAGTTTGATAGCTAAAGAATGATTGTGACTTCTGAGTCTGCAAAATAACTAGGTATGAGATAGTGAGAATGGAAGTGATAAAGAAAGACTAGGTAGTAGTCTAGTTATTTAGAGTAGAAACGTAATGGATTAAATATGACGGAAGTTAGGCTAAAGTTAAATAAATTAAGGGATGATATATATACATATATATATAGTTGGGTAGCAGCCTTTCTTGAATGCAAATTTTGTTGAAAACCTTGGTGTATTTCGCCTTAATTAATTTCCTTTGGCAACTTTCTCTTCTTCTAACTATTCTTTTTATTCCATCTTGTAGATGGTGGATCACTTATCCTGTATTTATCTCTCTTTTAAATGAATGTGTTTGGTAAAAACCAAACTAAATTGCTAACCTTTCGATCTTATTCGATCATCTTCGGAGCGTTTTGATATGTTCTTGCCTTCTTTACCGATGTAATGAGGGGAGGAAGGATCTGACAGAATCAAAGAAAACGATTTTTAAGGAGGTAGTTATTCCGCCTAGGTTAAGCGTAACGTGAGAGGAAACAGACCTCCGCTTGCAGGTGCATGGGTAAACGTCTCGAGGGTGTAGTAGTTGTCATGCCAATATATTTAGAGTTATTATAAAGCTTACAGTCTTAATCGGGGCAGATGAACTCGTAAACTAGTTTGGTTGACTTGAGATTCGAGGAGTTTAGGCTGCTGTTGTTTTCATCAGGTGATTGCTGGCTTTTGTTGTTTAATAATATAGAATGAGTTAAATTTTAACCATTTTATTTTTAACCTTGATGTTTTTTTCATCTATTTTATAGGCCATGGACATCTGATATATATAATACACTTTGATGTTGTTGACATCTCCCTAATTCCTTTTAATTTTATCTGTATCTATGCAATGATTATTTAAAAATGATGGAGTTGTTTGTCAATCATATTGTTTGGGAAACTGTTTTTTACGAGTGTTTGTAATTACTCGTGCTATCTCTTGGTGGAAAGGTTCGCACATAGAGCAGCATTTATGTGCTTGGCGGATGTATGAGCAGATTACGCTTAGCTTATACCTTTCTGGGCATTCACTCTCCTCATTGAGGCACCTTCCCATGTCCGTACTTTTTCTATGTACTTTAGTGATGTAGCTACCATTGATATTTTGAACCTCAATGTCAAAAAAATGGAGTTTATTGCCCGTGCTCAATTCATAAGTGAATTTTAACACGGAGTTCTTCTCAAATCGCTGCTTGATGTTCATTAGATTTTTTTTTTGTTTTGGACGTTGATGTAGGTGTCGTCTATGTATCGACAATATGTGTGTGGCTTATTTTCCATGATGTCCAATAATCTCTCTTTAAGTTGACCCATATAATAGTTAGCGAACTTCAGCCCTAAGAGTGACCCTATAACCAATCCATCCACTTGCGTGTATAGATTATCGCCGGTGTCTTGAACGGAGCCTCTGATATGCATAAAAGTAACATGGTCCTTAAGATGTTTAGGTCAAGATTTGGAACAGACATTTTAGGATGGTGGTTCCCGTCAAGGGATGATATTAGATCATCGGTGATTATACACCAGGATATCTGTATGGAAATTTAAATATTCATAGGCCAAACAACCCATTGAGGTCTATCATCTCTCAAGTTATGACACTTACGTACCGTTTAGCTAAAACCCTAAATGAAGTAATAAAACCGTACATCCCTTTGAAATATAGAATAAAATCCATGGAGAAATTCATCGATATGCTCTACTCTACAAAACCGGCACGACTAATATCATCCCTTGACGTTGAAAGCCTGTTTACAGGCGTGCCAGTAGCTGGGATTGTTCTCTTAAATACTCGTTGAACGGTAAAGTCAAATTCTTTGAAATTTGGGCTGATTTCTTTTGAATGAGGTTGATTGAATACCGTTTTGTTGTGCGTGACCGGATATTCCACCAGCAGTGATATGTTCGGAAGTAGCTGTTTTATCCTTGACTTGCCTTGCTGGAGGCTAGTTGAAGGAAAGGAAGAGTGACTCCTCTGCGCTACCTCAGGGTTTATTTGACTTTTGTTCATTGGACATTTTTAAATCTTCTCCACATCACTATTCCTTATTTTCATAACAGATCCCTAAAACTACATACATACTTAGTTACACACACCTACAAACTCGGGTCCCCCCCAGATTCCCTCTAAAATTACCCCCTCGGGTTTAATGGCGGAAAGATGAGAGAGACGCGGCGTATTGCCCTGAGGACCTTGCTAGGCCGGCAAAAACCGGACAGGAGCAAGGTCTTCGATAGAATTTACGGCGAGCTAAATATTGCGCTCATACGGCTAATTGATTTGCAAAATAGCTACGCGGTTATCTGTTCGAGAAAGGCTGAAACCAAAGCCATCTCCTCCCCGCGGGCCTCAGACACCCTTCGAAAAATTGATCTCGCACCCCAGACTCCACCACAAATAGGCACACACAGAAGTGTGATCTGACGACACCTTAACCCCGGGGTTGGGGGCCGCTCGGTAGACCAAATCACGGACGAGATTCTTCGGAATCAGAAGTGGGAAAAGTAGCCGAAATAATCAAATTTAAAGACAACACCAACGTTTTTAAAGTTGTCTTTACGGAGACCACAAAGGAGATTAAGGCACAAGAAAACGGCCTCCTCCCTTTTAACATCCGCATCTGCCCTGATCAGATTGAGCGTGAGGAGTTCGTTAACATGCAAATCTGCTCGAGGTGCTACAGGTACAATGAATGCACCACCACTACTTGCCCCAACGCTACATTCAGAGTTTGTTTTGTGTGCGCCGGCCAAGACCATTCCTGGCACAAATGTAAATGTTTGTTCCAGAAGTGCCTCAATTGTGGTGGCCCACACAAAAGCATAGCAATGACCTGTCCAATAAAGAAGGAACACACAAAAAGCAAAGGAGAAAGGCAGACAAGAGGTGGAAAGAAAGGCTACCGCCACCTAGGCGGAGGTTGACAAGGCAAGGGTCGCAGAGAGTAGTGTTGCCTCTGCACCTAAGAACCTGCAAATCGAGAACGAAAAATCAACAAAAATAATGTGTTTCATATATTATGCACACATTGCTAACCTGGCCAAGCGTGGCAGCTTGGCGAAGGAACTGAACAACATGCTCGTGAATAACGGCATGGAAAAAATGTGGTTCCCGGAAAATCCTTCGTCAAACAAGATTCTTCGAGTGAACCTCGGGACACGAGTAATGCCCTTTCACGGAGTCCTCGAGTGCAAGCTCTGGCTGCCCGGCGGAAGGCACCTATTTCTGCTGGAGATACCCTTCCACCAGGGAAATATAGCCACTTCATACTGATACTCTCTTACTTTTGCTCTACTAATCTATACTTCTTAACCGTTTATGTCCAATGTCCAATTTCTTTAATTCTGTCAGGAGGCAAGAACATATCAAAACGCTCCGAAGATGATCGAATAAGATCGAAAGCTTAGCAATTTAGTTTGTTTTTTACCAAACACATTCATTTACAAGAGCGATGAATACAAGACAAATGATCCACCACCTACAAGATGGAATAAAAAAAAATAGTTAGAAGAAGAGAAATTTGCCAAAGGAAATTAATTAAGGCGAAATACACCAAGGTCTTCAACAAAATTTGCATATATATATATATATATGGATATGAGAAACTCACAAAGTAGCACGTGAGTAGAGCAATAATTGCAAAAATTCACAGGAAAAATGAAATACTAATCCAAGTACTGCTGTAGAACTTAATTTTGTTAATTCTTAAAGAATACATGAAGAATTACTTTACAAGAATATATATATATATATTTATATATTTATATATATATGAATAAAGGAGAAAACTAAGCTACGTTTCGCCTGCGTACAACGAAAGGATACAAATCTTATAGGGCGTAAAAAAATATATTATAAAAGGAGGATTAAAGGCCGGTATAAAAGAGTAAAGACATATTAATAAAATCTCTACGAAAATATCCACGTGTAAGAGAGAGAGTGTGTGTGAAAAGAAGAAATATAAATCACATTACTATGAATATATATATATTTAATTACAAATATATTGTTCACTAAACCAAAGAAATCTAACAAATTTAATATATGAAAGGGCTAGTATTTAAAATGGACAATTTCGCTTAAAATAAGTTTTCAAGGACAGGGTCCAGTTTAAAAAGACCGGAGGATATATTGAAGTTAAGAGAGGAATTAATGAAGCTGCATCCGACCATATTTCTTTTAACATGGTCATATATTCTTTGCCCTAAGCACTATTTTGAAGAATATTGTAAAACATTAAATATTCGTTTTTCCCAACACTAGTACAATATAAGAGGCAGTGAAAGCAATAATGCTTTCTTTGTTCACTTATCTGAACACGGTCATCCTATCAATGGTGATTCTGCTAAATTGAGATGAGTATGTTCAAAGAAATATTGTTCAATGCTCCCTCATTACTTTGGAATAAAAGAAACACTAAATCCCATAAAGGTCTTTTGCGCGCTACATATCCAAATTAAGTGAATTAGTTGACAGCAGAGTGATGATTAAAATGCAAATTTGAGGTAATAGGATTTTTTTATTTTCCCTAGCTATATCTTTAGCCACGAAATATGCAAAGAGACCCACTTTAATTTTCTATATGGGTATTCTGAAAGATTATGCAAAGTGGAATTAATTAGCCACAGTGAACGTATGATAAGTACCAAAATGAGAAAGAACGCCTATAGATTTCTCTAAGATGAAAAATATATTCCAACGCTTTGTTCGTTGACTCACAAAAATTAAAAAAATACATCATCGAAAGAAAGTAATTAATTTACTCTGTGTTTAAGAATATTGACGAATAATGCTTACCTTTACGAAAACATAAATAATTTAGTGCGATGAACAGTGGTAAATTAGAAAGGCGACGATTCAGCTAACACTAATGGTGTTAGCTTACTCTCACCGACAGTAGGAATCAGTAAAAATTGAAGTACAAAAAAGGAAGCGAAAATATTAAAGAAAGAAAATTTGCCATTTGTATGAAATATTAGGATGTAGTTGTTTCCATTTTGGAAAGTTAGCTAAAGGTGACGTCTTTGCATAAGTGGAATCGTTACATAAGTGATATAAGCTATAGGAGCCACTTAAGAAATAAGGTGCATGAACTCCTAGTACATTCAATACCTGTGAGATTTCGAGGCGCTCACATGCATTTAGAGCGAGCTACGACGCGGTTAAATGTTATTTTCTTTAATTCAAAAGAGGTTTTCGATCGAGTAATAAGTCTCTTTGTTCACTTCCCTCTTCTCTAAAGGAATTTTAATAGGATGAGAGTTTATGTCATATCAAAGGGACTAGGCTGGTGTTTATCTCGAAGGCATTGCTTTGAATAGTATATTTTTCATATACTTTAGATGCTGTAGGTTAAATACTGTTGTATTTTTAAGGTGCACTGTGCAAATGTAAAGAGTTTAGCTGAATTCGGGAGGAATCTATGGCTTGATTAATCTAACGCTTATGAGTTTAATTATATCAGGTGATTCACACATAAAATGAAAGCAAATATATTGGATTTTTGTTGGAAATTTCGTATGTGCTTTGATATTATTATTATTATCATCCAGCTCGCATAGCCTTCCCCCAGGGTGCAGATACAACAGAATTGAATTCGCATAAAAAACCATGGGTACTGGAGAAAGGCAGAGGCAACAAAAGGAAACAAGCCCCTAGTAAGCCCAAATAATGAATGAGGAGTTACTGTAATAAATAAACATTTAATCGAGATTTAAATCTAGAGATTTTAGGAGAAGAAACAATATAATTGGGTAATTGATTCCATTTTTTAACCAATGAAGAAACAAAACAACGAGAAAGGTGCAGAGTGCAATCATTCATAGGATTTATTGCAAAATCATTAAGACTAAGAGTATACCTTGTTACACGGACATGATAAAAGGTCCAGGCAAAATCCTATGTAACGGATGCCGATTGTTATTAAAACCTTTCACCAAAACACTCACTGCGCCAACCCACCACTGATAGTACAAATCAAGGGAAAGCTCAAGAGAGATGAACTTAATAGAATTCAAAGCTCTATCCAGCAATGTCAAATTGGAGTTGGCCGCAAACATCTAAACAGAAGCACAGTACTCAAAATTAGGCGAGATGTAAGCATACAAAGATTTTATTACTGTGGAGTCATGACCAAATGTTTTCAAGCATTTTTGAAGTTAGCCCGTCTTCTGGGTAATTGACGAAAATAAGAAAGGGATGTACTTTCAAATGTTACCTTACAGTCAGAAAATAGCCCCAACGAACAAATACTTGAAACTTCCTCGACCTGTTCGCCAGAAATATGCAAAGAGGGATTGAGGTGGAGCCAATATACGGGATCTATTGATAGTAATAGAATACGCTTTGCTTGCAGTAGGTTTTATCCCCGAAAGTTGACACCAATAAGTAATTATAGCAAATTCTCTGTTCAAGAGTTAACAGACGAGTAAAGTGTGGTGTCATTGGCATAAGATACAAGGCTATTTTTAAGATGAGTGCCCATATCGAAAGTGAAAATAATAAAAAAAAGACCAAGGAAACTGCCCTGTGGAACACCAGAAACAATAGAAACTGAAGCAGAAGAGATACCGTCAACAATTACACACTGAGATTTATTATTTAAGAAGTTCGTTAAGATTTTAAGAAAATTTCAATCAATACCAAGATGTTTCAGCTTATAGCTCAGAGCCTTATGGTTTACCAAGTCAAAGGCAACACTCAGATCAATAATAACGACTCGAGATTCAAACCCAAGGTCCATAAAAGACTGCAGATCATGAAACATAGTCAAAAATGCATCACAAGTTTCTAAACCCTTAGGGAATCCAAATTGATAATCGGGTAATAAATTAAAGTTTTCACAGTGTTTGGATAGCCCTTAGCCAAAGCATGCTCGAAGATGTTGATGTAATAGATATGGGGTGGTAGTCATAACGAGAAGTCGAAGCAGAAACTCCCTTAGGAGTGAGAGTAATTTGGGCTTTACGCCAACAAGATGGAAAATAGTTCGACTTTGAGTATTGTCACCTAGGCTGTCATAAAAATGTCGAATTATGGTCATAATAACAAAACCCTCTGTTGACGATATTGATTCAATTGCATTTCTAATTATTTTTTCATCTAATTTAAATCAAAATTTCAACGCTATGATATTGGCCTACTTTGTTAGAAGATGTCAGTAAAGAAAGTGGTGAGTGAGAGGAAGGGATATTGTGTCGAAGACTTATAGCTGTAAATTCAGCTGTAGGTACTGTGGCCAGGAGGGCAATCGGCTAGCATTGAGGCAGAAAAAGTCACATGTCTCCAAATTTTAACTGTATCAACTTTTTCACATGTTCAGACTGACCTACAAAGACTTATGCATTTCTATGGTGTAAATAATATAGCATGGGGAAGGTTTACGATATAGGTATCCATACATCTGAATTCTATGGCAATGTAAGCATTTTATTCAGCCTAGCTTACTATTTATTGATAATTTAACAATCAGGTTCTTTTTCATTAAATTTTTTATTTCTTTTCTATTTATATTCATTCCTTAATGAGATAAGAACTCCTAAAGGGCAATACTAAACCCTTTTCTTTAGGGCCCTCACATTTAGATTGTTTCACGGGATTATAATATCAATTGTTGCCACCCCACAAACAAACGTACGATAGTGTTGTTAATAGGAGTTGTGAAGACCATTTTTCTCTAGGATTACATAACCATGAACAGCGACCAGGTAGGTATGCGCATAACAACTTCTCACATTACAACGCTTACAACACAGCTGACTGGGAATTATATTCAGTTAAATTTTCGCACCGAGAATAGTGCTATCTGACAATAAGGGCCGAGAAATGAAAAGAATCTTCTCGGTTCAGCCAGAAACGCAATCCATAGAAATTATTCTGCACCGAAAGTTTCTATACTCAGGGAAAAACTCCACAAATAAGGGAAAGCAAGCCATTCCTTCAAAGTAGTCCAGGAGAGACTAGCCAAAATACCTTAAAAATGAAAATATCCGCAACAGCACGACTTCGAATCTCATAGATAGTGCCAAATTACATGTTTGAATGTTTCAACTGACGTTCTCCTTTCTCTTCGAATCGCTTGCGTCTGGAATGCTGAAACGTCCGATTACTATTCTTTCGAATCCTCGTTTATACGTCAAAGAATGCGCGTAGTTCTCCTTAAAATTGCTATATAATTTATATCTCGCTAAAGTGTTAAACCCAATAATTTGATAATAAGATCCAGATTACGATTAAATATTTATCTTCTAATATGCATATCTACTCGTTATTTTTACTAATAATTCTTAACCAAGATAAATTATTTGCGTATTCTTTCTGTTTCAAAACTTATTAGTCTATTAGTCTAAGTAATTACCCCCCAAGAAAATTCAATCGTTGAATAAGACCCGCAAAAATATCGACCATAGTTGATGAACCCTAAGAAACTTATTGGTATATTTAAAAAAATACTCGGAAAACAAACTTTTATTGAGGAAGAAAAAAGTACACAAACATTATTATTACCTATTTTGAAAGTTCACTCCTATATTTTGACCTACCGTAAAAGCTCAATCCTAGATAATGACCCTATCGTAGGGTGATGTTAGAACTAAAGCCTTTTCAAAATTCCTCAGCCCGAGGAAGAGAGGCCTATGAACGTGGGTAAAATTATAAATACAAATCAGAGTGCAAGTAAGTTTCAGAGTTCAGTTTTAGGTTGACCAATGCCTAGCTATCTTAGACAGGTTCTGGGTATAGAAACGTAGTACAAAATTATACTTTACTACTATGCAGATAATATATTTACAAAATTAAAAATGTTTATATTAAGGTATATAAACCTAAGAGACGTAAATAAGTCTCGGCTTCAAATAGCTACCTTGAAGAGGTCGGCCGCTCTACACACAACCTGACAATGAGAGATGGGACGCTCAAATTACCTTGAGCGCACGCATAGCCAAATAACGGAGGCTTTAAACGGGGGAAGAGGAGCTTACACAGGAGAGTTGCACGTTACGGATAATTCAATGATTTGATTTGAGAGAGTACTCCTGCCTTGTTATAGACGGCGTAGAGTCTACAATAATAGCCTCTTGACAAACGACTATTACGCGAGATGAACTCAGATCTTGCCTTCGGGTTTAGAATATCGAATTGAAAATTTGATGCGTCGGGTTCAAGTAACGGGTACCAACGAGAACAGGGTTGGATCTCGCGAGTTAAAAGGAAATACAAGGAACTTGAAGGGTACGACAAGGGCTAACGTGGAACTAACGGTCACTGGAGGATGGGAGATACTTGCGGATACTCGAGACACAGGTGGTTACTTACTGCTGTCCAAGTCCAGCGTCAGACGTTTTATAGGAGTGAGATAGACGTGCTTTTTCCCGCGCCCGAAAGAGAAGGGTTACAGTAGACAGACGCTTCGCCAGACGAGGTGAAATTTTCCCGAATCGCCGTTGAAGAATAATACCCGGCGGGATCCTTCGTGCTCTTTAGCACATCTCAAGCTTCCGCGAAGTCGGGCCTTCATCCCGCCAAGGCCTTTGCACCTTTTTGCCTCGTTTGCGTGTATTAAAAAGGGTCGCGCAAGTTTATTCTCTCTCTTTCTCTCTTTCTCACTCCTTGAAAGAGACAAGTGTGCACATCTTCTCCCTCTTTCTTTCTCTCTCTCTCTCTGACAGATCCCTAGCTTAGTCTGGATTCGTTATCTAGTATTGATCAGGATTCGATGCTACTCAACCATTCTCAAAAGTTTTTCCCTCTCTAGAGACGTCCACAACCTTTTCCTTCCCTCTTCTCAGCTACACACCAACCAATTTAACTTTATAGAGCAAATTTCAACCTTATTACGCGTATACCTCTCACAGAGCTTGCATCAAACACATGCCATATCATTATATTCTTTGTCAATGGGCTATGTAGTTAATCACCCTTACATTTTCCCTATATTATTGCCCCTTCTCATTATATATTTATGAATATCCTAGTGATGAAAGAACGTGTTTGCCACGCAGGTTCCTTTTAAATTAGTGAGCTACTTCCCTCTATTCTAAGAGATAAAAGGAGAGTAAGAAAGTTTGATTGAAAGAAAGAGAGAAAGTAGCCATACTGTAACGAATTTCTTTCTCGTTATCGCTTGTAAACAAAGACTTACTTCAAAATGATCTGCGTCGTCGTACGCTGTTGGAATCATTTTCTCTATCTGATATTCAGGCCCAGAATTTCCGTCACGGTCACGTATTTATGATCGCAATTCTTTCTCTTTTATGATAGTTTATTACTTTTTTCTATTAATCCTCTATTTAAGTATATTGATTTTTTTGTATAAGATAGATTATGTGTTTAATTATAATTTCTGCGTATCTTTTATTATGTTTATTTCAGGTTGTAAGTTTAGATATGAGCCCGAGTCTGAAAAATAGTGGAAGGTTAAATATTTATGGAAACCGTTGATGTGATTCGCATCCGTTGCAATCATCAGAAGTCTTGTTTGCTCAACTAACAAGAACACTAAAACCTGCTTTGAACAATTTGTGGTTCAAGTATTAGTGTGTCTACCCTTTTCATTAAAACAGCTCTTTCTCCCCTACATACTTATTTCGTAATTAAAGCGTAGCTTAAGGCCGAGTCTAGGCCGGAGCTTTGTAGTATGAACTACTGGAATAATAACTCAATCTACCATTGGAATATTTCTGTTCCTGAAATTAAATTGAGGAATAGGAATGAGTGAAAAAGATAGGCACTATATCACTCCCCTTCTAAACTTATAAAAACTATTACTTCATAGTTATTAGCCACTTATCCACAATGTGGGGTTAGGTCTCATCAATGCCACAAAAGGAATGACTGGACAAGATCCACGACAAACTGACCCATTATCGCCATTGCCTGTTTCGCTTGAAGGAATCGAAACGCTCCTTAAGCCAGCCTCCTTTAACCTGTTTAGTTGCCTTTTACTAAATGCGCCAGAAGACAGTATTCTTCCCCCTTCAAAAACTCTATAACCTACTATTTAACCTTTACAAATATCCCACCCCCTGAACCCTCTTAGGAATTGACTATCCTCTGTAGTCCAAATCCAAACTAACCTAACATATGCTACCCAAACTTAACTCACTTAGGAAACTATATTTTCCTTAGTGATACTCAAAATCTAATTCACTCTATGTTCTTCAGTAAAATAACACCTAGTTGTAACACGACTATTACACTTTTATATTCCCGTATAAACAAAAGCGTCTCCATTTCTTTTCTTAATTAAGAAAATGAAATTTAAATCAACGGAATGTAAGAGGAGCAGAGCTTATTAGGAGCTTTATCAAATTAATTGGAGCGGAAAATTACGAAAAAGGTTGAGAACTATCATTAGCGACATAATTTTAATCAGATTTAAATATATGAAATACAAATATTCTTGGTTGATCTTATTTGAGGCGGTCCATGATGCCCCGGGGGTAGGGTGGTCCAAGACCGAGGGTAAAATTTCAACGTGCTCTGATCATTTCTCCACACCACTGCTTTTTTTGTGTTGCATTCCTTCCTTTTGTGCGAAACTTCATCACAATACACTGATATTGAGATGTCGCCCTACTTTTAATCTTTTGTTTTTTCCTCAAAATTTCAGGTTAGGGCAATCAGAACTCGCCGAGCGCCGAGTTTCTCTCCTCTGGCCGCCTGTTGATTCCCTGCCATGTGTTCGTCTTCCAAGTAAGCGGGATGTGCTCTCGTTGTACTTGTTCCATCACGTCGGGAAAAAGAAGACCGTCTCGGAAGGCCTTACATTGACATTTTGCGAATTCCTCACCGTATGGGATATGGCCAGGATCTCGACACAGTGGGGTAATTCTTATGTGAGGAAACTTCGAGGAATCCACGACGAATACCAAGCATTCAAGAAACACTGGACTCGTGGGGGAGAGTCGGAGCGTGTCAAAAGGAGAAGATGTTCCTGGATGAACTTCAGGATCTCTTGGATGTTGCCGCCATTAATGCCCTCCAGAACATGACTAACGAAGAAGACAAGGAGTTCTTTAAGATGCAGCATGAGGACATCATCTCGTGCAGCATTGCAGAGATCGACGCAAAGAAATCTGGAGTCGAGGCCAGGCTTGGAATAGCCGTATTAAAGCAAGTATAAAAGACCTTGAGGAATATTTACTTAAGGGCTATATCACACAAATATGATATCCAGGTCATATAGGATATGGATACTTTGGAACTTATGCCTAAAACTGTCCCTTGCAGAGAAAAATCGTTACCAAGATTTTAAGGCCTCTGCAGAGATCAGGGAGATAAATAGAATGCTTAATTACACTGGTCAAAACAGATTTTTCATCAGACACCTTACTATACTTTTCTAAATGCATTTTCCATGCTTAATCCGAATCAGCCTTTGGTGTTGCTTTAGCACGTACCGTTTTTAAGATATGCCAAAAATTCAAAATGGCCGCCTGCAATTATAAAAAGTAGTATATTACTGGCATTGCTCTATTGCATGCACCATTATTGTACTGCTAAGATGAGAAAAATAGAGTCTTCATGAGTTCTCGCTGGTTAAAGGGGTATAGAGTTAAAAAGTAATACCTTCGTGCCGTACTACTCCAGCCATCTGAACAAGCCCATGCTGCTTTCCCCGAGCATATTCCATTGCCGCTTAACGTCCTCATTCGGGCGTCCTCTGAGGAAGTACATAACTACCCTGATACCAGGCTTTAACAAATCTGGATCCACTAAGGACGTCTTTCCACCCAAACCCCTTCACCAAATTCTTCCTGCTGTCCTCTTACTGATTCTTCATCTCTTTAACACTTCTCTTGCCACAGGGGTGGTTCCCTCTCCATTCAAACATGCTTCAATTCGTCCTATCCTTAAAAAACTACATCTTAAACCATCTGAACCATCTAGCTATTGCCCTCTCTCACAGCTTCCATTACTCTCTAAGATCATCAAGAAAGGGGTTTTCTCTCGCCTTAATGACCATATTTTCAACTGCAATATCGATGAAACGTGCCAATTGGAGTTCAAAGCGAAGCACTCTGCTAAAACCACTTTTCTTAATGTTACAGCCTGTTTACGTAGAGCTGCCCATAGAGGTTGTACGTCCATTCTATTCCTCATAGACCTCTTCTCTACTTCTGACATCATTGACCACACTGTTCTCTTGATTGTCTTCAAACTTTACTTGGTCTCTCGGGCACTGCACTTGCTTGGTTCCGCTCATACCTCTCGTCCCGCACTCAGTCAGTCGCGCTCGATAACCTCTCCTCTGAGCCCGCACCCATTCATTTTGTGGTGCCTCAGTGCTCAGTACTTGGTCCCCTCCTCTTTCGCATCTACTAACTTCTTCTTGGCTCCCATCTTTGCGATTTGGGCTTGACCTTCCACCTTTATGATGATGACTCTCAGATATACCTTTCCTCATCACCTGTGTCCTTCTCTCAATCAATTACCAAGCTCTTTTCAGCCTACACCTCCATAAATGAATGGCTGTCTGCCAACTTTCTCAAACTTAACCACGATAAAACTGAAGTTCTCCTTGTTGATACCGCTTCGATGGTGGAGAAATATAAAGCTCTCTTCCTCTCCCTTAACCTTGGGAAAACCAATGTCGCCTTCTCTTACCATCAGTAATCTTGGTGTTATTTTCGACGAGCAACTCTCGTTTAAACCGCACATCCATCATACCTGTAAGCCTCCCCTCGGTTTCCTCCGCAACTTTTCACGTGTTCGATCCCATTTTGATCGAAAAAGGCTTAAGACTGCTATTTATCCTTTCGTTACCCCACGCTTAGACTACTGCAATTCGCTTCTAGTGCATCTCCTTTCTTCGTCATTTCGCCACCTACAACTAGTTTAAAACTATGCTGCCCGGCTCATCCTTCGCCGTCTCAGGGTCTCTACTTCGATCCTTCTGTTACAGGAGCTACACTAGTTACCTATTTGCTTTCATACCCACTATAAAATTCTTTTCATCACCTACAAGGCCCTAAATCTCGAGGTTCCCCCTTATCTCTCGTCGGCCCTCTCCCGTCCTAGGGCACTCCGGTCTAACCTCGCTCCCCTACTGAACAGTACTCGTTCTGTCCTCTGCTCGATGAATGACCGTTCCTTCTCAGTTTGTGCTCCTAGAATCTGGAATGCTCTTCCTGCCAAGGTTCGATCCTCTCCCTCCCTTGCTACTTTTAAACGTCTCCAGAAGACTAATCTTTTCAGAATTTCCTTCTCTCATTTGTAAACTTTCTCTACACTCGTCTGCCATCTCCCTTCTTCGGGCACTGCGGTATAACCTCGCTCCCTCCTGAACAGTCCTCGTTCTGTCCTTTGCTCGATGAGTGGCCGTTTCTTCTCAGTTTGTGCTCCTAGAATCTGGAATGCTCTTCCTGCCGAGTCCGATTCTCTCCTTCCCTTGCTCCTTTCAAACGTCTCCAAAAGACTCATCTCTTCAGAATTGCCTTCTCTCCCCTGTAAACTTTCTATACACTCGCTACACAACCTGCGCTCTGTGAGGGCTAACAGCCCTAAAGGGCGCATTATAAATACTTATTATTTATATTATTTACATTTCTAACCCGCATGAATATTTTGCGTAATTATTTATAATTCTGTTTTATGCTTTCAGGTTCTTCATGTGATATGAATCTTCTAAGCTGCTCCTTCTTCGTTAATAATAAGAGGCTTTCAAATATTTTCCCAAAGAAGTAACAATGCCTCATGAGAGCAAAAATTATCCAAATAAATTTTGCTATGTAGATGGGCATTTTAGAGCAAAATTTCAGCAGTGTCCTATCATGAATGACATAAAGAAAATGTAGAAACTCTAATTTGGTTGCGCTCTGGGTGACCAAAATAAAGCATGGGCACCACGCCAAATTTGTACTTCCTGCTCTAATGGATTACGTTACTGGATTAACAAAAAGAACGCTTCAATGCCCTTTGCTATTCCTATGATATGGAGAGAACACAAAGATCATCTCGAAGATTGTTATTTCTGTAGTGTGACCACAAAAGGGGTTTCTGCAAACAACAAGCACCAAATTGTTTATCCAATCATGGATTCGGCATGCAGACCACTTCCACATGATGTATCTTTGCCAATTCCAGTTCCACCTGATGATGGCTCTGTACCTGATTATATGAGTGATGATAGCAATACTAAAAGGGTATGAACATTAGATGCGGATGTTAAATATGAGGATGCCAAAGTTATTTACTCAGCAAGATTTGAATAATCTTGTGAAAGATCTGTCACTTTTTAAGGAGAAAGCAGATCTTCTAGCATCTCAAGTACAGGAAAAATTCCTACTCAAGAAAAATGTGCCTGTGAGTTAATTTAGAAAGCATAATCGTGATTTAACTTCATTCTTCAGAGTTGATGTACCTCTCTGCTAGTGCTATGATATAAATGGATTGATCGAAGCCTTGTTCCTAACATTTAAGGCGTCTAACTGGCGTCTCTTTATTGATGCTTCTAAGATAAGTCTGAAAGCTGTCCTCTTGCAAAATAGCAATGTAAAGCCTTCCATTCCCATTGGCCATTTTGTCCACCTTAACGACACATATGACAATACGGATATTCTTCTTAAAGCCATAAACTACTAAGCCCATCAGTGTTATATCTGTGGTGCTCTAAATATCATAGTCATGCTAATAGGTATGCAAGGAGGATTCACGTAGTACTGTTGCTTCCTTTGCCTGTGAAATTGCCGTGCCACTGCAAAACATTATGACAACCGTGACTGGCCAGTTCAATCTAAATATGAGCCTGGAAAAAGCAGTGTACAGTATGTTCCCCTGTCAGAGCCTCAGACAATATATCTGCCACCTCTTCATTTGAAACTAGGTCTAATGAAACAGTTCGTGAAGGTAATGGCTAAGGACAATTCTCAGGGATTCTAATATCTGTGCAAAATATTTCCACAACTGAGTGCGGCAAAACTAAAAGAAGGCATATTTGTGGGACCACAAATCAGGGAGGATTTAGCAGACCCTATCATCGAGAAGACCCTCACTCCTCTTGAACTAAATGCATGGCTAGCCTTCACGTGGTTATGTGAAATCTTTTTTGGCATCAAGAAGCCATCTGCATACAGAGATGGCGTGGAAACCCTTCTTCAATCTTATAAAGAAATGAGATGCCGTATGTCACTTAAAATCCATTTCCTGCATTTGCACCTAGACATTTTATTAGAAAATCTTGGAGCCGTAAGTCACGAGCAAGGTGAACATTTCCACCAGGACATCAAGACCATGGAAACTCGATATCCATGATTTTAGAATGGGAGCTTGATGGGAGATCATTGTTAGATGTTGTATCGTGATAATCCTGAGAAAAAATTAAAACGCAAATCCCATGCACAACGTTTATGAATTCGAGTTTTGACTTATTAGCCCTTTAATCATTGTATACCATTCTTATACACGGAATATAAGTACCATTAACTTTATGATGCTTGTGGAATAAACAATATCTGGCTATTCATCTTTATCATATGTTTTCGCTTAAAGAAAATGATAAATTTTAGATTTTCTATATGTTAAATGCATCATTATGTGTCAGTTCAACTTCTCACTGCACAGGGAGATATACAGAAGGCAATTCCTTTCTAGCAATGGCGATATGCATCCATATATGACCAGTTTCGGCAAAGAAATCAGACTTAAACCTTACATTCTATTAGCGACGGCGATCATTTTGCATTTTCTAATATCTCGAAAACCTGATCTACAAAAGAAAACTAAAATCAGATTTGAAATTAGCTAGAGAAATGCTATAAAAAAGGCTTGCTCAGGTCTCTGATGATTAATAAAAGTTAAAATTTGTTGAGCAGTGAATTATTTGTTTATGAATAATATAAAATTAAATAAATTTACAAATTATACAATACTTTTAACTCTTTTCATTAAACAAGTAATAGGAGGAAATTCTTTAAATTGATTTGATCTTAAATATTATTGATTTTGTAGGTAAGGAAAATTCAATTTAACCATTCTGTTCCATTTGTTTATTAACGCCAGTCTGCTACATTGAAATTCTATTTCCCAAACATTCTTATCATTTTCTTACTATAAATTCTTTTTCCACATCTATCTATAAAATACCTTTAATATACAATCTTTGCTCTCTCTCTCTCTCTCTCTCTATCTCTCAAACAAACAAACCCTGACCTCAGACAAGGCCCTTCTCCAGAATCCCTATGAGTCACGTCAAAGTTTTTTACACATATAAATCACCACATATTATTCATAACGACGCATTCTTATTATTCCCATTCTACACATAGTCGAAGAAATAACCTCGTCTTTGTTGTTGTGATCTACTTACCTTGGTAGATAGTATTCACAAGCTCCAAACATTCATATTATTAAAACCCAAGTTTGAAAACTTTATATACGAACTTATTTAGTAGACACCCTCAAAAATAAACTAGAATCCCGAACTTGGATTAATGTAGCAGAGAGGAATGTTGTTTGCAACTTAGAATTGTTGACCACCGCCAGAATCAAATATCAACCTCTTGGCTCGCTACATGCATCAAATCCCTTATATTGCTACAAATTGTGACACACCCAGTGTAGCTCATCATCAAAGAGTGACCGACAACGTGAGAAAAATGTCATTTTGACCACCGTATTTCAAAATGTATCGTATAAGATTTCAAAATGCATCATTTGTATATTAAATTTTATCATGTAATTACCAAATTAATTATTACGCACTTTGTACAAATCTTTTTTAATACTTCTGTCTAACTATTTTTAATTATTAATTTGCTTTAATGATATTTTATGTATCTAATTAACATTTTGTTTAAAAGAACTAATGTCACTTATACTTAGATATTATTTTAACCAAAGAATTAGTGTTATCGTGTAAATACTCTTCTAATAATTATTACGCACTCTGTAGAAATTTATCTCTTTTGTAAAAGTCCTAAGAAAGAATTCATTTCATACAACCGAATTCTTTCCCATATGACGGCTGATCTTTTAAAAGATCTGGTATTTTGGACCCTAACCAGGTCGGATTTGGGCAAGCAGGCTATTATGCAAGTAATTGATCTAAACTAAAAGGTCTTAAAATAAGGGCTCAAAAGACTGCCCACATCGCTTAAATAAACAAGGATATCTCATGCAAATTTGAGCTGAATTTTAGCTGAGGTTCAATACCTGACCAAGAATGTAACTAATTAAAATTAAACAAGCAAATACAGTCAAGGTAAAATTTAAATTTCTCCTAAAATTAAACAAGCAAATACAGTCAAGGTAAAATCTAAATTTCTCCTAAAATTAAACAAGCAAATACAGTCAAGGTAAAATCTAAATTTCTCCTAAAATTAAACAAGCAAATACAGTCAAGGTAAAATCTAAATTTCTCCTAAAATTAAACAAGCGAATACAGTCAAGGTAAAATCTAAATTTCTCCTAAAATTAAACAAGCAAATACAGTCAAGGTAAAATCTAAATTTCTCCTAATGTTACATAACTTAAACAGGCCAGTTAAAATACTTCAAATTTCTCATTTTCCTTAACAAAGTTACATTTTGTATGAGTAACTAAATACATTTTTTTTGCACTTATCAGAATGAACTTTAAAAGAACTTTAAAAAAAAATGAAAAACTTGAATTTAGTAATTTTGATTTAATATATATAAAATTAGCATTCGAATTTCATAGAAAATACTTTCAATCTAAGTTCCTCAATATATTGAATATAAATCAAGTGAAATTAACCCCTTAAGAGGTTACTTGTTGTAAAGCGCTGAAATAGCAGCAAATGTGACATTTGGCAACGATACAAAGCATAACTTAAATAGAAACATTTTTTTCTTTAACAATGCAATGTATTTCTTTTGCTTTTGTAATAGGTGTATATATGTGATTAAAACGAAACAATGTACTATAAATTAATCTTCTAAAACTTCTACTTTAATGTTTAAAACGCTATCAAATTTAACATAATTCTATCGTAGAAATATATTAAATGTGAGATGTTTTAGTATGTCCAATTAATATTTAATGTATTAAGCGGTCCAATAGAAACTCCTTGTTTATTTGAGGGCCGTAAAGAGGGAGTCATTATTTCGTACTGTTTTCCTTGAAATTGTCGTATATTCCATTCCCATACTCACCTTAATAAATTAATTTTAAAAAGTTGGCACGAGCCAACAACATCTCTTCTATCGCATAGCTGATCATTATTACTGAAGAGCTCCTGGAGAAATTTTGGAAATTATCATTGACAAAACTGAGGCGTTACTCGGTGGCAACCCACCACATGTACTCGCTGTAAAAACTATTGCTCGTATTCTTGACTTTAGGGGCTTTAATACTGTTAAAAATATGGGCGTTATCTTTGATCGTCGGTTCTCTCACAGAGGCCAGGACACTAATAACTGCAATGCCCCTCTCTGCTTCTTCCATAACCCAAGTCGCCAAAGCTCTAATTTTTACCACAATGAGTTCGAGATGGCTTTCGTAACTTCCAGATTTATTAATATAAAGCACCTCTCGATAGCTCTCAATACGCCCTTTTCCCTCCTTTGTTGCCTTTATGCCTGCCTTTAATAACAACCTTTTCTTTCGAGCCAAACCTTTTTTACTAAAAAGGCTGCTTTTGTGATCCTTAGGATAAATAAAAGAAACACACACAAATGTCACTTGATGTTTTTTGAACGACATTAATATTGCATAAAATTTTAAATTTTTGCCAAACAATTTTGAAAAGATTATGGATTATTATATATTATTTTATGTTATAAGCCTTATTTCTTTTTTTTGTGATTCAATAGGAAATACCTTTCAAACTTGTAAAGAGGGCAGATTTTATGAATTCGAAATGAGGTAGCATCAATAAATAAAACGCTCAAATAATTTTAATCTTTCCAGAGGATAAAGTTTTTTTTAAATCCTAAGATCTTATTGAAAGATTGAGAAACACAAAATTCGCAGGAAAAGAAGTAGAGGACGAAAGAAAAAGCACATCACATTTTGCTAAAGAAACCCGTGATCACAGTTTCAATTGAAAGTAGACAGAATAATCTTCATCTAAGAAGTCAAGCTTTGACCAACACTGTTTGTAAAGATGCATTACAAAGGAAGGGCTAAAATTTTAGAACCTTAGCTTAATCAAATCAACACGGGGCTGCTTATATCGCGGTATATTCAACATAAAGGTTGTAAAAGAGACCAATAGGAGAATCTTTTATATTCGGATGGATCCTCACTCACAAAATCTTTAGGCTATTGCCGAAATTATGTGTATTAGATGCCAAGAGAAGTTTATAATCATAATTTTATAATTACGACACTTAGACATGAAGGTGAATTTGTGATCATTTGGGCAGCAATATTATAGAATTCCCTTTTTTCAGTAGGAATACTGCACATCCTAGTGAACTCCGAGGACTGTAACTTTTGGCTGACCAGGTGCATCCGATATGGTAAACTCTCATTCTTACCCTCGGCACTATCGTTCAGGACGATCAAGTAGCAATCTACACTATTAATATCATGAAAACTGAGTTAAAATAGATGAAAATGACTTTAAAGTCTTATATTTGCAGCCTACAAAAGCCAGTTTCTAATATAATGGAGCATCTGTTGAGTCAATTAAAGCAAAATTAAGGAACTGATCTCCTCTAACAGCGTCTTTGAAAGAGCTAGAGTCGGGTTTGCTCTTGAAATTGCTAAATAATTATACAGATAATCATTTAAAGTTGTAAGAATCTGCTCATTGACCAATGAAATGTCATTAATGTCATACGGCGGCCGACTGCATATAAAAAGAAAAAGGGAATTAAAATAATTGTTCCAGTATTTTGTTAAACTCGAGTAAAACAAGTCATTGAAAATTATATTGATATCTGATGAATGAATCGTACTAATATTTAAAATATCACATATATATTCGCTCCTCGTAATCTATCCTGAATCCGCACCCAAAATATCTCACTAGAATCAAGGAATATGCCGCACTACAAGAGAACCATCAGTTCTAGATGATCATGGAGATCTATGCTAAGAATGGAAAAAAAAATAACGAGCACAGATTAATCAAGAACAAGACGAATATCGATCTTGAACAAAAGAAAGCCATTCTCAAGAAAAAACGAACAAACTCTTTGAGAATGGACAATCCAAGTAAAATATATACTTCTCAATTACAAAAACCAACACGTGCAACAAACTAAAGGACGAAGTGCCTACTAAATGCACAAAGGAGTATAAGATAAAGTGGAGTATACGCAGTGATGGTGAATAGTCACATTGTATACTAACCCCATACCATACTGCGTGCATTGCAGTTTTCTGTGGGCGTTAAACGGCAAAAGTTAAGGTAAAAATACCCAATTGATAGAGTTGATTTTAGGGCTGTTAGATCACTTTAATAGATAGTCACTCGATTGGCGTGGATGAAGAGCGTCTCATAGGCGTGCTCCAATGTAGTGCCAAGCTGCCTACTCGTTGCTATAGCAACCGTACACTGAGGAAATAAAGATACCGTCATCTTGCTTGATTTTGTTAAACTTGTACAATTTTCTGTCACTTGAAAAGGGGAACGATTAAATTTATTTCCCAATCATTCCTGGCATATTTCTTTTCCATACAGATCGAGTTCCACCTTTGTTTCTTTATAATATTTAGTGTTTGAACTTTGAGCTTTCTAAGTTTCCAAGTATATTTTTACGTGTCATACCAAATAATTCCCATCATGATCTATTAATAAACTCAGTGGTAGGGTCTGGATTTATATCATCAGGTTTTTGGGGTCATGTTTTAAGTTTGAGCATAGATGGTTTTTACGATTATGTATTAACTAACATAAGTACCCGGCGTTTACCGAGATAAAAAAAGTCCTATCTCAAATACATATAGATGCAAATTGCTTAAATTCTTATAATAGGGCACAAAAATATCATTATTTATGAATTATTATTATTATTTGTGGGGTGAAGGCAGAATCAGGAGAGTTACACACCCTCAGTATTATAGGCTATCATATAATTTACTTAAATAAGTAAACGTTTCTTCGCCCGCATCCGGTAGTTTAAGCGCACGGGTGAATGACCGTTAGTTATGAGTGAACAACGTTGTAGCCGTAGGCACAGATCGAGCGTCTAATAGATACAAATTATATACCTCTATGTTCACTCAAACCGGTAACTTACTTTTGAAGATCTACACAGTAGCCATGGTCAAATTTTTTGAACGGCAAATAATTGGAAAGTACGTCTACAGCTTAGGTATGCGGTTAAATGTAGCAAAATATTAAAGTGTTACTTTTACGGAAAGCCCCAAATTAATATGTAGATAATTGTTGAAGATTTATTTATAAAAACACTCAATTGATCTCACGACATGGGATAAAAAATTGTAAACTAAATAGTTAGATGATTTATCGAAATGAGCTAGGAAAATTAACCGAGAAAAGTTCCTCATCTTCTTCAATGTATCTATAGCCTAGAATTGGCGCTTGGTCATCTAGATTCTTAAAAACAACATTAATTTACCAAATGTATAAATGTACATATCGTGTGAAAGAAATATCTGAGAAAAACTTTAATTTTGTGGAAAGAAAATAAAAGAACATTTCATGAAATTATCGAACGCTGCATTCACGGAAATTTTCGAAAGGTAAAATCATACATAAATCACATTTGGAATTAAATGCTAGAAAGAACAAGAGAGTATCCTGAAATTATTCCAGGAAATAATTTTTAAAATCCATAGATTTTGATCTCTGTTCCCTACATTTTTTTCCTAAGAGATCTTTGCGATTTAATCTCAGCCAGACCTGTAATTTGAAAATAGAACTCCAGACGAGCAGCTTATTGAGCTGGTTTCCAGTAATATTAGGTTCTTCCTAGTTTCTAAAAATTTATATGTTCTCCCCTTCCCCTAACTTTTTTTGGTCATAGAACAAATTGTGCAATTTTTTATTAAAAGAAAAACATATTTGGTCCAGCTAATATGGTGGTGACTTCGAGACACATCTTTCTTGCCAAAGCCCGAAGGCCCTTGCTCGAATCGTCCATCACCTTGTCCTGCAGTTGTTGGAAGAATTACTGCGTGCGGACGCTGTCAGAACCCCTAATGCAATTCTTTCTGCTGGCCACGGCTTCGTTATCTCCTTTCCAGCTAACCATGTCGCGTCTTGCCGCATTTATTGTGTTAACAGCGTATTAATCACCATTTCTGATGTCACCATTTTGATATAGGTGCGAATCATCTAGACGCAGGTAATTGTCACTTATCGAACATTCTGATGGTTTAAATTTCTCCGACTCATTTTAACGTTTTCTCAACTAAAACTTTACTCTGTATAATATCAAACAGCTGTGAATATATAAAAAATGTACAACTGAATACAACGAAAATGTGTCAAAAAAAGGAGATATAAATTTTTAAAATTAACCGGAACATCCTATATGTATTGAGACCATTATACTTGATTTACAGGTCTCTATAACAATTTTTCTTCTAAGCAACATTAGCTTTTTCTACTTTGAATTAATACAGTAAAATCAATTCATATAATTGTATAAATAAATTAAATAATAACTACGGCCATCGTAATTTACATTATCATATTTACTGAATTTTAAATTGATTATAATTAGTATTGAATTGGTGTTATCATTAACTATATTGATAATCTTACTAATTGAGTTCCTTATCAATTGAATATTGCGAAAATTTCAAAAAAACAAAGGATCACTTTATAACTCGAAATAATAACTATTTAACTAATATTAATCATTCGATTATAGTACTCGTTGCGGGAACAATTTAAAGAAACAGAATTCGATTGAAAGATTTGACGGCAAAAAATCTAATTTAAAAAAATATTAAAACCTATTAGGAATTATAAGTAAATTTCCTTTGAAAGTAGAGGAATAACTTGAAATGATGAACCAAGATAGTTCCTTGGAGCTTTCAGAACATCTAAAAACTAAAAAGAAGAAATATAAAAGTTCCTTCGGAGTTATCACTCTTTCTTCGGTTGGTTGGTTGGACGTTTGGCAAGTTAGGTTGATTCGTTAGACAATGAGTAATTTAATTGTGAAGGAACAATCTTTTAATTTCTTGGTTTAATCATTTGATTAATAAAGACTCAAGGATATGTAATTCTTGCTTTTTGGATGCAGTTGATAAGATGGTGGAGGTATCTGGACTGAGAAGATGATGGCTGTTTCCCAATTGCTGTCTAAGAAAATAGGCCTGTGGGTTAGAAACGAGAATGGCGGTTCAGTGAGACAATCCCAAGTGCTTAATTATTTTTTAGGGCACTTTGGCCCACGTAACGACTATGAAACGTTGTGAATGTAAAATTGTAAACCACACAGGATCTCAAGTTTATTGGAGAGGAACTCCATATGACAGATAAATGAATGTAACGAAAAAGAGGTTAAAATAATAAATAAAAATATGTACTGTACTGTGGTTACAGAGAATTCTACTAATCTTAGAGGACAATGATTGAGGGAGTTTCCCTTGTCTGTAAAAGTGTATTTAATTTTATAACCTGAAATGTACGCCCCACACAATTTACTCATCTTATAAGCTGTTCCTCATTTTAATTTTCCTTTAGCACGTTTTACATTCAATCTTTTATTATTTAAAAGAAAAAAACATAAATATGTGGTAGGAAATTTAACTTCAGATTTTACTAATTTAGTCTCATTTAATTAAAGATAACAACTTTATATTCAATATCCACAAATTGGGGCCTGCACGCCTCAACCCCACTGAAAATATTAAGCACTCCCACTCTCTTTATGCCCCCATTACCCACATGGCCACCAATGGTAAGGGGGTTGTTGTGTGTACAATAGCATTACGTCAAGTCAGGATTTATTCTCGGCACAATACCCAAATCACACCCCTTCACAAAGCCCCTTTTTGTACACCTATCATAAACAATAACATCTGATTCTTTCATCGTCAGTCCTTCTGTCTCAGATGCACATTTACTTGATCAACTCGCCTTTTACGGGGGTTTCCAAGCCTACTTTAATACTACCTCTTAACAAGGTTTCTACTCTAAATATAATTAAGTAAATCCGCCCAATTCTTAAGTTACCTAGCCTGGACTCCTTGCCCCATCAAGCTACTCCTCAATTTCCTTCCTAAACGACTTAAAAGGCTGGTGTAAGCCATGATCCTTCATCGCAGGTTTTTCTACAAAAATGACGAGATCCTTAAGGCAAGACACAGCAATGACTCATTTGTCCTACATGTCAGTGACCACCTTTGTCGTACGGCTGATCCATCTTGGCTTCCAGTCTAGTACTTATCTATCACTTGCTACCATTCAATACCTATCTCACACTGCTTCTTCATATTTATTTTATTCCTCTTTCTCTCTACAACCCTTTTTTGACTTGTTCCTTAAGTATATTATCAGGTAATACGTTAATCCATGTCTAACGTCATATATTCAGCCTAGTTAGAAATAGTTTGCATTATTTTAGTTTATAATTCTATTTCAATGCTGATGAAACGCATATATCTTTCTTATAATTCACCCATCTTACTTTAGTGAGACTTAGAAATCTTCTATTCGTATTGGCTATGATTAATAAATGGCTATCGGACAACCTTAGCAAAATTAGCTTTGACAAAATTGAGATCTTAGTTGTGAGAAATCCACAAAATATTGTACTCTATAAAATGGAAATAATACATTATTTTAAATTTAAATTCCTCCAAGTAGTCACGTCACAATTTTCTTAATGTTTACCAAAAGGCAAGTAATAACATCTCTCGGGGCACAGCAACAGCCGCTGTTCGATTTTTATAGACACTGTCCCTTATTAAATATCAATTCACCCAATAACGTCGCGAGGATTAGTGGGTTCCTTTATTATTATACAGTTGATCACAAGGTTTTCTTAATAAATGTTAATATTAGATAAATATAAACGAGACAATCTGAATTGAAAATAGAGGTTTTCGTGTTAATAACACTTTGCTATCAAGAGGGAATTTTGTAGTAGAGTTTTTAAGTTAGTATTAAAGCAAAGAGTAGCGTGTTATAAAGGAAATTCTTAACATGATGGCGTTATCAGATGTCGAATAGGGCAAAAAGGAAGAGAGATAAGCAGATATTTATCCCAGTTCCCCTGAAAATATGGAGGAACTCCTTGTGCTCTCTCAGGGAATCCTCAGAATTTCTTCTACTGGAGAGGAGGTTTACTTCTCTCCTTTGTCTATGGATGCAGGGGTGTCGTAGAATAGAGTCAAGTTAACTCTTTCTTCGTTTCGAGTTCATGGAAGGTTTATAATATAAGAAGAGTGAAAATTTACCGAATGTAGGTTAGCCAATAGTGGACTCTATTGGAGGTTCCCGGATAACAGAAAAACGGGTAAAAAATATCTTTACTAATATGCAAATTAATATTATTTTACACGGTTAAAAGAAGCTATATACACATTAGTTTTTCACGGGTCTGGGCGGCTAAAAGGGGAGAAGAATTGGTGGGAACTAACACCGTACAAAAAAACAGACAATAATGATCGTGGGTTGCTAAAGAGGGGGGAGGGGGGTAGAGAGAGCACTTGCTCGGGGGAGGTGAGCGTTGCTGTTATCTCAAAGATTTGGGCGCAAAGTTCGAATAATAGTCTCTTAACAATGAGTATTAACGCAGGAAACTTAGATCTTGCTTTCGAGTACAGCACGAATCGAAAAACAGCGCACTGCGTTTGAGGCACCGGTAGAAGCGGCTACGAGGTAAACTCACGTGAATTAACGAAAATACCGGGAGCTTAATTGATTCTGCAAGAATTGTGCTGAGTCCAATGGGATGCAAATAACGGGTACCAACGGAGGCGTGCATAAGATACTGACGGTTCAGCGGATACCGATGAAGTAGGACGGGCAGCGGATACTGACTTCCAAATCTGGCGCCGGAGGATATATAGTGGGTTAGGATGTGGTCTTTCCCCTCCGTCCGAAGGCAGGGTTCCAGGGTCTGATGCAGAGTTTTGCTCTTTTTGCACAATTGCGGGAAGGTCCCTAAACCGGCAAGGCGAAACTTTTCCGACTTCAGATGGGACGTTTTGGGCTCTCATACTTGTCGCAGCTTTCTGTGCTGGCGGCATTTCAGGTCACGGTGGTATCTCACGGCGTCTCATAATTTCGCACCTCCATTAGCGCAGACAAAAAGGGTCGACTATGTGTCTGTTTTCTCTCTTTCGATTGAAGGGTGAGGTGGCGCGTATCTTTTTTTTTTTTCTCTCTATCTCTCTCTTTCTCTCTTTTAACTCTGACATTCCTCCATCCACAGATGGAACTTCAGGGGAAAAAGTGACATCGGAGAAAGATTCGTTAGGGAGGATATAACTTAAAGTCGCATGACAATAGCGGATAATGTTGAGAATACCTAGGGCAAATTTTCCAAATGGAGCCAAAGTACAAAAATAGTGGAGCTAGTGGATGGGGGTGTACCATACACATCCACAAGGTTATATAATGATACGGCATGGTAGCCGAAGGATATTTTATTTAGGATACAATTGAGTGGGGCTCTCAGGCCCAAGGGTGAGTTATCTTACGATTATACAAAACAAAACAAACACACAAACCAGTAAACAAACAAACAAAAAATATATATCCATAAAGGATACGCGTATTCTTATTATAAGGTTAAATATACAAATTTATTTAATAAAAAAAAATTAATACATGGATAAAAAAAGAAGGTAATGGCTCGGAATTAGTTTGGAGAATGATCTAACGGGTTCCTACTTAAATTATCAGCCTTAAATTTATCGGTTTCTTTTTAATACAAAATGCGGAATTGGAATTCCTGGAGGAACCAGCTTTAACGTATTAAACGACCGTTATTATTCTTGACTTTACGTAAGTATGATAAGGGTTTGTGGTCCGTTTTCACTTCAAATTCGTTTCCTAATAAATACATTCTAAATTTACAGACCCACCAAAGGATAGCAATTGCCTCTATCGATTACTGCATAATTTTTCTCACACGCGAGTAACTTTCTGCTTGCGTAGGTGATGGGGAATCTTTCGCCGTTATTCTAATACTGAAGGAGAACACATCATCTACGGTGATTACTTGCGTCGGTGCGAATGCTAAACAGTTTGTCCGAGTTAGGGAGTCGGGGAATAGGGGCGAATGCCAACTTCTCCTTGAGTTCGTTGAAGCTGTGCGTTGAAAGTGGCATCTGTTCGAGGAGTTCTAGGGCTCTCTTCTTCTTTAATATCTCGCAGAACGGAAGGGGGGGGGGGGCGAGAGTCTTAAAGTTGGGTATGAAGTGACGGTAGAACGATGCAGAGCATATTAAGGATCTCTATTGCTTTTTCTTAGTTGGCAATGGCGTGTCCACGATGACATGGATCTTTCCTTGCCTGGGGGATAATCGATTATTCCCGATATGGAAGACGAGGTAATCAATATTGCCAAAAGCCACTTGCCCGTGCAATTGTCAAATTTTTCCCTCTGAGGTTTCTATGCAGGGGATATGGTTTTGAACGAATGGTTTCCAGGGCGGTTCATTTGATATTGTGCTCAAAGTGGGCAGCACAACCAGGGATCTTGGTGATGACGTCATCAAAACGAATCAGGAACAGTTTCAGTTAATCATTTTAAAGAGATGATAGCTGGTTGCATATCTTAATTTTCGCAAGCAGGGAATTATTAAAGTCGGGCAAGAGATGCAACGGGTATTACTTGTCTTGCTCAAAGCAGGCGAATTGGAATACGCAAAAGGTTTCCAGGGGGTAACCAGATTCCATGGGTGATTCTTCGTCGATTGAAACTATTTGGTTGTTGCTCACGCGCCGGTGGTACAGCTTGAGCATATTAATATGGAAAAGCTTTATTCTCGGGAGGGGGGCGGTGAGGGCTACAATAAGGTAATCGACATGGCACGCTTCTTGTCTATGGGGTAAGGACCCTTCCAATGGCTCAACAATTTGTTGTTGTCCATCGGGAGGAGAAGCAAAACTTCTTCTCCGGAGTTAAATATTCTTTCTTTGGACCTGCAATCTAAGTATGTCTTATAGTTGTCAAAATTGATGTTGGCGTTCTGAGACGCCATTTCAACGCACTTTTCCAGCCCTCTCCTTAAATCCATCTTAAATCCTTCCTTGATACAATTTTTAATTGGAATAAAGTTCCTTTAAGATACTCAGGGAGCTTCTGACGTTTCTACCATATAAACGTTCAAACGGGGTGAATACTAATGAACGATGGGAAATTTCACGGTAGGGAAGGAGGGCTACCGGAAGGAAGCGGTGACATTCAGTGAGCTGATGTGCACACAATTTCCAGAAAATGGCCTTGAGGTTTCAATTTAGCCCTTTGCACATTCCATTCCCACTTGGCTGAAAAGGAGTGGTAAACAGGGGCTTTCTTATTAATAATTTACCAACGGAGGTGAATTGACGACGAAGTTTTGAGAGGATTTCTTTGGGCAGGCCCACGCGTAAAAAGATGGAAAGAAGGGCTTGTGTGCAGGAGATAGTATCAATTTTCTTGACGGGTACAGCCTCGGGGATTCGAGTAGAAAATCGACCAGCGTTAATACGTAATTTTGGCCTTCGCTCGACGGGGAAAGGTGGATCGGTAAGATTAGGTCGATAGCTACTCGAGAGGAGGGTTCAGAGATTTGTCACCCTTTCTGCAAAGGTGCAGGTCTGACTCGTTCAATATTACGTATTTTGGCAAATGTAGCACGAACGACAATATCGCAGAAATTCGTCGGTTGCGCCAGGCCAATAAAAATATTTGAAGATTCTCTAAGCGCTCTTCGTGTGACTAAATTGACCAGCAAATAGGCTATCGTCAGCCGTTTTCAGGATTGGAGGTACTTGGGAGTGGAGTACACATAGTGTGCGGGAATCGGTTTCGTTTTCCGCGGTGAAAACTCGATAGAGGATGAGGAAGTAAATCACGGTATTACCTCTGACGAGTTCGCGTGTTTTGTTCTGCGCTTTAAACCACAAGGGACCAAAAGATTCACATTCTCTCTGGCTTTTGGCAAAGTCATATATCATCGCAGTTTGAAATGCGGAAACACACAGGGGCTCCAGAGGGGCATGGGCTTTCAGTTCTTTCTTCGCGCCGGAACGGGTAGTAATCGGATGAGCTACGGGGTCGGAAGAAACCAGGCGGCACTGAAAAATTAGGAAAGAGCAAACCTTGATGGGGACTGCCACGACTTGAACCCAACCAGTAAAATGCGCGCACTCAATGTAGCAGTGAACAATGAGGAATTTATTGCCGCGCATCAAGTAATCATGCACTACGGCAAACTTATCGTTGCTTGGAGCCTCAGAGGGGAGTAGTTGATCGGATTCAACAAAGCACCTGCACCATGTTTTAAGGACCAGGGTGGAGATCTGGCACCCACTCTCTGCTCCAATTTTAAATTGGAGGGCTCCAGGGGTACTTTTATCGAACAAAAAGTTAAGCTGGTGGCCATCAGTATTCGACGGGTTTGAAGAAGAGAGGGCTTCATTTTGCCAGGGTGGGGGTAATGACCTGGTGTACCTCGTGAGAAGGAGGGTTACTGCTAAACTGCAAATTAAGAGGGCAGTTTGGACCTCACGTGGCCAGGAACTCCACAAGAATAGCACATGCTTGTCATCCTGAGAAACGACAAAGCAGGGGGGTTGGGAGAAATGGCTTGAAATCACGGTGGTCCGATAAGAAGAGAAGTTTGGGTTTGGCAGGCCCAGATACCTTAACGAACCTATTCCAATTATTAAGAACAAATTTGTTCTTCCTGGTTTTGGATTTAGAAGATTGGAGTTAGATTTCTTCCCTTCCTTTGGATAGCAGTTGTGGCTAGCTGCGTAGACGTCTGCCTCATCACTGCATTTCTTGAGAGTACGGCACCTCAGCTCCTTAACGAAGGATCTGATTTCCGAGGGGAGCGATGGAGGAAATTGGCCCTTGATGACGAAATCGACTAGGGCGTCGTATTCATGAGAGACTTTGGACGCGGCCATCTAAAAATTAAAATGACGCTGTAGAGATTAGCCGAATTGTCAAAAGTTCTGGTTTGGTTGAATGCGATATTGCATTAATTTAGCTCGATAGAAATCTGGGGTCATGTTCTAAGCGGCGAGCAACACGGCTTTTAACGATAGGTAATCAATTGTTGCGTCTGATAGGCGAGAGATAAAAATATCCCTAAGTTGAGAGCTCAACAGGTGTAATAGTTGTGCTACGATTTTCTTCTCGATTTCTCACCGGTTTACCTCTAAGATCTTTTTGAAGTGGGTGAGATAAGACCTAAAATTTTAGCCTTGTTTAAATACGGTGTTATTTTATGTTCGTAGGCTCCGCTACGTCTAGTCTAGCACTTGAGGAGTTTATGGAGAGCGTTTTCTTCCTCGTTTTGCTCATTTTCACTTCGTGAAAGGGTATTCTCCTTTTTTCTTCTCGTTCTTTTTTATCTTCTTTCTTCTCGCTTCTTTTCTCTTTCTACCTTGTCTTTTCTTTCGGCTCTTTTTTTCTTCTTTCTTCTTCCTGGATGTTGGCCATCAGATTTTTGCTACTGAGGCCAGGTGACTCATCTTGGGCTTTAAAATTTCAAACGGCAACATGATGCAGGTTTACACAATGGGCAAAACAACAAGAATTAAATCAAAGCACGGCAATGAATATGGGGGAATTATGATTTCTTCACGCAGGAACGGGACTGCGAATGATTTGCAAACAACGAAAGCACGAACAACAAAGGGGTCGAAACACTCGCGAGAGAGCTTTTTCTGTTGAGGTTTCACTGTGATTAAGAAGAGAGTTACACCACTCCTAGCAGAGCAATACGAAGAATAATACAATTTTTCTATACCTACAACTTAGGAGAGGAGATAAGACTTTTAAGGACAACAATTGACTTCTGTCAGGTAATAAAATCAATAGTTAAACACGGTCAGTCGACAATCGATTTCGCACAAAAAAATAATAAATGGAAACGGGAACAAATACACTTCGCAAGTAGGTATGCAATGGTTATTTCTCACATTTAAAACTCCAAAACAGGAACTAAGATAGGCCAACAATTAACAATTTAACCACGGTTAACCAATAAATTGAACAAATTTCAATCAATTGATTGACCAAGATTAACACTATTAACCTGATAACAGTTCAATATAGATGTAAAATAGGGTTAAATTAGCCATTTCTGCGTTTAGAATATGTGGGAGGTTTATAATATAAGCACAGTGCAAATTAACCGAATGTAGATTGGCCCAACAGTCGACTATCTTGGAGGCTCCTGGATAACAAAAAAATGGGTATAAAAATAACTTTACTAATATGCAAATTAATATTAATTTACAAGGTTAAAATGAGTTTTAAAACGAGCTATATACACATTAGATGTTTACGGGGCTCAGCGACTAAAAGGGGGGAGACTTGTTCTAGACGGACACGTACAAACAAACAGACAATTTTGACTGAGGGTCGCTTGAATGATCTTCAGCGTATAAGAAGCTGACGATGAAGGCTTACACTAGAGAGAGACCTTACACAGGAGAGTTGCGAGTTGCTGTTACCTCTAAAATTTTGTCCGAGGGAGTAAACCTTGCCTTCTTGCAACGTTCGAATAATAGTCACTTGACAATGACTATTAAAAGGGTAAACTTAGATCTTGCTTTCAAGTCAAACACGAATTGAGACTGAGCGCACTGCTTTCGAAGAGAAGGTGGAAGCGGGTTCGAGAAGTCTCTCGTGAATTAACAAGAATACTTGAGGAGTTCTGCGAGAACGGGACCTTAATAGCGGGTAACGACGGTGGCGAGCAGAGGACACTGACGGGGCAGGACGGGCAGGAGATACCGGCAGGGCAGGGTGGGCAGCGTATACTGACTTCCAACTATGGCGTCGGAGGATTTATAGTAGGTGCGGATGGGGTTTACCCTCTCCGTACGAAGACTATGATTCCAGGGTCCGACGCATGGTCTCGCCCTTTTCCCACGATCGCGGGAAGGTTCCTAAGCTGGCGAGGCGAAACTTTGTCCGACATCAGATGGAACCTTTTGGGCTCTCCAACTTGTCGCAGCTTTCTGTGATGGAAGCATTTCAAGTCACCGTGGCATCGCACGGCGTCTCATAATTCCGCACCTCCATTAGCTGAGACAAAAAGGTTCGCTTAGGTGTCTGTTGTCTCTCTCTAATGAAAGCGAGGCGGCGCGTATCTTCCTATATCCCTCTCTCACTCTGATCTCTGAAAACTGGACTCCTTCTCAAACCCTTTTCTGTCACTTTTTCCAGCAGCAGTGTCCCCTTTCCTTTCCAAGGGGACTGCAAGGAAAGAACCCACACGGACCATAATTTACCGCTCACGGTTTTATCAGAAGATAAAAAAAGAACCAGGCATGGGATCTGTGATGTCTTGAAAGGGGGGCTGGCAGAGTGAGGCGCCGTGAGAAGGACTTTGTCTCTGAGGTAACCCAGCCTGAGATAGTAGGACCTTCCAAGTAATCGAACATGGGCTCGATGCCAAGCACTGAACTAAGTCCGCCACTGTACAAGGTCCTCCTTAGACTGCTCGAGCCTCCGACAGCCAAGACCTTCTTCATCTTAGAGAAGGATCTGGCTGAAGCCTTTGCATTTTGGCTGTGGGCCCCTGACGGCAGGAGATAGAAGCAGGTTTATCCGCTCCTTCCTCTCCTTAAAAGAAAAGACAGACAAACAAGACTAAAAAGACTAAGGGCTCATCTCCCCCCGTTGTAACCACGGGGACGGACGAGTTGACTGCCTTTTCTGCAAAATACCAAACTAAGATTGGTCAATCCGACCCCGTTGCTCAACTGAGCGGGGAGTCCCTGACCAAGACCAAAAGTTCGCAGAGCGGAAACCTGAATTATGTTGGCCCCCTTAATTCAGAGGCTAACTAGCGTTTTTGAGCCCAAAGGCTTTAAACCCTTCGTTGTTATTCGCTTCACTGATGGCATCATGTTTGCTAAAGACAACATTATCCATCAGAGGAGAGCTCTAGCTAGTGTGATTGTTAAAGAGTCTAAAGTGACCCGTTTCTCGAAAGGGAGCATTTTGGCGAATGTGTCGAATCTCAGAGGTGGCCATGATTAGTGCCCTCGGACACTTGATGGCACGTTGATGAGTGTGACGCCGCACTTTACAATGGAATTTGTAAAAAAAGTGGTTTATGCGAGGGAACTTGTTGACTACTACGTAGAGTACATTACCTTAGAGCTGGCCGAACATGGAGAGGTCAAGGTTGAGAGTGCGATGAGAAAATGGGGAATGACCCTGAGACCAAACCAGACACTATTCGTTACGTTCGACTGTGATAAGCAAAATGAGTCGGTGCGTGCCGGTTAGTATCGCTACGGCAATAAGGGTTTCGTGCTACTGCCGCGGCGGTGCTAATATTGCATCCGCTCCGGCCATACAAATCACTCCAGTCGACTTTCAAAGTTGGGATTATCCGAAGTCTGTGTAAATTGCTCCAAGAACGACAACGATAAGTCTAAATCGTATGTGACCAAGTGTGGCATTTGCAGATACCTACACCCAGCTTCTTCAAATCAATGTGGTTTGTATCTCCTAGAGAAGGAAATCCTGGCCGTTCAGGCCCAGGAATGTTTCTCATTTCTCGAGGCTGAAGATGTCGTCCTGGTGCGCCCGGTGCTGCCTGGGTCGTCCTATGCCTCAACTTTAGGAAATACACCCTCTGCTCCTGGCCTCTCCAGGAGTGCGAGCACGGTCGTTCTCGTGCTCATTCAGAACCCTTCTGCGGGATCTACCAACCTCGGGCACTCCAAACTTAAAGCTAGTGGCACAAAGGGTTCACACCCATCCTCGACAAAAGCCAGGGCTCGACCTCTTTCCCCAGCGTGATTGCTTCGCCTAAGGCGAAACGGCGGCGTGCATCCACCGAGTTGTTAGAATCACAGGAAGCAACACTCTTAAGGTTTTTCGTGAGGCCATTTTCCGTGTTTTCTAAATCTGCCCCTGAAAGTGGGACAGCACTAAAGGAGCTTCGGCTCGTAGGCCCACAGCCAGTTGTAGTTTGCTGGCTAGGAGACAAGATGGATCGCCTAAAGGAAATGCTCCCGTACCCAAAGCCACCCAGCCTGCCTAAGGTTTCGAGACGCAAGGAGGAAAATAATTGCATGGCGTGCCAAACCTCTCTGAATAAGTCTACGAAGGAGAGAGCACCTTCAACGCATGATCCGGCAAACAGCGCCCGGAGTTCTGCCTCCCAGAAGCATACGTCTATTCTCGTGTGAGAGTCTTCTCTTCGAAGAGGCCATCCGATACTTCTCCGACCTAGGCCTAGAGGCCATATTTCGTCAATGGAATTGCTGCGTACTCCAGGCTAACTAGGAGGAGCCGCTGAGGCTCAGCTCCTCCCATTCCTCGTTAGCTGACTTTTTGCAGAAGACCTGCTCGGCGCGTGCCCCCTGCCCACCCTCCCGGGGTATAAGAGTTTTGCGACCCACACAACAGAATGGTGGCCAAACCGGAGAATGCGCGAGTTACAGCTCGCATAAGGTCTCCGTTATTATCTTTGCTATTGATCCTTCATTAGGGGGAGTACCGTTTTTTCCGTGTACATTCAACTGTCAGCCGACTTCGATGGAATGGATTCTCGACGATATACCATATATGACTATTCGTTGAGGGAATTATTCATTTATATTTAGAGTGCGTGGTGTCTAAGTTGACCGATATTATTTATCTTTAATATGCTTAAGAAGTGGAACTGAGCTCAAGGAAAATAATATGGCTATCATTAATAAAATATAGTTTTATTAATACAACTATCAACAACACACAAAACGGAAAATATTGGCATAAACAGAAAATGGAAAGGGTCGTGGGAAATCTAGCTAATCCGAGGATTAAGATTTGGAAGAGATTTAAAAAGGTAAAACAAATAAAAATAAAAGGGATGGGATGGTTCGCTAAACCATTTAAAGCACATGATAGGGTTGACAAAATGGTTAAATACTCAAAGGTAACGTTCAGCTTACGTAATTACACGTGTTGTACAGAGGAAGGCGACGTGAAGGAATCTTCGGTCCGCTGGCGAGTTCCGGCCGAAGGAGGGGGGGGGGGGAATTAAATGATCCTGACGTGCCATCTTGGGAACGAGAACCATTTCTCGGTGAACGGGCTTGAAGAACAATGGCTGTTCTACGTTGTTCTCTTCTGAACAACAGGGGGGGAAGAACCGTCTCTTTTCTACGGGCTCAAAGAACAATGGCTGTTCTAATGTTGTTCTCTTTCTGAACAACAGGGGGAAAGGGTAAGAACCGTTTCTTGTCAACGGGCTTGAAGAACAATGGCTGTTCTAATGTTGTTCTCTCTCTGAACAACAGGGGGGAAAGGTGAGAGCCGTTTCTTGTCAACGGGCTCAAAGAACAATGGCTGTTCTAACGTTGTTCTTTTTCTGAACAACAAAAGAAGCCTTGTGGACTTGGCGTCTTGAAGGCTCGAACCTTGGCACTTAAGGGATATTGGCCTCTTATGGACAATGATGGTCGATCTCGAGGTAGAAGGCCCTTGGTGCACAAGGTGAGACTGGATCGTAGTGATGTCTCGCGAAGAAAATCTGCATATCGAATCTGCTCTTAGTGGTAAAGTTTCCATATAAATAGTCGAGACATACCCTTGGTGTAGGGAACAATGGAGTGGGGGCTTCGAGGGAATGCACAGCCTCGCCTGAGAACAATCCCTTATCTGCCCATAAGCCTAAATCAATCTGGCGTGATGGGCGCATGGGGCGAACGGGGGGGGGGGATGAAAAACCTCCTTGGTTAAATATTGACTCAGGTGGCAGCGATAATGTGCCTGGCTTCAAGGTGAAGATGGACGTGGGTAGCATCGTGTTTCTAAACAACATGTGATAACGGTTGAAATTAAGCGGCCTCAAAACGTTCTATCACATATGAGATTACCTTAACTAGTGGGAATTTGTTTTGGTTAACCCGCAGCGTGATAGTGAAGAAATATACCACACATCTTAGTAGTATTGGTCGTGGCACAAAGAACAGGCATTAGTAATGCCAATTTCTTGTGTTGCTCACAATAGGGCAGGGGCGGGCAAGATAGCTGGACTTTGTAACTTTCTCTGTATATTTTCCAAACTTCAAATGAAATTTAAACTCTCAACGCAATCCAATAATTAAAGTAACATTAAAAAAAACGAACCATCAAGCGAAGAAAATATATGTTGATTTGACCTTCGAGGAAGATTGTAAAGCATAACCGAGAGTCCAGTCGGATTTTACAATAATCCTTCACAGCTCCAAGCGACCGTAAAATGCCTATCTAAAGAAATACGTAAAAATGTATCAGCCCTTCTACCTTGTTCCTCATACGATAAAACCAACGACATATATAAATAGTTAAAATACAACAGTGGAAACAACACTTTCTAATAATTTTATGACAGGTTTTAATTAAAATTCTAACGATCTCAAAGTTCGTTGAATAAAAAAATCTTCATTATGGCAATAAATAACATTTTGAACAAAGTTCAATATCTTAATGCGAGACGCCCAACCACACCATACCATTACACATTGTTAAAATAGATTTAAACACCAAACGCTATCCCAAAGGTTGCTATTCATGGGACCAAAATTACAATAAGAGAAAAACTTTATACTCCATTGTAATGCCGCAAGTGTATATTTGTATAATATACATTGAACGAACAACTATGTTTCAGATGTGGTTCAAACGCACATATAACGAGAACTGCATGTATCAAGAAAGGCGTTGCAACTTTGCATTAATCGTTCACTCATTTAAAGAAAATGGTGCAAAAATTATCACTAATACTATGAAATACGCATCCATCTGCTTAAGTTTTTATCTGCGTCGCATGCCGTAAAATACATGTCTAAAGAGGAAGTCTCCTTGAAGATCGCGCATAACCCACATTTACCCAATTCTCACATATGTACAGCCTTCACTATAAAAACCACAACTACTAGTCAGATAGCTCACCATTTATTGATATTTTAGTTTATTGGTGAAAAATAATTTTTAAACTTTCTCATTATCATTCGTTCCCTCTAACCCCGATTCAATGTTTACCATTTAATTTAAGTCTACTGCAAGGAAATCTTACCATTTTATACCTAAAAAGTTGATTCTTGACGAGACCAGCTTTTCTTATGTTTTGGTCTAAACCTAAGAATTCTATCTTTCATATACTTTCAATTTTATCCTTCTTCTTCTATGTGACTATTCGACATCAGAGAGATATTTGGCAGATACCCTATGCATTCTTGTATGATCTAGGCAGTATTTTTTAAAGTTCTCTCACAAGAATTTTAGAGGATATTACAAATCTTACCATTATCGTAGCGATATAAAAGTTGTAGAAGCTGAAATATATGTTGCACTTCGGCAACTCTTCAGCTAACCAAATATTTCATTTATTCACTTGTCCCTATCTCACTTTACCTTGTCCTTTGCCTGTAGTTTCTAATTTTTAAACTTTATGATACCTATATGATTAGGTTCAGTTTCATTTATTCTGATATCTCTTTTCGCATCCTCTCTCATTGCTCGCCAATTAGCATTTATTGGTTAATAAATCTCACACAGAAACATATTAACATTTTTTTAAAGAATTTATTGTCACCTTGGTTACGATATCCTTAAATTATGGATTGTATGCACTGACCATTATCGATTGACGCGTTTCATTTGTAATTGCTTTAAACAAGCTGTGTAAGAATGATACATAGATACGTGTTGATTTTACTTGAAAATCTTGTTACTTTAACTCCTCTGTCAATTTGGTGTGTGCCTAGAACTTAAATTTTGCCTCGTTTCATTCTGCAGTTCACGTTTTCTTCGTTCCAACCCTCAAGTCTAAATGTCGTTATGCTATTTTTTTCGCACTCGTCTTTTTCTATTAATTAATGTTACATATTTTCATGCATTTATGACCTCTTGTGTTATCTTCAGACAATTTTCACCACTTTACTTTTTATATGAACACCAGCCAACGCCCACCTATCGTGTTTTATCGCTTCTAATCCGTTTGATCCTTTCTTATTTTTGGATCACTTGTTTCGCCATGTATAGTAGCTTGTTTTTTAACTTATGTTCTTGCTCATTATGTTTTCTGCCCCTATCAGTTCCTTACTCTCTGTTTAACAACAATTTTGACTCATTTTCGACATAATTACAATTACCTTTTAACCTGGGTTTCTTATATTGCACACGCATCCTATAATAAATCAGCTGTGAAACTTAATACGGCGCCCCTCTCTAAAACTATGTCCCTCAGCCTACATACATTTTCTATCAGAGAGAAAAGGGGTTACTATTTTGCCACTATAATGCCTCACTCACCTCGCTTCATTTCGACTTAGAAAGCAACCTCTATCTAACTCGTGGCTTTCTAAATTTCCGTTCCCAATATATAAATAAGTCTAATTACATTTGTGATCTAATTTATAGTCACGGTGGCTCTATATCTCACTGAACGAAGATCTACGGGGCTTCAAATGCAATTGTTGGAATGAACCTGCGTGTCTTAGCATACCCATCTGTAGAGAGAATTGATCCGACCATATCTTTATGATCACACTTTGGTGCATAATCCTGTGCTCATTTGAGCGTGAGCGAGCTTTACTCCATTATTGTGTAATAAATATTTTGATGTATCCTAGTTAGTTTTCACTAGTAAGAAAAGGTAAGGAGTACTTCTGTGTGTAGTTACTTCTCTCTGTGGGTTAAGTTAAAAGATAAGACTATTAGGACCTTGCCGGATTACTGAGCTTCTTTTACATAATAGAAGGTATGACGCTCTTCACTTTCGCAAGAACTACACAAGTCAGAAGTAAAGAAAAGGGTGTGAGGTGTTTCCCAAATCGCGTAGCATAGATTTTAACGTTTTGTCATGGAACCTGCTATTGCCTGTCAATTTTTGCTAGAGTCACACCAAGTAGATTAACCACATTGAAATTTAATCCTTATCATCAATAGATCCCAAGTGAGCAGCATGAGATAATTGATGACCGCAGAGGCCTCGCAAAATAGAGACGAAGCCGAAAGATGGGCAAAATGACACTTAAATTTTTGTGTACATTTCCGGTGAAAAAAAGAATTATAAATAATTTGCATTATATTTTGTTGAAGAGTTATTGTTAAAAGTCTAATATAAATATAAATATGATAACTGTAATTATTCATAAAAATAAATGTTTTTTTAAGGAAATAAACTTATTCACTCTTTTTAATGAAAGTAGTGGTTTAAATGTATGAAAATTTATTTGCATCACAGGCAAGGTAAAATGAAGTATTCGTATTTTTTGGTCTAAAATTGAATAAGAACAATAATAATACAGGTAAACAGTAAGCGCAAATAATGAATTAGTTTCAAACAGACATTGAACCTGTAAAAAACAAGTGATTCAGGCATACTACCAAGAATAAGGCACCAATGGATTGGCGAATGTCCAATTGGCAGGGGATCTAGTAAAACCGTCAAACATGACAGTATTCTAGTAAGTTAAGCTAAGTTAACATAAAAATAACAAAAAAACGATAAAATTACAATTGCAGGAAATTGAAATTCAGGTTAACATCTGAACTGTCCTTCGTCTTTGGTTTGAGGGTGGCGCGAGAGCCCAGCGCCAAAGGTCTAACCAAAAGTTACCACCCCCAAAAATAAATAGGTTGATTAGAGTGAAGAGTATAGGAAAATGTATTATATTTATGTATAACTAAGGAAAAACTGAAAAAAATGACAAAAAAATTTTAAATATGAGATATCTCATCTTTAGGCAAATATTCCACCCAAATCATGGTATGGATTGTTATTTTTATCCAATGCCCTTTACACTTTAGTTACTTAACTTAAATCAAGATATGGAGGGTATAGTGGCATTTATATTTATGTAGGATCAAACTACTTGCCATTGAGGTAAGTCTGTGAAATAACTTTTGATTGACAATAACATCTCAACTCTTCTATGGTTTGATAACAACCAAAATATGAAAATGACAAACATATATGGCTATTTTTAAAGAGAGAAATAAGGAAGATATAAAAGATAATATTTAACTTATTGATATATCAGTTTTACTTCTCCTTTTCCGAAATGGAAAGGAGAGTACCTCTCTTAACAATGATCGCAGTAAAGAAACTAAAATAGTCCACCATCAACACTCCCTCAGCGGCTGAGGGTTGGGATCAAAACTTGATGGGGGTCGGAGAGCCCTCGTGCTTCCGGGCCATGCTTTCGACCTTGGTTTGGAATTCCAGTGATGAACCCACGTTTCATCACCTGTCACTATGCGTGACTCGAATCCCGCCGGGTTTCGGTTGTACAGGAGCAGCAGCTCCTCCGAACTTTGACGACGTTGAGGTCGATCATAAGGCGTGAGGTTTCTAGGGACCCAACGGGCAGAGACCTTGGCATTGCCAAATTTTCGTGGATGATGTTAATAACACTTTCATGTGATATTCCAAGTTCTCGCTCGATTTCTTCGACCTTCACCCGTCTATTTTCGAGGATCATCCTCTCTACATGGGCCAAATGTCCTCGTTGGTCGGGTCTGACGGGCGTCCTGGACAGGGGTCATCATCAAGGAAGTCACGATCAAGGCGGAACTCCCTATTCCATTGAGCAATGGTTGCATAGGAAAGGGCGGTGTCGATGTACACTGCAACCATGCGTTCATGGATTTCATTTGCATTCTTGACTTCCCTGGTCAAAAATTTGATCATTACGTGGTGCTCAACCTTTTACATTGTTGAAAAATTTGTGACTAGCGATCTGCAATCAGCTACTGCTTCTTAAATATACGAGACAGGAGCATGCGGCTGCAAGTCCTGACTTGTCATAACTTGTCCTAACCACCCAACAAACAGCCATCCCCCTTCCTTTGTTTTGCCCTACCAATTCGCCAGACTTAATGATCATCCCTTGTGTTAATCCCAAATCATGGAAACAAAACATTAATAAGCAACCATCGCAACAGAACATAAATAAGTAACCAAAACAGCAGAGAATAAATAAGTAACTTAACTACATAAAAATAATTAGTAACCATAGCAACATAACATTAAATAGTAACTAAAACTGACCACCATGAGTCTTTTCGATCTTTTTCTTGATATTCTTCTCCTGCCTAGAAGTACAGTGCCCCTTTTCACCTCCTTGACTCACCAAAAACCTCAACCTGAGTTGTCTGATGGCAAAGGGACCTATGAGAGACTTATAAAGGATGCTCTGATTCGTGGTCTTGAGACAGCGACCACATTCATCGTATACAACACTTTCCACTAAATCTTACACTCTCCATTTGTATTCTGGCCAGAACGCCATATTGTCTCTTTTAAAAAATCATTCCGAATCATATGGTCTATTTTATTGCAACAGTATCTTCCTTTCTAACACCTCACTCTATTTTATCAAACAATCTAGCAGATTTCCCTGCATTGAGCACCAACAAGATTTTTCTTATCACAACTCTAATTTCCACTATTCCTCGACGTTTGGAATTTCTTCTTAAGCTTCATCGCCAACTCTCATCTCTTGCTTCTGTGTCTTCAGAGGAAATTACCTTCTAACATTTTGATCAAAAACTAGGTTGTTCACTTGAATCATTCTATTCAAGTTTATATCGTTCTTTACTCCCTGCTCATCTCCTCTACTCCTTTAACACTTCTCTCTTATCCGGTATGTTACTTCCGTATTATTTTAAACATAATCCCTTTGCCCAAACAGAAGGAAACAGCTTGGACCCAATAACCCGTTAACTACATGACTAACACTCTGGCAACTCGCATCGTTTTCTACATTGTTAAAACCCTGAACTCAATCTGTATTACCATAATTAGAGAAAACCTTTCCTCCTCTTCATTGCCGAAACCGACGCAATATCGAGCAGGCGTGCTTGCTCCTCAGCGACGCCCTACATAGATTGCGCTGAACGTGTTATAAGCTCACCGTCACTCCGCAATCAATTCTGACTGTTGTGGTTTGTATAAAGACCATACGAGGGCGGGTGTTCTTGAACCTATATGTGTTCCCTTATTGGACTGAATTTTAAACTAAAAAATCACGGACAAAATGATGGCCCGGCCTTGATTGACCAAATCTTGCATTTTTGCTGTCTCAGCATCTAACACCCTAAGAGTATACCGACTACTACTAGTATCTCAATCAGATTACTTTCTAAGGAGGCAGACATCCCTCCCATGAATTCAAAATTATCTAAACTCTAGCCCAGTGATTCTCTACGTGGGCGTTGTTTAGGTACAAGGGGGCGCTGTAAGATGTTGCTTCAATTAGAGGGCCGTTGAATGCGTGCTGGGGGTGTTTAGCATTTATTCAATGTTAACCATATCAAGTTTAAATATTATTCAATTATTAGACCATACCTATTTTTTGGACCTGTGGAAATCTATAGAAATACTGCAATTCTATGGAAAGCAAAAACCTCGAAAATTGCAGAAATTTTATGGAATTCTACAGAAAATTCTACTGGATACCAGTGATGTGTGTTAGTGTGTTTGTTTTGTCACTCAGTTTGTTTTACACCGCAGAATTGCCAAATTGGCAATCTCGTAGTCTTAATTCATGAAAATTGGTTACCTTTCAACTCAGGGGCCATGAAAATATTAATGGCTATAAATTTCACTCTTATACAGATTTTAAATTCTATGCATTATTTGCATAGCTTAATATTGCGCACGCATTGTATTAATATTATTGTACGACTAGTTGTTGATACATCTTCACGCGGCATTTGGTTTGCGGTGACGTATTTGATGCAAACTTTTACTGAAAGGTTTTTTGTTATGACGTTTTAATAAATTTCTGATAGATGGCTTATAGTTTACCATAACTTCTTTAATAATGCTAAACATGCTTGAGGTTCGATCTTTACTTGTATAAAATAAGTACACCGAGCTTCCACTCGTTATTGTTGCTTTAAACTTGATCCGTTTTGTACTTGTATAAAATATGTACTTAACAGCCACACTCTCTTGGGTCCACGTCAGTTTTGGTTTTCTATTAGTTTCCGCGTAAGTTCTCTGTTGATTTTTGTTGTCCGTTTGCCTGATATAAGTTATTTAGTATTTTTTTGCAATAGTTTTTCATAACATTTACCCAAATTGTTATAAATGCAAGTAGTAGGAATGCTGATTTTTGTATAACTTTAATAAATGTATACAAACTTCCTCATCGTCTTGCTAACACATATTTTTGCTGTTTTTCCTTTTTCCAGTTTTATGTTTTCTGTAACCGATTATTTGAGTTGTGAGTTAGACGTGTTCCTGGTAATCATTTTTAGTTAAGAAATTCTGTGTTTTTCATTTACTGATCCATTTGAATTATAGTGACCGTGTTTAACTACACATAATCATGTCTGAAAACTCCTCTAAACGAAATTGCAGACAATATAGTGTTTAATATTTGAAGTTTGGATATATTAGTCCTCCTAATACCAACTAACTGCCAATGTGCCTTCTCTGTGTAAAAGTGTTCTTTAACAAGGCCATTAAACCATCACAAGTTTCCGATCACTTAAAGAAGATTCATCCTGATAAAGAAATAAAGAATTTGTCATATTTTAAAACTTTACGAGACTGATTTAACAACAGAAATTCCATTAGCTCCTTTATAACAAAAGGATCCCCAAAATGCGCCGATGTACTTGTTTGTTCATATAATATCTCTAAAATGATTGTCAGGTCTGTAAAGCCTCATATAATTGGAGAAGATCTGATTTGGTCAGCTATAGAGGAAGTCTTGCATACAGTAGTAGATCATCCTTCACCAAACCCAATTGCCAAAGCGATTCCACTTTGTAATAATACTGTTCAAAGAAGAGTTGACGAAATATCCAAAAACATTGAAGAAATCCTATGTGACACACTTAATGCTGAGCAATTCGGTTTACAATTGGATGAGTTTACATTGCCAGACAATGAAGCACTACTTTTCAGATTTGTTCGCTTTATTAAAGATATCAAAATTTAGCAAGAGCTGCTCTTTGCAAAGTAGTTTAAAACAAACATTAAAGGTGAATCTATTTTCACTGCACTTGAACAGCTTTGCAAAGAAAAAGATATCTAAATGAGCAATATTATTGCTTGCGCGACTGATAGAGGTCCAGGATTAACAGGACGATATAAAGGTTTTCTTGCATTTTTTAAGAAAGTTGTGCCCAGTGTTTTTACAATACATTGCGTAATTCATCGGCAACATCTGGTTCCCAGAAACTTAAGTGATCGGTTTCATAACGCTCTTAACTTTGTTATTACATCAGTAAATAAAATAAAATGCCATCCCCTTAATTCGCAAATATTTCGACAAATCTGTGATAACAGTGATGAAGAATCTTATCGCCCCCTTTTATATACCGAAGTGAGGTGGTTATCGAAAGGAAACTGTTTTAAGCGATTTAGTCCACTTTTCAACGGCATAATTCAATTTTTCCGAGAGAATAAATGTGATCATTTGAGAGATGAGCTCTTAGCTTACAAAAAAAATAAAAACAATAAAAACAAAGTGCAAAATATAGAGTATTTTATTACAATAATAACAGCAAATGCACACTGCAAATCCGTAAACATTAATATTATTAAAACAAATGGCTTGAATGCCATAATAATAAAACTAAAAATCAAAACAACAAAAGGGACTCACAATAAAAAGTAATGAAAGCGATAGGCCTGATCACCAGGCGCCTTGCATCCCTTTGCAAATCTCTCACACTACTTTCTCTTTTCACCACTTTTATTTCTCTCTATCTACCCACACAGCCTTTTTGTCCCCTTTTTGCCCCCTACCTTCTTACATTAATTGCTAATTCGTAGCTGATTTAATTCTCTCCATACTTTTTATAATAATAATAATAATTGGTTTATTCATCAAGAAGCAGTACATTGTACAATGTGCAATGACTGAAAATATCTTGATTTAAAAATTCAGTGAAAATATATTGAATAAAATAATTAAAAGCTAACATTGAACAATAAAAATTAAAATAGATAAGATCTGAATAAAAGGTGATGTCCAACATGTGCAAGGTCTATTTTTTGAACAGGTGTGCCACATAGGGTATGGTGGACAGCCTGTAGCGCTCTGTTCGGCACCTGGCCGGTAGCGATCTAGCAGTGTCGTGTCTGGTAGCGAGATGGTGCTCTTGCTGGCAGAAGGCTCAAATAGTCATTTTTCCTTAGTTTATCTCTAAAACTAAAGGTGAGTTGGCTTTTCCTGTTCTCCAGCGATGGCAAGCCAAGCGTGGAGAGCGTGACACTATAGCTGTTGTAATGGCCACCTATTACAATGCGTTACACCCATTTCTGTACGCGCTTCAGAGCGGTTCGCTGCGATGAGAGAGGGATGCCACACTGGCCACGCATACTCCAGCATAAGTCGTATGCGCTGGCAATTTAGCTGTACCAGCTGCTTCTTCGATCCCCTAAACAATCTCGCTCGGAACATCATTAAAAGCCGCTTGGACGCCTAGGTGACGATATAATCGACGTGGTACGGCCAAGTCAAGCTTGAGTAGATAATCAGCCCGACCACTTTGGCTGTTTCGACACAAGGTATGACGTTCGCTTCGAGTTGCACATCAGGGAATACCACTTCCTGTTGCAAGATTGGAAATTGTGAGATTGGCAATTTATTTCAGTTCCTGGCACTGATTACTGATGGTGGGGATAAGTTGTTGTAGTGGGTTTGTGATCCTTACAACTGTGTGTACAGTCACCTCGTCTACGAACTTTACTTTTTAAGGGAAAATATTCAATAGGCGGTTGATAACGGCGAGGAAGATTACTGGTTTAATGCAGGTCCCATGAGGCACTCTGCCGGTGTTGGGCAGCCAGGTGGATGATTTGACACTGTATCTGGTGCACTGCTGCCTCCCCATGAGGAAGGATGTTATAAAGGATAGCAGTGACGTTTGGTATCCTAGGTGGTACAGTTGGGCTACTGCTACGTTGTAGTCCACTTGTCAAAAGCCTTTTTAAAATCAATCATGAATATTTGGGCTACTATGTCACGCTGCGCGGGGCCCTATAGGATGGCGTCCATGAGGGACACTATACACATTGTGGTGGAACTTCCCTTCAGGTTCCCAAACTGGTACTGTTCGATGTTCGGCAGCATGTCCTCTAAGACCTCCCCTTGCCATATGATATACCCTCCAACACCTTTCCGAAGGTGCACTTGAGGGACACAGCTGGCTCAAACTAGTCATGCTTGCTACTTTGGGTAGGGCTGTCACTCTTGATATTTTCCATCGGTCAGGGCAAAATCCAGTTTGAAAGCTCTTGTTATATATTATTTCAAGCATTTGATTTAGTTCATATGCAAATTCTCTAATTTGTTTTAGGGGAATTTCACCTGGGGAAGTGGCTTTATTTGTCTTTGTTTTCTTTAACTCTGTAAAATATCTAATTTCGAATAGCAAAGGAGAGGCAATGAAGGCTGGTGGGCGGGCATATTACTTGGTTCTAGTGGCGGAGGGTTAGTACATATCGAGGCAAAATGTGCATTTATCGCTTTAGCTATTTCATATGGGTCATCTAAGTTAAGGAATGGAAGGTTTGCTGATTTTCGTTTAGGTTCAAGTAATTTTTTTAAAGATTTTTTAAACCCAGTATCACTTTGCGCAGTTTCAAAATAATCTTTCTTTCCTTGTTTGATTTTTCTTTGGAAATGAAAATTTAAATTTCGATAACGTTCTAAATTTTCTTTAGTGTATGCGTGCCGCTCTTTATTAACCAACTGCTTTATCTAAGGGAGCATCCATGGTTGGTCACTGTCTCGTTTTGGCCACGTCTTGAGAAGGAAGTGAGTCTCGTATTGGTGTTAAAGGATGACTTGAAATGTCCTTTCTTGGTGTTCTACAGTCGGATATTTTTCAAGGAATGACCAGTCTACTGGTGTAATCCAGAATCCAAAATCACACACAGAGCATTCCTCCTCTATCAGTAAAGGAGGAAAAAGACACCTGAATCTAGTCTGAAGATGATCGCGCAAGATCAAAAGATTAGTAATTAAAGTTTAGGTTTACCGAACCCAGTAACTTGAAATTTTTTATTTTAATTTCGAATTTTTTTTTATATATTTTAAACAATACATTCAATGTAGCTCCTTTAAAACATGTAAAATGTCTGCACATATTTACTATTTATACTATTGAAATTCTTTATATTTATCAAGAATAAAAAGATGACCCAGAAGATTGCTAAAAAGCTTAAAAGGTACCTCGGGCCAATAATAAGTAAATTATGAATATTGGAACCTTTATTCATATCCTTTCTCAAGATCAAACAAAATGTAATACGAAAATTAGAAAAAGCAAAGAAAAAAGTTAATTATACCTCAGCTGACCTAGTCTTTAATGAAACATGCAAAAAAGAGAAACTCCTAACTATATATACAAATATATATGCAGATACAGCTAAAAAGCAAAAGTGCAAAACGATTCCGAGCGCTTTCGTCTTTATTCTTAAAGATCTTTTCAAGGAAAGAATAGGAGGCAGGACATACAGTAGTGTGCAAATGATTTCGGACAGTACCAAATTTTAGGACTATTTCATAATATGTTTTCCTTTTTGGCAACACTATTGAAGTTTTTTTTATTTTCCGTGCAGAATCCTGTACTGAAAACATCTCGTAACTGTTTTGTTGTGTCTTAGCTATATTAAGCCAAACAGTGCTACACCAGAGCTTGTCGTGGATGATTATTGCAGAAAGCTTGTTCTGTGGTCTACTTGGTTCTGCTGGAATATTCACCTTCCAATCATTATTAGACTATAAATCTATTATGGATCTCACACCCAAGAAGCGTGCAAGTATTATAGCTCTTAGAAAACATGATTTATGAGGAAATGAAGGTAGCTAAGTCAACTGTTTGCAACATTGTAAAAAGAACTGTAGACAAGGGAAACTGAATGTTCGACGATGCAGAAGATGATTTGTGCTGTTATCAATGCCTGGTACCATAACGAAGAACTGGCAGAAATGTGTTCAAATTTGGTTGAATCTATGTCAAAGCAAGTGAAGCCGGTTCCAAAAGCAAAGGGCAGTCATATTTCATATTAAATGTACCATTTATCTTATCATTGATGTATTCTTTTCAAATATAAACTTTAATTATGAAATAATTGTATTATTTCACCACTATCCGAACTAATTTGCACACACTTGTACATTGCCTTAAATAGTGGAAGTGGAGATTAGACTACCCCCCTTGAACCCTAATTAGGGGGTACAGAATCCTAAAAACAACTTTATTTGAAATTTTATGGATGTAGTGATAATGGCGTCTATCATGAACAAACCAGGGCTAAGGTTGAAATTCAGGAGCGTGTTAATGGAGATACATTCTAATATATTTCTCGAAATATAATTACTGCATTTATAAATGGTTTTCACTGTTCCAGTTAATGCTATGGTTAAGATTGTACATATGTAGAAAAAATGCAGATTGTTCTCTGTGATTATATAGATTGGCAAGATGTTCCTTAACCGGGCGTAGCCCGATCACTCAACACTCTCTCTCCTCGCCTCGAGTATCACCCAAAAGGCAATATTTCCTCTAAGAGGTGGTATATAATTACAGTTCATATGCGAAATTAGAGGAGCATTAGCTTAAGGCCAGAAGGTGCCCTTCAGGGCTAGATGAAGCACGCTCTGAAATCAACCGTTAGAGATAGAGACTAAATTCCACCGTCCTCGCCCCCCCCCCCCTACTTCCCCTATCCCAGGTTGGGGAGGAGAAGTATATAATCGAATAAATGCAGAAAAACGTGGAAGATCGAGTTTGCGATCGAGATAACGAAGTCCGGCTCAGTCCCCGGCAACCCTACGAAAGGAACACAGAAGAAGCTCATGCTGAGCCAGTTCCTTTTGGTCACATCGAAATATTTAAGTTACCTTGTATTGAGAAACAAGTTTAACTAGCTCTCGTCAGAGAAACCCCCTATCCAGGTGTACAACAAAATGCAGAGATAGTCCTCACCATTGAGAATACCCTAAAGTGAATTCCCTCAAGCACTCTCTTTCGTCAAAGGATTTACTCGTTTGCTCATCGCTGGTCAGCGCGAATTATTACTAGATTAACTAGACGAGTCAAAGCAGCATACTTTGCCTGTCCCGTTGGTAAAATCGTCTTAACAATTGAACGTGCTTAACGCCATCCATCGCAAGCACCAAATTCATATGTGGATGTAAAGCTATCCTCGCGACAGACAGCCAACTTGGGTGGCAGAAAAGACGTCCACGTGCCTGCCTCAAAAATTGACGCCAAGCTCAGTCTCAAATCCGATTCTCGTGTGAGCTTTGGGTCAACCATTACTGTATATTCAATTGTTTAATTCAAAACTGTGTAGTTTGTTTGTTAGATTTCAACTTTTGTTCATGTCTCAATTAAAGGTCTAGTTTCTTAGAAATATTAAATTCAATCCTCGAAACGCTGAGCATGGCAATAGAAACCCTCAAAGATTAAATTAACGTAATTATAATAACTAAATATAGCACTCTTAGAGGAAACTTAATCAAGGAGATTTTGAAGTACGTAACAAACCAATACGTACCTACACTACCACTCGGTCCTTGCTATCCCACGACATATATATATATATATATATATATATATATATATATACATATTAGTGTAGATGGGTAGCAGTCGTTCTTGAATGAAAGTTTGTTGAAGACCATGTGTAACTTTCTATTCTTCTAACTATCTTTTTTAATTTCATCATGTAGATGGTAGATCACTTGTCCTGTATTCATCTTCCTTTTAAATAAATGGGTTTGGTAAAAAACAAACTAAATTTCTGAGCTTTCTATCTAATTCGATCATCTTCGGAGCATCTTGACATATTCTTTCCTCCTTTACAAATGAAATGTGGAGTCAGAATCAGAATTAATGAAATAAAACGATTTTAGGTGGTATTTATTCCGCTTGGCTGATCATAACGTAAGAGGAAACGCGCGAATCTGCTTGGTGGAATTTTAAAACAACTTAAATGTTCGATTCCAGCTTAACGCTTCACTTTTGATGGCCGGCTTTTCTTGGTTTATTAAAATAGCTTCTAAGATGTTAAGCCTAGCTTTATTCCACTCTTTTCTTTTCACTACGGTGTTGTCAACAAGAATATCTCTCGTTAGATTGATGTTATATACACTCTTGATATGATTTTTAGGTCCTTCGCTTTGCAAATGCATCGTTAAACGTCTCGAAAGTGTGGTAGGTGTCATGCAACTATATTTAGTTATTATAAAGCTTGTAGTCTGTATTGGGGAAGATGAACTCGTAAACTATGTTGGTTGACTTGAGATTCGAGGAGTTTTGGCAGCTGTAGTTTTTCATAAGCAGATTGTTGGCTTTTCTTTTTTATACTAAATAATCAGTTGAAATTTATCCATTTGATTCTTAACCTTGATGTTACGGTTTATAATCTCCTTAATGTGCTTTTCATCTATTTTATAGGCCGTGGACATCTGGTTTCTGTAGTATAGTTTGATGTTGTTTACTGCGTCATGATTACTTTCTGTTGTATCCGTATCTTTGAAGCGATTATTTAAAATTGATTGGAGTTGTTTGTCAATCATGCTGTTTAGGAAACCGTTGTTCACGAGTGTTTGTTTTAGACGGCAGATCTCTTGGTGGAAAAGTTCCCACGAAGAGCAGCATTTATATGCTCAGTGGATGCCTCAATGCAGATAGCGAATGCCCTGAAAGATATAAAATAAGTCTAATCTTCTCAACAACCTGAATTCGTTACACCCATCCATAAAATTTAGAGTAGAATGAGAAAAGGAATAATTATCTATCGATTCTAGACGTAAATATCCACTGTTTAAATAAATATATTCAGTACATGTCAAATCCGTTAAGATATCTGTTATTTCTTCCCTTTTTCTCCGAGCCTATAGAACGTGCGACTCAATCTTCCTTCAGGATGAAATTAACCACCTTATCTGCGATTTCCTTGAACTAAAATAGCCATTCACCTCATTAATAGATGCCATTCCAAAGCACGAAAAAACATTTATGCCACCTCCCCACCACGAAGGGACGATTTTAAAATATTTATTAGTTCCCCATACGTCCAGCCCTGGTTCCTCGAAAATCATATGCGAACAGAAATAACATAAATATCACATTCAAATATTCTAATACCGTTCGAAAATCTTTGACTAGACGGCGCCCAATCAATCTCGATGCTGGAGTTTACAGGATACCTTGCTATAATTGCAAATGAACATACATCGGAAAGTCAGGCCACTTTAATAAGAAAATGAAAGAACATTTAGCTGAGATCGGAAGGTGTACGAACTCTTCAAGTCTCTTTACGCACATGCAAAATCACGACTATAGAATTGATTTCAACCTTGCAAAATCATTTATAAATTAAACAATTATATTAAGAGAAGAATTGCGGAATCCATCATCATCAACAAAGTTGATAATTTATCTGAAGGGAAATACAAATTTAACAAATATATAATCAATAGAGTCGCTAATCTTATTTATAAGCCCCCGAACGCAATGCGTCTCGAGGATTAGCAACTTTGCAGATTGATTCCGGTTCCATTTCATTTTGTTTAGCTTGTCATTCACGTCAGATTCACTCGAGTTATTTTTTTCCAGATTATCTCCTGCTATTTCATTTTGCTTAGGATATGTCTTACCTTATATATATTTATATATATACTGTACTCCTTGCCTAGTTTCTTCATTATTAGTTGAAAATGTCATCTTGCCTAAACTAGTTCGATAGTTATAAATAAAATCTTGATTCAAATATTGTGGTTTACCATTATTATTTACTGATATACATCACGTAAATGGGATATCTACCATTATATATATATATATATATATATATATATATATATATATATATATATATATATATATATATATATATATATATAAATATATATCACATCTTAACTTGAATCCAAATCGACATTTTTGCCACACAGTCATAAAATGTGAGCAGACTAGTGAAATAAGAACTCCTTTCCTGAAACCACATTGCATATTTATTAAAAGTTACTTGCAATCTTAATGATTGTGTGATTTTCTTTCAATAAATGATTTCAGAATCTTTCATATAAGTGAAGTTAATCTTATTGTCCGATAATTTTATTATGTAACACATTAATTAACCTTTTGGAAAAATAAGCACATCGGGCGATGGCTTTGCCACTCACCCCTACGGGGGTGCTTGCGTGTCACTACTAAGATTAAAATTTAAAATCTAAAAAAAGCAGCATAGTTAAATTTTTATAAATTTTCTGAACTTCGCCAATTATAATAATTTTAAAAGGGAACTCTAAACTAAATTTCCCCCCCCACTTCAAAATATTACGTTGCTAAAATAGTTATGGAAGAAGATATATAAAAATAAATTTTCTGAACTTCACCATTTGTAATTCTTTAGGTTTTAAAAAATTCACAAAATTTCGATACTTAAGCCGCATGCTAAGAAAAATGTGAAATGCACTTTTACCAGATTTAGTGTAGCTTCACAATTATTCATAAATTTATTATATGCAAAAGGCTAAAATGTGAAATACATAAAAAAATAGGTTTTTTGCTCAAATGTGCATTTCACATATGTTTTAGCATACGGCCGAAAGGTACGCTTTTTACGAATTAGGAATATTTATTTCTGAACTTTGATAGAAAAAAACATAAGTCATTACCAAACTAAGATGAAATTATTATTTAAATACTCAACAAAATCTCCCCCTTAAATTATACAGTTAGAGAAGAGAAGAGAGAAGAGATAATTTCCCAGTTTTCAGTCCATGAAAACAAAATTTGCTCTTAGAAAGTAATTAAACCGAGTGTAATGAAAATTTTAGTCTTCACTTATTTAATAGTTCCATGCGTAATGTGTATATCTCGTGTATGCTGCTTGCTTCATCTGGACTTAATTAATTAATTGTATTTTTCCATTGTTACCCCTAAATATTAATTCATTTATTTTGGCAATGTTAGGAATTATGTTTTGCAATCTTTAATTATTTAAATTCGGAATATTCTTATTAAAAACTGAAAGAAAGTATTTGTTTAAAATAGTTGCCGGCTCACGATCATTTTCTTTTCTAATACTGAAAGAATTTGTTTTCGTGTGACCCTTCCGCCTATCTATTTTCATACCTGCATTTAGCCGCTGTCCACTTTTTTATCTTTTTTTGTAGGTCGAGAAATAATAACCTATGACCTCTTGACAATATAAATTCACACTTCTTGGCTTATCTTGGTACGAATAAATTTTATGCTTTGTCATTTCCATATTTAAAACCATTTTTACAAGGAGTATTTCTTGTCTGAAAATGTATGATACAGTCAATAAAGACGCTGTGTGCCGGACGACTAATTTTACTATTAATGTCTCAAAGTAAGCCAGTCCTATTCTTTTAATTAATCTCTAATCGCTTGGAAGATCCCGAATATTTATATATATATATATATATATATATATATATATATATATATATATATATATATATATATATATATATATATATATATATATATTTATATATATATATATATATATATATATATATATATACATATTAGTGTAGATGGGTAGCAGTCGTTCTTGAATGAAAGTTTGTTGAAGACCATGTGTAACTTTCTATTCTTCTAACTATCTTTTTTAATTTCATCATGTAGATGGTAGATCACTTGTCCTGTATTCATCTTCCTTTTAAATAAATGGGTTTGGTAAAAAACAAACTAAATTTCTGAGCTTTCTATCTAATTCGATCATCTTCGGAGCATCTTGACATATTCTTTCCTCCTTTACAAATGAAATGTGGAGTCAGAATCAGAATTAATGAAATAAAACGATTTTTAGGTGGTATTTATTCCGCTTGGCTGATCATAACGTAAGAGGAAACGCGCGAATCTGCTTGGTGGAATTTTAAAACAACTTAAATGTTCGATTCCAGCTTAACGCTTCACTTTTGATGGCCGGCCCTTCTTGGTTTATTAAAATAGCTTCTAAGATGTTAAGCCTAGCTTTATTCCACTCTTTTCTTTTCACTACGGTGTTGTCAACAAGAATATCTCTCGTTAGATTGATGTTATATACACTCTTGATATGATTTTTAGGTCCTTCGCTTTGCAAATGCATCGTTAAACGTCTCGAAAGTGTGGTAGGTGTCATGCAACTATATTTAGTTATTATATAGCTTGTAGTCTGTATTGGGGAAGATGAACTCGTAAACTATGTTGGTTGACTTGAGATTCGAGGAGTTTTGGCAGCTGTAGTTTTTCATAAGCAGATTGTTGGCTTTTCTTTTTTATACTAAATAATCAGTTGAAATTTATCCATTTGATTCTTAACCTTGATGCTACGGTTTATAATCTCCTTAATGTGCTTTTCATCTATTTTATAGGCCGTGGACATCTGGTTTCTGTAGTATAGTTTGATGTTGTTTACTGCGTCATGATTACTTTCTGTTGTATCCGTATCTTTGAAGCGATTATTTAAAATTGATTGGAGTTGTTTGTCAATCATGCTGTTTAGGAAACCGTTGTTCACGAGTGTTTGTTTTAGACGGGAGATCTCTTGGTGGAAAAGTTCCCACGAAGAGCAGCATTTATATGCTCAGTGGATGCCTCAATGCAGATAGCGAATGCCCTGAAAGATATAAAATAAGTCTAATCTTCTCAACAACCTGAATTCGTTACACCCATCCATAAAATTTAGAGTAGAATGAGAAAAGGAATAATTATCTATCGATTCTAGACGTAAATATCCACTGTTTAAATAAATATATTCAGTACATGACAAATCCGTTAAGATATCTGTTATTTCTTCCCTTTTTCTCTGAGCCTATAGAACGTGCGACTCAATCTTCCTTCAAGATGAAATTAACCACCTTATCTGCGATTTCCTTGAACTAAAATAGCCATTCACCTCATTAATAGATGCCATTCCAAAGCACGAAAAAACATTTATGCCACCTCCCCACCACGAAGGGACGATTTAAAAAAATTTATTAGTTTCCCATACGCTCCAGCCCTGGTTCCTCGAAAATCATATGCGAACAGAAATAACATAAATATCACATTCAAATATTCTAATACCGTTCGAAAATCTTTGACTAGACGGCGCCCAATCAATCTCGATGCTGGAGTTTACAGGATACCTTGCTATAATTGCAAATGAACATACATCGGAAAGTCAGGCCACTTTAATAAGAAAATGAAAGAACATTTAGCTGAGATCGGAAGGTGTACGAACTCTTCAAGTCTCTTTACGCACATGCAAAAGCACGACTATAGAATTGATTTCAACCTTGCAAAATCATTTATAAATTAAACAATTATATTAAGAGAAGAATTGCGGAATCCATCATCATCAACAAAGTTGATAATTTATCTGAAGGGAAATACAAATTTAACAAATATATAATCAATAGAGTTGCTAATCTTATTTATAAGCCCCCGAACGCAATGCGTCTCGAGGATTAGCAACTTTGCAGATTGATTCCGGTTCCATTTCATTTTGTTTAGCTTGTCATTCACGTCAGATTCACTCGAGTTATTTTTTTCCAGATTATCTCCTGCTATTTCATTTTGCTTAGGATATGTCTTACCTTATATATATTTATATATATACTGTACTCCTTGCCTAGTTTCTTCATTATTAGTTGAAAATGTCATCTTGCCTAAACTAGTTCGATAGTTATAAATAAAATCTTGATTCAAATATTGTGGTTTACCATTATTATTCACTGATATACATCACGTAAATGGGATATCTACCATTATATATATATATATATATATATATATATATATATATATATATATATATATATATATATATATATATAAATATATATCACATCTTAACTTGAATCCAAATCGACATTTTTGCCACACAGTCATAAAATGTGAGCAGACTAGTGAAATAAGAACTCCTTTCCTGAAACCACATTGCATATTTATTAAAAGTTACTTGCAATCTTAATGATTGTGTGATTTTCTTTCAATAAATGATTTCAGAATCTTTCATATAAGTTAAGTTAATCTTATTGTCCGATAATTTTATTATGTAACACATTAATTAACCTTTTTGGAAAAATAAGCACATCGGGCGATGGCTTTGCCACTCCCCCCTACGGGGGTGCTTGCGTGTCACTACTAAGATTAAAATTTAAAATCTAAAAAAAGCAGCATAGTTAAATTTTTATAAATTTTCTGAACTTCGCCAATTATAATAATTTTAAAAGGGAACTCTAAACTAAATTTCCCCCCCACTTCAAAATATTACGTTGCTAAAATAGTTATGGAAGAAGATATATAAAAATAAATTTTCTGAACTTCACCATTTGTAATTCTTTAGGTTTTAAAAAATTCACAAAATTTCGATACTTAAGCCGCATGCTAAGAAAAATGTGAAATGCACTTTTACCAGATTTAGTGTAGCTTCACAATTATTTATAAATTTATTATATGCAAAAGGCTAAAATGTGAAATACATAAAAAAATAGGTTTTTTGCTCAAATGTGCATTTCACATATGTTTTAGCATACGGCCGAAAGGTACGCTTTTTACGAATTAGGAATATTTATTTCTGAACTTTGATAAAAAAAAACATAAGTCATTACCAAACTAAGATGAAATTATTATTTAAATACTCAACAAAATCTCCCCCTTAAATTATACAGTTAGAGAAGAGAAGAGAGAAGAGATAATTTCCCAGTTTTCAGTCCATGAAAACAAAATTTGCTTTTAGAAAGTAATTAAACCGAGTGTAATGAAAATTTTAGTCTTCACTTATTTAATAGTTCCATGCGTAATGTGTATATCTCGTGTATGCTGCTTGCTTCATCTGGACTTAATTAATTAATTGTATTTTTCCATTGTTACCCCTAACTATTAATTCATTTATTTTGGCAATGTTAGGAATTATGTTTTGCAATCTTTAATTATTTAAATTCGGAATATTCTTATTAAAAACTGAAAGAAAGTATTTGTTTAAAATAGTTGCCGGCTCAAGATCATTTTGTTTTCTAATACTGAAAGAATTTGTTTTCGTGTGACCCTTCCGCCTATCTATTTTCATACCTGCATTTAGCCGCTGTCCACTTTTTTATCTTTTTTTGTAGGTCGAGAAATAATAACCTATGACCTCTTGACAATATAAATTCACACTTCTTGGCTTATCTTGGTACGAATAAATTTTATGCTTTGTCATTTCCATATTTAAAACCATTTTTACAAGGAGTATTTCTTGTCTGAAAATGTATGATACAGTCAATAAAGACGCTGTGCGCCGGACGACTAATTTTACTATTAATGTCTCAAAGTAAGCCAGTCCTATTCTTTTAATTTATCTCTAATCGCTTGGAAGTTCCCGAATATTTATATATATATATATATATATATATATATATATATATATATATATATATATATATATATATATATATATATATATATATATGCAAAAAAAGCCCACAGAAGGGGATGTTTTTTACTATTTGACTAATTATTTCATAATAGTTTGGTTATGACAAAGTGGTGAAGTTCAGAAAATTTATTTTTATATATCTTCTAACTCTATCTTTTACCAAGGTAATATTTTAAAAGGGGGAAAATTTAGTTTAGAGTTTCTTATTAATATTAGTAGCGAAGCCATTGCCTGGTTTATGTTAAATATTATTAGGATGTGATTCGAAGTCCCAAGATGTTGCCGAATTTCAACTCCACTAATTAAATTTCTTTGTTACTTGAAACTAAATAAAGTATCTTGTTGTGTGCAAATTGATGCAAACCGTTATTAAAGAAACGCTTTCAAAATATGATTAGACAAGTTCTAACTCATTGTAAGCCAATGACTTACGGAAGATTTTTTTATCTTTCTATTCCTACCATTATAATAGTATAACTCAATATACACTATTTTTCTGCCTTTCTTTTATTCATTTTACTCTTATCCCCATTTCGCCTTTTATTTATTTTATCTGAGTTTATCCCGAAATTCTTATTGATACTAATGTCTGGAGAGCTAGTACTATCTTAAGGTATCGTTGTTGAACCAAGCGTCATGAATTAGAGATTGTTTTCTTGAACAGCATCATTGAGAAAATAAGATGGCCAATTTAAAAAACATTTTTCTATCGCCATACCCAGTTGTGCTATTCTTAATGCAATAGAATAAACTTCATTACCTCCATAGAGAGCTCTTTGATTTATAAATTTGCCCCATCTTCTACAAATTTTACATTTAAAAGATGAACATAAATTAGGTAAAATATTATTTACCTTCATTGCCTGATCATTTTCATTATCCGCCATCATATTCTAGGTACTATTCCTAAGCAAGCTACTCCACTGCACCTGTCTATATATTATCTAGTAGTAATTATTAGTACTAGGATTATCGATGGCTTCCGCACTCCTATATCTTTTAAGGTATCATTAAGGTCATCTTTCTTCTTCGTTAACAAATAGTTCAGTTTGAATTGTTGCCATAATTTCGTTTATGTCTCACCCCGGAATGAAAATCCATCTTCCTTTACGACTGCCCTAAAGTCTTGATCTTCTTCGCGTAATTCTTTTATTTCAGCATCGCTTATGATAGATGAACAACACAATAAAAACGGCGTCTTTTGAATCTATAATATCAAAAAATAGACAAGGTAGCGAGCTTAATCCAGATTGTTTGATCTCCATGAAGATTAGTCGAAGACAGATTGAATGACTAAAGAGAATATATAGAGCGATATTTATTTTTAATCGAAGTTCCTTTATTTAACATAGAAAAAAATTTCAAGTTTTTTTTATAGTCTAGAAAAGAATATACATTAAACTTATCCAAGCATATGATAAAATTACATTATTTTTTACTATTAAATGATAAAAATACGATAAATTAGAACTATTAAAATAAAAAAAAATAACAGTATTTTTCAAGCAAACACAAAATTATAATGATTGAGTGAAGAAAATTTAAAGTATTCTGAGAGTGAAGGAATATGTGCGAAAGAGAATTTAAAGTTACCTTCTTTTGTTGTGGTTTTAGTCAATTTGAAAAGGGATGAAGGAGTCAGTCTCATTAAGTGATAGTTTAGTGCTATGTATTATACTTTACGAATCACTTGAAAATATGCCAAATCAAGGGACAAAACGTCGAATGAAAGTAAATATTACTCTCTACCTACTCAGGAGATTTCATTATTCCTGCCTAAAGGTATTATATATATATATATATATATATATATATATATATATATATATATATATATATATATATATATATATATATATATATTTATGGTGCATCAGTCTTATGACGTCATTTGTGGGAAAAGACGCATAACACATCCTGAGAAAAGTTGGATTAAAATGGATTTAATCGATACAAATAATTTTGGGAATCCTTATGACATATGAATTCACTGAGTTCACCATTATTTTCAATGACAGCCTAAATGCCTGGTCTGAATCATTGATATGCCATAATCAGATGATCTTTATCAATTTTGACATACTCTTTATTAAAAAGAAATCGGCACGCATCCAAGCTTGGATTACCTAGCATTAGTAGTTGGTGGAGAGTCTGTTAAAAGAATTGAGGGCTTCTGTTTTCTGTGTGAAAAAATGAGAGGGCATTACATCTCTTTAACTGGTAATGACTCCTAGAAACATCATAGTTGCTGTAAACTTGGTAGGCATCACAGTTGGAACCTCGCTTGGCACTCTTGATGATATATCATTACTTAGGTCTAACTTTTTAGCATAGTCTATGTTTTTGTCATTAGAGAAAAAAGTTTATTTCAGTTGCTTGATCTTTCAACTGGGCGAGCAAGCGATTGGCACGGATGAAATGATTCTCTTCCGTCTTATCTGATATGAACTGACCTTTCGGCTTAACATACAATTTATAACTGATATCTTCATGCAAAACTCTTCTGATAGTTCATTATTACACGGTAAACTCCTTTAAAAGATATCTTTCTACGCAAATTCTTGTTCTAATGAAAATAGAACGCTTTGAATCTGTTGCTAAAAAAAGATGTTCAACTTTCAGAAACTGATCAATTTTTGTATCATTATGCTGGGCTGTTAGAGCAAAAATTACCTCATGCCATTTCAATCTTTTCGTCAGCTTAATGTCGCTCATTATTAATCTGAAAATCAAAAAAATGGTTATAGGAAAGTTAGAGATATTCATCTTAAAATAATGATGCAATATATAGTTGAGGCAGTTATGATCCCCCAACGCAGACCTACAATCAACATACAACTTCAGAAAGAAACTATTCCCCCTCGATTCACCGCCTGAATCTTCAAATCTCCCACTTTGAACCGTACTCACTAACATATGCCTCCTTTTGTATCTTTTGCTCTTCATATATATATATATATATATATATATATATATATGTGTGAATCCATTAAACCACATTGAAAGAGAAAACGGAATAATTTTTCCTTGCAGTAATATTTTTATTACCTTTTTCGAAAAATCCGTGCAGGGAAGCGATTCGAACCAGGCACACTGAGGCAGCAAGCACCGCTTTGATCACAGTTAAAAGTAGGCCGTTAGTACACTACGCTACGCAGAGAATCTACGGCCTACTTTTAACTGTGATCAAAGCGGTGCTCGCTGCCTCAGTCTGCCTGGTTCGAATCGCTTTCCTGCACGGATTTTTTCAAAAAAGGTAATAAAAATATTACTGCAAGGAAAATTATTCCGTTTTCTCTTTCAATGTGGTTTAATGGATTTATTTTCATCATTATCTCGTGCTACTTTGAGAGATAAATACATTTATATATATATGTATGAATGCAATGTCTCGCAGGAAAAATGAAAAGGTGCTTTCAAGTACTTTCGAACTTTATTCAGTTCATTCTCAAGGATAACTACAAAAGAAAATAATATAATAAGGGTATATATAACCTATTAAAATATAAAGGACCGCTTGTGGGACATTGCATTCATTGCGACCTTACTTGCTACTTTATGAGGGTGGAGGAACAGAGGGAGGGAGGGACCCTTATTCACTTTTTATCCTCTTTCTCTTTCTCCCTCCTTTGAACTCCTCCCAACAATAACTCTTTCTGATATTCTTTTAAATTGAGAAATATTATGCAAAGGTGTCATAATTTAACAAATGTCTAGAGAACTCATTCACCTTCAATTGAAGAAGCAGGTTTGAGAAAAATCCCACTACTCTAGATCCAAATACTAAATATTTCATATTGCGATTAGCTTTAAATTTTGTAGGAGGGGCTACGATCTATTATAACTGGAGGTTCACCCCAAAAGATAAAAAGATATGTTTATCAGCTCCATTTAGAAACACTTTAGATTACAAGACCATCGATTATGTGGCATTATCACTAAGTGAATAAAAAGTCATTCACCGAGAGGGGCAAATCGACACTTATAAATACATTCAGGGTTCAACATTGGCGATAAAGAGGGAAGACTAACATAATATTTTGGAAAATAAAATCTATTTTGCAGAGTAATATAGCATGTGGGGAAATCAATAACGCCCAAACCAAACAGACGCTAGTTCGGTTACACAGCGTCAACAGAGACGTGGCATATGGACCGATACTTTAACCCCTCTTCCTCTCCTTTTGCCCTGCTGGCACAACAATCCTTGATATTGCAGGTAAGGAAAGATGAGCATCAGCAAATTTCGTAACTCGTTAGTATTTACAAAGGAGTGTGGGAAATCAGTTAGATTAACAATCTATGAACAGGTTTACTGTCCCCTCCTAACGTTTGGGTCTATTTTCGCCAAATACACGAAAATTCACTCTCTCTGAGTAAACCAGAAGAGACCAGAAGGACTAATGGTAACAACATTGAAAAGCTATGCCCTAGAAGAGAGGTTTAAAGGTGAGACTTCATCTCTCCTCCTCTCTCCCAAAGTATAGTTGAGGTATATATAGATCAATCAGGAGAAAAGAGAGGAGAATCGAGATAACGATCGAGAGAAAAAGAGGTCCCTGAGTGAAACAAGGAATCAAGAAGAAGTGTAATTAAGCGGGATTTTTCTCCCCGAGGCTCTTCCTTTTTGTCACATCGGAGAGTGGAACATAAGTATAGATAATCACTCTCATACCAAACACACAGAGAAACCTCCTATCTCAGTTTTCGAATAAAACCAGAGATTTCCCTCACCATTAAGGAATACCAAAATGAAGTTCTACTTGAGAAAGGATTCACCTCTTGGTCAAGTCTCTACAGCAAGAAGCCTAATAAAGGTACCCAAGGATTGAAATAATCATACATCCACTGTCCCCTCGCTTATATCGCCAAGTCAAGAAGCATCGCCAAACGCGCCTCACTTACCTCGAAGTCAGCTGTTTTCTCCAGCCAGCCTCACTTCCGCGACCCCCCTTGCCTGCCTCGCCTCGCCTCAGTCCCTCAACGAGATTCTCATTTAAGGTCAACTCTACGCCCACCTCGCACTTAGTTAAAGGTATAAAGATTTCAACTTTTTTATGTTCTTCCGTTAACATTCCGTACTAAAGTAAATTTTTGCTTCAACCATCTCTTAGTAATCATTGGTAGTGTCGTAGAATTCTTTCTGATAAGAACCCTACTTACCTGACACCTCTTTTGTTTAGTGTCGTAGAATGCCCCTCCTTTTTGTTCTAGTATCTAAGAGTGCTAAGAGTGTCTAATATATTGATATTATAAGAATATCTTAAAGCACAGAGCTGTTGTGCAACACGTAAGGATATATATAAGAGAAACGAACATTAATCCCAAAATAACTTATAATTGACCTTTATCAAATGAATACACAACCTTTATACGTTAACTACAGCAATACTCTAAATATTATTATAAACAAGAATTAATTAAATTAGTTTCCCCACAAAATTAAGTTCACGTTTTCTCTAGACAAAACAATAATATAAGAATTAGGCTTACGGACTCATGTGGAGTTTAAAGGGCCTCAGAAATATTTACTCTTGACGCGTGTAGATGGGCGGAATTCCACGGTCGTCTTGGCGAGGGTAGCAGCTGGGGGGTCCACACGTTCTTCCGGGGGGGGGGTTTCTTCAAGGACGAGAACCAATACGGTGCTCTATGCAACACCTAGGCAGTCGTGGTCTCTCTGGCGAGAGTGAGTCGAACTTGGTTCTTAATTCAAGTTAACTTGGAGTGCGGTGTGATCACCGAGTAACGAGCTCGAGGAGGAGCTTTTCTCCTTCGTTACTAATTTCCTTATGGACGAGGACTGAACTCGGGGAGGGTCTTCTTTACTGGCGAGGATAACGGAGGGGGGTTTCTCTGGCGAGAATAAGTTACTTAAAGTTTGGTGTGACCACCGAATAACGGGCTCGAGGGGGAGCCTTTTCCTTCTTCTTCTTAATTCCTCAAGGACGAGGAATACCCCTGGTGTTTACGGTGCACCAGGATATCAGGAGTCTCTCTGGCGAGAGTAAGTCGAACTTACCAAAGTTCACTTATTGTTTGGTTTAATAACCAGGGACTTAGCTCAAGGATGAGCTTTTTTTTAGCCCCTTAAGGTAGGTAGCCCTGCCTCTCTTGCAGGGTGCTTCTTGGTCTGGTGACACAAGTAAACTACCTCTCCAGTCTCGGTAGCTCGGTTGTGGATCCGAGGACTTCGTCACCTAGAGACTGACGTATACTACCAATCCAGTCTAGGTAGCTCGGTTTTGGAACCGAGGACTTCGTCACCTGGCCTGACGTATACTACCTCCTTCTTTTCTTAATTCCTCAAGGACGAGGAATATTCCTGGTGTTTAAGGTGCACCAGGATATGAGGAGTCTCTCTGGCGAGAGTAAGTCGAACTTACCAAAGTTCACTTATTGTTTGGTTTGATAACCAGGGACTTAGCTCAAGGATGAGCTTTTTCTTAGCCCCTTAAGGTAGGTAGCCCTGCCTCTCTTGCAGGGTGCTTCTTGGTCTGGCGACACAAGTAAACTACCTCTCTAGTCTCGGTAGCTCGGTTGTGGATCCGAGGACTTCGTCACCTAGAGACTGACGTATACTACCAATCGAGTCTAGGTAGCTCGGTTTTGGATCCGAGGACTTCGTCACCTGGCCTGACGTATACTACCAATCCAGTCTAGGTAGCTCGGTTTTGGATCCGAGGAGTTCGTCACCTGGCCTGACGTATACTACCAATCCAGTCTAGGTAGCTCGGTTTTGGATCCGAGGACTTCGTCACCTGGCCTGACGTATACTACCTCGATTTTCCTCAGAGTTCCTCATTTATACCTCGCACCCCCCACTGGGGGAGTGGTAAGGGGGAGAGGGGCTTGAGGACGGCCCCAGGAGAGTTCTTTTTCCTAACGGTCTTTCCCACGAAGTCAAACATCGGCTCCTCGTTAGCCATCGAGATTGGGAGAAACCCGTCTCCACTTTCTTGTTTGACGTGAAACTGGATCTCACTCTCCTGGGGGAGATCTTACCTTTTTGACCTTTAGGGTCTTACATGGCCCCGAGTTGTGCCACACTGTGATAAAACACTGACCCGCCGATGCTTGGGGCGGATGTGCATGCGGTAACCGCCTTGGAACTGCATCACGAGTGAACGGGGGGGGGGGGAAGTGACCATTCCCTTACACACCTCCCACCGAAGAATTTAATGTGGAGCGGGGGATGCTCCCGGTAACTCAAAACACCTTACTCAATCTAGTCGAGCTTAGCAAAGTTGTATTTCTTTGAGCCCTCCCTTACATTAAGTTTCCCTACACATGAGCGCCCACGCGCGCGTTTACACAGGCAATGTGTCGAGCTAGACCTACTCGCAATACAATTTTACATAGAAAATTAAAAAAACCTTAATTCATCGATTACCCACAAAAAAACAACAAAACAAGGCTACTTCCTTACATTTCTAAGTTTTTGAGAACTTAAATCCTACCGATAAATATTAACACGAACAACAAATGAAAACATGGTTTCACGCTTATTAGGTACTGAAATAACCTTCCAGGGTTTTTCGTCTCCACCTATAGAGCAGCTGTACATTATCGGCTCCTTTGATGTAGCTGATCCTAAAATGGTGCTCTGTGACCATTATTCTACCGCGCCTGAGTCGGCCGTTCGGGTTATTGAGTCTACCCAAGTATGGTACTAAATGGTAGCGGTATTTCAACCTACGCGACTTACCCATATTATGGTACTTGACTACCATTAAACTGAACATTATGGCTAGAGCGGCCTGTTGTAGCGGGGCATAATTGATGGGAGCGTAGGTCCCATAGCTCTCCTTTAACCAGGTACACGGGAAGATCGTGTCTGGGTTCGATCTTTGGGGATCGAGGAAACTTTTCCCTGCGAGGTCATTAATGGGCTTGGCGCTCGCTACGACTTGGCGAATTAGCGGTAACTCCGTGGACGTTCCGTTCGGGGAGGAGACTACTAGGGGTAGGGGATGCTCATCCGCGTCTACCCTTTGATTAGCCTTACCTGGGTGTATCGCAATAGCACCTCTTTCCTCCTTCCTTGTCAACTCATTTGACCCGATTCTCTTAGTAGGTAGTTCCTCAGGTACACCTGCTCGTACCTCTACTCTACCTTTTTCTTCTTGCCTGATAACCCCATTTGGCTGGGTTCTCCTCGTAGGTTCTTCCTTAGGTACTCCTGCTGGTACCTCATTCCTACTTCCTATTTCTTCCATCGTTACCCCATTTGGCTGGGTTTCCCTCGATGGTCCTTTCTTAGGTCCAGGCCGGGCTACAACTTCCTCGGCCTCTATGAGATTCTCGATAGGTGCTCTTTCGAGTGCGAGCAATCTTTCCTTTTCTTCTCTCTCTTCTCTTTCAGCTTGAGCACGTTCTTTTTCCCTCTTCATTCTCCTTTCATCTATTTTTTTTTTAATCTTTATTCTCCTCTCTTTCGACTCTTTTTCCATCTTCATTCTCCTGTCCTCGGCTTCTTTTTCTGCTTTCCCTCTTTCGTCTTCCCGTTGAGTTCTTCTTTCTTCATCTTCCAGCTTTATCTTTAGTCTTCTTTCTTCATCTTCCATTTCTATCCTTATTCTGAATTCTCGTGCTTCTCTTTTTAACAGTATTATTCTTTCGCTGGTTTTACTTCCTCTCAGCATTCTTCTTTCCTCTATACTTATTTTCCACTCTATTCGGGATTCTTTACTTTTCCGGTTCATCTGTATTTCTATATTTTCCCTTTATCTATCAAACTCTATTATTTCTTCTTCTTCTTCTCTTTGTATTCTCAATTCTTCAAGGATGTAGGCATCCATATCCTCGCCTTCAAATCCCAGAATTTTGGCTTGTTGGTAAAATCTTTCGACCGGATCCATTATGTGTTGGTCCGTCAAATTTTCCTTACTATACTCTCAGGTAATTATGCCACCACTCACCAGGTAGCGCTCAGCATAACTTACCCTTAATCCCACTACTATGTTGATTGAAATACCACTCCCGACAACGAATTCACTACTTGACCTACCAATTACCTTAAGATTGTTACGACCCCTAACTCTACCAATTTTCCTCTCGTCAATTATTCTCTTATTCCTGATATTCCTTTACGTGTTGGCTCTTTCTTAATTAGACACTGCTGGGTTCTTTCTAATAACAACCTACAAAACCTGACACCACTTTAATTATGTCGTAGAATTCTTTCTGATAAGAACCCTAATTACCTGACACCTCTTTTGTTTAGTGTCGTAGAATGCCCCTCCTTTTTGTTCTAGTCTCTAAGAGTGCTAAGAGTGTCTAATATATTGATATTATAAGAATATCTTAAAGCACAGAGCTGTTGTGCAACACGTAAGGATATATATATATAAGAGAAACGAACATTAATCCCAAAATAACTTATAATTGACCTTTATCAAATGAATACACAACCTTTATACTTTAACTACAGCAATACTCTAAATATTATTATAAACAAGAGTTAATTAAATTAGTTTCCCCACAAAATTAAGTTCACGTTTTCTCTAGACAAAACAATAATATAAGAATTAGGCTTACGGACTCGTGTGGAGTTTAAAGGGCCTCAGAAATATTTACTCTTGACGCGTGTAGATGGGCGGAATTCCACGGTCGTCTTGGCGAGGGTAGCAGCTGGGGGGTCCACACGTTCTTCCGGGGGGGGGGGGGTTCTTCAAGGACGAGAACCAATACGGTGCTCTATGCAACACCTAGGCAGTCGTGGTCTCTCTGGCGAGAGTGAGTCGAACTTGGTTCTTAATTCAAGTTAACTTGGAGTGCGGTGTGATCACCGAGTAACGAGCTCGAGGAGGAGCTTTTCTCCTTCGTTACTAATTTCCTTATGGACGAGGACTGAACTCGGGGAGGGTCTTCTTTACTGGCGAGGATAACGGAGGGGGGTTTCTCTGGCGAGAATAAGTTACTTAAAGTTTGGTGTGACCACCGAATAACGGGCTCGAGGGGGAGCCTTTTCCTTCTTCTTCTTAATTCCTCAAGGACGAGGAATACCCCTGGTGTTTATGGTGCACCAGGATATCAGGAGTCTCTCTGGCGAGAGTAAGTCGAACTTACCAAAGTTCACTTATTGTTTGGTTTGATAACCAGGGACTTAGCTCAAGGATGAGCTTTTTCTTAGCCCCTTAAGGTAGGTAGCCCTGACTCTCTTGCAGGGTGCTTCTTGGTCTGGCGACACAAGTAAACTACCTCTCCAGTCTCGGTAGCTCGGTTGTGGATCCGAGGACTTCGTCACCTGGCCTGACGTATACTACCAATCCAGTCTAGGTAGCTCGGTTTTGGAACCGAGGACTTCGTCACCTGGCCTGACGTATACTACCTCCTTCTTTTCTTAATTCCTCAAGGACGAGGAATATCCCTGGTGTTTAAGGTGCACCAGGATATGAGGAGTCTCTCTGGCGAGAGTAAGTCGAACTTACCAAAGTTCACTTATTGTTTGGTTTGATAACCAGGGACTTAGCTCAAGGATGAGCTTTTTCTTAGCCCCTTAAGGTAGGTAGCTTTGCCTCTCTTGCAGGGTGCTTCTTGGTCTGGCGACACAAGTAAACTACCTCTCTAGTCTCGGTAGCTCGGTTGTGGATCCGAGGACTTCGTCACCTAGAGACTGACGAATACTACCAATCCAGTCTAGGTAGCTCAGTTTGGGATCCGAGGACTTCGTCACCTGGCCTGACGTATACTACCAATCCAGTCTAGGTAGCTCGGTTTTGGATCCGAAGACTTCGTCACCTGGCCTGACGTATACTACCAATCCAGTCTAGGTAGCTCGGTTTTGGATCCGAGGACTTCGTCACCTGGCCTGACGTATACTACCTCGATTTTCCTCAGAGTTCCTCATTTATACCTCGCACCCCCCACTGGGGGAGTGGTAAGGGGGAGAGCGGCTTGAGGACGGCCCCAGGAGAGTTCTTTTTCCTAACGGTCTTTCCCACGAAGTCAAACATCGGCTCCTCGTTAGCCATCGAGATTTGGAGAAACCCGTCTTCAATTTCTTGTTCGACGTTGAACTGGATCTCACTCTCCTGGGGGAGATCTTACCTTTTTGACCTTTAGGGTCTTTCATGGCACTGGGTTGAACCACGTTGTGGTTACGCTTTCGACTCGCCAATGCCTGGGGCGGCTGTCCTTGCGGTAACCGCCTTGGAACTGCATCACGAGTGAACGGGGGGGGGGGGGAAAGTGACCATTCCCTTACAGGTAGTATTAATTTTTATTTAGTCCTCTGATAATAAATAGCCTTAGTATATTTAAAGTTTAATTGTTTCATTTCTTTATATAATTAAAAGTATATTTTTGCCCTAGTTGTTTAATTAAATCCCCCGAACGCTGCAAATGGCAATAGTTATATAATATTACGAGTCCTCTCTGGTTAAAGGATCAAATATCAAGATAAATAAAGAATATAGCACTCTTAGAGAAAAAAGGAACGGAGTTATTCATGTATAGAACAAACGTACATACATACTCGCCCTTATACCACGATATAGCAGTTATCCCAAAATAGGACCCTCAAACTCCTTAAAGATGGTTAGGATACTTTTATACACAACAAGATTTTACCCAAGTAATAAGCAAAGTAGAATCTAAACTTATGGAACAAGTCCTAAACAAAATTGAAAGAAGCCGAAATGGACCATGATAAAACAGATAATCAAAGTAGAAATCAAACATAATAAACGTTATTTTCAAAGGCTCCAAAAGGGCAGTGAAATGGATATTACTTAAGGATAATCGCTGGTCAAATGGAAAGAGAAGATGATAACCCAATACCAATTTGCTACTGATGTTATGAAGTGGACTCGCATATGTATAATTAAAAATTGCACATCAGTGTACACCATTTGTGCCAAATACTTATAAATTGGGCAGTTATTGAATAACAAAAAAAAATCTTTATACAATAAGTGAATGTAGTAATGGCCATCGCATTCTAGCGATGAGGTACCTCAAAAAGCTGAAATAAACTAACTATGTGAAACTTGAGAAGGAAAATGAAAATAAGGATAACACAGCAATAAACCAAGGGCAAACAAATTCCCGAATCTTTATAAAGCAGAAGAAAAACATATTAATAACTTCTTTTAACATACACTTAAATGTGGTTAACCTTCATCTGTTTTGACGAGTTAAACAACCTAAGAGAAAAATAACGTTCCCAAGAAACTATGCGCCCCCTACCTCAGCTGATATACTGAAAATTTATATAAAGAGGAAGAACCGCTGACAGTATAAGACATGAAAACAAAGCTCAAGCAAGATACGACCAATGAAATAGAGGAAAAGTTTAAAAATCAACCAACGCATCAAAAAAGCGCTGAGACCCTCGAAAGAATCAGCAACGGAATCAGACCACAAATAGTCTAACAACATTCTTACATATATGGATTGCAATACAAGGAGGAATAAATAAAATATGATAAAGGGTAACACAAAAAAATATTCATTTGACTAAGCAATAAATTCCCAACAGACAAAACTCCGAAGTGGTTCGTAGACGGAACAAAACTCCCATAAAATTGCCAAAAGTTTCCGACGTCCAAAGAGATGAAATCGAAATAGAATGCCTAAAGGGTGCAATCGTGACTGTACAATAGCAGTGCCAGATTATAAAGCCGAATGCTTTCATCCTTATTAAAAATTGAGAAATTCTGCCCTTGAAAAAACATTGAACACGAAAAAAGAGAAGGGCCTTACCATCCTCAACGAACAAGGGAAAACAGAGACCAAAAAAAAATCGTGGAGTACCACAATAACAAAAGAAACATTGAATAAAAAAAATTGATAATGTCATGATAGTAATCACAAATAATACATATAGAACATATGATAAAACAGATTCAAATAAAAATTGGATTGCAATAAATAATTAAACAGTCGCGTCATTTTAGGCGCTGACCAAACAATTTAATACAAAATAAACAGTTTCATTGTCTTTTTCAAATCTATGGGATTCGCATTTTGAAATAAAGTACTCTATTCTGGCGACTGCCAGTAAAAGCATAAAAGCAGAAATTTAAAGTTATTGGTCTTAAATTGGAAAGAAAGCAAACCAGCCACCAACACAAAAATAAAAATCCTAAAGGAGAACAAAACAAAAAACAAAAAGGGCATCCTTCGTCGTTGCAGGGCTCAAAAACATCTATCCTTACCCTTTAAAAGATGGAGCCGCCGTAGCCACCTCATATAAGCCCCAGTAGAGATGAAGAAGGTCTAAACACCTATAAACTGCACACCAAAATCCTCCACTGACCATCGGGCCTTCGGCGCCATTTTGGTATAAAAATGCCCGAAACTAACCAAGAGAAAACGTCTGTTTACTTACTTGATTGCGGTAGGTATACTTCTTAAATAGCGATGAGGATAGTGTAGAATCTTTCTTTAATTCTCGTTTTGGTAAACGGGAATCGCCACCAAGCTTCTGCCTATTTTGTTCACAATAAAGAATAGCGACCTCTCTGCAGAAAAAAAACCAATCACTCAAAGTTTTGGGTATAACCTTGACTTCATGGGACAGAACTTTTAATGCCAATTCGTTGACTAGCAAACCTTGCAATCAATTTTACTCCTTAGGAAATTATGACAATCAAAATAGGTTAAAAATTAATCTTGATCCGAAAATAAAGTAAAAAGTTCGACAATAGACGGCGGAGAATGTTCAGAAACGAATTCCATATTCAAACTTCGTTGCCCGCGTAAAAGGCGTCTTTACTCCACCCAAAGGGCTCAATAAAAAGTAGTTTCTTTAAACGATCTAGCTAAGTATATCTAAATGTATAAAAAAAGGTAATAAAAATCGTTAAATGGGGACAAATATATTGAAAAATAAAAATGACTCTAAATCAGGATAATAAAAAGATATTAAGTGCAAAACAAAATAAAAATTCAATTCAGTCATTTCTGACGTCAGACCACACCCCTACCCACATTATAATTCGCAAAACGATTAAAGGCGCAGAAATGATTTGGTTAAATCATTCACTTCTGTTAACGTTAGAACATTATTCTATTAACAATTTAGATTATATACTAGGGGGCTCTGCTCACCATACTCCCCCAATTGATTGAAACTCAGGATCATCGTAGGGTGGTCTCCGATTGTGTTTACCCCCACACGAGACGTTCCCTTTAATTTACTCCCAAAACGTGAAACATATTGGAACACGGACTATATAGTTTACGTCCTATCGTTCGAGCCACCAATCTACATATTTACCCCCTCAAGTCTCCTGTGAAGTCGCCGTTGCCCTCCGACCCGTAAGCCCATTTTCTCCATTTACCTAGTGAGCCTATTTAGATCTGAGAATTTAGCTCCAAACTACTTAACTCAATTTAGATTTTCCCACCGGTAACGGTAAATCATTTGTCAATCATTAATTTCCTTTTATATAATTTTTGATCACTTTAATTTGTAAATAAAGTTTATATTTTCTTATGTTTATCTTTAATTAACTTGTAAGTCACTCTCGGCCTCGTTATTCAAATCTCGTCAACCTCGCACGCGACCTGATTAGTGAAGTGAATTGACCCCACGTCTCAATCAGACGTGGGGTCTGATTGACCCCACGAAGCGTTCAGTCGTTGGATGGTTCCCTTTAATAGTCTAAGTTCTTCCCCTTAATACTAATAATAGATATTTTATTGGATAGTCAGCTATACTACGACATCCGTTATGTTTATACTTCTTTTTTAATCTATACTTGTATTATACTATTTAGAAATAGTTATGTAATAATATAGAATATATATAAATAATTTTTTAAACCATTTCGATCCCATGTATGTTATATGCTACATGTCTTTAATGGATGTAGATCTACAAAATAATTATTAAATTCAGTCATATACTTTAGCTGACCTCCAAAACTACAATTTATAATTATCTGATGTGTGGAAAAAAAATCGGTTCTTATAGAGTTACTATTAACTATTATCAATGCAGTATAATATAAACATTATTAATCTATAATATTCTTTGCTAACCTTCTTCAGAGGGAGGAATCCAGGTTTGGGCCGCCTAAAAATTATTGTCCTAGTTCAGCCACTGACTCTGATAGAGTTATAAATAGAAACAAGACAAGAAAGGCCTACAGAAATGCCACCTGGAAAAACTACATAAGAGATCTCAGATAACTACACTACCATAATAGCTTACAGAAAATGGACTAGAAGTCTGAAAGGAAGCTGGTTCTCATGATTTTATACCGACACTGCGTTTGACTAGGTTATTCTTTAGTTTTTAGAATTAATTTATCATTGTGAGGCCATGAACCTACTTTGATATTAATTATTAATTCATTAAGCGCTTTCTACGTGACTTAATTAGGAATTCTATTCTGATTACCTCAAATCTTTAAGATTAAATAGTGTCTATATTTTTTTATACTCTTTGGTAGAAGGTAAGAGAAATTTTATGTATAGAAATATAAGTTTTCTTACAATTATTTGTGTTACTTTATTCTGATAGGAACAAGGTTTCAAAGCATCTTTCAAGGTTTAGATTTGGGCTGTTGCCTCTGGGTTTAAACCGAAATTTCCGTTAATTTAAAATACATAGCTATCTCTTGCCTTTTCTTAAGCCAAGCTCTAATATTTAAAACTTTAGAAGTTTTAACTTGATAATCCTTATCCAGCTGGACTGCCTTAGAATTTTTATTTTTCCTTATCTAAATTAGAAGCGTGTCACTTTAACATAACTATATTCAAATTATTCAGAGCCTTTAAGCTTAATGTGAATGTAAAGCGTTCTATAATACTATGTTTATGACGATTCATTTTATTTAAACTAGTCAGGCTATTACTCTTAATTTATTTGGTAGATTTACTATTTAAATATTAATTAGTTAGGGATATTTCCTTAATAATCAAGGGATTTCTTTGAAATTGATGTAATCTTACGGGAGGAATTAGGTGAGAGTTTGGGGTGAAAAGTTTTCCAAGCTCTTCTTGATCCCCAACCGTTAAAGTTAAACACCTGCATCAGAGTTTCGTGAGGCGGTTAAATCGGGTGGGTGAAGTTTAAAGATCTAGAATAAGGAAAACTTTTGACTGGTCATAAATTCCACAATAAATTATCTTGATTATTATTAACATACTTTTGTGAGGAGGTGAATTAAAATTCATTGTGCCTCATTAGACCGATTACATTTATTGAACTACAATTATTCACGCATATATTTATAAATACACAAAATAATCTTTATATTCACAATATGAAAGAAAGAGGATTAATTTAATGTTTCGTCCTTCCTTCCTTAATAATGAATTATGACGATAGACAGGGAAAAGTACCTTCTTCAACAACTGTCAGACGGACAGATATAGAGATAAATTGCTCAGAGAGAGCGAGAGGCAGTGCTATTAGTGAGAAAGAAAAATCGATGTGTGGCAGGAAATAAAATATACAAGGCAGGGTGACGCAGTCGCACATGTCTTTAACTTACAACATTTGTTAACATTTTTCAATGATATAAATCTTATTTAATATCATTTCCATTTTTTCATTCAGAATTTTCTTTTATCCTTATTGAAATTATAATTTTTATTTTTCTAAATTTTCACCCTATTTTAGATTAATCATATTTTCTTTTCTTTCTCAGTTAAGATGGCAAACGAATTCGAGAGTATGTGATGCAAAAGCTTCATAAAGATTGGCTTATAAACAGAATGATAGAATTGGGCAAAACAGGTTTGTGTGGGAGAAGAATATCTCGACTCGGAGGTGCCAACTTAAGGGACGTTAAGGCGCGCTATTTTTTCAAGCCTGTTTACCCTCTTCTATGGGACAAGTAACGTTCAGTTTAGAGGTCTTTCAGTCACACAATCTTTTAGATGTTTGATGCATCCTGATTGCTAATGATACACACGAGATTTTCCTGCTGGTATCTGGGTATGGAGGGCCACGACCAGACACTCATGACCAAATTAATATAACAGATCAATAAGGAAGAAAATATCAATTCTTCCTCCATGTCAGTCTCTCTGCTTTTAAAAGAGGCTACAGAAACTCTTTAAAGAGGCTCTCGTCCCCCAAAATAATGAGGAATAGAAAAATATAATAAGGGAAGTAAATATAAACAAAGAAATAAAAATTGAATGTCTTATGATAGAATGGTAGATATTGTTTTAATTTCTTTAGACTATAATTTAAACTTAAAATAAGAATTTTGACTTAGTGTTACTGATAATGTAGATTTGCTTCGTTTTTGAGCCATCTATAAGCAAAATATTTCACTTCCCGACTTATGAAGGTTTTAAATTCTCTTTTATGTTGATTTAGTTGAAAAACTATACACACTTTTGCAGGCGCACAATCTTACTCGATATAATTCTAGTTAATTCTCGCTTATGATCAGGATGAGTAACATTCCATTTCCGCCATATAAAGGGTACGGTTCATATTCAATGAGCATCTAAGTGAGAAGCGAGAAATCTGCTTTCTTATCTTAAATGAGGTAATTTGAAAGAGATGCGTACAACCTCGAATACTTGAAGGCTTATAGTACTGTGAGATCTTCCACTTTGCATGATTTCCTGGCTACGAATGAAAATTTGCACTTTACCGGATATAATGAAAAAATAGCGATATATAGTTAGTTACTTACTCTTTCTCATCCTCGTTCTATTCCCCACTTTGTTTTTCTTTGATATCAACAATTTCTTGAAGGTGCTTTATAAATAGAGGTTCTACCTCTCAGTCATGTTCCTTTATATTTTACCTTTTCTATCTTTTGTTATTTTAGACTTAGATATCTGTCCATTTACTTTATGGAATGTTACTATACTTTCTTAGGTTTTACTACTATTGTAGTTTCTTAAGCAGTTCTCCCCATTTTTTGCTATTTTGATATCGAAGCATGTAGACAATTTATATTTTCGAGTGACATAAATTTTGATATACTTCTTATTGACATCACCATATGCACATCTAATTTCATGTTCATGATACAAATGACTATTTTGAAATCAAATTTGGTTACTACTTTATTTATGAACTACATTGAAATGTTGGGATAAGCTCTTCTCTAACAAGTTTCGAGATTTTCTACGATAAAAATTATGCTTTATATCCAAACGAGGAATACAATGCATTTAACTCCACAGGCATAATTGTTAAAATTGTATCCCGAATATCCTGTACAAATTATGAATCGAGAGGTAATTTCGTCTAGAAGGTTGATAGTCCCTTGCTATTGTGAATTGTGGAAGCAATATTACTATTGGTAGTCATGTATTCCTCATATATTTCCCTCATTTCTTGAAACTTTATTAATGATTTTTCTGTTATGGTGACGTTACCAAACGGCTCGTTTAATTGATATTTGCCTATGACTTCGTAATTAAAAATTTTAATCTCACTTATGAGAGGATTTATGCTGTGCTCTTTATTAGTATAATACCTGGGTGTATTTTGTTAGGTAGGGTTTTGTATGTTTGATTTCTCCGCTGTATCCATTCATTTTGATATGTAGTAATTTTTCTTTCTCTATGTTCCAAATCTATGGATCTTTTATCTTGTTTCTGGTATCTTTATTTATTTGATTGATCGCTTCTTTGTTTTATTGAATTCTATCTTAAATTCTTTTAAACCTGAGTTCTAAGTTCTCTGCTTTCATCCGAATCTATCCGCATAAAACTTTCAATTAAGTTATTTTCCATATATTGTTCGCTATATTCAGATTTGGATAACCATTTTCATTTAGCGTCCTTATTCCTCGACCTCAGATCGTTCGTAGACGTCAGATCCAAGAATTCCCAACACAACAGGTTAATTGTAATTCAAGTTATAGCTGCTGTATAGACGCTAAAGTATCATACGACGAATCGGCTTTCTTTGACAATAGGAAAAGTGTAAAAGATTGCTGAGTAAAGAGTTACAATTTTATCAGCTGCCCAGAAACAATGGGAAGAGTGTCAATTAATTATTGGATTATTGGTTCTGCGCCATTCTCCTTTCTTTACTCGTGCTATGGACATCGTGGTATAATGACATTTTCAGAGTGGGAAGAGAACATTTTAGTTTCAATTATGCTGATTTAAATTATATATATATATATATATATATATATATATATATATATATATATATATATATATATATATATATATATATATATATATAAATATATATATATATAAATATATATATATATATATATATATATATATATATATATATATATATATATATATATATATATATATATAAAGAGAGAGAGAGAGAGAGAGAGAGAGAGTGAGAGAGAGAGTAACAACAAGGAAAGAAGGTACCCTAGAAGACCTTACGGTCCATTCAATGAGGGTACCTTTGGACTAGCAGTCGAGCAGGCACATCTCTGCTCAAATGCCTTACATCCTTTCATGGCCATTTTTCAAGACCCTGTCTAGTCTTGACTTGAACTGGTCAACAGATTCACTGTTAACAAATTCCAATGGAAGTGCGTTCTAACTACGGCAGATACTGTACGTGAAAAACTTTCTACACAGATCGCGGTTATAACGCTTCAGTTCAAGTTTAAAGCCGTGATTTCTTGTTCTGCTCTCAACAAGTGTGAAAGTATTCCTGTATTCAACATTGTCGAACCCTCGAAGTATTTTGAAAACTCCGATGAGCTGATGACGCAGTCTACGGCTTTTCAACGAGAACAGATCTAATTCCTTTAATCTATCTTCATAACTTTTATGTCTGATAGAGGGAATCAGTTCGGTTGCCCTGGCTTGTACGCGTTCCAATCTCGCGATGTCCTTTCGAAATGAAGGACTACAAAATTGTACGGCATATTACAGCTGCGGTTGGACAAGTGAGTTGTACAAACACAGTACAATCTCCTTGTTCCGAAATCCAAATTAGCGCTTTATATAGCCTAGCATCCTTTGGGCCTTTTTCTCCGTTTTACTGCACTGTTTAGAGAAGTTGAGGTCACTAGTGATTGTTACACCCAAGTCTTCTCAGAGTCGGTGGATTCAATAGCAATGCCCGTAAGTATATACTGAGATTTGGGGTTTCTGTGGCCGATATGCATCACTTTGCATTTAATCACGTTAAAAGGCATTTGCCACGTGTCCGACCACTCCCCAATCTTCCCAAGATCTTCCTGCAGGCAGGCAGTATTTCCTTTTTTGCAACGTTCATAGCAAGCTTTGTATCGTCGGCAAATTTGAAAATCTTGGCAACCATGTCACCGTTCATGTCGTTGACGTAAATAATGAATAGAAGAGGTCCAAGGACAGAACCTTCAGGCACCCCGCTAGTAAAGGGCACCCACTCAGAAGCCTGTTCATTCACCATCACCCGTTACCGTCTGCCACTTAGCCAGTTCTCGATCCAACTAGCTACTTTTCCGTCTATGCCCAGAACTGGCACTTTCCAGGGAATGAGGCGGTGTGGTACCTTGTTAAAGGCTTTCTGAAAGTCTACGTACACCACATCCACCGCCTTGTCCCGATCGTGCTTACTGCACACGAAGTGGAAAAATTCCACAAGGTTAGTCAGGCATGACCGTTGCCTTCGGAAGCCGTGCTGGGAACTCCTCAGTAGCAGGTTTGATTCTAAATACGACGTCATTTTGTCTACCATCATGCTTTCCATGAGTTTACCGACTATCGAAGTCAGACTGATAGGTCGGTAGTTTGACGGTTAGCTACGGTCTCCTTTCTTAAAGATAGGAGTTACCTTCGCTTCACGCCAGTCTCCAGGAACGCATTCGGTCTGGATTGACATGTTGAAGATTGCCTCAGGTGTCGTGACACTTGATCGCGCACTCCTTTTAACACTTTAGGTAGAAACCCATCCTGGCCAGGTAACTTATTCGTCATTAGGTCACTGATCTTCTTTTTTACTTCCCCTTCGGTAAAGTCCATATCCTCCAGCTTTTCCCCCGAGTAGGAACTCGTTGGCTGGGGGATATGGACCACACTCTTCAGTAAACACTGAATAGAAGTAGTCGTTGAGGAGGTTATCATTTTTTGCATCTAAGTGCTTTAATGCCCCCTCTTTATTTCTCAAGAGGCCATTCTTTCGAAAGATTGGTTTACGGCTGTTTACACATCCAAAAAACTCCTTGGAATTCTTTTTACATAGCAGCCCTTATGCTGGACTTAACTCTCCTGGCTAGGCACCGGTATTCGTCAAAGTTACCCGAGATCTTCGATTGCTGGTACACAGTTCTCTTTCCCCTAAGCAGTTGGTTGATTTCTCGATTGAACCACTTTGGTAGAACAGAAGACCGACGGGGACATTTCAGAGGGATGAAACGCGATTGAAGACGCAAGAATGTGACTTAGAAACTGTTCCACGAGTCTTCAACAACAGTCCAGCAAGAAGACCTGCAAAGTCTGCTCTTTTCAAATCGAGTTTCCTCGATTTACTAGTTCCAGGCCCTGTCTTCGCGACTTTGACTACAAATCTAATTAGTTGGAGGTCACTGCCACCGAGCTCTCGCCAACAGAGAGGTCCTCAACGATGTCATCCTTAGAGATGAAAACCAAGTCGAGGATATAGTCCCCTCTCGTTGGCTCTCTCACCCATTGAGTGAGGAACTCGTTGTTCGCGAACTTCAGGAGTAGTGCGTTCTCGCCACAGGGTTCTCTGGTTTTCCAGTCAACTTGTGCGTTGAATCCCCCATGAAGATACACACTCTGTCTTCGACAAGTTCTCCTAGTAGCTGGTACAGATCTCTGTCCTTTTCAGTGAGTTGGGCAGGAGGTCTATCAAGCACCAGGGTCCTGAACATGGCAAGACCTATCTCTCGGTCAACATCTAGTAGTTCATGGTTGGATACGATGTTGCAATCCGTCGAGTTGAGAGTATCCTTGACATACAAAATCACACCGCCCCGCTCTCTGTCTGGCTTATCTTTCAGGAAGAGCTGGTTACCAAGAATCGTCAATTCACCTTCAAAATCTCGGCTTGAGATTTTTATCCACGACTCCGTTATGGCCACCATCTCAAGTTATTCTGTGCTACGAAGCCACAAAGTTCTAGAAACTTGTTTCTGATAGACCTCGCATTAAACAGAAAAACTTTGAGGGAGTTTCGACTGAAGGAGTCCCTATATATCGCTTATGAACGAGAGAGAATAATTAAATAGAATAAGAGATAGTCTGGTTCTCTTGTATATATATATATAAGCTCTATTTTTTGGGTGGTATGTTATCCTTCTCCAGATTTGTATTGCATTTATTCTAATATATCCGTAGGGAAAAAGCTCGGAATCACTGAAGTGACATGTGTACTCATACATCAGCTCTGTGCGTTGTTTTGGTTTATGTGTAGATTTCAGGTTGTTTTTCATGATAACGCTTAAGGAACTTTTAATTTGATATGGTAGATAATTAATAAGAGCGTTTGTTCTTCCTTTGTTATCTATGTATATATTCCTCTTTGATTACTCATTTGTCTTTCTTGTAACTCATTTCCTTAGTTAATATATCCCTTGTTAACAGTTACTTGGGTGCTCTAATTGTATTTATGCTCACCAAAAAAATATTTTTCTTATTTTATTGTTACTTTGAGGAAGGTCTAGTTGAACAACATCAGTGAAGAACCTTGTACCACATGTGTTTTTTCATATCCCCCCCCGTCCTCCCTCTCTCTCTCTCTCTCTCTCTCTCTCTATATATATATATATATATATATATATATATATATATATATATATATATATATATATATATATATTGTAAGGGAATGGTCACTTTATCCCCCCCATCCCGTTCACTCGTGATGCAGTCCCAAGGCGGTTACCGCAAGGACATCCGCCCCAGGCATCGGCGAGCCTAAAGCGTAACCACAACGTGGCACAACTTGGTGCCATGAAAGACCCTAAAGGTCAAAAAGGTAAGATCTCCCCCAGGAGAGTGAGATCCAGTTTCACGTTGAACAAGAAATTGGAGACGGGTTTCTCCCAATCTCGATGGCTAACGAGGAGCCGATGTTTGACTTCGTGGGAAAGACCGTTGGGAAAAAGAACTCTCCTGGAACCGTCCTCAAGCCCCTCTCCCCCTTACCACTCCCCCAGTGGGGGTGCGAGGTATAAATGAGGAACTCTGAGGAAAATCAGGGTAGTATACGTCAGTCTCTAGGTGACGAAGTCCTCGGATCCACAACCGAGCTACCGAGACTGGAGAGGTAGAGTACTTGGCTTGTCAGACCAAGAAGTACCCTGCAAGAGAGGCAGGGCTACCTACCTTAAGGGGCTAAGAAGAAGCTCATCCTTGAGCTAAGTCCCTGGTTATCAAACCAAACGATAAGTTAACTTTGATAAGTTCAACTTACTCTCGCCAGAGAGACTCCTCATATCCTGGTGCACCTAAAACACCAGTGGTATTCCTCGTCCTTGAGGAATTAAGAAAAGAAGAAGGAAAAGGCTCCCTCTCGAGCCCGTTATTCGGTGGCCACACCAAACTTTAAGTAACTTATTCTCGCCAGAGAAACCCCCCTCCGTTATCCTCGCCCTTGAAGAAGACCCTCCCCGAGTTCAGTCCTCGTCCATAAGGAAATAAGTAACGAAGGAGAAAAGCTCCTCCTCGAGCTCGTTACTCGGTGATCACACCGCACTCCAAGTTAACTTGATTTAAGAAACAAGTTCGACTCACTCTCGCCAGAGAGACCACGACTGCCTAGGTGTTGCATAAAGCACCGTCTTGGTTCTCGTCTTTAAAGAACCCTTCCCCCCAGGAAGAACGTGTGGACCCCCCAGCTGATACCCTCGCCAAAACGACCGTGGAATTTCGCCCATCTACAACTGGACACACGGCTCGCGTCGTGAGTCAATAACATTTCTGAGGCCCTTTAAACTCCACATGAGTCCGTAAGCAGAATTCTTATATTATTGTTTTGTGTAGAGAAAACGTTAACCAAATTTTGGAGGGTAAACTAATTTAATTAATTCTTGTTTATAATAATATTTAGAGTATTGCTGTAGTTAATGTATAAAGGTTGTGTATTCAATGGTCAAAGATAAAATATAAGTTTATTTTGTGAATTAGTGGGCGTTTCTTTTATATCCTTACGTGTTTGGTAACGGCTCTGTTCTTTAAGATATTCTTATAATATCAATATATATTAGACACTCTTAGCACTCTTAGAATAGAACAAAAAAAGGGGGGGCATTCTACGACACTAAATAAAAGTGGTCTCAGGTAAGTAGGGTTTTTATCAGAAAGAATTCTACGACATATATATATATATATATATATATATATATATATTTATGAGCTATTGATTTTTTAATATTTTAGAATGTTTGAGGGAGTTAGATATCGAAACTGAGTTAAAGAATTGCCTCTTATGGAGGTGGATGATATTAGTAAAGACGAGAGAGTTGTTCTTTTGTTTTTTATTGTTGTGAAATGCGATCACAAAACATCGTCTCATAAGTTTGTCTGCATTTACCGCAATACAGATATTTGAATTCCGAAGATGTCCTCTCTACGCATGATATCAGGTCAGCCAATTTCTGTTTATCATAAACACTTCTTTCTCTATTTTCCACTGACGGGTCTTTCCTTCCTTATTGTTAGTTGCCGACGTAGCCTCTTCCCCCCCCCATCTTTAGGACGAATTTTTTTTACTGCTTATCATTCAAACTAAAATTAAAAGAGCCACTTTTACTGACTGAGTATCAAGATGCGATATTCTTGGCACTGTTTGCTTTCATAATATGTACTTTTCTATTACCATATGTTTTTAATTACTTGCCTGTTTAGTTCCCCACTTATCTTTTAAGCCGCTCACCACACAATTCACTCAAAATGTGCGGGTTGAATCCTTTCCAGAGCTCCTATGCCCAAGCGTCTATGGACAACCCGATAATAATGTACCAAACACTATTTACCGACTATTCTCGCCCTTTAGTACATGCACGCCCGCTCTACTTACAGTCAGCTAAATTAAAAGACTCCTTAGTGAAGAATTTGCCAAAATAGGAAAAGAAAAGATAATTCGTTGATCACAGTTACTATGGGCATCCTAATTACATGAATTCTCAAAGAAAATATGGATGATACAAGCCAGTGTTATTACCGCGGCTTAAGCGGGTTCATAATTCTGATCGCTTACGATTCGTTACCCATCTAATTTTAGTATGAAAATCTCTTTTAGAACGTCTATTCCATGCTAGAGAACTGGTAAAAACGAGTGTAATTACGCATTTTTGAAGGTAAGAATATATCTGCATGCCACTTACATTAGGCTCGTCAGTGCAAACATTCGTGACCATATAAAGCTGAAGTTCTATTTCAGGTGGCAAAGACAGCGTTTTATTCGGCCACATATGTAATTAAGAAATTTCCTGCCATACACCATGTATCGTATTTTGTCGGACGTGAGTTCGACTTGGGTGGAGGGTGCCCTAGTTCATGGTTAAGAACAAAATATCTACGATTGGTAAAAAATTTTTCTGTCGACTTTTAGAGCGTAAGAATTGCCCCCTTAAAATAAAAGTGCCCATGGTTCAAAAGTCACACTCCAGACTGAGCATAATGCGCTTTCGTTGGCGTTCAACTCGCCAAATACGTCTCACTCTGTCCTTTTAGCTATCCAGTTGGATTTCATTATTCAATTTTGGAATGACGTTCAGTGTTCGTTAGTCGAATATATCGCTCCATCTGAAATTCTCCCGATGAACAAGGGTACAACAAATATCTTTTCTACGGATCTAAACTCGGATAATTACAGACAATCGCACTCCTTCGATAAAACATTTTAACCAGCCTGCTTTGTTCTCTTCTACAACCACACTTTCCACATTCTTCCAAAAGATTGATTACTCTGCACTCGCCGCAGACCAACAAAACTGCATTGTCATTAAGCGGTTCATGGAAGGGAAGCACACGAACTTGAATTTTTCTTACCTGTACCTCCTTTACAGAGATTGTAAAATTCATGTGGACTCTTTGTTGAATAGGCTACGAATTCTTGTTCTTTAAACATTTCAGGAACCAATTTTCAAACTTTTTTCATCCTGTGGAGCAATAAGGATTAAAGCTACACTGTAGCTTAACACTTTGCGTGACTCACGATACACAAAGATATAAAATAACTGGTTCGCTCTTGCATTCATTCTTTGCAAACGCCCTTGAACAAAGTTACAAAGCCTCGCTACAAGCAATTCCCACTGCTGGTCTCGAGATTAAACGTTCCTTGTTTGTTGGTTTATCGTAGAACTAATAATATTGCTTCTCGCTCACCGATATCACAAATTAAAGCTGCAGGTTATTATCCTGTTGCACTATTCTCACTACGCTCTCGAAATCTTTGGATGCTTGCCTTAGAGAATAACAGAAGCCTTAAAAACTGATAGGATATTTGCGTTTCGCATACTCGTAAAAGCTTCCTCAAAATCAAAAGATGAACATTCCTGAAAATCCATATATACTTGGAAATACGTATGTGGTCTTTAGTAATATGAAGAGTTCACCAAAATTTAAAAATAAATTTTATATTACGTATCAAGTCAATTTCACGAGGCGAAAATTCTTCCTGGTCAAAGTTGGTCTGAAATCATTATGAAAAAGCCCACAATCCCACAATCCCACAATCCCGGATAAATATCTCACCGTCCAAATTCCTAATTCTGTCTTAATTCTCAAACCTAGCTGCGCTACCGTTTGGTTAAAATAAACGAGTGGAGTGTATTTAACCAACAAACCACAGCCCAGTTCCAAGGAAAATGCTTATGAAACGTGTTTGCGGTATGAAAGAAGAGTTATAGGAGTACTGGTTATGGGGGTTACCAGTTTATATGAATGTGGATGTATGTATCTGACTCCAGAGATTAATTCTTCGCTCCGAATGTTCTAATTTTGGTTGACTCGGCTTACCAAAGGTGTAGGGTAAACAAGGTAAAGAAGGACGTTGCAAAAAAATATATTTTATTCTAATATTAGCCTATAACGGGACAAGCGGCACGTTACTAAGTTACTTTGCATGCAAAAAGCAGTCTATATATACTCAACAAGCAATATTAAATTTTGGAGCAACAAGACTTGGTGAATTTAAAAGGAATTCCGTAAACGCTAATACGGGTAGGACAATACTTAATGACAATCATAACACTTAATTCTTAACTCTCTTTTGCTATCATTCATCGCCTATATATACAGTCTTTTACTCGAGGCCGAGCTAAGAAGAAAGCCCAGGAGTCCGTCCCTTTCCAAACCCCGATACCCTCCGAATTCTCGGAGATCCTTAACCAGGATTTCAGGTCCGAAGATCATAAATTTATGATGGTGATTAAGTACTCCTGCTCCTTCCCACAGCGAGTAATAAATTACTGAGCCAATGGAAAGGTCTGTACTCGGTCCGCGAGGTACGAGGCCCAGAAGATTACCTCATTGGTACCCCAGCAGGCGATAAGCTCTACCACGTCAACTTATTGAAAAAGTACCACCGACGCGCCCATGGAGATACGTTCGTAGCACTGGAAAAAACATGGGCGCTTGGAGAGGATTACTCAACGGAGTCCCTTGATGTCATACAGACATTGTGCATCCAACCTGATGCCGATTACCCTCTTCCTTCCCTGCAAGGGGAGTCTTTTGAACACTCTGACCTGGATATCGACGAGCAGCTAACACCACATTAAAAGAGTCAGCTACAAGAACTATTATGATAGTTCGACGACGTTATTTCAGAGAAGCCTGGATGTGCTACTAGTTTCGAGCATAATATTAAATTAACGACCTTAGAACCCGTCCGTTCAAAACCCTATCCCATGCCAATTTATTTACGCCAAGCTTTTAACACCGAATTTGGTAATTTGATTAGTTTGGACATAATAGAACCTTCCACCTCTAGTTATTGTTTTCCAATCGTCATGGTCTAGAAATCTGATTGCTCTTATCGGATGTGCATCGACATCCGGAAGTTAAATTCGGTAACTGTGTTCGACGCCGAGCCCATCCGGTTGGTAGATCAAAACCTCCACCTTTTTGAAGACGCCAATTTCATCTCAGAACTTGATTTGTGCAAGGCGTATTACCAAATTTCTCTCTGGCCCGATGTGAAAGCATATACCGCCTTTGCAACGGAGAAAGGCTTAATGCAATTTAAGCGCCTTCCTTTTGGCCTCGTGACCGCTTGTAGTAACTATAACCATCTCATGAGAAGGTTGTTAGATGGACTTCCAAATGTCTCCTTTTACTTCGATAACGTCTACGTTGCTACTCGTGAATGGAGTCACCATTTAACCACCCTATTAGCTCTCTTCGAGCAGCTGCGCGAAAATGGCATCACCATTGGCCCCAGCAAATGCCATTCTGCCCACGAAACTATAAAATACTTGGGTTTTAAAATAGGACAAAGCTAGTTAGGTCCACAGGAGGACAAGATTAAAGCAATCGCTGACATGCCCTTTCCGGATACTAAGAAGCAATTAAGATCATTCCTAGAATCAGCTTCTCACTATCGGCGATTTTTCCCCAATTTCGCTGCAATTTCGGCGCCCCTCAGCACCCTTTTAAAAAAAGAATTCCCCCGATCGTCTACGTTGGAATGATGTCGCTGTTTCTCATTTTAATCAGCTCAAGAGTAAGCTCATTTCTGCCCCCAATTTAAGGTTGCCCAACCAGGAAAATCCTTTAGGATTAAGACCGTCGCGAGCAACGAGGGCATTTTAGGTGTTCTCCTTCAATATAAGGATGACGGAACGAGTCATCCAGTTGCATATGCTAGTCGCCAGTTATTACCACGCGAAAAGAGATATGCCACTATACAGAAGGAAGCTCTAGAAATTATATGGGTAATTGACAAGTTTAAAATGTACTTAATAGGAAAAGAATTTCAGATAGGAACTGACCACCGCCCGTTGGCCTATATTCGTAATATACGACACTCCACCTACCGAATTATGCGCTAGAGTCTACTCTTGCAAGAGTACCAATTTCAGATAAATTATATAAAAGGTTCCGATAATCAGGTGGCTAACGCACTCAGTAGGAATGCGTTACCAAATATTGTAGATTAATTTGTAATTCGTTCGATTAGGATCTCCATGTACGTATATACCGTCTTGTACGACTTAAATTAGATTCTCTTGTAATATAATTAGTTAATGTATATGTCTGAATTTTGTGGCTCAATGTCTATTTTTTTTCTCATATGTGTATATATTTTTACCCATTAAATTACGTATAAATTCTTGTGTCCCATATCTACTAATTTTATATTATTTCATTGTTCCATGTCTCTTTTATGGTTGAGTTTGTATTAAAGGTTAGTTTCCTCTATAATCAAAAGATCAACATAATCATATGTATTGAGGTAATACTAGCTAAGTGCATGAAGGTACGGTCGGTGCAAGAAAGCAAGTCCTTCACAACGGAGCTCTATGGTTGTCCCTTCTCTCTTTTTTTTGGAAGTGACAACTTTCCTTGGAATGGAGAGGTGTGATAGAACGGTCTGAGGCCGCTTAAATTCAGCTGCTATCACAGGGTTAGAAACATTGTTACCCACGTGCATCTGCGAGAGCAAGCAGAACGCGTTATCGCCACCTGAGTCAATATTAAACCAAGGAGGTCATTACCCCCCCCCCCCCGTTTCGCCTCCATTCGTCAATCTCGCCAGATTGAGTTAGGCTTACGGGCAGATAAGGTATTTTCCCAGGCGTGACCGGGGCATTTCCACGAGCCTCACACTCAATTGTCCCCTACGCCAAGGAGATGGCTCTGGGTACTTATATAATAGCATTTCCCAATAAGATCAGATCAGATCCAGATTATCTTCGCGAGACATCAAGCCGATCCGGTCTCACCTTGTGCACCAGGGAGCTCTACCTCGAGACCCACCTTATTGTCCAAAAGAGGACAATATCCGTTGAGTGCCAAGGTTCGTGCCTTTGAGATGCCAAGTCAATAAGACCCCCCGGGAGTTCAGAAAGAGAAAAACGTTAGAACAGCCATTGTTCTTTGAGCCCGTTGACAAAAAACGGTGCTCACCCCCATTCCTGTTGTTCAGAAGGAGAACAACGTTAGAACAGCCCTTGTTCTTTGAGCCCGTTGACAAGAGACGGTTCTATCCCCCCTTTGTTGTTCATAAGAGAACAACGTTAGAACAGCCATTGTTCTTCAAGCCCGTTCGTCAAGAAACGGTTCTCATTCCCATGACATCACGTCAGGATAATTTAATTCCCCCTTTTTAACTTTCTTCAAGAGAACGATTGGTTTTAACAATAACCTCTATTGTTCATCTTGAACAATCCCCGATTTGCTGTCACAAAGATCGCTTGTACCTCCGAGTCCCACTTGGCTCTCACTCTTCGAAGACAGTCCTTCTCCTTCGCTAAGGACAACCCCCGAAGAACCCTTCGACTTGAACTCGCCAGTGGACCGAAGATTCCTACGCATCGTCTTCGTCTGCACAACAACTTTGTAATTACTTAAGCTGAGCATTACCTTTGATTATCTAACCTTTTTTCAACTCTACCCTGTGCTTTATATGGTTTAGCGAACCATCCCATCCCTTTAATTTTTATTTGTTTACCTTTTTAAATCTCTCCAAATCTTAATCCTCAGATTTGTCAGATATTCCCACGACCCTTTCCATTCTCCGTTTATGTAAACACTTTCTTTTTGTGTGTTGTTGATAGTTTAATTAATAAAACTCTATTTTATTAATGATAGCCATATTATTATCCTTGAGCTCAGTTACACTTCTTAAACATATTGAAGATAAATAACCTCGGTCAATCAGATTATCACGCACTCGAAATATTAGAATAATTCCCTCAATGAATAGTTATATATGGTATATCGTCGAGAGTCTATTCAGGCACCAGTAGCCTACCTATTACCTAAACCAATCTTCATACTACTCCCCCGCCATTAATGGAGTGTTTGATAAACTAGCGTATAACATTACAGAGTTAGATACATATGAAATACATATTTTTGGCACACCTAATATCTGACAGCATTTTAACATACGCACACTGCATCAATATTCACATAAGTACAAACAACTGTGCTCAATGCAGGCCTATTCATTATGCTATATTTTGCCAAACAATACAATAGTAATATTTAATACACTTATATACAATCTCTTTTACAATTTGGTCCCATCGTTTTTGGATTGTTATACAAATTATGATTACGACACTGTACAAATTCATAATAAGGCACGTTAGGCAGATATATAGGCAGTGAGGCATGTGTAAATTTATGCCTCTAACTCTTTAAATACATCCATCGCTACAATAATGCCTATAAATGATTCAGAAATATATAGATGAGGGATCCCTGGCAAATGGTTTGTGGTTGTCTTTGGTGCCTTAACAAGCCTTTATAGAGATCTTACAATGCTCATATTTTAGGGTTCAATAAATAGACCATTCTGCCTGCAACGCACAATTCTTATAACTTACATAAACGAAAACTATACCATATTATTTAACAGAGATATATAAGATTACATTTTACATCACTATTTATATGAATATATTGTGTACATACAGATATATTATTCACGCAAAGAGGTATTTTTATTAAAGTACGCCGCGATATATATCATTTTAGATTATTCATATTCGCGTACCAATTACAAGTTTTTGCAGAATTTATATGAAACTCATCTGTGAGGCTTCATACTGGATCTATTTCTCCTTGCACTGAACGCTAGAAAGCTTGCGTGTGCGTACCAAAACATTTGTCTTTTAGGATATAATGAACCAAATCATACTGAGTTAACCTTTAAATTAATGCATACATCGTTTCTGTAGACCAATAGGTATTAACTTTATATTATCGATTAATCAACTTTGTGCATTATCCTTGCTCTATAGCTTTACTTTTCCGTCGAAAGGAAGGGTCACCAGTTAGAGGGTAAAGTTTATGGGGGAGACCAATTTATAGTGAAGGCAAATTAATGAATGATCTTCAATCGATGACTTATCTGACTCCAAAGATTACTTCTTCACATTGTTCTTTATTTGTTGCCATGACCGAAGGTTCAGGGTAATCGAGGTAAAGAAGGACGTTGCAAAGATATATATTTTATTCTAATATTGATAATAACGTGGCAAGCGGCACGTCACAAAGATACTTTGCAGGTGACTAGCAGTCTATATATACTCAACGTGAAGTATTAATTTCTGGAGCGCAAAGACTTGGTGAATTTAAAAGGGACTCCATAAACGCTAATACGGGTATGACAACACCTAATGACAATTATAATGCTTAATTCTTAACCCTATATTCCTCTCATTGCTTGCCTATATATACAGTTTAAATTCCAGGGCACGTGGTTTCTATTCGAATCCAGGATAAATCTGTCGTAGCGCTAATTAGTTCCACCCCCTAAGGGCGAAGTTTTGAACGGCTGAGTGTCACAATTTGCTTACCTCCTCCAGCTAATCTAGCTATTCTATGACCCGATTTTACAGAACTGTTTTATTATTTCCTTTGGTTGAACTTTATGTTTACTCAGGTATTCCGTAGACTTCGTACTTCTAAAAATTTATGTCGAGACGTGAATTGTTTGTTTAGTCATTTCATTTTGTTGACTTGGGTATCTTGACCTTTTATCCCTTTCTCGCTTTGGCCCTTTTTGTATTTTCCGCGCGTTAGGATTTAATGGGACAATAGGGTCTTGGTAACGAATTTTATCTGTTGTTTCGTAGGCTGGGTTATGTGATCAGCGAGCTTCCTTAGGATAAAAGAAAATATATATGTAGCTGGATTCTTTATTCCTTGGTAAATAGCTGGAATAAGCTTCGAAATAGCGAACAGTAATGACAACTTTTCTTTTTAAATAATTATGATAAAATCTTTCTCTACTCACCCTTTTCCACAAAAGTACACCTATATAAATAATCATTTCATCTACTCATAATACTACAAAATTCAACCTAAAATTCACTTTTGGAATAAGAGACCTTAGCTTTAATAAATTGGCCCATCAGTTTTATGACATAAGCACTGCAATAATTGTCCAATCAACGCCACGATAGATTTAAAAAGTTAATAACACTTAAACCGTTTGCAGATAAACACAGCTGAAATCCATTTTCCAAATTTGCTGGGCGAATATTCGACTGCGTAGCATTGCCATAATTCCTTCTGAAGAGCGATTTTATTTACGCCTGCTAAATACTGACTTTTGAGCCTCACCACCTAAGAACGCGACTGTCCTGGGTGTCATTTAGATCTCAGTAGATTCTGCAAAGATTTAATATATCTTTTCGCTTCGAGTAACGGAATAAAATAAGGCTTAAGCACCTTATTGCTCCCGTCCACCGCCCCGCGTGGGAACCTGCTCGGATGACTATCCCTCATTAATTTCGTCTTAACTATGTCGGCCACTTGGACTGGCATAATTAAGGGCTTGCGTGGAAATTGATTTGGAGGACTAGCCCACAGCCGAAGCACAAGTCAGCAATTTTCTCGAATCTGGGGTAAAACTGCGAGTCCCGGATGGAGGAGAAATCCTCTTCGCCCGGGGATGCAGCCAGAATCAAAGAAAGAAGTACTCCCGTCTCTATGTAGTTGGATGCAGTTTTAGTGTACGTACCCATGAGGGGGTGGCAAAAGCTTAGCGGTCGTTGATTCGGCCGCTATGCATCAATTCCACCAAGCTCAACCCTTTGAGGTCCCCACTCAAGAATCATCCCCCATCCATTATCACCCATCATCCCGGCACCACCCAAGCGGGGGGACAACAGGAAATTGGACGGGCGCGTTTTTCTCACATCGGAGTACAAAACTAACCCTTGACTCTACTTCCTTTACCACCACTCTCATCACTTTTTCTCACTCCATAACAAATTAATTACACATTTATTACAAAGGAAGAAAATCATCAAGAAAGAAGAAAGAAGACGCCTACGACGATGGAGGCCCTCCCTAAGCCCGTCCCCCTACGGCCCATTGCTGAAAAGAAGAACCGTGAGAAAAAGACAGTGTGCCAATCTCTATTCATCAATCTAAGGATCGCACTGATTAAACTAATCGACGTTCTTAATGGATTCATCGCTATGTGTGGTGATAAAAAAGGTGTAGACTGGCTCCTATCCGAAGAAGGGGCCAAAGTGCTAAAAGCCATGGACATGGAAGCGAAGACCCACCATCAATCTTTGCCAATAGAAGCGTGATCTGCCGAAAGGTAGAGAGCTGCGTTGGAGAAAACTCCTCCGCTGACATTAAAAATGAGGTTGAAAAGAACCCCACATGGGCAAAGATCATGGAAGTGATCAAAGCCCGTGACCAAGGATTCCTCATCGGAGGAATCCGAAGAGAAAGACGATGAAGAAAATTAAAATAAAGAAGAAAAGACCACATGTACAGATAGTGACGAGGGCTCATGCACTTGCACTTGAGCGACAAAGAGTCAGTCAAAGACTCTTAGTCATCCTCTGAAGAGCTAAAAGCCTGGGCACGCTAGACCAGCCCCACAGGCCAAGAAGAGCAAAAAGACGAAGAAGAAACACAGATAAATACATCTAACAATGGAACGGAACGCAATAGAATTATGGAAATTAACACCAACGGTTGGACAGCGAAAAGAACTCTCTACAGAAATTAGTTCAGGGAGATTAATGTCATCTTGATTTCTGAACATGGGATTGACACTCGTAGCTCCAATGAAGATCTGGAACTACGACGTGTTAATCACAAATTACTCTCAAGAGCGGTACGACGGTGGGGCATCGCCATCAAAAGAGGGATCAAGTACAAGCCAACAAGAAACCTTGAAGAATCCTATCTTGCAAAAGAGGTAAAACTCGATATAGGTAAGCTGGTTATCGCCACCGGGTACCAGCCGCCGAGACGAGGATATTTGCCTATCCATTCTCTCTCTGGGCTATTTGGCAGAAATCCCGCCACCATATTATCTCCGGATCTTAATGCCAGATGTCAGATATCCGGATACAGGTCCTTCAACAGAACTGAAAGGTTCCTGGAAACTATGATGGAGAGAAATACGGTATAGAGATTAAGCTCGGACATCCCAAACTATACTAGAGGAAAAAGTGCCACAAAACCAGACATTTGTCTGGCAAAGCCTCAGCACCCGTTCAATTACTACATTAAACCAGTCCAGGTACCATGTAGTAAGCATATAGGGATCCTACTTACCATCAACAGGAACCCTATAGAAGTGCCAGCTCCAGTCAGAACAGACTACAGGAGAGCAGACTGAGCATGGTATGCAGTTCTCCTCGAGGCTTATAGCCCACCAAAACTGGACAAGGCAATTCTCGAGTAGATAGACGAGGCACTCGACGACCTCAACGAACATCTTATGAATGCAGATAGGGCTTGCATCCCCAAAACCAAGTATAAAACCATCTTAACATACAGATCGACTGGGTACATGAAAGAACTCTACAGAGAATTAAGAGTAATTTATGAATTCAATATCAGAAACGCACCAGTTGACTCGCTACTGAGAACTAGAAAGATCAAGAAAGAGCTCAACCAGTTGATCCTCGAACAACAACAGAGACAATGGGACGATGAAATCGAGAGCAGTGATCGAGATACATCCCTCAGAGACTTTCGGAAGAGAGTCAGAAGTCTCAGAGGATCATCTGGAAAAAAGAAGAAAATGGAAATCCCAAAAGAAGATGGATCCATTGAGACAGATGAAAGAAACATCGAGTAAATATTCCGGCGTTATTGGGAAAGAATCTTCAGTATACCCGAAGAAGAAAACGGTGATTTTTACATAGAGTTTGAAAATAACATCGTAGATGAGCTTAGCACGGAAATACACAGAACGCATCCTCATCACCAGGTGGACAGACTGCGTCACGGAGACGCCGATATCACAGAAAAAGAGATCCTTGGCGCACTCCGCTCATTCCGCCAAAAAGCCCTAGGCCAATTGGGGCTTACGAAGCTAAACTTGGAAAAGGCACCAGACAACATCATGGAAGGAATGAGACGTATTTTTAACGCATGTCTGAATACGGAGTACTTTCCAGATGCTTACAAGACGGCAAAGATGTTCTTCTTGCCAAAGCATGGAAAGGACCCAACGTTGAGAGAGAGGTACCGCCCAACTTCACTTCTGGAATTTGACGGGAAACTCTTTGAGAAGATCCTCAACGGGAGGCTGGTGTCTCACCTAAAAAAAAAATTCCCTCTACAACCCTTGCCAATACGGGTTTAGAAAGAAGCAAAGTACGGAAATGGTAATCAATGTCTTTACGAAAAAAGCTTTCCCTAGCCAAACAGGACAGGAGTTATGTGGATATTGTTTGTCACGATGTATCAAAGGCGTTTTATAAGTTATGACAGCGGGGCATGGAGTATAAGATTTTACGGCTGGGTCTAAGTAAAAACTTGGAAAGAACTCTCTGTGACTACGTCATGGAGAGAGCGGCGTATGTCAGTCTTGGGTGCACGGACGAACCAAAGTTTCCGCCCACTGCGGGCCTTCCGCAGGGGGATGGGTGTCTGTCCACCACCCTCTACTCGATATACACCGCGGATGTCCCAGCCCCTTTATACTGCTCTTCTCTCAATATTCAATACGCCGAAGATTTCAGCCAGATAATCATATCTCCATGGAGGAATGCACCGTGGCAAGCTCGCATGACAGCGATAGAAATCGCGATTTAAACAACTACGAGGCTCAATGGAAAATCAGAACAAACCAAGAGAAGTTTAAGGTTGTCCCCATTGGACGAAACCTAAGAGCAGACGTGCGTGTGGGGGATACTCAATATTCCTCCACCAACGAATGCAATGTACTCGGTATGAAAATCACCTCTACCGAGGACAAGAAGCACGTGGAAGAAAGAATTTCTCGAGCCTCGGCCGCTGTCAGAACTCTATATTCGTTTAGAAATCTACGTGAAAGCAACAAGAAGAAGATCTGTAATGCCCTTGTAAGATCTACGTTGCTTTACTCTGCCTCCACCCTCTCTTGTGTCTCGAAAACACAAAAGAGGCGACTTCAAGTAGTCCAAAATAAAGGCATGTACCTAATCGCAGGTACACGCAAGAAAGAAGACCTGCACAGAGAGGCGGGAATAATTCCCATTAACAAAGTCATCGAAGAACGGACTAGGAAAATGCTGGATCTGGTTAAGCGAGAACTGAGTGAAGAAGTTACTCAGATGATTAGCCAGAACAGAAGAGCAGAATGTTGCGCCAGATTTTCCAGCTCCGCCAACCGAGTGGCTGGCAGGGACGAAGTGCCGTTCCACGCATGATGAGATGTGTAACCTAAGAACCTAAGAAAACAACCGAACTAAAGAAAAATTCACAACTATGACTAAAGCTCACCGGAGAAGACAACTGTAAACCAAGATAGATAAAACCCCAGATTACGACGAGAACCCTACCGACTATGAAAAAACAAAAAAAAAATAAAACACACACGCATACAAAGAATACCAAAACATTAAGCGCGCACTTAAAAGTATTAAAATACATAAACAAATAATCAATGCATTTTACACGCAAAACTAAACTAATGTTATGAAGACAAATAGGTTGAACGCCATAAATGATTTTAAATCAACAGAAACAACATAGAATACACGCTACAAAAAAATAATAAAAGTGATAGGCCTGATCACCGGGCTCTAGCATCTCTTTGCACCCTACCACACTTTTTTCTCTTTTCTTCGTTTGTCTATTTTCTCTATCTATCCACACACCCTATCGTCCTTCTCTACATGCACCCACTTTAACTTAATCATAATCATAATCATTTTCCGAATTGGATTTACTCAGTCTGTACGCTTGCTCTCTCGCTGCAAACTGGTAAAGGCTATCTCAGGTAAACGAGGAAAAGTTTTAGCTAGGACCTAAAAAAAACAGCCTTTTTCAAGAAAACTTTAAAGAAGAAACATATGCGCTCCTGGGGCTGATTGGAGATTCCTGCTGTTCCTCTTGAGCGAAGTAGCCCCTTGAAGGGGTTTCTCTTCCTTATTCTAAATTCTTGGCTCTTTATTCATACTTTTTACATCTAACTTACTTCTCTCTAGCACTACATAACTTGGTCACCGGCAAGGTCTGAGTTGCATTTGGTAGTAAAGTATAGTAAATCCCTGCAGGAGACCCTATTAGGGGCCTAGAAAAGGAGGGCCGATTCTCGGTCACGAGACATAACGAAACTATGGACCGCTGTTAGGGCTAGGCCAAGATAAGTAGAGTTGATCAAGGAGATTGCGAAAATTGAAAAGTAGGCGAGATTGAACTAGAACAGATAGAGGGGCTCCTCCCACTAGTCGAGACTGGATAAAGACTCCGCAGCTGAAGATCGACAGAAGAACCCCTCTCCTATGTGGGGTTCAAAAGGCTTACCCTTAAACTCATACCAACGGAAGGATTAGATCACCACAAGAAAGAGTGCAATTAATATTTATTGATAAAGAGATACCTCTAATCAAATGTATTGAAACACCATCTGAATTTACAGTTATTTGCCCAGAAAATAAAGATGTAGAGAAGCTACTATCATCTATTGGGAGCATATGCTAAGGAAGCAAGAGTAACCCCACAAATCACGGCTAACAGAAGTGTCATCTGCTGAAAAATCGAGGCCTGGGTAGAAGAACTTTAGGAGAGACAGAAATAGCTCAAAATAGCAGAGGTGTTAAAATTTAAAGATCACACTGACGTTTTCAAGGTCAGTGGGAATATACAGAAATGGCATCAAGGATCATCGAACAGGGGCTTATCACTTTCAACATGAGGATCCCATTCGCCCACATACAAAGAGATGTGTTCACAAGCATACAGATATGCTTCAGATAGTATGCGTTCGAGGAAAATACAATCAAAATTGCTTGCCAACAAGACCCAATCATCTGTTCTGAGGGGGAAAGGAAGGCGATTCTGTGCGCTACCTTAACGACACAGATGAAAGGTGCATTAACTGCCAAGGGGGACACAAAAGTATGGCTATGATCTGTCGCAGAAGAAAGAAATTATAAAGAGATAAGAAACAGTCAAACAGAAATAATGCTAACCTAAATAAAAACTTATACGCATCAATGATAAAAAGTGACCAACAAGGACCGGCACCACATATAAATTTGGATGGTACTCTCAACGTGAAAATATTTACTTGTATATTACATGACCACGTGATAAACATAGCTAAGCCTGGAAGTTACGCAACAACAGTCAACAGCATGTTATAGGAAAATGGGCTCGAACCGATTAAATTCCCCAAAGAAGTCGACTTATCGGCCATTTTCAAAATCCAAGTCACAGAAAAGACAAAACATGATTTAATCAAAGATACGAAAGGAAACCAACAGGCAGCAGAAACATAAGAGGACACAAACAGCGATGACACATACTGAAAATTCCTCCTACGATACAGAGCAAGAGTGCACATGGGTTACTCGCAGGAAAGCCCAAAGATTTACCAGATCTAAATCCGAAAGTAAAAGGGGTCCATCACCCAGAGATGAATTACAAGAAGGACCCTCAAATGCAGTCAGCAGAGGTGGAACCCAGGAAAAACGAAAGAAGAACCAGAAAAAGAAGAAGAAACACCGATAACTTAACAGATAGGACAAACATAAAAGGAAAACCAATAAACGAACGCAAATGGATAATTGTATTATGGATATTAATAAATTAAAAATACCTCAAAGTTTCAAATGTGGATGAAAAGACAAGGAAATTATGTACGAAACTTATTCAAAAAGATTGAACCAGATTTTATATTAATCTCAGAACATGGAAGAAACACAGAAAACGAGAAATTAAAGATATGGAATTACAATGTTATTGACACAAATCCTTCAGGAGAAACACACGACGGAGCTGGAAAAGCTGTCAAGCAAGGATTGCAGTACAAAAAAAATACCAGTATTGGAGAATACATATTTAGCTATAGAAATTAAAGTGGAATTAAGCAACATCATTTTCGCAGATGGATACAAGTCACTCAGACGCCCCCAATTACGGTACAAAACTTTACTAAACTGTTCAACTATAGGATACCGGTCATTTTGATGGTCGATTTAAACGCCCATTGCAGGGCTTCTGGGTAAAGAAATACAAACAAAGTCGGATGACAACTTAACACGCTTATCAATAGACGTACACTGCAAATACTAGACCCAATTTTCCTATATACTTACAAAGAGAACACGCAACAAAACTGGACATCTGTCTTGCTAACTTCAATCTGCCCTTTAACTTTTTTAGGGAACCAGTGGATGTTCTTTGCAGTAAACACACTGTGACTCTAATGCACATAAACAAGAATGCTATACAAATCCCTTAGAAGAAATTTGAAGGCTTACCATATAGCGGATTGGGCTAAGTACAAACAATTACTTAAGACGTGCGTGCCCAGCAGGCTCGGGGAAGTCACTGTAGAAGAAATCGCCTATGAGTTGGATAGGATCAGAGAAGAAATTAAAAGGGCAGAGAAGGGGGCCGTCCCCATTAACTTGGTCCAAATCATTAAACAATTTAGGTGAACATCATAAATGGTGGCTTTGAGCGAGGAGGTCGGCTGAGGTTCAGAAAATACAAGAAGACTCGGAACATCAATGGAAGCATACAACGCACTCAGGAGACAGAAAAGAGAACTAATAGCACTAATTTATGAAAAACAGAAAGAGAAATGGGATCAGCACATCGAGAAAATAGAGGTGGAAACATCACCAAGAGAATTTTGGAAACATATCAAAAGATTAAAGACACGGACAACAAGGGATAAAATTAAAATTTAGGATGCACGGAACAACATTTTCGAAAATGAGGAAGAAATAGAGGCATTATTAAAAGAGCAGTGTAGAAATTTATCCAAAATTAGCGAAGACGTGATTAGGATTCAATGAGATTTCGAATCCAGCAAACGATACTGAATGTGTATTCTTGGCAAAGGAGGTAAAGTCAAGCGTTCATGATAAACATTCCATCAAGACTTTTTGTGAACCGTTTAAATTTTTTATACGAATGTTTACTTAGTTTGACACTCACAGTACCACTGTACTTCCATTTTGTGGAGTTGATTGTTGAGCCTATTGAATCCTGCAACTTGATGCCAGTAGCCTACCTATTACATAAACCGATCTTCACAGAGGAGCGAAGCAAAACTTTAGATCTCTTGACAGGAATTTGGCGTATTTAATACTTCGGCAGAATGCATTTGTTGTCTAAGTCTCCTCGAATTTTTCATGTATAATGTATATTTGTGAATGACTCTGTTAACTTTTATTTTAACTCCAACTTTACTTATTATGACTTCACTACTCTTCCGGCTGGCTGTCTTTTATGCAGCTAAAGACCACTGCTAATATTCGACATTTTAAGGGCCTATTTTGCAGGGTGCATTAGTACTGAGAATCATTCATTCTTTTTTCAGTCACTGTTGCGATGGAAGAGTGACTGGACCTCTCTGTTGGGGAAGAGCTCGGTGGCAGTGACCACCGACTAATTAGATTTGAGGTCAAAGTCCCGAAGGCAGGGCTGCAACTAGTAAATCGAGGAAACTCGATTTGAAAGGAGCAGACTTTGCAGGTCTTCGTGCTGGACTGACTGACGTAAGTCTGGAAGCGTGCGATGTTGTTGAAGACTCGTGGAACAGTTTCAAAACCACATTTATGAGTCTTCAATTGCGTTTCATCCCTCTGAAATGTCCGCGTTGGTCTTCTGTTCAACCAAAGTGGTTTAATCGAAAAACCGGCTAACTGCTTAGGAAGAAGAGAACTGTGTACCGGCAATCAAAGATCTCGGGTGACTTTGACGAATACCGGAGGCTAGCCAGGAGAGTGAAGTCCAGCATAAGGGCAGCTAAGCGGTCTGAGAAACTTCGAGTGGCGAAACGCTGTAAAGAGAATCCCAAGGAGTTTTTTGGATATGTGAACAGCCGTAAAACAATCCGTCGAACGATTGGCCCCTTGAGAAATGAGGAAGGGACATTAAAACACTTAGATGCAGAAAATTTTAACCTCCTCAACGACTACTTCTCTTCAGTGTTTACTGAAGAGTGTGGTCCCATCCCCCAGCTAATGGATTCCTACTCGGAGGAAAAGCTGGAGAAAATGGACTTCACCGAAGTGGAAATAAAAAAGAATATCAGTGCCCTAATGACGAACAAGTCACCTGGCCTGGATGGGTTTCTACCTAAAGTATTTAAAGGATTGCGCGATCAAGTGTCACGACACCTGAGCGCAATCTTCAACATGTCAATCCGGACCGAATGCGTTCCTAGAGACTGGCGTAAAGCGGAGGTAACTCCTATCTTCAAGAAAGGAGACCGAAGCCAACCGTCAAACTACCGACCTATCAGTCTGACTTTGAATGTCGGTAAACTCATGGAAAGCATGATGGTGGACAAAATGACGTCGTATTTAGAGTCAAACCTGCTACTGAGGAGTTCCCAGCACGGCTTCCGAAGGCAACGGTCATGCCTGACGAACCTTGTGGAATTTTTCCACTTCGTGTTCAGTGAGCACGATCGGGACAAGGCGGTGGATGTGGTATACTTAGACTTTCAGAAAGCCTTTGATAAGGTACCACACCGCCGCCTTCTCCGGAAAGTGCGAGCGCTGAGCATAGACGGAAAAGTAGCCGGCTGGATCGAGAACTGGCTAAGTGGCAGACGGCAACAGGTATTGGTGAATGGTAGGGCCTCTGAATGGGGGGCCGTATCTAGCGGTGTCCCTCAAGGTTCCGTCCTTGGACCACTACTGTTTATTATCTAAATCAACGACATGGACGGATACATGGTTTCCAAAATCTCGAAATTTGCCAACGACACCAAGCTTGGTATCAATGTGGCAAAGAAGGGGAACACTGCCAGCCTCCAAGAGGACCTTCAAAGGATTGGGAAGTGGTCGGACACGTGGCAAATGCCTTTAAACGTGAACAAATGCAAAGTAATGCATATCGTCTACCGAAACCCCAAATCTCATTACTTCCTTAAGGGAACTGCTCTTGAATCGACTGGCACTGAGAGGGACTTGGGTGTAACTATTACTAGCGACCTCAAGTTCTCGAAACAGTGCATCGAGGCAGAGAAGAAAGCCCAAAGGATGTTAGGCTACATAAAGCGCCAGTTTAGATACCGTAACAGGGAGATAGTATTTTGTCTGTACAACTTCCTCGTTCGGCCGCACCTTGAGTATGCCGTACAATTTTTGAGTCCTTCGTTTCGAAAGGATATCGAAAGGTTGGAACACGTACAAGCAAGGGAACCTAAGCTGGTTCCCACTATCCGGCATAAAAGTTATGAGAATAGACTAAGGGAATTAGATCTGTTCTCGCTGGAAACCCGTAGACTGCGTGGTCAGCTCATCGAAGTTTTCAAAATACTTCGAGAGTTCAACAATGTTGACTACCGGGATATTTTCACACTTAGTGAGAACAGAACGCGCAATCACGGCTTTAAACTTGAACTGAAGCGTTACACCTGCAATCTGTGTGGAATTTTTCTTACCTACAGTATCTGCGGTAAGTGGAACGCACTTCCAGTGGAAGTTCTCAACAGTGAATCTGTTGACCAGTTGAAGTCAAGGCTAGACAAAGTCTTGAAAAGCGGCCGTTCAGGGCCGCCAAACAATTGAGCAGCCATGTGCCTGTTCGATTGCTAGTCCAAAGGTTCCCTCTTTGAATGGACCGTAAACTCCTAGTGTACTTACTTTCCTTGTTTCTCCTTGTTACATCTTTCAACTTGATACATCTCTAAGTTGATTTTTTCTATGTATATATAACTATACATAATGGTTACAATTTTGAAATTTATGCCTTTCCGATACTTGGCTAAGTATAACCATGGATTCTTGAGCATACCGGTGACGCTCTTCCACGTGGATTTTCCTCCTCTGTCATTTACTTTGGTCTCTTTGGCATCTAGAGGTTTACCATTTATACATTTTGTGAGAACAAGAAATTTGTCAAACTATATATAAGATTTTAGGAGACTTGTATCGACGTGCGATACGTGCCACAGACTAAGGCCTCGGTGCCATCATTCAGTATGTATAAGCTCGTTCAAGCTTAAGCCTCTACGGATTTATCATCATCTACAGTGAGCTTCTGCTTGGCTAACTTATTCTCTATATGCGGCGACTCAACATACCTTCAATTTGATTAAGGGACATTCTTTATGGCCTCGGAAGGCGGATCCTTCATGAAATGGTGGTAGCTACTAGTCACACTACCCATTACAACCCGGCCTTAACTGTAAAATCCAAGCGCAATGTGGGCATCATTTTGAAAGCAGTGACGCTTGCATAAATCTAGACAAAACTCTCCATTTCAGCCTGAGAAATGGCATTACCTTAAGCTTTGCATTCCATTCACTTTCTTCTCTGCACTTCGAACAATGTCACTCTTCAGGAGAGAATAGTTTCTACCAATGGAGAACTTTTTCCGGATAGAGTATTCCTAATTTGATTTCTTCTCGGGGTAGGGTTCTTCTCCGTAGGCATATTCGAAAGAAATAACCAGTGGTGCAGGATGTTGCGCTTAACGATCTCAAGAAAACTTCGCCTCCGTGGACGTTTACCGCAGGATAGGGCTCGGGAGAAAAGATAGACGGCCCAGATAGCAACATTATATAAACTATTCCCTTAGACCGGCAGCATCTTGTAAGGGAAGGAGAAATGTGATTTATACTATCTCTCTTTATTATTTCTGAAATTATATAGACTTATGACACTTATAAAATTTAAATCGGTAAAATAGAGTACCGGCTATTTTTTCAGTTCAAATGCCTATCTTTAATACCAAGATCATTCATGTAATATCTAACCTCTTCTTTGCAAGATGCATTTGGCATCTTTCATTATTGTAATTTATGTTTTAGTTCATTCTCTTTCTAGTCAATTAAAGTATACTTTGCATAAAGTTTTCTTAACCTCCCAAAAGTCGGAATACTTAGCTGAGCTTTTATCCACTGTAATAGCTATCCATCTATTTTGTGTGGCACTTTATCGAATCATTTTTGAAAATCAATATAGATCACGTCCACTTTTCTACTAGAATCGTATTTATTGAAAACCTTATGATAGAACTATAATCGGTGGTCAGACAAGACTTGTTTTTCATAAACCCATGTTGCGCTGTGGGTAATTAGATGATCGACTATTATTAGTTAAATACACTATCCCCCTGTGCACGTAAAAACCCGTAAGGCAAAAGGCATACACAAACTACTTTTTCATGGACACACGCACATAAGAGATTGCACAGATTCGGCCGTTGTTCTCTACACCAAGACAACATATATCTATTCTCCTCATCACAAAACATCACAGAGTATACAGAGGCTTTCTTACTATTTTCAATGTTTACAGTGGCTTCATTACGCTCTATACAACGAGTAAGGAATTCAAATTACCAAGTCCGCTCAACTTACATCATCACGCATTCCGCGGTGGATACCAAACATGACTTAGCATCAAAACACATGACAGAATATTCAGCAGGAATAAATTAAACTCACCTAATTTGTTGCTAGGAGGCCATAATATCGGCAAGAGGCTGGAGTGTTTGTTGGAGAATTTCTACGATATTACTAACCAAAATTTCTGGCTTTAAATTTCCCCGATTCTAATCCCATGGATTGCTATGTGTGAGGCGCGGTGGGAAAAGATACTAAGAGCTCTGCCTACAAAATCAAGAACGAGCTACTGGCCAAGATCAAAGAGGTGTTCAAAGATCATCCCAAGGAAACAGTGAGCCACACATGTGCCCCATTCTAGGGCCATCCCTAGGGCATGGTGGAAGTTGAGGGTGGTTATTTTGATTAAAGTGTTAAAACTCAGCCATATCTTGTTGATATTTTTTTTAAATTTTAAAATACATTTAACTTTAACTGATATAATGCAAGAAGCTTTTTTGAAATCAGTCAAATATAGCCTGAACACCCTATAAACTGGTAAAATAGAAAGCATAACAGAAATGAAGGAGGAATAAAAATAATGGTAAGAAGAACAGAAGATTCGAAAGGGCATTAAAAAGAAACGTAAAGCAACACACACACACTATTTAACCGTAAATTGCAAAGAAGATAGGTTTTTCTTCTTTTCCTCAAAGACAAATACTTTGGATCCAGCATTCCCTAAGATTCGTGGTAGTTCTTACCTTCCACATAACTCCACAGATTTGTCTCTTCTATATTTCTTATAGTTTCAACCATTACTTATGCTACGCATTCTTAATACCTAATTTAATGGAAATGGTTGACTGATTTCTTTAAGCAATTCGGATTTAGGAGCAAATTCTTGAGCAGAAAATTGAATAATGTTCTAATTAAGATAGTACAGAATCAGGAACAACTCTCATACATATTGGGTATATTAGATATGGAGTAAATTAATAATTCACAAAGTTTAAATTGTATTATTATTATAAAATGGTGATTCGAGATTATAATCGATTTCTTTTGGGGCAAACCACGATTCAAATGACTAAAAATAAACTTTCACTAAATCTGAATTAGTTGAAAATTTTACTTAATGGAGGAAATATTAAGAACACTAAAACATGTTGCATAGTTGCAACAACAGACGGATGTGATTCCTTCATTCTAACACTATATTTTAAGAATGTAATTTTTTTTCTTTGGGGGGGGGGGAGGGGTATTAATAGATTTTTCTCTTGGTATGTTTGTTACCTAGATATATTTTAGGTCTTTATCCAAGTTTATATTAAGAGTTTCTTAAAGTATGAAGAAATAAATTGAAGTTCTGAAATAAATATATGTAAGTGTCGAATGTTTTGGAATTTTTTAAAACAAAAAGAATTAAAAATGGTGAAGTTCAGGCAATGTATTAAAAGTTTGGCCTGGCTGCTAATCTTTCGGATATTCGAATTTATTTTGGCAACAGCTATTGGCCCCTAAAATCGAATAAAACAAAATGAAATTATTAGAGCAAATTTAAATACAAAAGAATCCCAAGGTTTGTTTTATCCATATTTAAAAAGCCTTTAGATACCTTGGCAGGGGGGGCTTAGGACTAGAAAATAATCATTAATTTAAAAAAAATAGACTAGGAGTAAATTATTAGGAGATAAGTAGTGGAAATATTTTACAGTTTGGAAGAAGTGAAATAATTTCTCACATTGAATTTTTGGTCAGACAATTTTTTTCTTTTTGAAGAAGAGTTCCTTTTCTTTTTGAAATTTCCACTGAATTTGCCCCTGCTGCAGTTCTTAGGTTTCGATGCCTTTACTCTTAGCAAGACCTAATTCTCGAGATAAATATTATAACGTCCTAATTAGAGGAGCTAAGGATTCTACCCAGTAGTAGCATAAGTATATATTATCAACATGTTTCTATTTACTTGATTATTTATAGATCTTTTTCCCCAAATTCTTTCTCATCTTTGACGAGATCTTTAAAAAATTACATCCTCTCTTTACCTATCAAATTGTACCGGTTTATTAGTAAGTATTCTTGATTAATTTTATTAGGATTTAGAAATAACATCATACTGTTTAAATGATCTTGCTTACACGTAATGGCTAATCACTAAATAGTCCATTGTAAAACAAATTTTTAAGAGTATAAATATATTAAAGAAAACTGCCATAACTTTTTGCGAGGGTTTTAATGCTACAAAAGGGCATAAGGTATTTTTCTCATTCAAGAAAACTTCCTCGCACGACTGTGTGTGAAAAGCATGGAAAAATTCTATTGTGGTTACTCGTATCAAGTGCATATATTAAATAATTAAATTGATTTGGATGAGGAGTAAATAAGATAGCCGTAGATAATTGTTTAATTAAAGGAATAAGGATATCGTAGAAACATTGAGACAGGACCTCAAAGTTGCATCCATCGCAAATTCATACGGGTTTTGTCTAAAGAATATTTAGGAAGATTAGATGTGTCTAGTTAAAATTTTTCTAAGGAATTATATCCTGGATGAGGGAGGACATCTTGAAGCTGTAACGCCAAAAGTAAACATGGAAAAGTAAGTTAACGGAGCCACAGTTAAAATATAATTGCAAATAAATTAGTGAAAAAGGAAAGTCAACTATAATCTACAATAGTTAATACTAGATCGGTTAATAAACATGTTTGAAGGGCTAATGAAAGATCAATTTTTAAAATAAGTATTAGTGTATTTTGGATAATGTGCCTACAAGAATGAATAACTGTAGTGTAAGATGAGGACCATAATGACTGCAAAACCTGATGTTGGATTAGTACCACAGAGAGAGGCTATACCAAACTTGGGTTGACCTTTCTCAATAATATCGAAATATCTTTCAAAGGGGCAGTCACTATTTCCATTCTCAACAGTGATAACAACGTGGAAAATAAAAAATCTATTCACAGTCTCAGTTACGTCTCTTGATAAATATTCAGAGTCGTCTTCCTATTTGGCTCGACCGATCAGATAAACCTGCTGCGTGAAATCATTGACCACAAATGAACCTTTACATGCTAGTTAAGGAGCATGGCTTCCTCTATTAAGCAAACGTCATGAAATTTTTAATAAGGCAAAAATGTCTTAAATATATTTTTCATTTATTTATACTGAGTTATTTTTAATAGTAATCAGCTGTGTGGTCATATGCGGCTGATTCTAATAAAAAATTAATTGATTCATCAGCTAGACAAATTAAACTTCGATTTCCTGATCTTCACGGATTTGGCAGAAATTTAGCCTCTAGGAAATATTTATACAAAGGCAGAAATAATATTCCAAATCTCCCCTGAGGGTTTACTTACTTCCACCGTTTGTTTTTGGTAGGAGAACAAGAGATGACCCTGATTTGCCATGCAATTAATAGTTATGTCCACTCCTTTACCTGGGTAAGAATGAGAAGTATTTGCTCTTTTTGATCCCAAGTTATTGTTTGATGTGGATTTCATTTTCTTAACTTATCATTTTATTTGAAAGTGAAAATTCTTTTAAGACAATGGTTAATAGATTTCTAGTCAATAATCCACAATTATTTTGGAGGACTGCGCTCTGTTGGTATTAACCCCATATGATATTTCAATAACATCATCAGAATAATTTAGTCTTTTGAGATTTACTTTTAATTTAGTTGTTTAGCTTTCTTCCCTGACTGTTGTGCCTCCCTGAAAGTTAATATTATAGGTGTGTTGACACTCCAGCGTGAACCTTACTTAGTTTTTATAATGATAATAATATAAATAATAAAACAGTTTCTATACAACCGTGTTTTTGATGACTTCTGTTCAGAATTGGACAAATATTCATCTGTTAGAAATTACTTGAATAAGAAAAATAAAATTTGGCTGGATCAAAATAGGACGAAAATTTCTGAGGCTTCAACTTAGTCTAGAAGGGAAATGAAGATCATTCTTCCTAAAATTTTTGTGTGAGGGAATAAAATGTCAAAATACTCGTTATTTCTTATTAAATTAAAGAAACCTTTTAAAACCCAACAATTCAGGTTATATGGGAAGATGCAAGTTCCATTGTAAGATTTTCCAAAGCAGCACAACAAAAGAACACTTAGCTAAAAAGTAGATTTATGGTTTTGGAAAAGAGTTAATTTATTATAAGTGATCTGTCAGAATCATTTATTATACTAACTTGAAAAAGAGAGTAAAAATATTTATGCTACATTATGGAGAAATATCTTCCGATGTCGAATAAAATGTATGTATTAATTAGCTCATAATATTTTGGGAGGCAAATTAATAAATAAACTAACATCACTAAGAGAGCACAGTTTTAAGCATTAATTCGTTTTATTTGGGGTACAAAATACTATACAGTAATTTGAAGAAGAAATGGGAGTCGATTTCGCGTATATCCCCAAACTTAGGTAAAATTATAAATAACAAATTATTTATGTTACGTTTTTTCCTATTATTTAGTATTAATCCTAAAATTGAAAATTTAAACATTATTAAATTTAATTAGAGCTTAATTTTATTACCATTTTCAGTGAAGTGCTCTCTGAGTCATTTGTTTGATTTTGAGTGTGGCGAAAGCTTAATAAATTTAAGACTCCTTACTCTCGAAATACCATTAATAGAGTATGGTGTATTTTTAAATCTTACCCTTCTCTAGTTAAGAAACAATGCGTTTCTCAGCTGACATTTACCACTACTATGTGGGTAATAAAAATGTTGTATATCTAACAGAAAACCGAGTCTGATTGATATAAAATACATATATCCAAAACCAGGACTTCTCGTCAATCTTTATAAGACTGAAAATTATCGACCAGCAGTTGTAATTTGAGACAAGTGTAAGAGAACCATGATTTCAACTTGAAATAACCATGAAAACTATGGACTAGTTTGAATACATAGGGAGTTAACGCTCTTTTAATGTTGGCATTGATGACGAATTGCGGCACTGTTTAGGTGTGCTCAAGCTGCCCAAGGACGCTTTGGAGCGATTATTTAAAGATTATGGTATTCAATGAGACACAAAGAGGCTATGGTAGGGATAAGGAAACTAAAAAAGCTACCGCAGTCTTATAAGGGAACTTTAAGAATTTCATCAATGCGGATCACGCAATTTAAATATTCTAATGAATTTTTGATTACATGACTCTTCCCATTTGGTCCCTCCCACCAACATTATCGAACCTAAGGAAAATAATCTGCCATCATAAAGTAGACAATAAAAAATATAAGTTGAATATCTTTATAAGTTCACCATTTGATGTTGGTTTTCTTATTGTAATTTATCTTCAAGCATAATCAAAGATAACACTACATCAAAAAGATTGATATTCTCAAATATTACTGCGTTTTTAACTAAAATTGCGTCAGTGGAGTAACATAAACAAGTTTTCATGAGTGAAAATTTCCTTATAAAAACTATGGATCATTTGCATTTACTAAAAGTGGAATTTTATTTAGAAAAAGACCTCTTAGGCAGAGAAAACTCTGAACATTGTTTTAATGACTCGAAGACACCAGAAAAAAGAAACTCACAATCATTAAATGTAATCACCGCCGAACTAAAAGAAGAGAGCACGATAAAAATAGGTATTTAAAAGGAAATCAAATAAGCAAACGCACTCTCTCTCTTCTAAATGAACTGTAAGGTCATTTAATGTGTGACATATCCTTGTAAGTACTTTAAACTCTCTATCATCTTATTTCTCTTCTTTCTCCAACGACAACTCCAATTACATAATCTATAGGTCGCCATTTTATTAGATAGTGACGAGTAGGGCGACATCGAGAATCTTGTCTACATTAGTGGTTACCTTTCTTCAGGAAACACGTGAAGAGAAATAGAAGGCTTTGGCAAATAAATTACTAACATTAATAAGGTACAAAACTACGGAACATAGCCACCAGACAACATTCTTTCTTTGGAAGTAGGAAGATTACGAGGGGAATGAAACTCCGTTTACGGAATAATAAACGACCTCAAAGATCTGGATTATAGAAAACTTTGCTGTTTTAAGGAAAATCCACTCGTGGAAATTAGAAGCAAAGAGTTTCCTCAGTGATGCATGTCGAAATTAGTTCTTGTATGAAATAGTTAACGTACAGAACAACCGCGTGGAGATGTGAAAATGATAAATGTTGATATGGTAAAAATCGGTTACACGAATTTATGATTAATGTATCGCATTAGGGCATTGCGGGAAAGTGATAAAAAGTAGATATACATTCATGGCTAAATGTTTTGAGACAAAACATTTTCTAATATAAGAAAATTAATAAAACTATTAAAACGTTGCATTTTGCTTTAATATATCTGTACCATAATTTGAAGGTAAAATATATTAAAATTTAGAGCCTAAACAAATGTTATTAATAAATACAGTCAATTGCTGCGCGCGGTAAATATGTACAAGGATGTCTATTTATTTTCAGTAGTCTCTTGATTTGTTTTGGCATGCTAGATATAAGATTTTAATGATATATTGACTGAATTTGCTACATTTTGTTCAATATGCACCTGCAACTACTCGCAATTGGATATCTTTGGTTTATCAACCACTAGTTTTATTATCCCCCACAAATTTTTTAATGAGTTCAAATCCAACGAATTTATGGGCCAAGGTCCCAAAGGTAAGATGCTATTTCCAGTCAAGATATTTGTTATTGTTACCCCCAAATTGGTCATGAATTATTGGGAACGGTGCTGAGGAAGAACTTTTTAGTACCATTTTGAGTTCATGGCAAAGTTTCTTGGTAAAATTGTTATGATTCAAGTTGCCTTAGATAGATGCATTCCCAGAAATAGTGAGTGTCCGGATTCTTTAACGTGGGCACGACACATTACAGTATATGTACAGAGTTAAAAAAAGAAAAATAATATATACATGATTAGCTGACGGGTTTATAGAAGACCTATAATTTAGTGGATTAAACAGAATTGTTGGCTAATGGATTCCGGTTATATACAATTTTCGGCACCACGTATATACCAAACTTTGAACTGATATTTTTGAAGTATCAAAAGCATCACATTATATGTCCGTTCTTGCTCTTAGTATATCGGAGGTACGACAAAAGGTGATGGTTAGTCTCGACAATAAACTCTCTCCCAATTAAATACATGATACACTTAGTTATACTCCATATAATAGCTAAAGCTTCCCGTTCTATTATGAAGTAACGGCGTTAAATGGGCAGTAGCTTTCGGCTCGCGTAAGCCACCATGTAGCTTTCACCTTCGTCGTATTATTGGAGCAGCACGCCTCCAATTCCTTCGTCACTCGCATCCACCCGGATGCCAAAGGGTTTAGAGGGCTTAGGGAGCCTCAAAATCGAGGCGGACGCTAGTTTCTCCTTGAACACCTGGAATCTTGCAGTGGCTTTTGGGCTCCATGAAAAGGGATCTGGGGATCTCTTCTGAAGGAGGGACTTTAAAGGGGCTGAACTAGACGTAAAGTTAGGGATAAATCTACGGTAAAAAGAAGACCGATCCCATGAATGACCTCAGCTGTTTCTTTGTGCAGGGAAGGGGCATCGCGACAATGAAACTGACCTGTACGGCCTGAGGTCCCATCTGATTTTTCGAGAGTGCAGGCTCTTGAGTAGAAGGGACGATGTTTTGCTCAAATTGATTGGAGAAACCGGAAGTCTCGGGGATGCCATCTTCAAATCCATTTTGCAACTATTGCGAGCGACTCTTTTGAACAGGCGCTAGCCTAGGGGAGACATCCAGCACGGAGAATGATGATTCCGGGCTCTAGGTAAAGATGGGATATGCTAATCACCATCTTGTTAAATGCATACTACTTGCAAGACATTAAAGGTGTCAGCGGGATACACCGCTTCCAAGGGGAAATCTTCATCGAGGGCAACAATATTGTTGATACTCGCACGGCAGTGATATTTTTTTTTTACTTATTGTTGTGAAAAACCTTATCTACTGAGGGATTTGAACCAGGTAATGCACTTGTCTTTTTACCTCTAAAACGGAAAAGGGGCCCTTCTATTGGCTCGGGAGTTTGTTACTCTCTCTGGGAATTAGCTAAAACCCTTCCTCGCAAGGCTTAAATCTTCTTTCCTTGGCTTTTAAATCGGGATAAGTTTGATACTTCTCCAAATTTACCTCAACATTTTGATACGTGATGTTGGCACATATCTTGAAGCGCTTTCGGAGATCTTGGTGGATTTCATTATCCAGACGGGGATTGGTGAGAAGTTCCTAAAAATAGCAAAAGGGGCCTCGAACATTACGGCCATACAGTAATTTGGAGTGGCGATCTTGTGGGTCCTATGGGGCATTTTACGACCCGCAAACAGTGCTACGGGTAAAAAGCGGTATCATTCTCGGGGCTGATCGATACACAATTTTCTGAAGATTGCTTTCAATGGGCCATATAGCTTTTTTCAAACTCCGTTTGCCGTTGGGTGGTATGGGGTGGTAAACAGGGGTTTAACAAGAGGAGCTTTCTGAGACATACTCCATAAACTCGGAGGTAAATTGTGTTCGTCTATCCGATAATACCTCTTTAGAAATTTCTACCCGAGAAAAAATGGAAATGAGGGCTTCGGCACACGAAACGCTATCAATGCGCTTAAGGAAAACGGGTAGTGAAGTCTACTAAAGTGAGGACGTAACTGTGTCCTTCATTAGATAGGGAATGAATGTGGATAATAAGATCAATAGACACGCGGAAAAGGTTCCGAGATGATTGGGCTTTTCTAAAGGGGGATGGCTTGACGGGCTATTTTGCAGATGTACTTTGGCAGGCATCGCATGATTGGCAATACTCTGCAATTTCTCTGGCCCAACCTGGCCAATAAAAGTACTTAAAAACCCTCTGAGAGGTTTAATTTTGACTAAAATATCCTAAGAATAAACTATCGTGAGAAATCTGGAGGCCTTGAGGGAAGTGAAAGCGGGAAACACACAAGGTATGTGTTTTAGGTTCAGTTCCGTCGGAACATTTACGATGTAACAGCTCATGATTGACAAGGTATGATATGTTTTTTCTATATGATATGCTTTTTTTGCTCCTGATTCTTGGCTTTCTCCCAAAGGAGGGAGAGTTGCGCACCCCTTCTGGGCGCAAGAAAAATCCTCGTTCCGGACGGTCTTGATCTCCGGGGTTTTCTAAAGGAACGGGTTCCAAGAAAGCCTTAACGGCCTGGGCACTCATTACCACGGCTTTTTCTACCGGGTTACTTGTATGCTGATGGCTCTGACCAATCAGTACAGAGCAAAACTTCATTGGGGCTGCTATAACTTCGACCCAACTAGTCAAATACTCAGATTCGATATGGCATTTTGCAATAGGCAAACAATTCGCTCAGCGGAGGTAATCATGGACCACAGCGAACATTTGGTGGTCAGGACCGACTGAGAGAAGTAAATTCTCAGATAATACGATGCATGTGCACCCAGTGTCACGTAAAAGGGTGGACACACAGCATCCGTTTACGGCTCCATTTTCAAATTTCAAACAACCTGGGGAACTCTTATTGAAGAGAAGATTTACTTGTTAAAGTACTTGTTGGTCAACGAGAGAGAGGTAGTGGTATCTTGAAGAGACGGGGGAGGAGCAGGAGTCGCAACAACTTGGTGTACCTGATACGAGGACACGTTTTTTAATTGAGAGTTTTAAGGGCAGTTCAGAGGTACATCATCTATTCCGCACGTGAAACAGATTATCTGCCTTCTGTGGAATGAAGAGGGAGTGATAATTGTGGGCTTAATTTCTCTTCGTTCCAAAGGAGAGAGGTTCCTGGGTTTCGAGGGGCCTTATACTTTCACAAATTTAGAGGTATTTCTTGGATTAAGCTTAGAATTATTAATCCTAAACTTGGGAGAAGATTGGAAGAGGCTTCTTATTAACTCTGCAGTCCAAGTTATAGCTACTTGCATAAACATCAGCCTCTTCTATGCCTTACATGAACGTTGAGTAGCGCTTGTCCTTAACAAAAGCACGGATTCCGGGGGTCAGAGAAGCTAAGACTTGATCTTTTAGGACAAAGTTCATTAGGGACTCGTACTCTTACACGCATTTACCCAAAATTGGAGGGATTTCTAGAGGGTATACCCGACATGGTGAAAGGTCTGAGCGGGGCGGATATTTTCAGGACGGAAACGGACACGATAGAAGTCTGAGGTCATATTTACCCCTGCTAAGAGTTCAGGCTTGAGGGTAGAGTAGTCCACAGTAAACTCTGATGGAAGCGAAAGGAATATGTCTCTCAACGGTGAGTTGAGGAGGGGGAGAAATTTGGCAACACAATCTACCTCGATGTCTCAATTGTTGATTTCGAAACTCTTCTCGAAATTCGTAAGATATGATCCCAAATCTTCTCCTACTTTAAAGACAAGTAATCTTACTGGCGCGGACTGTGAAGTTTTGGTCCTGGAGTTTATTGACATTAACTCCAATTGATTACAGCCTAATTCCTGTTCATGCTGCCTTATTATCTAACGTTCTTCAATTTCTCGTTGTTCTCTTGCTCTTCTCTCTTCAGATTCTCTTAGTTCTTTCCTCCAGGCGATGAATTAAAGAATGAGCATTCAATAAATCTTCTGTGAATAAAGTCTTCAAATTTAGACTTCGGCTAAATTTATTCACAAATCTAATGACTATATTTAAACAAATATTGTTGAATGCTCATTCATTAATTCCTGCCCTAATTTTAATATATCCCACCGTCTCTTTAAACTGCACCCTGTTGTTGAAAGGCTTATGTATAAAAAAAATTTCCATCTTAAATCTTAGCCATTTGATTTATTAATATAGTTATGTTTCTCTCGTTTTTTTTATGAATTCACAATTATGTGTGTATATATTTATCTTGTGACCTAAATGTCTACATTCTGTGCACACAGTTGGATTTTCCGGCAGTTGACCTTATCTATTTGGTTTTATACTACATATCCGTCTGTGATAATATTTCTCTATTTTGTGCCCTTTCGTTGTATATGGGCGGGGCATTACTCTGCTGTCTCTCATGTACATATTAGCTTTGTAAAATATTTCATTATTTCTTGATAGTAAACTGAACAAGTTCGAAAGTTTTTGGAATCCGCCTTTCATTTTTCTGCGGTATTTTTTGCGTTTATTGCTCTACTTACGTGCTACTTTGTGAGTTTCTCATTGTAAGAGAATAGTCACTCCTCCGTTCTCTCGCTGTGGAGTCACGAGGCGATTACCTCAAAGACATCCGGCCCCAGGCACCGTCGGGTCAAGCGCGTAACCGCAGCGCAGCGCCACACCACTCGTCGCTATGAAAGACCTAGAGGTTGAAATGCAAGATCTCCCCCAGGAGAGTAAGATTCAATTTCACGTCAAGTAAGAAATTGGAGACGTGTTTCTCCCAAGCTCGAAGGCTAACGAGGAGCCGATTTAAGACTTTGTGAGAAAAACCGTTTGGCATACGAACCCTCATGGGCATGTCCTCAAGCCTCCCCCCCCCCTCTTAACACTCCCCGAGTAGAGTGACGACGTATAAATAAGAAACACTGAGGAAAATTGAGGTAGAATTCGTCAGTCTCCAGGTGACGAAGTCCTCCGATTAAGACCCCAGGCTACCTAGACTGGACTGGTAGAATACGTCAGTCTTCAGGTGACTAACTCCTCAGATTAAGATCGGGCTACCAACAATGGACAGGTAGATTACTTGGCTCACCAGACCAAGAAGTACCCTGCAAGAGAGGCCGGGCTAGCTACCTTAAGGGGCTAAGAAGCAGCTCATCCTCGATCTAGTCCCTGGTTATCAAACCGAACGCTAAGTTAACTTTGTTAAGTTCAACTTATTCTCATCAGAGAAACCCCCCTCATCGATCCTCGCCCTTGAAGAAGACCGTCCCCCATGAGGAATTAAGTAACGAAGGAGAAAAGCTCTCCCTCGAGCTCGTTACTCGGTGGTCATTCCGAAATCTAAGTTAACTTAGTTTAAGAACCAAGTTCGACTCACTCTCGCCAGAGAGACCACGCCTACCTTGGTGCCGCATGAAGCACCGTAATTGTTCTCGTCCTTGAAGACCTCCTCCCCTCTAAATACCGTGTGAAAGCCCCAGCTGCTACCCTCAGGAAAATGATTCGTGATCCCACCCACTTACTTCTAGCCGGGCTGCACGCGTCGTGTAGACAATAACATTTCTGAGGTATTTAAACTCCAGTAGAGTCAGGAAGCCTAAATCTTATATATTGAAGTGGGTAGAAAAACTAACCAATTTTAGAGGGTCAAACTAATTGAATTAATTTTTGTGTATTATAATATTCGGAGTATTTCTGTGGTCAATGGTTAATTTTTTGTGTTTTAAATTGTTAAAGTTAAAATATAAGTTTATTTTGGGAATTATTGTGCGTTTCTCTATATCCTTACGTGTTTGAGACGGCTCTCTTCTTTAAGATATCAATATTAGCACACTTAGCACTCTTAGAACAAAAAGGGGGACATTCTACGACACTCATATATATATATATATATATATAGGCGGGATCTATACATTGATTCTTCCAGTCTTCTATGATCACTGGTGCTTTTATTCAATCAAATGGTACCTAATAGGTTAAAAGTACCAAGTATATAAGGATATTGTACTCCGAAATATTCTCGATAATATGATTGAATGTAGCTATGCAAACATTCAGAATCCATACAGTAAACAGAATAAATCTCTTCAGCCGTTTTCGTTTGATCTCTATCTATTATTATTATTTATTTTTGTATGTATAGTGAGCATAATTTCCTGACCTATTCCAAATGATGGTGTATAATCGCTTCATAGAAGCGCTAAATATTTAACTATATATCATATAACCCCTATTCGAGAATAATATACCTTAATTCATTTCTATGTTAAGTGTTTAAAATTTAGCCCTATTCTAATTTCTTCCAAGATTATCATGACCCATGTTAATTACCCTACACTTATATAGGTTATATGGGCTGGATATTTGTATTTTGCTAACCTCCGATCTTTTTCTCTATTTCAAGTAAAGAGCTACCATGAACCTATTCCTTAATGTAGACCCTAATTGGATTCTTAACTTCTTTGTATAATTTGGTTAATTAGTTAAAAAATGTTGAGATCGTTTGATTGATGAGTTACATTATTTATACTAATTCATTTGTTATCCATGAAAATAAATAGATTTTCTATTCCTCTAATTATATTAACATTAAAGCCACACAGAGATGTAGGTTCTTGAATTCCGCTGACCTAATCTTTCTTCTATTTTACTCTATTATTTATAATAAATAGTTTTTTTATTCCTAAATCTCTCCTTAATTTCTTTTGATTTAAATTTTAGTATACAATATTTAATTAGAATATTGAAGAATTTAAATATACGCTTCCTAATTAAACTAGTGATTTATACGGATCTTTAATCAGAATTACCCAAATACTCTTTAGTTACACAAAAGGGCAGTGTTGCTTTGGCTACCGTAGTGAGAGGATGTGTTTTGTGTGTTTGATTCCTGCGTTACACTCCTGCTTTATCACGTTGTCAAATTTAGCCATTATAGTAGTGGTCTTGAAACGGGATTTACACACAGTGAGTAATTGTATTTTTCTTTCAGATTTATCTCTCAATGAATTTGTAAATGAAATAAGATTGTAAGAAAGTATAAAACAGGATATATACAAACTGAAAACATGAATTGGCGACGATGCATAAATAGTCCATACAACTTTTGTTATGTCTGTGTAAGATATACTCCAAGCAACCAGCGGAAAAATTTAACTAAAAAAGTGAAAACTGTATACAATTATTATTTTGGTTGTAAAGTTAGTGAATAAGGCAAGCCTTGGGAACCTCACAAATCTTGTACTGTGTGCTATACGGGGCTTACACAGTAGTTAAATTGGAAACAGAAGGGTATGCTTTTTTCTGCATCAATGCTGTGGCGTGAGCCAACAAATCATGTTTTTGATTGCTACTTTAATAGGACAAATATTGCTGGATTCTCAAATAAGAACAAGTCAAAATTGTATATTCAGATTGTAAGTCAGCTATAAAACCAGTTCCCCATAGTATCGAGATGCCAATCCCAGTTCCTTCATCAGCTAATGCAGTTAAAGAAGATGATTTATCGCCTGAAGAGAAGGATAACAATGACGATGAAATGTATGAGGATAAATCTAAGGAAAAGAAGATACAATTGATAAATCAAGAAAGATGATTTGGTGAGGGATTTATCATTGTCAAAGGAGAACGCACAACTGTTATGCTCCAGACTACAGCAATAAAATCTACTAGAGGACGGTGCAAAATTATTTATTTTCCATAAATGCCATGAGGACTTAGCTACCTTCTATAAAGAAGATGATGGTGCTTATTTCTTTACTGATGTTAATGGCCTCATGAATTAGCTAGGAAACGAGCATTTACCTGATGAATGGAGACTATTCATCGATGCAACAAGCACTGCTAGCCCCTCAAAGCTGTGTTGCTACACAATAGTAACAAAAAACCTTCACTTCCTGTCGCATTTATTGTTAGGATGATAGAGACAATGACTCAACTAAATTTATTTTGGAAGGTGTTCACTACTCGTATCATAAGTGGAATATCTGAGGTGATCTAAAGGTAGTTTTTTTACTTCTTGGACTGCAGTGTCGTGGTATGACATTACATTATATCAATACCATGTTATATCTATGGGAGAGGACCAATAACTTGAAAGCGAACCTACAAAAGGGACGAAAAACCACGCGTTCAGACGGGCTGAGTAACGAGAGAGTGCAATTATGGACAATGGCAAAGTTCAAGGTTATTTAAAGAGACATGTATAAAAATAGAATTTTATTTCCCGCAAAAAAATTAATAAGAGAATTGAAGGGTAAAATTACCTCAGAGAATTAACGGGCAAAAATCACATCAATAAATAAAGGGGGGGGGGAGATGAACTCAATTGGGTTACTGAAGGGGGGAGGGGGGTTGGCTTACGGATGTCTTCGGTACGTGAGTTGAGACCACTCGGACTTTAGAGCGGGAGGTTAGAGGGATGACGGTTCTCCAAAAGCAAAGGGGGGGGGGTAACTTCCGGCCTAGGGGAGAGTATTTCGGCTACCCGATATAAGGAGGGCTTCGACAGGAGTTGAGGAAAGAAGTCGGGAAAAGCACTCGGGGTGATCTTTCAGTGGAATTACCTCCTCGCTGAAGCTAATTCCAAATTCACAAAATAGTCCAGCTGTCACTTAGCTTTGTTGCCAGCACTTGACTCGGAATCAAGGGGAAATCTTCTTGGTTCTGGCGAGACTTCTCAACTCTGTTTGGATTCCGGGGAGTAGAGCGTTATTTATACCCGAGGCTCTCCCCGGAGTTGGGGGTTATCAGGAAACAGCTCTACTCTCGAAGGGCCTCGAATCTTCTGGCAGAGCTGTTTTAGCCCACATAAAGGTGAATCGTGGGGGACTCGATTCGAGGCTACCGCTTGTGGAAGGGTGGGGGGGAGGCTTACCATTTTAGTCTTAGCCTGGCCTTTGGCTGCACATGTGAGTTCCTTTCTGCTAAAGATCTTTCACTTGGGGATTCCCTCACATGCAGCTAAGATATAAAAATAATATGTGCTTCTCATGCCTATGGAACAGCTGTGACGACAGGAATCATTATATTGTCAAAAAGTGGCCAGAAAGAGAAGAACACATAGTTCCCAAATACAATGTGAAGCACATGCCTTTGGTACATCCACAGAAGATCTACCTTCCACTAATTCATATCAAACTTAGCCTCATCACGAATTTTGTTAAAGCAATGGCCCATGATTCTGATGGATTCCAATATCTCAAAGAGAAATTTGGTACAAAGAAAACCGAGGCAAAACTTAAAGCTGGAATTTTTGTATGCCCGGAGATCAGAGAATTGATATACGTGACAGGGAGTTCAGAAATAAACTAACTCCACTTGAGTTGGCAGCATGAGATTCATTTATCCATGTAGTTCAAAACTTCCTTGGTAATCATAGTGGTGAATACTATGAAGAACTAGTGGACAACATACTTATGGCCTATAAACGAATGGGGTGTCGTATGTCTCTTAAGATGCATTTCTTGCATTCGAATCTAGATTTATTTTCATCTAATATGGGTAATATTAGTGACGAACATGGTCAAAGGCTCCACCGAGATATTGCAATGATGGAAAGCAGGTATCAAGGCCGCTTCAATGTAAAAATGATGGGTAACTAATGCTGGTTCCTACAACGGGAGGAGCGCAAAAGCAAGAGTCTCAAACATTTTGGAAGAAATTTATAGTTAGGTGAGTACTACCTCTTTTATATGTAATACATATATTGTCTGGGTCTGCAAAATGACGTACATAATGCCAAATAGGGTGCCCCAATTCCAAACCTTTGCCCCAAAAGGCCTTATTCTTTTCAAGCTCGTAATAATTATATCATTATTTGATCCCAGGTGACAAAGTGAACCATATAGCCAAGTTGCATAACACAAGGACCTGAGCACATTTTTGGAATCAGTGCACCAAATTTAGTTAGTTACAACAAAATTTACCCAAGTAACAGAGACAGAGTTCAAATATTTTGGCTAGTGAATTCTTTATTAAGTATCATTCTTAACGCAGCGATCACAATTATCTCCTTCCTTATCTGTATTTTAAAGATATAATAAATCAGGCCGTCCTCCATTAGTCAGCCGCCTTTGCATCTTAAACGGAAAACCGATGGGAGGTTTTCGAGCACCTGGAACCGGCATCCTGAAAGTGGGGGGAAAATTAAGTGGCATGGCAAACAATTTTGGACGCTATCCAATGTGGTTTTTAAAAAAGCCCAAAAGAAAGCAAAGTCGGCGGAAGAAATATTCCTATTCCTAATTTAAAATTAAATGGGATTTCAAACTTCTAAGGTTTAAAATTGGACGGATTTGAGGAATTTATCTTCATAAAGGGAAATCTTTTCAAGTATTATTGGTGCATATTTCGGGGTATCTAAGGAGAGGATTTGAAGTATTATATGAAAATGAAATGATTAATGCATGAGAACGTCCTGGATCGATGTGTTAATATAGAAGTTCTTAGGAAAAATTGATGAGGGAAACTACGTCATGGTCACAACTAATGAGGGCGTCGCTGTTGGAAAATGGATAAACACAATAGTTTTTTAAAACAATTTTTGAGAAATATTTCCCAACTAAAAGGACCGATTCCACAAATTTACATTGAGCCAAGTTAAGGGAAGAGCATTTTTTGTGAGCAGAAATAAAAAAAAGGGGTTGGAGAGGGAACTCGTAGGAAATGGGTTGATAAACGAAAAGAACAAGAAGACTAGAATAGCAAAGACTGCAAAAACGAGCATTTCCATTACAAAAACTTCATCCTGTCGATATATTAGGGAACATACATGGGTAACTTTTTTGTTTATATCACTTCTATTATCACTATCATATCAATCAGTTGCTTTTCTTCAAAGTGGTATCAGCGCTTATTAACGCTTCAACTAGCTGTCCAACCCCCATCTTCCCCTTTTATGGGTTATTAAGCACGAAGCCACCCATTCCTTTTCCTCCGAGAGACATTTATAGGAGAAAACTACGCAATCTCCTTTCGGGAGAAATTACAAACCAAACGCCTCATTATTCATCCTTTATTTTTCATTTGGGCGGTTTTATACGAATTTAAAATTCACATTGAAAAATCTCACTTTTAGAAAGAGTTCTCGAAGAAAAATCCTATGGAAATTAAAGATCTTATTGAGTCATTTTGCAGAATCCCATCACAAAATCCATAGAAGATTGATCAAATAATCAAATATACGAACGAAACAAAAATTCCATTTAACAGAAGCACAAATAAAAATTATTTTAAATATTAATTATTAATATAAGTAGTGTAGCTTGCAGTATTGTGGAGGCCGTGGTTGTGGTTTTTGTATATTATGAATAGTGTAGGCGTCAGCAAGTTACCCTGACGAGTGGTTTCAATGGGTGGGAAGTTTTGTTATTGTATTTAATGTGACATCTCCTCTCCGTAAGGTTGAGAGAGAGAAGCTTTGTGGTGAAGAGAGGAAACTCCGTTAGTTTGGGTAGTTTATAATAGAGTCCTTTGTACGACATATTGTCGAAAGCCTTCTCTACATCCTTGCAAATGGAATGTCTTTTTTTGAGATGGGGAGGCCTATCGTGTTTTTGTATGATGTAGTGAACGATGCTTACAACTGTTTGAGTAGATCGGCCTCGTCTAAAGCCATAATGGTAGGGTGAGAACCGGTGACTTTCCTCCAAGAAATTTCGTAGAAGGGTGTTGACCATTCGTTCGAGTATTTTGCCTAGGTAAACTTAGAGGGCATTATGCATGTAGTTGTTGGCGTATTCATGGTTTTGGGCGGTTTGTGTAGTAGAATATTATATAAAGTTAGCAATATGTGTGGAAAGTAGCTAGATGCAGGTGATAAATGATTCGCTTGTTGGGGTGTCTCTCTTCGGATTGTATGATGAACGCCCATTGCTTTCTGCAGTTGAAATAAAGGTCTTGGAAAGTCTCCTTGCCCTACTCATGTTTAAGTTCAGTAAACTATACTTAGTAGTGGATTCCAAACAGATGTGGCTTGTCGTTTTATACGTAGCTGGTGTCCTTTTTTCAGGGATCTATAACTTTAGTGTGCTAGTATTTTTCGCCAGTGAGTGAATGACCGGTTTGTGAATTTCAGGGCGCTTATAGGGAGCCTAAAAGCGAGGGTTTGTCCTGCGTTTGTGTTTATTGTGTTTGTGTCGAGTATATTGGACAGTTTTAATTTTTCGTTGCGTTGTACATACTGTACATTGTTATCGTGTGTGTGTTGTAGACATAAGGTGGTTTTGCCACTTATAACTTATACAGGGTTGTGTGTATGTGGGGATAAAAATGGAAGTACTTTCAAGATTCATGTGAAAAGCACCCTATACCGTTGCCGACTGCCAATATGAACTATGACTTCAGATGAATGATAATTGGATGAGTATAGATCTGAATGGAACTATGGGAGAGTGAATGCAGTATCAATGGCCTCCATCCAGGGGATGTCACCCCCTCACCTGAGTTACGTCCAGCGTACACAGAGAGGGTTGGTTATCTCTTTGTGGTTCTGGTGGTACCCACAGGTTAGCGCATTTTTCCTACCCACAGAATGCAACTTTATCCTATTCTAGGATGCCTCTTTACTTCGGGTTCTGCAGGGGCTAGATTGCATAACCTGCTTTTCCCAAAGCCTCCAATTATGCCTTTTCATGAGAAAGGCATAGTTGTAACGACGGTTATTTGTGGAGTCTTCGTTTATGGCGCCTTGATGATTGGGCGGAGGGTTAGAATGATAGGTGTTGACATAAAAAGCTAAAAAATTATTATTCTCTTGGGGTATGAGGCTGCAGCAGCAGGTATGTTCTCTTTTAAATGTACCAGCTTGCTATGGTTTGTCAACATTTTGTGTTTAGCTTTCCTTTGCAGTTGCCTCCTCAAATTAAGCCGGTGAGTGAGATAGAGAAGCTAGTTCCTTGGTGTCCAAAGATCTCTGTGCAGTAATGGACACGGAATGGAATGGAATAGAAACACAAGCAGAGGTTTGGGAGTAGTGATACAAAAATATTGAGCAGCACGAGAGGAAATCGTTTTCATAAATAACTTAAAAATGGATATGAAGAGTTAAAGGTCGGTGGCTATAAACTGCTACGTCTTTTTTGTGTGTGCATAGTGTTATTGAACTGGGAAGACAAAAGAACGGGTGGATTGGATGGGTACGACTAAAAGGAAACGGAATATCTAATGATTCTCTTAATTGCTGCGAGGATATAGGCTGGTTGTGGGTGATTTAGGTCTGCTGATTATCTCAATGCTAACGCAGCATGGACTCTGCGGTGTGTTTGGGTGCATGTGGAGTTTCTTTCGAATTTACCCTCCTGTCTTGTTAAGCGAGTATGACTAATGGATATAAATAAATAAATATATATATATATATATATATATATATGTTTATATATATATATATATATTGGGTGGCCATCCCAAAATATATTTATGAAAAGTTTAACTCTCACCTTCAGAATCTATGAGGCTTGACTCATAAACTCTGCATGCAAAATTTCAGTCCCCTCCAATAATACTGAGTGCTGCAGCCAGGTGAGTAAGTTTTTTTTTAGAGAAATGTAAGTAGGTTGATTTTATTACAGAAGAATTAAATACTATTTAACAATATGTCGTACAACTTTACTTGGATAAAACACAGCTCTACGTGTACTTTGTTGATTACATTGTGTAAATTCAGACGTACATTAACTGTGCAACAGATAGACATTCCCCATTAGGCCTAACCGAGACTCAGATCTAGAGACAAACACTGCTGCAGCCAATAAGATGCAAGAAAGAAAACGTCGATGCTCTAAATAAAGAGAAAATGGTGTGCTATCCCTGGATTTGGCGTCTTGGCGAAACCACGTTAAAAAAACGCGACGTGCCCGTAATAGTAACCTCAAAGGTAGTGTGAAAAAACTATATATCAAAATATTCCTAAATAATGTACAGGGTTTTTGAGGCAAACCTCACAATTAGCAGGGGTGCGACCTTGAGAAAGTTAAAGATGAAAATTTACTCTATAAGTTGGGCCACCCTAATATATATATATATATATATATATATATATATATATATATATATATATATATATATATATATATATATATATATATGGTTGGTCAGAAAGTCCCAGACACCAGTCAGCTCGCTTTGAATAAAAAATATGTCAACAAGCTTGCTTCACCTCATCAAAAGTGTTAAATCTCTGGTGGCAGATGAATTGTGCCATTGATCGAAATAGTCAATAGTCACTCATAGCAATATAGGAACTGAATGGTGAATGAGGAAGATTCTCAACACCATCGATCTGATAGATATTCTTCATAGTAAACCTGGCAGTGTGTGACTTTGCTTTGTCTTGCTGAAACAAAGCGTGACCTCGATTGATCCAAGTAGAATACTCCTTTAGTTTGTTGTACACGCTAGCTAGCTGATACCAATACAGTTTAGCGTTGATGGCTCAACCATGTGAAAGAAGCTCGAAATGCATCCGTTACACTATTGTTCCACTCGCCGAACCCATTTCCTCTCTCGATCGTGATTAATCCAGTACACTCATTTCTTATTTGATGTGACAATTCTTCTCCAGAATCAGTCGTCCATTGCGTTTTTGAGAAGTTGGCTCCAAATCTCAACTCTATGTACAGTTTGTACTTCGTTAAGGGCATATGGATCTGATCGGGTCCTCTTGTAAACAAAATTCATTTGATACAATCGGTTCAGCACTTTCTGATGGGATGACACTATAACAACATTCGCAAGACTACGGCTGCTTCAGAAAGTTTAACTTTCAAGGCTGCTACTAGAGTCTTACTCTCAAAGGTTGATGATGATTGGCCGTAACATGGTTAATCGTCAAAGGTATGATCCCCGGAATTACAGTAAAGCCCCTGTACCACCCCGAGATCTTTGCCTGCCTGACTAGGCGTTCTGCTTCAGTATCGCAAATTAAATTCACAGCAACTCTGGTAGAAAGCTTTCGCTTGTAAGAGTAGTGATTTAAAACTTTAATTCCACATAATTCTAAATTCATTTCTGTCAATTTGGGAGTATGCAGAGAGGAATAAACTACGCAGAAGCACAAACAATGGCAGCGTACGGAGGCTAGTAGTCGAATAATAAAAGTTCACCTAATCTGATGTAGTCAAATGAGTACGGCTAACCTAATTAAAGTTGGTATTGCCCCATAATATTTTTTGTCTTCTTTACGCTTCCTGAGTGAATCGTGACTTTCTGCCCAAATATATAAATATATATTGAATGAAAAATTAGCACGATCGAGCGTTCAAAGCTTTATTTCTGAGCTTTCACACCCCTGCTAGGGTCCTTATTTAGAGAATTGAGCAGGGCGGTGTCCAACAGCGGAATGGTTCCAGTGATAGGGATATAATAACAGGTAAAATTGTGGGAGAAAGATAGAAAAAGGTAGGAAAGACTGTGCAAGTGTGGGGTGAGTGGTGTTGGTGATATGAATGAGAACAAGTTTTGATTGTAATAAATGATTTTTAATGAGGTCGATGGTGATATGTGCCAGGGTGCCTGACTAACGTTTTCTCTTTATATTGTGTTTTGCTTTTTGGTTATATTATTTTTATTTAAGCATAGGAGACTTTGTTTTAAAAGTTTTTTGTCTTTTCTTGAGGTTATTTTTTGGCAGCGTTCTTTTGGAAAAATGCATGTCCTTTACTTTCTATTTATGTTAGGTTCTTTGGCCTACGTAATTGAATATCTTTTTTGAAGCCTCACCATATATTTTCAATGAGACTTTGGTCGGGTCCCCTTGATACTCCTTTGACACGTTTAATGCCAACATCTTTCGTCATTCTTTTAAGGATTTTAAGGTGTTTCGGATCGTTATCCTGCTTGACATTCAAATTGCATCCACGCTTCATTTTCTTCACTGAAGCCCAAAGTTTTTTGGCAGGTTTTTCTAGCACTGGAACGAAGCAATCGTTCCATGTAAGCGTTGAAGTTTTCTAGTTCACGATGCAGCAAAATGGTTATCTTTAATTAATAACCAGCAAAAATGAGCGATTTTTTACAGGGTTGTGAAAAATTTTGACTGATGGGAAATAAATAAATTAGGTATATGGACTTTAGTTCAAACAATCAAACCGTAATTCGTCTTAATAAACTATTAATGTCATCCTTTGTGTTTAGTTTCTAAAAAAAATCATAGTACTGTATATATATATATTTCCAAGCCAATCATAAATGTATGAGGGAGCGTGAACAATTTAAACTAAAGGGGCCTGTAGTTAGCATAGTTAGCATTGAACAAGGAGAATCAGGAGGTATGTGAAGTAGGTGACAAAGTCGATAATTGAAATTTATCTGAAGGGCAATTAATACAAATTCAACAAATATATCTAAAATAATGTTGCCAAACTCATCTATAAACCGCCGGAACCATTTCTTTACGAGGATTAGTAATTTATCTCCGGATCTAGGCATATATTTATGTTTTCCAGTTTGTTTCCTCTGTTTTCATATTGTTTAGTCTATTGTTCGCTTTTATATAATGGAGTCGCTTGCCTTGTATTTCATTATAAAGTTGACAATGGAATTAACAAGCAGAAAATACTGCTGTTTTTAAAATAAGTCGGAATAAAATATTGTGGTTCATTATTATTTTTTATAATATATAAATAAATATATATATAATATATATGAATCATAATTTGAACGTGAAATATACAAAATTTAGAGCCAGAAACCATATTATTACTAAATGCAGTTAATTGATGCGCGCACTTAATATTTTTTATGATGCCTTTTGTTCTTTAGCCTCTAAACCGGCGGAGAAGTGTGGTTTTCGAAAAGAAAGGTCAACCATAGATATGGTTTTCGTTGCACGAAAATTGCCAAAAAATTGCAGCGTGCAACACCAAGACCTGTATATTGCTTTTGTGGACCTCACGAAAGCTTTGGATAGTGTAAACTGCGCACTACTATGCCAATTACTTGCAAAATTCTGCTGCTCACACAATTATATTAAAGTACTTGCTGCACTACACAGCGGGATAAATGCTATTGTTATAGCAGGGAGTAAAAAATCTGTTCCTTTGAAGTGAGTGTTGGGGTTAAACAGGGTTTCGTTCTTGCCCCTATAATATTTAGCCTGTTCATACCTACTGTCACCCAACTCTTTTACAATAACATCATTGAAGACAAAGTGAGAGTCACTCTAAACTACAGGTTAGATGTAAACTCTTTAACCTCGCCCGCCTTCGCGTCAAGACAATAATTAACACCAAACAATCATAGAGCTTCAATATGCTGATGATGCTGTCTTTGTCAGCCATACAGAACAAGGGCTCTAGACCATCCTTAATTGTTTATGTGAATCATATATACGAATCGGACTAACAATTAACACCTGAAAAAACAAAAGTGCTTTTCCAACGCACAGGCCAAGGTGTAGAACAGATAGCCAACTCACAGATCACTATAGGATAGGACAATTGAAAGAAGTCCAACATTTCTCATCCCTAGAATCCATCCAGTCAACTGAAGGCTACCTTGATGGCAAAATCACCAGATGAATTGCCCTTGACTTAGCCGCTTTTGGAAAACTTTCAAGACGGGTCTTCAATAACCACAACCTGATGCTTGCTACCAAGCATTCAGTATACCTGGCTACCTGCCTCTCTCTCTTGCTCTAAGGTTACGAATCTTGAGTACCATATAAACATCAGATCAAGAAGCTAGAGACCTTTCATATAAACTGCCTGAGACGCATCTTGGAAATTCATTGGTGGGACAAGGGGCAACATGTCAACATTAGAGAACGCATGCATACATCGTCAGTGGAAGAAATCCTCAGCCTACAACAACTTCGTTGCACTGGCCACATTATCATCCAGCCCGAACATCGATTACCACGGATCACCCTGTACTCAGAACTTTCTGGGGAGCGACGATTTGTAAGAAGACAAAAAGGAGGCTTAAGGATCACCTAAAGTCCTCCCTTCAAACGTTCAACATGAACCCAGGAACCCTCGAGACCGATGCTACCAATATAAGCTCCTGGCGTGCCCAAGTACACGACGGAGCCAACTATTTAGGCATAAATTAGAACAAAGCTGCTATAGCCCGCCGTGCAAGATGAAACAAATAAATACAATGACCCCATATCTGCGATGTCTGTGGAAGAGGCTGTGCCAACCTTGGCGGACTCCACAGCCATCAACGATCTCACCAAAGACGATAATCATCAAACTCATCCATGTATGGAGTGATTTCGTCATTGGCAACGATGGACAACTTTAAGCAAGTAAGCAATCTCGCTGAGGACCACCCATAGGTTCGGGTCAGATAAAAACGTATGGAGTTTACAGATTCTGGACTAATACCGCGGGGAGTGATGTACAATCCATTTCATTCCTTGTGTCTTATGTCACCTGGTTCTGATCTTCCCAAAATTGCATGGATCATCGATAAATTTCTTATGGATCCTTCCCAGATGTTATCAGACATTTCAATACAATTATTTATACGGGTGATCTTTGACAGAAACTTGCCTCTGATAAAACAGTTATCATCATCATCACTAACTCTACAATTTAAGAAGTGGATTTTTATGAGAATTTGAATAATAATCTCATCTTAGTTTGGTTATGACTTATGTTTTTTTATCAGTATTTCTAATAATTCTTGTATAATATCCCAAAACAAGATGGTGAAGTTCAGAAATAAATATAAGCATCGAAATTTTGTGAATTCTTTAAAACCCAAAGAATTACAAATGGTGAACTTCAGAAAATTAATTTTTATATATCTTCTATCTATAACTATATTTCAACATCATGATATTTGAAAGGGCGGAAATTTAGTTTAGAGTTCCTTTTTAAAATTATTATAATTGGCAAAGTTCAGAAAATTGATACAAATTTAACCATGGCTGCTTTTTTCCAGATTTTAAATTTTAATCTCAGTAGCGACGCGCAAGTTCCCCACGTAGGGGGGATGGCGAAACCAGTGCCTAGTCTCTGGATATAAAATTGTAGAGAAGAGCAGCTACATTATTTATAGGTCTAGAAATCCTTTAATGCTTTATTTTTTACTTTTTTTCCATTTATCTAAAGACATTTCTTTGCTAAATGAACATTTACCCTTTTAATTACGAAATTCTCCATGCTCCTTGCATTATTAAGCAGCTACCCTTTTCTGCTTCCGTCTCTTCGCTATTTTCTTATCTCTTTCTTTCTTCTTTTCTCTTTGATTAAATATAGTGGAATAAATGGACCATCTTGACATTCATACATATCTACTCCACTTTTAATGTAATTTAAATATTAGGCAAACAATTTAAATTTTAGGCTGTTGTATGTCTATTCATTACAAAAATCTGCTCTGATCTTCTTAATTCGGTGGCAAAATAGCGAAGCATGAATGTTCTGACTTTTATTTTTTTCACTTTCTTATAACATTTCGAAATAAGACTAATTGAGTCGGACATCTTTTTCACAGAAAATCAGGTACACAAGTGTTTGACTGATAGCGAGTTGTGATTAGAATTCTGATTTGTTTTATTTTGACTTTAGTCGTCTTTATTTTGAATAAAATAACATTAACCCTCTGTCAAAAGGGCATAAATTTCAAAAGACTCGAAAAGAAGTTAAGTAAAAGAATTAACCTAGTTTTGTGAAATTAGGTTTGATGTGGGCCTTTATTTGGTGAGAAAAGGGGGAGAGACAGTGGGGATTTACTAGAAGTGTTAGTAAAAAATAATCCTTGGAGGAAGAGAATGCTTTTATGTATAAACCCCCATCAACCAAATATGTGTGACCGAAAATCTAAAACGATTAAGCTTATCTAGATAAAACTAGAAAGCAAGTGAAATGTTCTGATATGAAACGGATAAAGATGCTTTAAAAATAGTAAAAATTGGGTTGCTCACAATTAAAATTACTTAAGATATTTTTTTGGAAACAGTGTCAATCATTTTTTTAGCTTCCTTGACGTTACCTTAATTAACACCGCAGGAGCGTACCCTATTTAACCTGAAGCACCCGTTAACTCGAGGAGAAGCATGTCTTACCCGATTACTGGTTTGATGGGGGCTGGGAAGCTAGTGTGGTTTGCCTCTTTCCTTCAGGCACCTACTCTACTTTTTCTAATATTGTCAGTTATGCCCTCTCTGACAAACGCCATTAAAAAATCTATATAATAGTAATGTATTGCAAGGGGAAATCTTATCTAGTTCTCTAACTTGTCTATTTCGCGGGGATTAGATGCTCTCAGCAAAGAATCTAATGCTGGGATACGGTAATAATAGGTGATCACACACCACTCGTTTGTGAACCTACCCATCTCCTTTTCTCTTAATTACATATCCCTGTCTACTCGTTTTCATCTTTTTCTCTTGCTATCCAAAGAGTTTATGGTTGTTCGGGGCACTTTTGTCCTCTTACAATAAAATAGCCAAGTGTTAGAATATGCCGAACGGCCTATACCTCCTTTGAGGGCAGAAAATTTGGCCGTCTAGAGAAGGTATTATATACGGGATGTGCTGGGCCGTCAATTCTATTTACCACGTAAAGTAACACATATGAGCTGGCTACATCCGCACCATCCCCAACAAGTAAGATGGGGCTACGTCCTAAGAATTTAACTTTTTCTTAAACCTTAAACCTTTGAAAAAAATGAAGTACACTCGTTTTTTTTTATGTCGATGATCGTTAAAAAGCTATTGTGTCTTGCTTTAATTTTCACGGTCCTTAATTTTATAGAAATGGTTTAGAGGGATGGTACCATCGTTTACCAATTTAATTTTACTTTAATGGAGCTGTTGAAAAAAAAAAATTATACTCCATTTTGTTTTAATTTTATTTCATTATTCTAGGGACTTTTTGAAGAGCCACTCGTATAGTTGTTTAAAGTCAGTTGCATGTGAGTGAGGCGGGACTATCTCATATATCGGATCATTACTTTTTGTGGTTTGCTCGTTTTTTGGTTCTAATTTTTGTATCTTATTGGTTTTAATTATGTTTTAGGGGGTAGGTATTTCTTAATTAGTTGTTTTCTTCATATGTTTTTAAATATAATCTAAATAACAGGCTCACTACGTTTATTAGACACCCTTCTATCAGTGGTGTTTGCCAGAATCATGCCTATTACTTAACGAAATTATATGTATGTCAAAACCTTCATATGTGGTGGCTATAGCTTCTGCTTCTTTCATATTTTCCATCATAAGCAGCATTGCTTCATAGAACAACTAAAAACAGGTTTAGGAATCTTCTGTTTCATGGATATTCCAGTTCTCTGAGTCTCATATAAAGTGGTGCATTAAAATATTGTTGCACCAGCCCCTGTTTTCCTAAAATTACCCTCACGGTTACCCATGCTGTTATTACCTGATTGCTTGATTTTTGAAGCACTTACGCCAATGTTCATTGTGACTAAATATATTCACTAAAAGAGGGAACGATTCTTGCAGATGGGTCGGTCCTACTCAGGAGTAACTTCACTCAAGACCCTTTTCCCGTTCAATAGGAAGTCGGGTCCCAAAATCTCCAAACCTGTGTCCTTAGAAGAATCTTTCCCGACGTCCTAATTCACCTTATTTACTAGGATCAAAAACGATTACCATTCACGGCATGTCCCATTCGCGCTGAACATCACTGAACTGGCTTCACCTTCACAAGCGGCAAAAACCTACAAGGGCCATTTTTCACGAAGCTTGTTTCGGTCCGCTTTCGCTTATCGTGAAGATACTGCTCACGGCCTTTGCGATACCCACTATAAATATGCTTCCACTCTTAAGTAAGAGAAACTTGTCCTTTATGATAGCTTTTCTCAACAGGTTCTGGTTGGAGTCTATATTTCAAAATTCCTGACTAACTGCTACAACCTAGCTTATTTTAGGTCAGCCGGGTAAATATATTTACAATTCTGTTAGTGTCCGACAAATTTCTCTAATCTCCTGCGTGTAAAAGTTGAAAAAATTGGTAAATGTTAGATTAATTTATTTCTTAAGCACCAAAAATAAGCTGTATCCAGTACACTATGGTTTGTTTAACCTACACAGCTCGTTAGATACTCGCTTTAGGATGGAGAGTGCTATATGTAAGGCTAATCTTCGCAAGCGCTAATTTGCCTTTGCCACAGGAATTTTTCAATTTGAAGACGGAGTGCGAAACCATGTGTTGATATGGTCTATTGGACCATGGCGTTAGAGGTGCTTGCCATTCTCTGAGTAGACAAAATTATAGATCGCCAACTACATGGGTTCTGAACTCCAAAACGCACAAGAGTTTACTTTTCAACCAAGAACATGGTAGTGAACTTATCCCGTAGGCGCGAGCAACCCCATGACCGCCCTGTTCGTAAATCATGGTCACCTAAAATTTGAGGCATATGCACAGATTCTTAAGTATTTAAATACCTATAATTTAAATTGACGGTGCATATTCTCAGATTTATTGTCTCCTGTGGTAACCTCTAAGAGCTTCTACACTTGGTGATTTTCAGTAGATTCGATGCAGATAGGGAACCATACTTTTGTTTTACAGTTGCATTATTTACTCAAAATTAAAATGCAGGTGCAATATTTAATCATCTGCAGATAAAGGTCTATTCTAAATAATGAATTTAATCCATTACCCCGGTCTGCGATTTGAAAATTGTGCTTTTTGCACGTATTTATTCAAAATTTGTTTTCAAGGCATCGAAAATGCATTTCCTTTGCATCGTGCACAATACAAGATGAGCTTGGACACGCAGGTTTAGCGTTTTTCCGAGTTAAATAATGATTTCATTTCGCTGCAACCAAACTCTACGATGTTTATGTGCCAAAAATACGTAAATCATTCCCTATACTTTTCGTTTTCAAGATCTTCAATAAATTTCAGCTAAACAAAAATAATTGATAATTTAAGTATTTGAAGGCATGCCTCCTTCTTTTAAACTTCTTTTTTAGGTTTTCCATTTGCTATAATTTTTTACTTTTTCTACCTTGTGGAGGACGAATCTATTTATTTAATAAATGTTTACATAACTGCTTAGGTAGCTATGGTCTAAGTCGCTGCCACCATGATGTAAATTTAAAATTATAAAAGTCTTATGCCCGAATAAGAGCGACTATTAAAAATAAGTTAATTCAAAGACAATAACCACTAAAAACATGCAATTTTGTCGAAGTTTCTCGTAAACTCATCTACTGTTTACGCCCCATGAACGTGTCAAGGGACAGAGAAGAGGAGGGGTTGCGAGGCCGCACTCCTTCCCTGCGTTAGGAGAAAATCTTATGAAGATGGAAAAATAGAAAAAAGTGTTAAAAATAATAATAATAATAATAATTGTAGGCAAATCGATATCCCACCCTAATAACAAAGGCCTTGTTCGGTCTCCACAACGTCCTGGCGCTTAGCAGTATAACGTGATTTTTTGCCACCCCACTCTCTTCCCTCTACTCACTGGACGCCAGACACCTCCTCAAACCACGATAAGTACTAATCAACAGATTGCTGTGCCAGCGAGCATAACAACACGAATAGAAGGAGACCAGCTGTAATAACAATGGTTAAACAGGCACTATATCCCTTAAGATTTGGGATCTAATTTTGCGTCATAGACGAAATTATAGGAGCTGCGACCAAAAGCCAGAAGATGCCTTTAGGACTAAGGAAAAGACGTTCGGAGAATAGTCGTTCCCCTACCCTCAGTGGGTTGGTGAAGTGTATATGCGGATAACTGAGGAAGAAAGAAGTATTTAATTCAATCCACGAAACGCTACATATGGCACTAGAAATCCTCAAAGATAAAATAACGTAAAATAATATAGTACTCTTAGAGAAAACGAACTCACGGAGTCTATTGAAGTACGTAACAAACCTACGTAACAAACCTCTCGGCCCTTCAATACCAAGAAAAATAATAATAAAATGAAGACAATATTAATGATATTAATGTGACTTCAACAACGGCGCCTCAGCTGTCGTCTGGAAGATTGCGTGCCTTTCCGGCCTCAACACCGGAGGGGGGAGGATGTATTAAGTGAGTTTATTGGTAAACTTCTGGAGAGTTGTGCGTCTTCTCTTCCCAAATGCGACTCGTAGCTCCTCTCGACTTCCTGAATTATACATTCTCTTCTCGTGTTTTTGAGAAGAACACCTTCTGATGGATTAATGATAAGCTTAGTTAGCCATAACATTGCCTTGTTAACTACATAATTACAATTGCGTTATTGCAAATATTTCTCTCTCTCTCTCTCTCTCTCTCTCTCTCTCTCTCTCTCTATATATATATATATATATATATATATATATATATATATATATATATATATATATATATATATATATACATATATATATATATATATATATATATATATATATATATATATATATATATATATATATATATATATATATATGTTTATATATTTGGGTACAAGTTTTTCTTTTAAACAGGCTTTATTAAAGATCTTATGATCACTTTCTTCACTAATTCAGATAAGTTAAAAATGAGTGGAGAAACATCAAAAGAGGTTTAAAAAACGGACTGATCTCATAAGTTAAAAGAGACTAAAAATTTTGTCCATCTTCGGGGCGGTTTTTCTCCCTGTCTATGCGGAGGACGGACTAATGGAACTTTGTTTCAAGGGGAGAGGGAGAGGGAACGGCTGAAAGCCCTCCTCACCTCTGTCCATCATTGAACGCGTGTTTCCCTCATAAGGTAAAAGTGGATGTTATGTTTGCTTGGATGACCAATTAGCAAAGACGGTAAGCACACCTGTGGCCTGCGGTGCTTGTTCGCTTCACTCAAAAATTTGACAGAGAAAACGGTTTTTTCTTCACAACACATTCAAAATTAGTGTGCAAGAAAAAACATTTAACAGTTTTTTCAATGCACAGACGGATATACACACAGACACGCTAGGAACATTATAATAAGATAGATATATAGGCGACGAGAGAAAGATTTTTGGTCATTCCAATATTTAGATATTAAGCTAAGTTGAGCGGAGTTTTTATGTTAGTATTCCAATGTCCCTTTCGCTTACCTTTAAAACTCTGGTTTCTTATCTCATGTTTTCATTCACCACAGGCCTTGGATTTGCTCTTTTCTTGTCTGTAATGTGGATAGTCAGCTTCTAAATTGTGAGCGTATAAGATGTAGTATAAAATCCATTGATTAACTCCTATACTCATTACATATTTTATTTGATTGAATGAAGATTTGTGTGATATGTATATATATATATATATATATATATATATATATATATATATATATATATATATATATATATATATTACCGATCAAATTACGCGAAGGATTTTCCTTTATTATGTTAGGGTCAGCTACGTGCTCTTTTCAAGCCCCATCATTAATTCGATATTTTATTGTTTCAAATAGTATTTTGTTGGCTTTGCTATTGCTATATGGCATGGTGCGTTGTTGTGCATAAATAATGCTGGCAGCTTCAGAGATGCGTGAAAAGGCCTCTGTTCACTGAGCGTATGCGAGAACAACATTGAGAGCGTTGTCTTCGCCCGCTCAACGAGTTGAAGAGTCATTGCAGTCGAATTCTAATTTTTCTGATGAACATCTTTCACGGTCGATCCGGTATCCAACAAGCAGAAAAAACTCGTGGTAAGCTTCGACCAGGACGTCACGGTCGTCGGTTACGTGTCATTTGACAAGCAGGCGTCCTTGATGCTAGCCATCGTAGCCTTGAAAAGAAAGAAAATGCCAGCGGTGTGGTTCGTGGCAGGTTTGATGATCACCTCGTCCGATTAAAGGAACAATGTCAAAGAGAGAGAGAGAGAGAGAGATTCACGCGGGAAAAGAGGTCTAAGGGGGTATATAACGAGTCTTCAACCGGGGTCTTTCAATAACCCTCCGGGACGATAAGGAAGCAAGACCCTAAATCAGCGAGAGGGCACTAAGCCCTTGCCCGTCGCGCCTTAAAGAAGAGTATGACCATCTTTTGACGGCAAACAAAATCGCTTCCGGCGAAGTCGTATATGCTTTCCAACGCGGAAACGAGCAAATTAGTATTCAACTAGGAGACAGGCACTGTTCACATAGTATTCAAACAGATATCAAGAAGATTCATTGGAACCAGCCAAAGGACACAACGCACCACTTCACAAGAGACTTTCTGGTACCCCAAGGCCTCGCAGGCAAGAAACCGGTTGTTCAGAACTACAGTAGTCAAGCACGTAAGGACTCATTCTGGAATAACGCGCTTCGCTCGGGGCCTTGCAAGGATACTCCCTCGAAAAATTACTCGAGCTTCACCCCCATCCCCGCTCCGCTCTTGGAAATTTGTAAGCCTCTTATATTTTTCTCTATTACCGTCAAAGAAACGTGACGCTTTCCGACTACGAAGCCTGACCACATCATCTCCTCCCGTTTTCTTTCGGGTAATAATTGCGGTACTCATAGCTCATGCCGAAGCATCCATTGTAAATTAATTCCACTTCTGCTGAACTATTAGTTTTCCCCTAGTGTATAAATTATTGTTAATTCTGTAAATTGTTTGTATTATAATAAAAATTATATTTTGGTTTCCCTTGTTTAAATCCAAGAGCCACATAAAAAGCCATTGATCTATTTTCTAAGTCGGCCAACGGCAGAAAACGCACTCGAATATCCCCTGTACTTAAAATGGGCTTCCTTCCTGTCTAGGGAAGGCAAGCGAAGGTTAGTAAAGCCTACCTGACCTACGACAGACATCCTTGCTACGAATATCCTTCTCTGGCTAAGAAATATCAAAAAAGGAGGATTACTTCTCTTAGCGTGACGGTGCCACGGCTCACACAACTAAGACCGTGCAAAAGTGGTTGAGAGTCAAACATGAACTCGAGGGCAAAAGACTTTTGGCCGCCGCTGACTCCCGATTTCATCCCTCTTAACTACAGCATGTACAAGTATGTTGAGAGTAAGTTTTGCCATGTGCGCCACAGCAACGTTTACCATGCTTATTTACCAACGCTTATTATGCATTTTTCAAGTAAGTTATCCTTACTTATTATAACTGTATACTCTGTATTTCTAATTATAGAATATTTCACGAAGATGATCGTGTTAGCTCAAAACGTAAAAAATTACGGCACAATTATTGCGAGTCGGAGGATATAGATATTCTATTTTTTGCTGAACAGTAGAGGGGTGGAGGGGAGGGGGCTGAAACAAACAATCCTGATTAGAGGAAGAGGATGAGGACAGGCATTTATCTCTTCCTTACACTGAGTACATGGAAAGGATTAGTTCAACGTCTCGAGCTGGATGGGAATTAAGAGAGGAGACGGCGCGCGAAAATTTAAGTTACGTTCTATCTCAATCCCTATTATTCATGTGGAGCGAGCTACTAATGCCTTGAAGTTATTAATTCTCATTGTTGTGTTATAATTATACACACTTTCCTGGATTCTACGCCATCTGATGTAGTGGTCCACTAAACACTTCACCGAAAAATGATTTGTGCGTCAGAGTATCGGCCCCATTTTTGTGTAATGGCATGTTTTAGGGGGATGTTAAGACGCAGTTTATTTTCCTAAACCATTACGAGCAGTTTGTTACCGGCTGTCCATGGTGTTGCGGGCTGGCTTTTGAACACTGGTTAATGGTCATAGAGATTTGGAGGAAGCGTATTTTCTCCTTGCTATTTGATATTTTATATTATTGGATACGTGTTTAGGTCAAAGTTAATGCTTTTACTTTTATCCATTGTATAAATTGATCTTGTTGTCGTCATTTTATAGTTGAGAATAGTCTAAAGATATCTTTGTAGTTTCGGCGTCTGTGCACCAGTTTCCAACCAACATAATAGATACCTAAAATAATATATATATATATATATATATATATATATATATATATATATATGGCACGTAAGATAGTTGAGGACATATGTTATTTTTACTACAAACCATATGTTTAAACGAAAAATAAAGAAGCATGCAGTTATCATGGTTATAGAGGCTGAAGATAGCATTTTAGAAATAGCATGATTTTTAAAAGTCGGTAGATCCTTTGTCTACAAAGTTTGCAAGAGTTAGAGCCTAAAGATGGTTAGACCATGGATCGACAATGTACGCTAAGGAAGGACTTATATGTTTCAACAAGACTCAGCACTATCACACAAAGCGCAAGCAACGCTGGAATGGATAGCATAAAATTTCATGATCACATAACCCCTAACATTTGGTCCCCTAGCCCACAAGATCTCAATCCAGTGCACTACTATGTATGTAGCGTAGTTAAGAAAGAGGTTAATGACCACCCTTATAACACTAAAAAATCTCTAAGAGGCTCCATAGTCAGAGTAATGTCCAAAATGAACAAGAACCACTTGATCTTAGCATGTAAGCGATTCAGACATAGCATACAAGTGGTTATCGAAGCTTAAAGTGACTTTAATAAATAAAATACAAAACCATGTTTATTCTTATCTACACAACTTTTTCAGCAAACCGACGTATTAACTGTTTCTAAGTCATTTTTGTGTATGTGAGAATATATCCTCAAATATCTTGCGCACCCTGTATATATATATATATATATATATTTATATATTTATATATATATATATATATATATATATATATATATATATATATATATATATATATATATATATATATATATATATATATATATATATATATATATATATATATATATATATATATATATATATATATATATATATATATATATATATATATATATATATATATATATATATATATATATATATATATATATATATATATATATATATATATATATATATATATATATATATATATATATATATATATATATATATATATATATATATATGTGTGTGTGTGTGTGTATCTAATTCTAAATGGTTCATGGCAGATATTATGAAATCGTGTGAATGATGAGTGCCTTGGTAACCGTGTTATCCTTTCTTTTTTTTAAGAGCAATAATTCCAACCCCCCCTCTTATTTTTTCTTTGTGTTATTTTCTTTGGTCTCTTGTAGTATATTTTCCTTTATTGAATATTCATAGCTTGCTCGAACGAAGCGACTTGTTTCCAAAATTAATTTTCACATTCACGTCCATATTAAGTTCTAAAGGCCACTATTAGAAGTTTAAATTTATGCGTGCTTTGTTGACGAAGCAATAAAGAGTTCAAGAAAAATGTTGAACAGTGTATGATACACCCCTGCCTCACCCTAACTTCAAGACAAAACCATTCTTTCAGTAAGCCGCCCACCATCACTGTGCACACTGTATTGTCATGCAAACTTTTAATTATCTACATTATCTTCCTGCTGATACTAAGATCATCCAAGAATTTCCAAAGAGTCTCTCTCCAAACTATATCAAACGCTGGTTTAAAATCTATGAAATAAAAATGCACTTGCATCGGATGTTTTCCGGCTTTCTTCAAAACCTGTCTGGCAATAAATATTAAATCAATGGTACCTTCTCTGGGCTGGAAACCATATTGCATTTCTCCTAGGACTTCTTCTCTTTGGGCATTTATCTTCTTTAGAATGAACTTGCAGAAAACTTTACACGAGACAGAATTCCATGAAATGGCTCTTTATTTCTTGGGGTTTAACCGAGAAATATATAATAATAAATATTTTTAGTAATTTTTAATTTAAATGGTTATCAATGAGACCGGAAAATGAGGATGTAAGAGAAAAATATAGAAAGCCTAATAGAGAAGTAACGAGCGGTGGGAAATTTAGTAAAAAGAGACTGCTACATGAGAAGATTTATCAATTGTAGAGGTAATTTAGACAATTTAACAGCAATAACCTGGTTAAAGCTGTAAGGGAGCTGGAAGGAAAACCCTACCGAGCTCTGCTAAGCATCGACTATGTAAATGGAAGGGTACTATGCAACAAAAAGTTTTTTCTGAAACATTGGAAAGAGCATTTCTCCCATCACCTTAAAACTAGATTCACGTGTGAAGAGAATGCTTTAGATAAGTGAAACAGGGAGAAGAATTTGAGTTTGCTGCACCGGTTGTTAAAGAATATGAGAGGCAATTAAAGATATGAAAAAAAGAAAGCTCCAGGATATGACTAAATAATTGCAGAAGTTCTAAAGATGGATGGTGTGACGATGGTGGAGACTGTTCACCATATCTTTCACATGATATGGAAGGAGGAGAGTACACCTAAGGACTAATCAAGGCTGCTGATCAATCCTGTATTCTAAAAAGGAGACAGGTTAAACCCCGAGAAATACAAAGCCATTTCATGGAATTCTGTCTCGTGTAAAGTTTTGTGCAAGTTCATTCTAAAGAAGATAAATGCCCAGAGAGAAGAAGTCCTAGGAGAAATGCAATATGGTTTCCGGCCCAGAGAAGGTACCATTAATTTAATATTTATTGCCAGACAGGTTTTGAAGAAAGCCGGAAAACATCAGATGCAAGTGCATTTTTATTTCATAGATTTTAAACAAGTATTTGATACAGTTTGGAGAGAGAAACTTTTGTAATTCTTGGATGATCTTAGTATCAGCAGGAAGATAATGCAGATAATTAAAAGTATGTATGAAAGTACAGAGTGTGCAGTTATGGTGGGCGGCTCACTGACAAAAATGTTCTGCGTCGAAGTTGGGGTGAAGCAGAGGTGTAACATACACTGTTCAACATTTTACTGCAGTTTTTATTGAAAGAACCTAATAGCCTGGATCACACTGTCGCTAAATGTGAGGTATGCTGATCATACCACCTTGTTGGCAACCACATTTGACAAATTAAACATGCCAATGTAACAACTAGATATGGCATGCAAGAAGTGGGAGCTCAAGATCAACGGCAACAAGTGTAATGTATTGTCACCAGCTGATGGAAATATCCGGAAATCGGGTCAATGTGGTGGAGAAGGTAGATCAATTTGTTTATCTAGGTAGAGTTATCCCAGGATCGTCAGACGATGTAAGAAGGAGAATAGCCATCGCTGGTATGGAATTTGAGAAGCTGAAAGACACTGTGTGGTCCAAAAGAGATATGCCACAGAAGTTGAAAATAAGATTATATAAATGTTTAATAGGTCCCATTGGCCTCTATGCTTCGGAAAAAGTGACTTTGCTCACTGAAGATGAGAGGATACTGAATACCTTTGAAAGGAGGTTGCTCAGGAGTACCATCGGAACCAAATCGAGACATAGAAGGACAAATGTTAGTGAACGAGAGGCGGTCAATAAGTTTTGCGAATCGGTAGGGCAAAACGGAGGAAGGTGGTTGCCTGTTGTGGGAGGTGTTAGGACAAGTTATGACAAGTCAGGAACTGTAGCCGCACGATCCTGCCTCGTCTATTTAAGAAGCAGTAGCTGATCGCAGATCGTCAGTCACAAATTTTTCAACAATGGAGAAGGTTGAGCACCGCGCAGTGATCAAATATTTGACCAAGGAAGGCAAGAATGCAAAAGAGATCCATGAACGTATTGCTCGCTGGGATAGATAGTTCTCATGGTCGTGAGTCCGTGGAAGATGACCCCCGTCCAGGACGCCCGTTAGACGTGACCAACGAGAACAATGTGGCCCGTGTGGAGAGGATGATCCTTGAAAATCGACGGGTAAAGGTCGAAGAAATCTAACGAGAACTTGGAATATCACATAGAAGTGTTATCAACATTATCCACGACAATTTGGCTATGGCTAAGGTCTCTGCCCGTTGGGTCCCTAGAAACCTCACGCCCCATGATCGACTTCAACGTCGTCAAAGTCCACAAGGCCAGAGTTGCACAAACTGCCCTGCGCGAGTGCGGGTTCGAGTAGCTCAACCATCCCTTCAAGAGTCCAGATCCGGCCCCTAGCGCCTACCTTTTATTCCGCCAGCTCAAGGCTGCACTGCGTGGACGCCAGTTTGGGACGATGAAGATGTCCAGCTCGCCGTCTAGGAGAGTATTGAATAGCAGTCGGGGGATTTCTGGTTGTCGGGAATTCGAAGCCTTAGGGACAAGTGGCGCAAGTGCATTGAAGTCGAGGGTAGTTAGATTGAAAAATAATAAAACACTTTTCCTTATATCTCGTTTCCTTATATCCGAATTGAAAAACTTATTGAACGCCCCTCGTATGTGGAGAAGACCATTACGGAAGTAATCAGAAGGAAGAAAATCAAGAGGTTTGGACATGTATGAGAAGACCGCCAGAAAGCTAAGTATTACAAGCCTATACAGAGAGCTTTCCAGGTAGGAGACCAAAAGGTAGACTACCCATGAGATGGGGGGACCAGTTTCCTGTGGATGTTGGGTTGCCTTTGAACGAGTGTAAACAGCTGGTTCGGAACAGTGTGTACGGGAGGAAGGGGGGATAGAGTCGTAATGACCTGCTCCCTTAAGTCAAGTTACTGACCATATAGAAGGAAGATAGTTACTTGAAAGGAACTCGTTTTTATTTACTCCATAAACAAGATAAAACAGAGAACACAAGGATTTTTATCGTTATTAATTTGGTCTTTTTGCTTATGGTAGGATAAATATCCTAGGAGTCATTTAACTTTCTCCAGCTCTCAGTATTGAGGATTGAAGAATCTTTTCACACTCCTTATCCTATCCTTTTCCACTATTCCTAAACTTTTTATTCAGTCATCCTTCACCCTCAAACACTTGTCAGTTTGTTTGTTTTATGCACTGAAAATACGCTCGTTGGTTGCACCGGTTTTATTTTTTTTACATATATAAAATATAAGGTGAAATAATTGGATGGAATAAGAAATACAAACATTAGTCTAATAGTTTGCCTTAATATCTATTTTTCACATTTTGGCGAAACCTAACAATAATTAAATTCGGGTTGCCTATTAGCTTTTTAATATATTATTTTTTTTAATTTATCGTGACAGAATTCTTGGGCATAATAAAAATCTTTAATAGTTCAGTCATTACTTTGTTTATAATGGGACCTTTATGTTTTTTATTAGAATTCGTAAGGGAAAAGGTTAAATGAATAAACTAAGCATTGAGAGAAAATGAGAATTTTTTTCCAAAATTGTTTGGTTTACAAACTGCAAAGTTTCTCGTCTGCAGTTCCATTTTAGACAAACATTGTAGTAAAGTTATCGCAACTTGGAGAAAAGTTCGTTAATAACATCACAAGTTCCGTAAACTTTAAATAGTTTAAGAATTCTATACCAATTTGGTCTTTTGTAGTATATTTCCCAAGTTATTTCCAAGCTGCCACCTATCTAATTTGGAATGGACCTTCTCATTTGTGGTCGTTGCTAATTAAATGTAATGTTTTAATATAAAAAGGAATCATTTGATTAACTTATAAATGTAATTATTAACAGAGACTGCTAATAATAGTACTCGTGAGTTATAAGGAAAACTGCAATGCACGCAGTGATGGTGGGCAGTTAGTATAGCATTGATGCACTGTAGAGGTGGCTCCTTATTGCTAGACCAACCGCACAGCACACGTGAGTTAGTTTTCGCTTGTTGGATTGAAAAAGCGACAAGCAGGATCCCTAGTGATTCTCAGGCTTGATTGAAGCTCGTTCGAAGGTACACTAAAGAGAGGTGTGGCGTTTAGTTGTGTTTGTTTTATTTGATGATTGTTTGATGATTTATTTAATGTGTGACGAAAGTTAGGTTAGGTTGGGTTTATTGCTTTGAATAGGCGATTATGAGTAGGTGGTTCTATTGTGTTTCTTAGGTTAGTTTGTCTTGGTTTGCTCTATTTGTATAATTATTTGGTTAATATTTAGTACACAGACTCCTTGATAACTAGAATTGCATTATATATTATTTTGAAGGGAAATTTTATCTGAATTAAAATATGATGCAAACATTTTATATTACTCAAAATTAAAAGAAAAACAAAGAACATTATAGCGGCTAATGACATCTGGCAATCCTCTTTGAATTCAAACTTAATTATTGGCTTTCAAATTGTGTATACTACTAGATGATTAAGATTAGCAGGATGTGGGGATGCAGACTACTAGGGGTAGGGGATACTCATCCGCGTCTACCATTTGATTAGTCTTACCTGGGTGTATCGCAATAGCACCTCTTTCCTCCTTCCTTGTCAACTCATTTGACTCACTTCTCTTAGTAGGTAGTTCCTCAGGTACACCTGCTCGTACCTCTACTCTACCTTCTTCTTCTTCCCTGATAACCCCATTTGGCTGGGTTCTCCTCGTAGGTTCTTCCTTAGATACACATGCTGGTACCTCGTCCCTACTTCCTACTTCTTCCATCGTTACCCCATTTGGCTGGGTTTCCCTCGATGGTCCTTTCTTAGGCCAAGGCCGGGCTACAATTTCCTCTGCCTCTATGAGATTTTCGATAGGTGCTCTTTCGAGTGCGAGCAATCTTTCCTTTTCTTCTCTCTCTTCTCTTTCAGCTTGAGCACGTTCTTTTTCCCTCTTCATTCTCCTTTCCTCAGCCTCTTTTTCTGCTTTCGCTATTTCATTTTCCTGTCAGGTTCCTCTTTCTTCATCTTGCAGGTTTATCTTTTTTTTTCGTTTATCATCTTCTCGTTTTATCTTTATTCTCCTTTGCTAATCTTCCCTTTCTATCCTTATTCCGAATTCTTGTGCTTCTCTTTTTCACAGTATTATTCTTTCGCTGGTTTTACTTCCTCTCAGCATTCTTCTTTCCTCTATTTTTATTTTCCACTCTATTCGGGATTCTTTACTCTTCCGGTTCATCTGTATTTCTATATTTTCCCTTTATCTATCAAACTCTATTATTTCTTCTTCTTCTTCTCTTTGTATTCTCAATTCTTCAAGGATGTAGGCATCCATATCTTCGCCTTCAAATCCCAGAATTTTGGCTTGTCTGTAAAATCTTTCGACCGGATCCATTTTATGTTGGTCCGTCAAATTTTCCTTACTATACTCTCAGGTAATTATGCCACCATTCACCAGGTAGCGCTCAGCATAACTTACCCTTAATCCCACTACTATGTTGATTGAAATACCACTCCCAACAACGAATTTACCACTTGACCTACCAATTACCTTAAGATTGTTACGACCCCTAACTCTACCAATTTTCCTCTCGTCAATTATTCTCTTATTCCTGATATTCCTTTACGTGTTGGCTCTTTCTTAATTAGACACTGCTGGGTTCTTTCTAATAGCAACCCCACACCTGACACCACTTTTATTTATGTCATAGAATTCCCCTACTTTTTGTTCTATACTAAGAGTGCTAAGAGTGTCTAATATATCGATATTATAAGAAAATCTTAACGAACAGAGCCGTTACGAAACACGTAACGATATAAAAGAAACGCCCACTAATTCACAAAATAAACTTATATTTTACCTTTATCAATTGAATACATAACATTTATACATTAACTACATCAATACTCTCAATATTATCCTCAACAAGAATTAATTAAACTAGTTTACCTACAAAAATTGGTAAACGTTTTCTCTACACACAACAATAATATAAGAATTAGGCTTACGGACTCATGTGGAGTTTAAAGGCCTCAGAAATGTTATTGACTCTCGACGCGTGCCGCCGGCCAGATGTAGATGAGCGAGATCACACGTTTTTTTTGGCGAGGGTGACAGCTGGGGGGTCCACACGTTCTTCCGGGGACGGTGGGTCTTCAAGGAAGAGAACCAATACGGTGCTTCATGCAATACCTAGGCAGTCGTGCTCTCTCTGGCGAGAGTGAGTCAAACTTGGTTCTTAAATTAAGGTTACTTGGAGTGCGGTGTGACCACCGAGTAACGTGCTCGAGGAGGAGCTTTTCTCCTTAGTTACTTATTTCCTTATGGACGAGGACTGAACTACGGGATGGTCTTCTCCAAGGGCAAGGATAACGTAGGGGAGTTTCTCTAGGTAGAATAAGTTCCTTGAAGTTCGGTGTGGCCACCGAGTAACGGGCTCGAGGGTGGAGCCTTTTCCTTCTTCTTTTCTTAATTCCTCAAGGACGAGGAATACCCCTGGTGTTTAAGGTGCACCAGGATATGAGGAGTCTCTTTAGCGAGAGTAGGTTAAACTTAATAAAGTTAACTTATCGTTTGGTTTGATAACCAGGGACTAAGCTCGAGGATGAGCTTCTTCTTAGCCCCTCAAGGTAGGTAGCCCTGCCTCTCTTGCAGGGTTCTTCTTGGTTTTGCGAGCCAAGTACTCTACCTCTCCAGTCTCAGTAGCTAGGTTTTAGATCCGAGGACTTTTTTACCTAAAGACTGACGTATACTACCCTGATTTTCCTCAGAATTCCTCATTTATACCTCGTCACCCCACTGGGGGAGTTGTAAGGGTGGGAGGGGCTTGAGGACGGCCCCAGGCGAGTTCTTTTGGCGAACGGTTTTTCCCATGAAGTCAAACATCGGCTCCTCGTTAGTCTTCGAGATTGGGAAAAACCCGTCTCCAATTCTTATTCGACGTGAAACTTGATCTCACTCTCCTGGGGGAGATCTTACATTTTGACCATTAGCGTCTTTCATGGCACCGAGTAGTGCCATACTGCGGTTAAGCACTAAACCAGCCGATGCCTTCGACGGATATCTTTGCAGTAACCGCCTTGTGACTGCACCAAGAGTGAACGGGGGGGGGAGGGGTGAAGTGACCATTTCCCTCCCCCCCCTTCCATCGAAGAACTTAATGGGGAGGGGAGATGCTCCTGGGAACTCAAAACAACTTACTCAACCTAGTCGAGATTAGCAAAGTTGTATTTCTTGAGCCCTCTCATACATTAAGTTTCCTTACACATGTACGCTCTCGCACGCGTTAACATAGGCAATGTGTCGAACTAGACATACTCGATTTACAATTTTACATAAAATTAAAAAACCTTAATTCGTCGATTAGCCACAAAAACAACAACAACACAAGCTACTTTCTTATATTTCTAAGTTTTTGAGAACTTAAATCCTCCCGATAAATATTAACACGTACAACAAATGAAAGCATGGTTTCACGCTTATTAGGTACTGAAATAACCCTAAATGGTTTTTCGTCTTCGCCTATAGAGCAGCTGTACTTTATCGGCCCATTTGATGTAGCTAACCCTAAAATGTTGCTCTAATACAAATATTTTACCGTGCCTGAGTCGGCCGTTCGGGTTATTGAGTCTACCCCAGTATGTTACTAAATGGTAGCGGTATTTCAACCTACTCGACTTACCTATATTATGGTACTTGACTACCTTTAAATTGAACATTAAGGCTAGAGCGGCCTGTTGCAGCGGGGCAGAATTGATAAGAACTTGAGTCCCATAGCTCTCCTTTAACCAGGTACACGGGAAGATCGTGTCTGGGTTCGATCTTTTGGAATCGAAAAAAACTTTTCCCTGCGAGGTCGTTAATGGGCGTGGCGCTCACTACGACTTGGCGATTTAGCGGTAACTCCGTGGACGTTCCGTTTGGGGAGGAGACTACTAGGGGTAGGGGATACTCATCCGCGTCTACCATTTGATTAGTCTTACCTAGGTGTATCGCAATAGCACCTCTTTCCTCCTGCCTTGTCAACTCATTTGACTCACTTCTCTTAGTAGGTAGTTCCTCAGGTACACCTGCTTGTACCTCTACTCTACCTTCTTCTTCTTCCCTGATAACCCCATTTGGCTGGGTTCTCCTCGTAGGTTCTTCCTTAGGTACACATGCTGGTACCTCGTCCCTACTTCCTACTTCTTCCATCGTTACCCCATTTGGCTGGGTTTCCCTCGATGGTCCTTTCTTAGGCCAAGGCCTGGCTACAATTTCCTCGGCCTCTATGAGATTCTCGATAGGTACTCTTTCGAATGCGAGCAATCTTTCCTTTTCTTCTCTCTTATCTCTTTCAGCTTGAGCACGTTCTTTTTCCCTCTTCATTCTCCTTTCCTCAGCCTCTTTTTCTGCTTTCGCTATTTCATTTTTCCGTCTGGTTCTTCTTTCTTCATCTTCCAGGTTTATCTTTATTTTTCGTTCATCATCTTCTCGTTTTATCTTTATTCTCCTTTGCTAATCTTCCCTTTCTATCCTTATTCCGAATTCTTGTGCTTCTCTTTTTCACAGTATTATTCTTTCGCTGGTTTTACTTCCTCTCAGCATTCTTCTTTCCTCTATTTTTATTTTCCACTCTATTCGGGATTCTTTACTTTTTCGGTTCATCTGTATTTCTATATTTTCCCTTTATCTATCAAACTCTATTATTTCTTCTTCTTCTTCTCTTTGTATTCTCAATTCTTCAAGGATGTAGGCATCCATATCCTCGCCTTCAAATCCCAGAATTTTGGCTTGTTGGTAAAATCTTTCGACCGGATCCATTATGTGTTGGTCCGTCAACTTTCCTTACTATACTCTCAGGTAATTATGCCACCACTCACCAGGTAGCGCTCAGCATAACTTACCCTTAATCCCACTACTATGTTGATTGAAATACCACTCCCGACAACGAATTCACTACTTGACCTACCAATTACCTTAAGATTGTTACGACCCCTAACTCTACCAATTTTCCTCTCGTCAATTATTCTCTTATTCCTGATATTCCTTTACGTGTTGGCTCTTTCTTAATTAGACACTGCTGGGTTCTTTCTAATAGCAACCCCACACCTTACACCACTTTTATTTATGTCATAGAATTCCCCTACTTTTTGTTCTATACTAAGAGTGCTAAGAGTGTCTAATATATTGATATTATAAGAAAATCTTAACGAACAGAGTCGTTACGAAACACGTAAGGATATAAAAGAAACGCCCACTAATTTACAAGATAAACTTATATTTTACCTTTATTAATTGAATACATAACATTTATACATTAACTACAGCAATACTCTGAATATTATCCTAAACAAGAATTAATTAAATTAGTTTACCCACAAAAATTGGTTAACGTTTTCTCTACACACAACAATAATATAAGAATTAGGCTTACGGATTTATGTGGAGTTTAAAGGCCTCAGAAATGTTATTGACTCTCGACGCGTGCCGCCGGCCAGATGTAGATGAGCGAGATCACACGGTTGTTTTGGCGATGGTCGCAGATGGGGGGTCCACACGTTCTTCCGGGGACGGGGGAGTCTTCAAGGAAGAGAACCAATACGGTGCTTTATGCAACAACAAGGCAGTTGTCGTCTCTCTGGCGAGAGTGAGTCGAACTTGGTTCTTAAATTAAGTTAACTTGGAGTGCGGTGTGATCACCGAGTAACGAGCTTTAGGAGGAGCTTTTCTCCTTCGTTACTTATTTCCTTATGGACGAGGATTGAACTCGGGGAGGGTCTTCTTCAAGGGCGAGGATAATGGAGGGGGAGTTTTTCTGGCGAGAATAAGTTACTTAAAGTTTTGTGTGGCCACCGAGTAACGAGCTCGAGGGGGGAGCCTTTTCCTTCTTTTTTTCTTAATTCCTCAAGGGCGAGGAATACCCCTGGTGTTTAAGGTGCACCAGGATATGAGGAATCTCTCTGGCGAGAGTAAGTTGAACTTACCAAAGTTAACTTATCGTTTGGTTTGATAACCAGGGACCTAGCTCAAGGATGAGCTTCTTCTTAGCCCCTCAAGGTAGCTAGCCCTGCCTCTCTTGAAGGGTACTTCTTGGTCTGGCGAGCCAAGTACTCTACTTCTTCAGTCTCAGTAGCTTAGTTTTGGATCCGAGGACTTCGTCACCTAGAGACTGACGTATACTACCCTGATTTTCCTCAGAGTTCCTCATTTATACCTCGTCACCCTACTGGGGGAGTGCTAAAGGTGGGAGGGGCCCAGGCGAGTTCTTTTAGGCCACGGTTTTTTCATGAAGTCAAACATCGGCTCCTCGTTAGCCTTCGAGATTGGGAGAAACCTGTCTCCAATTCTTATTCGACGTAAAACTGGATCTCACTCTCCTGGGGGAGATCTTACATTTTGACCATTAGGGTCTTTCATGGCACCGAGTAGTGCTACTCCGCGGTTAAGCACTAAACCTGCCGATGCCTTCGACGGATGTCTTTGCGGTAACCACCTTGTGACTGCACCAAGAGTGAACGGGGGGGAGGGTGAAGTGACCATTCCCTTACACCTCCAAATTTACCATGTAAAGATCATCCCTTGCAAAGTTACACTAGTAAAGCTAATCCCTCCCAAAATTACACTAGTACAGCTAATCCCTCCCAAGGATAAAGCAAAACAAAATTATTTAGTAACATATTTGTTAGAAAGTTTACTTTAAAACAATTAAAAATTCTAAACTTTGTAGAATTCTAGAAATTAAATTTTGATAACTCAATTAAAACGGTATTGCCTAGCAATCTTATCGCAAAAATCAGCGAAAACATTGTATTTATGTCTTTCAAGCCACATAAATTCCTGTAGATAAGAGTTTAGCATTTCTCTCTTACATCCTCTTATGCGTTCAATTCTTAGTTTATGCTTATTCCAGTAACTTTAAAATGACGATGTCATAACCTCGTATATCTCCCATTTTACCAAGTAAAGGTCATCATCCCTTACCCAATTAACGAAGTAAAGTTATTCTCTCCTTCTTGTCTTAGGAGGGATTATCTTTACTTGATCAGCGATACTTCTAAATCCCAAAGATAATTGGGCAAGAAGGTGCCATCTCTAAGCGCCATGAGATTACGTATAAACGTGTACGTACCTAGATTACATATGTTCCTAAATAGCTTCCTGAGTGGCATCGACTATTGCTGACATTGCAGTATTAGAAAGCTTTCAGGTTTGAACAATCAAATTAATTTCTGAATTTAGCCAGAATCTACAAAGACACACTGAAACACCTCAATTTACTTTTCATAGAAGATCAGTATCTAAGCGTCACCTTATTGAATTAAATCTCTAAAATACCTTCCCGAATCACCCATAATGATAACAATAATAATAGTTTATTGAATTCAATGTCAGATACGGTTAATATATATTACAATAAAAATTATGAAATTAGTGTGTTACAAGCAGTTCGGTAGAAATCTGATACGATAAAAATTGGAAGTTTTTAGCATAAATTGTTGACTAAGAGAAACAATTATTATTAGGTCAACCAGTGCAACGTCTGGTAAAACTCTAAACAACTTTACGTTGATGTGAACTAAATATTAGTGATTCTACGGACTTGGATTTGATCAATCTTATTGAGAAAAATCTTTTTAGGTATTCTAACAAAGTTTTAGAAAACCAAGAGAAATTGGAGTTAGTTTGAGTTATTTTAATGTATGACATATTATGATAATAAATTCCTGAAATGCCTCTCACATGTTAACGTCCAAACGGAATCCATATTCATGAGGATATAAGATTTTATTGTCAGGAAGTAATGCTTAAATTTTCGAGTATTTCATAAACTTGGATAACGGTAGAAAACCTATAATTTCACGGAAAACTACTACTGCATGAATGATTTCAAGGTTGTATTGTCCTGAGCAAGTTTTAAGCAGGAAGAAGTATAGGAGGTGATAAACATTCATTGAAAAGGAAGAATCTGTTACTAGAGAAGTAATATCAGCAGTAAGTTTGTATACGAAGTTAAGAAAAGAATTTAGAAAAGCAGTGGTCGATGTTAAAATGTTTCAGAATAATTCAGTATTGTTAAAAATTAAGAAGGAATTATTGTCTCTGTCAAGTAGGAATCTAATCCGAGATATAAGTTGGTTAAATGCAGGTAGTGGCTATGCTACTAAAGTAACAGTTAAAAGCCTTTGCTTTCTCATAAAATTTGTCAAAAGGTTTATCGTTGTAGATAAGCTCAGAGATTGATCGTTTGCCCTAAGTGTTAGTTAATATTTTATGCAATACTTTCTTTGATCAGTCTTTCAGTAAAGGTAAACTTAATTTTATGGTAGAAATAAATTATTTTAACACTGCGTAATATGGACGTTGAATAATGTTTTGTAATTGTTATAGCTAGAAAAGGAAGTATTATCTCCTTTTTACTGGTTAAAAGGTGTATGTTTATTGTTGAAGCCTTTGAGTTGATTTACCACTAGATAGATGGGAATTATATGGAGTAGGGACAAATGGAGTTAAAACTGTAGTCGTCATTTCATTGTATTCATTAAAGAATGCATTGGATTGATCTGTGTAGTAAGAGCTGCATTGAATGACGAGAGCCTCAGGCAGATTGTAAACGTTTGTTTTGACTGTGGTTTGTAGAGGGATGGTACCTAAGAGTGCATATGGTCACTTATGTCAGCTACAATTATTCCAATGGTGTTAGAAAGTTGTCTGCGATAGCTATGAGCGATACCAGATGGGTAAGTAGGAGACAAATGAGAGTAATGAAAGGGAGAGAAAACTGGCCAACAAAAGTTCAATCATTTCATGGTTCTGAAATAAAATGGTCAGTTTCTGAGATAATCGAAGTTGCTGGACTTGAATATAGCATACGTAAGGACGTATCTTGGCTGGTTTTTAAGAACCTGTATATCGGTGAATCTAGATCACGGGATGTGACTTATAGAGTTTTAGTTTAGTTCCATCGATTAAATTTGAATATTTTTTTAATATATTTTGTGCTTTTGTTGCAGATTTATTAATTATATCTTTCCACTTTTTTCTTGAAGCAATTTTCGATCACTTTGTTAGTGGTGAAAGATGAAAGGCCGTCGAGGCGAAAACGATTCTGACCTTTTCTCTTACATCTTTGGATGCTTCATCCCGGAGAGCTTCAAGAGAACCATAGCAAAGGCTGTTCGAGTGAACTACATGAACTACAATGGTTTGTCTGATGAAAACCTATGTAGATAAATGGTAAAGTAATGTGATGAAAGGGGAGATAGTACCGTAAAAAAAACCTTCAAAATGACACGTCTCTGATATATGAGAGAACGGGGACGAATTGCTTAATAGTTTTTTCTTTAAGGTTAAATCAATGATAGAAAATCAGAACTAATTTATCTGCAGAGCAACATAGAAAGAAAATGTATTAGAGAAAAAACTCACCAAACAGCATCTAGGCTTTATGAAGGGGATGAGTCTCACTCAAACAAAATCATACGGAAGTTAACAAAAGCATTTCCTTTCTCTTTATTCTTCTCTTTGCAATCACCCTAACTTAAAATTCCCTAATCTAATTGGCGTGAGATGTAAAGAGCAAGAAAGCTACACTAAAATTATATTAAGTAAAGTTAGGTTAGGTTAGGTTCAGTGCGAAAAGAACAAACTGGAAACATTGCGAAAAATCTCGATAATAATTTAATAGAGCAAATATTCCAAGTTATTTCTAAATTTTGCCCTCTGAATAAAAAAATAATGGTAAAATCTTTAAATTTTTCTTTTTGATGTTTTCATAATTCTAAATATTAAATAGAAGAATATGAAAGAAAAAATCATGGCGAGTATTATCGCGATTGGAGTAGAGGGACAGCCATCAAACAGAAGCTTTATGTGCGGGAAGCAGCTATTCACCAAACCTGGACAAGATTTAAAAGAGACCCCTTTTTTTCCATAATTAATAGCAATGAAGAATTACTCAAATTTATTTTGCAGTTTGTTGCTGAATTACATTTAATACGGACTTCACCAAATTTCGCATGAAATAATTTTATAATCTTGGGGATTAAATAATTGCGAGCTGTCAAAGAAGTGGTAAAGATAGAGCAATGGAAGCCAGGAATTCAACAAACTACAGGAATCGGGAACGGGAGACTACACATAGTTCGGATATGAGTTGCAGAAGGTTAGTGAGTGCTACACCTAATATTCCCTTGCAGACAGGAGCCTCTAAGTAGAAGAAAAGAATGGGTGTGCAGGAGTAATAAATACAGCCATCAATCACCTGAGCTGAGAGGGAGGAGTATTCCCCCTAGATTCAAGGCCCAAACCATGAATGAGAAGAGGAAATTTGCTGGGCTACTAGCCTTGAAAATTTGCCACTGGCAAGAAATATTCGTGAGAAGTGGTGTGTAAGGGGTGTAACGAATAAAAACATAGAGGAAAGATGTTTGGAATAAATAAAATCTGGGTAGATTTACTCTAGTCTGAGACCATCACCAGCACTGAGGTGGGGAGGGTCTTACGCTCCTCAATGTCTTCATAGATAGACGTAACAGAATAAAATGTCCCCATTTTTATTATGTGGTAATTTGTTAGCCATAAAAGCTTGAAGGTAGAAATGAGTATCATTCCAAAGAAGAATATTTAAAATTTTATTAGCTAGTTTACGTAGCCTAGGCTTCCGGCGATAGTCTATCCCAGCATAGGATAGCCTATCTATGGAGATATGAAACAATTCTGTTTTAGGCTCTCAAATATGGCACAATTAACTCTTCTACAGAGCAGGTTTTTAGGGAATTGATGATTCGACATGACTCTATAATCAAATCAATTCGTCATTTTCAAGCAAGTTATGGTATAAGATTAGATAAAAAAACAATCCAGAGAAATTACGCCAGGTGGAATTTACGTAACAAATTTGGCAATTTAAATAAAGAAAATTCCGATCGTAAGAAAAGTGTGAGGATGGAAACGAATCTTGACAAGGTAAGGACTTTAATTGATGCTAATGAAACAAAGTCAGTGTGAAAATTGGCTGCTGAGACACATTTGAAGAGAGAAATTGTGGAAACTAGTGTCAAAAAGAAATCTTAATTTAAAGCCTACAAAAGTCAATGTAAACAATAAATCTAAATGCAGGATAAGCAACGAAGGTTATCATTTAACTTCAGGCTTAAGGAAATGTGCAATGATAAAAAAATAGCATTAAATAACAGAATTTTCAGTGATCAATGTCACGTTTGCCTGAATGGCACGCCAAATAAACACTTTTCAACAACATTTGTGCTTCCGGAAGATGAGAGTATGTTGTGGACTAAGTGGAAATAAGATTTATAGTCCCTATTTCTTTGAGGACCATGAAACAAGACAAGCTCAGTCAATTAATGCTGCCAGATATCTTGACATGCTCAAAACCATTTTCTGCAATCGGATATATCCTGACCAATAGATTCAACAAGATGGCACTACAGCCCATACTACATGTACCACTAAATGGGCTTCCACGGGTACAAACTGGATCCCAATGAAGTGCCAACCTGAACATGATTACCATTGAATACTCCTCCAAAGGGAACCAAGTTGAAACCCATTGAATTGTCATCCCACGGAAACTAACCTGACCTCCATTTATGTAAGTGGCATTTAAAGGAAGCCAAAGTTGGCCACATTAATTTGGACGCTAAAAGGAGTCAATTTGAAGCCCATTTAATTTTCATTCAAAAGGAAGCTAAGCTAAGCCCATTTGAAGTGGCGTTCAAAGGAACCAAATTATTGCCCCTTGATTTAGCTTCCATAGCCAGCAAAACATAACATCAACGAATTGCCAACTTGAATCCCTTTGGTGCATAAATTGTCATCTAAAGGGAGCCAATGGAGCCCCCTTAAATTTGCTTACAAAAATAAGAACCTGAGCCCCATTTAACTGCCTCTGAAGGGAGCAAAACTGTTAGGCATTCAATTGGCCCCTATCAAAATTCAACGTTAACCTCATTTAATTGAAGGGACACAGAACAACATTAAATTGGACGCCAATGACAGTCAATCTCAGCTAAATAAATCGTCCCCCAAAATAGAACCGAAACAAAACTCATTAAATTGGCCTCCAATGAGTGCCAATCGGAACCAAAATGAATTGGCCTGAAGCTGATGTCTAAAAGTAATGTATGAAAGTAATTAGGAGAAGTGATAATTGAAAGTGGTTGTTACAAGTGATGACTCGAACTGTTTGCTGGAAGGAAAGATTTGAATTTATGACTGAGTGGGATAATTAAGAGTGATGGCTGGGATTCAGATTATATAAGTGAAGTAAATTATATGAAGCTGGAGAATTATAGTTAGAAATAATGTCTAATACTTATATTGAAGTGAATGAGAACGGTGAGAAATTGTGCCAGGTTGGCTGGCAAAGGCTGTCGTCATTTTTTTTTATGTTACTTTGGATGTTACTCATTGCTTTTACTTTCTGGCCTTTATTCCTTTTCATCTATATTTATATACTTTTTATGGGGTGTACATTTGCATGCTTTGGTATTTTAAAGCTTGCTTCATTTTATTTTTCTGTAGATCTTTTCGGTGTTTTCTTGAATCTATATACTGCTACTTTTGAATCTCTTTTTTGCAACTCAATGTTCTATTTTTTTCTTCTTGGGTCGGTATTTTACTCTTTAGGATTTCGGTCGGGAAACATTCTTTGATTTTACTCAATTTTTTTTCCTGTCACGTTCTTTTAATTCGTGGTTTATAGGTTTTAGATTGCTTCTTTTATGAAATTCTCAGAACGAAATTCTTTCGTATTTACTCATGTTAGTTATAAAACCGATCGCATGGTTTGGAACTATTTGTATTTTGGCTGTTTTTGTCTTGGATGATATGTATATGGGTCAAAATTATCTGGTTGATTAAGATTGGGAGTATGAGAGAAAGGTATATAGTTTTCTTTTGTTGCTCTTGGAGAGAGAGGCCTCTTAACTTGTTAATAGTATAGAAGATTTTCTTTGCTTGAGTTATATTTTCGGTGGTATGCACATTGTATTCACTCTTACTAATTTAAAGGCCAAAGAGTATTCTCTCTAGCCACACATGTACTGAACATTATCGGTGGTTATTCGTTGTCTTGTTTCTAGTTAATTGAATTATTTTAAATTTGTTTTTATCTTATTCCATCATTCCGATTCAATGGGCTCAAGCAGCTTCCTTGGGGAACCTTAGCCTCTGATGAAAGAGAGACCCGTGTACAAGTTCTAGGTGATTTTTTACTTTACTTTTAAGTATTTGCAGATAATTCAAGTAAGGTTGTCCTCCAATTCTAGTTCTGTTAATTTCATATTTAACAATGGATCCCATGCCTTATCGAAAGTTTGTTTGTTTGTTTTTAATTCGATTTTTTTGTTCCTCCTTGTTTTCTGAAACCACGTGTAATGAAGGTTTAAATCAGGAAGGGGTGATAACCTCAGCTATAAATATTAGAGTATATGAGAGAATTTATTTTTTATATTTTTCTTTTTAATTTCTTTTTTATTTTCGTTTTTTTTTTAAGTCAAGTATTGCATCTAATCTATACTAAGTCAATGTACCTGTTACATTTTAACTTACAATAAATTCAATACTTTTGCAACAATCCTATTTCCACCCACTTTCTTATGACCATCCTCACCATTGTTCTAACTTTAAAAAAACAAAACAATAATAAAACTCACCTCCTGCCCTCTAATTATGTAAATCTAAAGAGTACTCGGGAACAGGAGGCTTTCCAGTGGACATATACCTATCGAAGACCATTCTGAGGCCGTAAAACCTGAGAAACTTTGTAATGTAGACTTTAAGTTGTGGTGTTGAACTATTTAAGTAATAACGCAATAAATTCTTCAGGCTTTGAAAAATTGTAGTATTGAAGCACTGTAGTATTGAAGAACTGTAGGTATTTAATAACTGTTTTTGAAGAACTGGAGGTATAGTAAAGCTGGGTGCAGTGAAGTGCTGGTATTAATCAAGGAATTAGGATTACTCAAAAGCGGAAATTGGATAAGAAGAATTGAAGAGAGGGACACATTAAATAACAAGAGTATTAATGAACTCGGGTATTTAATTACATGGCTATTGAAGAAAGAGGATATTGAAGATATTGACACATTTCTAATAGGGTAGATAAAAAATGGAGTATTGAAGAATTGGAAAAATAGGGAGAGAAAAAAATGGTGCGATGGAATGATGAAGATTTGGTAAAAATGGAGTCTTGGCAAAAACTAGTCATTAAAGAGTGGTTGCATATAGAAAAATATGTGTGTAATAATGGGGGCGTGGATTAATTGGTAAATGGGGAAAGAGAAATTTAGGGCTTGTGAAAGAATGTGGATATGGAAGAATAGGAGCATGAGAGAAGGAGGCATGAAAGAGTCGGGCTTATGAGGATGGATTGAGTCGAAGAATGGTGGTGCGGAAGAATGAGTGACATGAAGAATGAGGGCAAGAAAAATTGGTGCTATAGAGGAATATGTGTGTTTACAAATAAGTCTTTAGGAGATTTTGGATAGAGAAGATTTGGCATGGAGAAGAAAGGGTATTTGGAGGAATGGGTATAGAATAATAGGGGTATGTAACAATGAAGGTATTGAAGAATGTAGGTAAGGAAGAAAGGCGGCTGGACGTGGAGGTGCATTAAACTTTATATAAAATTTTATTTGATTAGACTATTGATGCAAATTGTTCAAATTGTAATTAAATTTTTACCATGTTTTCTTTTTTAAGGCCACATTCACCTTAGTAAATTAAAAATGCCATTTAACCTGGAAATATTTAAATAGCCTTCCCAACGTATTCACTTCCCACTCACTAATCTTACCATAACTATATCGAACCAAAGTTTCCTAGGAATAAGTTAGTGTTGTGGTTCTAATTTAAAAAGAAATACTCTTCTACAATTTAGGTTCATCTTATCGTTTTTATGGCTTGTTTTGACATCTTTATTTCCAAGTGTTTTTTTCCTATCTATCCTTAGTCGACCAACCAAACTTGGAGTTTTACATATTTTGCGAGGGAAAATGAGAAAATCCAAAATGTTAAAAACATAGGCTTGAATAAAGTTTAACATTTGTAGAAAAGTATTGTTACTCGAAAAAGCTTTAAGCCTTACCTTTCTCAAAAATTTTCACATAATTCCTGTTAATCTATATCCATCCAATCTCTCCCGTATCCCGTATGTGTTGTCTTTCATCAGCTGTATAGTATCTAAAGATAAAACTAACGGATGAAACAAGCAAAATGATAAAACCAACAGAATTTAGAACTATAAAACAATCTACGGACAATTGTTCGTAGGTTACGTTAATTTTTATTAAATTTTGAAATGTCCGTTAAGTAAGAGAATGACCATGGAGGAGACTAAATTTATTTTGTGCGACAGTTAATGGTGACTACACGTGCAGTAAACATACAAATGCGTCTATCGGGAAGCTAGTGTTAAATTTTGCGACGTAACTCCGAAGAGAGGGATTAAAACGTTTATGAATTTCAATGTTTTTTTAAGAAGAAATTCGAAAGAAATAGAATCCAATTTGTTTCAAAGAATTCTATTTATTCAGGGATATATTGAGAACCATTATATATAGACATTGAAAAGATGTGTGAGAGGGAAAAGGTTTACCCTACCCCACCCTCTAGAACCCATCGTCTACCTGTAACGCCTGTGGAGATGCACCTGCACGGTTAGACAGCATCGAGGGAGCCGCGAGATTTTGACGGGACCGTGTAATCCGTTTGGGTTACATTTCTCGCCGTCGTAGCGTCTAATTGGCGCCAAACCCACGGCGCCAAGAACATTTGCGCAAAGCTGTGAGGCTGCCGAGACTATCGCCCACTCCCCCTGGCCCGCCGAGTCTAATGAGATCCATGTCTTCCTTCGGGGGGCCCCAGCGCCCCGTTCCGCTGAGGCAGTATAAATACTTCAAGCAAAGCTTTGTAAAACCAGTACTATACAACCCTGTCTTGGCTAGCAGCCAAGTAGTCTCGTACCCCCTGCCTTGCCTCCCAATGGTTTCCAGCTGCGAACGTGATGCGTCACTTCTCCCTGGCCTTGCTTGTATTTAAGGTCAGAGTTCCCGCCAAAAAACGAAAGACACGGACAGGCATCTAGCAGCTATCACTCCGTTATCGACTTCGTTCAACAAGTGGAGTACTCCTTGGCTCATTTCTTAGCGAGAATAAAGAAAAAGAAATCTTGCCAGAGGAACTTTGCAGCCCCCACTAACTCGCCGTATTCAAGCCTCTAATCAATTATGCTTTACTTGAATCTCCCAGATAATTGCACTCTCCATTTTCTTGGGAAGCAAATCTCTGTACATCCTCTCTCGGACTCTCGTACCCGTCAAGACATCTGGACCTCTTCCCCGTTTAGTACTCCGTGTCTCATTTTATTTATTTTCCTTTATTTACTTGTGCTATTAGTATTTTATTTGCAGAGAGCAAAGTTATATATTTTTCTACCATTAGTTTCTCTAATCCCAGAATCTCAAAGAATGGTTTATTTAGGCCAACCGCACTCGACTTTGTTGATTTAACCCTCCCTATTCTCTTTGCGTGCCGTCTTCAGTGTCTCTCTACGACAATGAGTGTGTGCCTTATTTATTTTTACGTTTCCTCGTTTTCCCAATAATTTTCTACACTCTCCTTTAAAATCGGCGGAAGTTTTAATGTTATTAATTACCGTCGTTCTTTATGTTTTCTTTGTACTCTGAAAATAAGGGATACTCCTGAATTTCTTTTGCGAGTCTTATGGTCTTTTCCCTGGGCGCACTGAGTATCAACATTTTGGAAATCTTTCTGGTCATTTATAATAGATCTTATTATTCCCAGTACTTAAATTCAAGATTAAGTTTTGAATTCTGTCATTCTTAATCTTCCTCACATTTTTTAATTCGTTTATTTATCAAACTTTTAATTGATCCTCTTTTTACTACAATGAATTCAAACAATTATATCAGCGTTAATTTTATTATACATTTCCGATTTCACTCCCAATTTCTAAAAAATCTTTTAGTATAAAAATTCAATTTATTCCTAATTATTTTTGAGAAGAAAATCATTATGCTTTTATTGTATAATGATTTTTATTCTTAAAAGTACATAATTTATAAATTAATAGGTTACCTCATTTATAATTAGTCAATAAATCCTTCGTTTTTATGTATTTTGGTTTATTTTGCTTAATCCGAATTGTTTCGGCTAGTTTCAAATTTTTTTCATTTTGAGTTTCATATTTTGGATAAATTGAGAGTGAAATTTTAAAAAGTGTAATCCAAGGATTTAAATGAATAAAATGCACTTTTTGGTTTCAGCTTTGTTTTTAGTCACGTGCGAGTGGCTGTCGTTCGTTCGGTCGGTCCCCGTTTTGCTTTTTGTTGTTTTGGTAATAACATTGTAACAATTCGTCTGATTCTAACGAAATTTTAAACTCTTATGTTGTTTTACATTTTCTTTCGAATGGTATAATTGCCAAGGTCCTTCCAAAGTTAGCCTTGTAATTATTTTGTTTTGGTAATAACATTGCAACTATTCGGCTGATTCTAACGAGATTTGAAACCCTTGGGTTGTTTTCATCTCTTTCGAATTATATAATTGTCAAAGTCTTCACAAGTTCAGCCCGCGAATCATTTGGCGAATCATTTGGAAAAATAACATAACTATTTGCCGATACTAACAAAATTTGAAACCCTTATGTTGCTTTACATTCTTTTTCGAATCATATAATTTCCAAGGTCCTTCCAAAGTTAGTCCTGAAATTATTTAAAGTTTCGAAGGTCATAAGGTCATAAGTGAGAATAAGTGAGAGCACGCGGCCTTTGGTCAGCGGACCTTTTTTTTAAGTAATTTGGTATAATCTCGAAGCCTTTCCAATTTCGTATATTCAAATACTTTATTTACTGATTTGAATTTATGGGAAGGAGCCAAGAATCATTGGCTATAAATGTCAAGAGAACGAAGATTTTCATAGCCACTTACTAGTTGCAATTGGCTCTGATGTCGTAATTATGGGAGTAAGATAACCAATGATGTTACATAAGGCATCAAATGAGATAAATACAATATTGCTCGCATTGATTGGAGAGAAACACAAGCAAGCCTGCGGAAGAATTCCCTTACTTTCGTTAGCTTATTGTACTGGATGGTAGCATGGAATATTATCTTATTATTAGTAAAATTATATTATTATTTGGCAGTGGTATAGTAACAATAATATAATTAAATTTTTTATCCAAAGTCGTTTCGAGCCCGGAACTCACAATTGAATCCAACTTTGGTGGCAATGAGATTGGCGAGGTCCATTGCGTGACCCTGAATTTTCTTGTTTCCGGTGAGATTCGCTTCCTGCCTGCCTCAACATAATGAAGAGCCGCTCCTGGATAGATGAGAGATAAGAAATACTCACCAGGGAAACAAAGGAAGTACAATGGTACCTCAACCTTATGCGGCTCCAAAAGAGGTGCACGGAAAATGATAGGGTTGGTCAAGTATTTGCTCTAAGCTGTTATTTTGCGTCGTCACCAAATGGGCGGTTAGTAATTTGGAGGTTGATAAATGAAGTCTTAAAGTGGAGGATAGCCTAATCTCTTTTCTGATTAGGTAGGTTTCCTTCATTGGGAAAAAATATAGTCTCCTATCCTTAAGAGAGTAACCGCTGATTAATTATAAAATAAAAGAGACTAAAACAGCTTGAGGCTTGCCAAAATTGTAGTAACGATGTAAGTTTGGTTGCCTGTATGTGGTCTTATCGTGAAAGGCCTGCAGTCAAGATGTGTCGCTCCGGCTTGCAATCTACAACGGAAAAGGGATTTATTTGACTAGACGTTAAAAAGATGATGGCCATTTTAATTAATGCTGAAAAAATTTTTAGCTGACACAGGGTGGTTTGTCACACCTTAGCTACTAAACCTAATGCATTTGTTACATATTTGTGGCACAAATGAAAATGATATAAATTTTTTTATTTTTAGAGTTTGATTTTAAACATATTAACATGTATTATATTATCACTCTTCTATTAATTATTTCTAATCTTAAAAACTTATATGCTCTGGACCTATTTCACACCTGCATAAATTATAATTAAAATCAAGAATGCAAAATAAATGAGAGGATTTTTGCCAAAGGTTATCGAAGTCTTAAAGTGGGGAATTTAGGGCAAGTGAAAATATGTGGGACATATATAACAATTATACGAGAGAAGAGACTAAAGGAGGCATTCGTGAGATGCAGAGAAACGCAGCTCTCCTGGTCATGCCCAACTTCAGCAGGTTCGGCCTGCGAGCTTTAGAACTGGGCCTTTTTAAGTTACCTAACCTTTTATGTGACCTAGGTCGTTTTACCTTCCAAGTCGCTCTATTCTTACGGCTGGTAGCAATAACGTCTAGAGATCCAATCGACGGAACCCCCCTCCCCCCCCTATTGCCTGACTCTTTTGCAGTCATGAAGCGACCGCTTTCCTTCGCCTTCTTTCCACTCAAAATAAGCAACACCCAGGAAAGTAGCTGTAGACCCAAACTTGGGCATTTAGAATTAAACACCGGAAAGATTGATAATCTTAAGGGAGCTTTTGCCATATCTATGTTCCAGAAGATTTAAAGATGCGTATAAAATTAGCATATAGCCCAAATACGCCCGGTTAAGCGAAGGATTCAAAGCAAGAGAAAGTGAAGGGACGCGTCCCAGGCCTAAGAAGTATCGAGCCCAGTAGAGCCGACGGCACGTTCCACTTTCAATAGCCAGCGATGTGCTTTCTCCAAGCACTTTTTGCCATTTTAGTTAAGGATATTGTTCTGAAACAGGTTTGTGACAACTTTATAATCGATTCGAGGAAAATCTCCTACGGTTAACTATCAAGGATTGTAGGCTTATTTTGAGGAGCTGAGGAAACCTTTTACCCCGCTTTATTTTATCTCTCTAGCATAAAGACTCTCCATATAGTTGGTGCCAACCCTGCTAGTGGATATAGTTTTTCAACTCCCTACTATTGGGTAAGCATTTCTATCCAAATACGATGTATCCATTCTATTTCTTCACATCTTAACTTTATACTAGTAATATAATCTAGACGTCTACTAGCGCCAGGAGACAGGGTACTTTCTCGGTAATGTTTGCAATAAATTTTAATCTGGCTTCGCTGAAGAGAAGATCTGCCGTATCGGAGATTGCCGAGGTCTTTGAAAGTAAAATTTGATATCAAACGGAGGATTGATCGAGAGTACCTTATACTTGCAAATAATACATCGAAATGGGCCGCCATTCGCCAGGAAATCTATTTATTTTTACCTTTTTTCTCATTGAGAAAGTTATTTACATTTGTAATGCTATAGCCACGCCTCTTTTTTGAGGGGAAATTTGTCAAATGAATGTTAGGCTGGGATTGACGTAGTAGTTCCCTGGTGGGTTTCTTATTTAAATGCCAACTTTAGAAATATGTTCACATGCGGAGTCTACATAGACTCGGGTTTCAAATTCTAATTTTGTTTTAACAAGAGTCGTCTTCCATATATTCTCCTTCCATAACTTCCACAAAATTGTAAGAACATTTTGTCCTATTTTATAAAAATTTATTTAAAATGAGAAAATCGAATAAATGAATCTCTAATCGCCAGATTTAGAAAAGAGACTGACAAAGATTGCGAAAATAGGACAAAAGAAAAGTATGATTAGTCCTTTTATGAGTCTAATACAAATATATCCAATCAGGCTTTAGGATCTATCTCTAATTTACTTATGAAATTGTTACCCAGTTTCTCCGAGCGTAATTTCGCTCTCATAGAATAATATACACCCTTACATCCACAATGCAGTATTATTTCTATCCGCGTTACCATTTCTACATGTCTTTGTCGGAGAAGCATTAATTCCTCACACGAAAGTGGATTTTTGGTTATTATCAAGCCATTAAATTACCAGACGTCAGGAAATGATGAATTTATGATGGAATTCATAAAAACATTTCAAGATGAGAAAAGTCCAGAAGATATTATAGACAAGTTGAAAAGGATTCTAAAGAACGTAGACGGAAAAAAAGGAAATTGTAACAAATAGTAATAACATTTGGGGGAAATTTTTAAAATGAATTAGGGAATTGAGATTATATTGGAGTGTGTGAATGGAAGGGCACTGGTGGCTTAGCAATTTTCAGAAATAGTTTTATTTATGAGTTGGAAATTGGAATAATTTCTCTTGAGTATCTAATTTGATATTTTCTTGCTTTTTTCATCATCTTGGCGCAGGAACTAAGAGAAATCTTAGCCAAGAAAAGGATATTATTTTTACTATATATTTCAGTTCACGCATTCTTCTTTACAATTGAGTCGTGAATAAATTTTGGAGCGATGGAAAGAAGTGTAGAGGAATAATTGAGTTATGAAGATTAGTAAAAAAAGGACGATTTGGACAGTAAAAAATCTATTGAGGTTTAACCACTAAGGGATTTGATCTGCCTTAGTTTAGGGCTTGTACCTTGCCTTAGTCATGCCCTCTCCGATTATAGACTATAATGATACCTCACAAGTAGGACACGCTGGTAGCCATGAGTGTCTCTACGTGCTATTTTTATTACCGTTCCTCTACTTTAGTTCTGTTTATCTGTCTTGTTCATCTGTTGGCTTATAAAAGGCAAGAAAGAGGACATTTGGTAATAATCACCAGAACATTAACCTGACATTTCTGTCTGTCCCGCTGATTTCTATTATCATTTAAGATGATATCGTTGGTTACAAAAAATGTTTTTCTTATCTGTCTATCAGAGGGATCTTCATCTATCTTGATAAAGTTGATAATGTAAATTTCTATATCTGACTCGACTGTATTTTTTACAGAAGTGGGGTTGGGTAGAATCGAGGAGTGGAACGACCCATGCCGTTTAGTGCTTCAAGTAATTCTCTTTTTTCCTAACTTCACTTTCTTTAGACTTGAATGTTATGCAGATAGATAGATGCCAATGTTAGTTTATGTTACTATTTTCTAAAAATATAATCAAGCTGAGCCGAATCCAGTATATAGTTTACCTTTAGATTTTTTAATTAAAATGAACTGAATTTGTTTGCTTTTTTTTCTTAAAAAAAATTTTTTCGCTCATTTTTTTCATAGAATCAGAAATTAGAATTGCTATTATGTTGAGCCGCTACCGAAAGTTTTCGTAGAGCTCAGTAAAGTTTTTATTTGCAATTCAATATAAATATATAATAGTAAAATGCAAAAGAAGAAATTGTAGTAAGTTGAATATGCCCCTAAAAATCAACAAGAATTGAAGAAATACAACATTTTCCAAACCATGTAACATCAACAACATATAACATAGAAACAGATGAAACTCTGAAAATTATAGTAACAGCAAACATACAGGAAGCTCATAGCGTGTTGAGAGTTCGTAAGTAATGATGAGAGCTTTTTTACTTCGAGATATTCTCTTTACGAGGGTGGAACAACTGATAGGTGTGATGTTGGACAACTTCTTGGTGATTACTGCGCCACCTTATCATTGTAGGCTGGCTGAAGACGTCTTACAGCCTTTTTAAGTCTTGCCGGATGTTTCCAAGTTGACTCATATCCAGAGACTGAGGTAACTAGTCAATCACCGTGAGATTGTATTGTCCTGCTGAAATATTACGTTCCTGGTATTTTGGGAGATGTATTGGGAGGAGGACAACATAAATCTCTCAAGAGAGCTTGGTACTTATCATAAATCATAGTGCCATCACAAGCGGTCTTCTTACGATGCGAAAAGTTCACGTAAAGCAGTGACCTGCCTTTACATTGCGTATTGACTCTGAATTTTCCAGAACGAGGTCACCCTTAGATGTTTTCACTTTTTAGATTCCTTTTTCAACATTTTTGCAACAAGGGAATGTGATCTTGCAATCCTCAGGGTGATTTGTCGAACGTTTTTACCCTTGCCGTACAGCGTACGTATCATATTTCTTTCATCAACGGTAGAGTTACGCGTTTCGCTATTATCATATCATCAGATTCTGTCAACATGAAATATCCTAATAATCAACAAATATGATGTGTTATATGAAGACATTTTGACTGTAACATAGTGCATACTCATTCCAGGATTTTCTAGATTCAATAGCATCATGATTTTAGATATCTCGAAAAAGTTTCTTTTCCAGATGTATTAGACACATATATGCAAGTCGACATCAACATATTCATAGACATACCCAGAGAAGACAAAAAATTCCAGGCATCGGAAAACTTTTTTCTGCTTGGTAAGGTGCAATTTTGAGGGTGTAAAGAGCTTGCTGTTAATAAAATGCATTTAGGGTTCTTAATTATGTCACCTGATTATAAGACTTTGATTATTTAATGTAAGGAGTCTGATTCCATACACTTATACATATATCGGTTTCAGAAGAAAATGAAGAGGTCAGTTTTGTTTTTGCCTTAATCTGATGTCCGTTAGCGATGGCAGAGCCGCCAAAATTACAAGCAGCCTATTTTTAGACCAAGTAGACTAAACAAAAATAGGAAATTCTAACATAAAACAAGACTACGGCAATAATCAATACTAAATAAATCTATATATGGCCGAATTATGTGTTAGAAGGAGGATTATTTCCTCTCACCTGCATGAGCATACATCTAACAGTTTAATTTGCTAATGAGTATGTACGAGCCCAACCAAGACTCTTCTAAAAAATTCAATCACACAACAGTCCGGCACGTAGGAGTTTCTCCATGAAATCGTTACAGGTGGTAGCGAACCCTCTTGAGGTGGTAGTGGGATAGATACCGCCCATAACGCAAGTACAGACTAGGACCCTGAACCAAAAGGTTACTTAGCCTCTGGATCGAGAAACAAAAAAATAAAGTGAGATGAGACGCAATTTGAAATTTCCGTCCACCGTCACCTACTTTTTTTCCACTAACATGAAGAGGTGGACTGATTAACACCATATAGTTAGAGAGGAGAAAAGTACAATGTATATTCAGGTATCTCATTCTGTGCAGTCAGCCTGGCATCATTATCAACGCGCTCATTCTCGCAACTCCTTACATATTCAAAACGTACATGACACTTTCAACATTTTATGACCAAATGCAGTAATAAAGTCAGGAATTCCTCTTTTAAAAGATATGGAGAATCTAATACTCCCAAGACAGTTCGTACTCCATTTGAATCACTTTGAATTCACATCGGTGTCTGGATCGAGTACTGAAGGTAATAACCCAAATCATGTTGTGTATATGCAATCAGCTCAAACGTGGATATAGACATGGCACATGGTAAAGCCTCGGCAGCTTCAAACAAGGAGAAGATAGCAAGGAAGCTGACACTCCATTTAGATGCAGACTGATTCGTGTCGACAGATCGAGCTCCAGTGTGAGTGGATTTGTGCTCCAATAAATATGAAAGCAATATTCTCAGTATTTTAAATTCCTTGAAGAAAAGCGTGGTAAAAAAGCTTAAAAATTTTTAGCCTTCAGAGTTCCCTCATGGGAAAAACCTTCGGCCCACCAAACCACGAATTAGATTGGGGTGTCTAATCAGAAAAGGCACCATCAAGAACGACAGCTGAATAAATGAGTGCTTTTCGCGAATTGTGAAGATACACAGCCGGCGAGAACAAGCGCATATTTCACTATGATCGACGAAAAGTATATATCCTGTACTCGACAAGGAGACTCACTATGAGGCACAAACAGTAAACAGGGTGATGGATATAGTCCACCTTCTGCAGTAGACTTTCAGATGCTAATAACTAAATTGTGCAACCACGGTCTATTTAAAGGAAACAACGGAGTGGATAAACTTATAAAGACTTACCCTGTTGTCCCCAGAATTTCTGAACGAAACAGTGCGAAGAATATCCATGATGCGTGTCCAATAAACCCAAAGGCTAATAATGTGGCTTACTATATTAATGTTGGTTGAAAACAAAACTGAAGAAAGCCCTCAAAGTCCTTCAAGAGGAACACAATTAAGATCAAGTATTGGCCAGGGTGGAGCTGAGGACGGTGGAAGAAGTCGACCCCCAAAGTCTCGTTCAAAGAAAAGAAAAGCCACAAACATCGGCATAACCTATGCAATAATATTTCTCTACTCCTTATAAAATTTTTAGCGGGGCCACTTTTACTCCTGAGTGGCGCACGAATCAGCCACTGTGGTCTCCATTCCAAAAATGCCTATTTTCTCTATCTCTTTCGAGGAGTTTAGGTCGGTAGATAAGGCTGTTGAAATTTACTCTGCTAGACTTATTGCTGCTTATGTAGCGTGGATAACTATTATTTAAATGCTTTTGCCTTAGATAGCTATAGCTTGATGCAATGTGGACTGATCGTACGGTTTCAGCCTAACGCAGATTGGAACTCTCAAGCAAAAGGGAATGTAATGAACAGAGAGAGAGAAGCAAAAATAGAATATATTAAATTTTACAAGGATGAATTGAATTGAAGTTAATTTTTATACATAAATTGAATTGAGTAACGTAGATGATATTTAAGAGATACAATAATATTCAGAGAATAATAAAGGATACATAAATGATTTAAGTTGAAATTGAATACAAGATATTTATTCCTTTGCAAAGTTAAATTTTGAAATCACTTGAGGAAATGGAGTGTTCACAGGTGTTTATGTGCGTATATAAATATGTAATAGAACAACTATGAATATCTAATTATTATTATGTAAGTACACCACTATGATGGAATGTATATTTGGGGTCTGTAATGACAGAAGGAACAGCAATTAAGGCCTATTCTTGTATGGACTGTTTGCAGAGAATAAGTGGGAGAGTAAATATGACTGACTTTTATCCGAAGCGACGCTGTGCACAAGTGATCTGTGCATCGCTTCAAGGAGGATGGCAAGAGGCGTGCGTTTGTATGTGTCTGTTTGGGTAAGGAAAAATCTTGAACAAATAAGATTTTGTCGTATTGGTGATGTTACATAGAAATAATTTATTCTAGTCACAGAGTAATTGATTGATTATATTTGAATGCTAATTTTACATATATCTATAAATTTCCCTAGGAGTGTTAACATTTATAGGAATGCCCCAGAGGACATTGCTATAACGCTTTCCCACCCATTTTCCAAATAGAGTACTACAAGTTCGGGTAGCGCTGAGGTCTTCATGCGACGCGACCAAAGCATGTGACAGCGCCATTGGTTTGGCTGCGAGTACGAGAATACAGATTCGCTGTGGCAGTGCCAGTAGCGTTTGATGAGGCACCATCACGTGGGAAGGTTGGTGGAGCGAAGATGTTCCGCTTGCTGGTTCCTTCATCAAATGGCGTCAAGCGGTACGTGGGAGTCTTGAGTCCTGTTCTCTGCTGACTGGATGACCAGTGGTTGAGAGATTTGCTCTTTACTGATAACTGCTGCAGACGAGGGTTCCTGCAACACAAAAAGAGGAGGCATCAAAACGGACGTTGGAGTTGGAGTAGTAGAGGTGGTTGAAAGGGTGAGTTGGAGATTGCTTTTCAGAGTTACTGGACATACAGGGTTATAGTGGGAGAAGAAAATTAACCTTTTCTATATAGGCAGGTTTCAAGCAGCCCATTCAGACAGTATAAGGCCTGGTGCCAAGCTGAAGGATGAATGAATAACTTTGGCTTCGAGGAGATGACGAGAATGGATCCATTTAAAAAGACCTTATGCACATCAAAACATCCCAGCTAGAGAGTAAAGTTGAAAAACTAAGCAATAATTGAACAGTGGTTAATGAACTCATCTCTGATCATGGGTCACATATGTTATGGAAGTTGGTGCCCGTGAACCTTGTCTCACACACAAGAGTAACACTCCTTTTCACTTCCAGTGAATTATTTCCAGAATAACCTACCATCCTCCCTCGAGGTGTAAATAAGCATTTGAGAAAGGTGTGAATCCAAGGTGGCCGGTTGCCCATGACTAGCGTTAAGGCATAGAAGATATGCATGTCGACACAAAAAAATTTACGAGTCACTGGTATGGAATCGAAGCCAGAGACTACAGGACATTGCACCTGATTGTTCTCACCAGACAATATGTCTATTAGTTCAGCAAAGTATTTTAGAGCAAGGGGTTGGGCTCTTTTTATTCATTGCACTTTCCTAGGGAGGTCTGCTGAGAAAGAAATGTGAAAATAGAAACCATCCTCCATAGTAGAGAGAAGAACTGCCCACAGATCACGTAAATCCTTGGTACCCATAACTTATTTCCTTTTGAGTAAACTCCGTTTAATTGGAGGACATTTTCTTTAGATTTTCATCGAATTTAGAAAAACACAACGCGAGCTAATTATTTGGTTTTCTCCTTTTCAGCTTTATTAGTAAAACGTTGATTTGTTTTTAATCTCTACTAAATTTCCCAATTTCACTCTCGTAAGAAGAGTAATTATCACAGGCTTGTTGGTGAATAAAGCCTTTTAGAAATGGACAAGCAAGATGGAATAAAGTAAACAAGAAATGAAGAGAAATAAAAGAGGGTATTAGTTTCATTAATATTTTGTAGTCTTTGGAGGTGATATATTTTAAGTGACTTATATATTTCATTCCTCATGAATCGTTTTCAAGCTTGTTTATATATGTAGTGCCAGTATTAAGCATTTATATTGCAGTAACAAACTATCATCTTATCCCATGCCGCAGACAAATAAAAATAAAATCCTAAACTATCATCACATATTCAACCTTAAATAGATGTCTATTGTGACACATTCAAACATGGAATCAAGCAATATGGCTATGATTCAGCCAATAAAAATATCATTGGGATAATCAAATCCGCAGGCGTTTCAAATTAGTTATGTAACAACAGATTTCTTCCAACTCCTAGTAATATAATCACATATAGGAAATGATTTGAATACAAATCATACGTGATTGGTGCACTCCCATATAGACGAAAGAATTATATAGACATTTATCACTTATATTCCGTTCTCATTGGTGAAAAAGCGACGTAGAGCAAAATGCTTATGTTTCCAAGTTAGCGACTTCGTATCTAGGACTTTTTAGATACGAATAGTCTTGCACCCTCGCACCCCCATCCCGCTTTGTCCGTAACTCTTATAAATGATCACAGGCACTCCACTGTGCATTCACTCGGCTGCTTTATTATAAGTTGTTTTTCAAACCTGAGTCTGTGGTACGAGGTCGGTAATGCGGGCCTTCAATCAACTCAGAGTGACGTCGAGCTACATGCATAATTATCATGCATAAAACTTTGTTTTTCAGTAAAATCCTATTGTGAAAATGTTCTCTGCCATCTTTTGGAATGGAGATTACGGAAATCTGAGTGCTGTTAAGAAATTATGAACCATTAAATAGTAGCGATACTCCCATCTGAGTGATATAATTATATTTATATTAAAAGCTTAGGGATCAAAAATTAATCACACAGGTACATCGCTAGTGCCCAAAGTTAATGAAAAATTATTTCTTTTGATAACTACTCTGCTTATGGTTTTCCAACCAATCTTCAATGCATCTTAGTATGATGGCCCGTACTCCGTACCCCTTTATCTATAAGAAGAGTCATTTAGGCGAAACAGTGTAAAAATCCTTTACTAAAATCGAGATCACCTTCTTTTAAGCTTTTCTTGGTAAATATCACGATCATTTAATGAAAAAGTTGAGCAAATTAGATAGACATGACCTAAGCTCAGTATCATTAATGGAAATGGGATGATAGTTCCAAGAGCATCCCTTAGGCTCCTTTTTTTAAATTGTTTTTTCTTTGCTCCTTCTAACTCTCGATAACTTTTCTCTCTGTAAAAGACGCTTTCAAAAGTGTGCATAGGGGCTTAAAGAGTCTACTTTCCAGGTCTTCAAGGTGTATTGAACATATACATATCATCAGGCCCCGGGCGCCGTAGGAAATGTTCATTTTCTTAAAAGCTAATTTCATATTCTGTTATGTCACTGTTTGAAATTGTAGCATTTTTATAATTTTTTATGGTTTCTCTCATAGGTAAGTTATCTACCAGCAATGCCCCACGTACCACTTGACAACTATTTTATTGGTAGTTTGGGAGAGTTATTCTGAAAGAATGATTTGTTTTCTTTTCACTGTCACCCTCTTTATCTTCCCTACTTTTCAATTATTATTCGCCTTAGTCCGCAATTCCTTGAAAAGTAGGTCACATTGTGAAATATGGTAGTTCAAAAGTTTTCAGATGGTCCATCCGGTCCGTTATGCTCCCTCATCGGATCTGGCTGCTTGTATGGTAATTGAGCTTTTGCCTCGACAAATCAATGCGGCAAAATACGAAATAATATTTTAAACATCGAAATGTATTGTTGAGGAAATCTAAATAAATGGGCATGAAGATCATACTGGTAAAATTAAGATTCCCCATTTCACATTTGCATGGGTTGCCATTCACCTTCCTCAACAGGAAAAGATGTTCTTCATTTGTCATATCTTCCTGTTTAAGAGCCTCCTTCAAGTGGCTCCATTCTTATTGTGTGGGTAACTCACCGTTTAGCCTTTCACTGTCTTTTCTCAAGGAATGCAAAATATCAGTAAATGCATCCGTGATCCACAAGGATGCGTAGAAGGGAATGGGAGAAACTTTAGAGAGATTGCCACACTTTTTGGACTTCAGATTGGACGAATCCTAGAAGTGGGCCTACAAGTACTTCAGTTGCACCCCTTTCTTCTTCTGGCGTGGAAACAACTTTACCAATTTTCACGGACATTCTAAATGAATTATATGATATATCCGGATGAAGGACACCCCTAAATGAGAATGGACAAAAATGGGACTACAGGGGACTCGGTAGCAGATGCGAAATAGTTCTCCGGTAGAGCAAAAGGGCGCGCTCTAACACCACCTTAACTCAATTCAACTAATAAGTATTTCCCTTCAATGAGAATTGTGGTCTTTAAATAAAAAATGGTAAAATGTGAAAACGACAGGATCAATCTTCCTTTTGAAGGAGTTCTGAAGAAGGGCGCACCACTCCTCCTCTCAGCGAATTATCGGGCTGGGTTTCGTCAGTCCTTCATTATAGCTATGTTTAAGAGGGAAGAGAAACCCTTTTTAAACACCCTCATCTACACCCTAAAGAGATCAAAATTAGGAAATAGATCTTTAGGATGGCGATACTCTTCCTCGTGCAGCTGCCGGAGTGCTTTAAACCCGCAGGATACGTTTGCTAACATGTTATTCTCTCGATTGATTGTGCAAGTTTCCTGATGGGTTTGTACTTGCTCAGCGCATGAATGTAAATTCTATTCAAGGTAGAGAGCCAAAAATCTCTATGTTATTTTGATTGAGGTTTCTGATAAAAGTAACTAATTCCCATAATACCAAATTGAGTATTTTTTGCTAACACATGTGCAGATATGCCCTCATTCTAAACGGAACCTGGTCAAGGTAATAATGTATTCTAAGAAGCTGCTCGAATACTCCCCTGAGGACATTAGTAAAGAGTTGACAGCTAAAGCATGGGTGTATTGAGACTAATGACAAAACGTTTCTTCACATTTTTCGTAGAAAAGTTTATTGATTAGCAACGTGTTTGATGGCCTCGCCTACAGCCGAAGGTAGTCTTATTGTATATACAGAGGTAGGAGTAAGTGCTACCGCTTCGCCCAAACAAATAAGGCCTGTAGAAGTGCAAAGAATAGCTAAACACACATTGGACACGTAGTATTATACCACTATTAAAGATAACTCTCTCTACACCAATATCAATTGAATGAGAAAATTTGGTGGATGGCCTCAGGCCATTTTAACATTGTATATCATATCTTTTAAAAATCTTGTGACATCCTTCTAGGCTGTTACGTGAATTGACAAAATAGTGGCAGGGTATAATGCAATGTTGTGTGGTCTTCTTGTCATGAATAATTACAATCTTTGTGGATTGAATACTGAGATAAGGACGTATGTGTTTGCGTGAAGGGCGTAGGTTATTGAGAAGGAATATGAGAAGATATGCTCTATCTATATATTTTTCTGTTATATTTGCCTGGAGCTGCTCAGTGGGAGAGTGAGAAGGGTTTGGAAATGTTGATTGTAGCTTTCGTGATGGTGTGTGGAAGAAGATATCAAAAGATGTATGCGAAAAAATAGTACGGTAATGTTTTTTGGAAGTGAGAATTGGTTAGAGGGGGATATCCGAGTCCGCAAATCTTTAAGTATCTACGATATATGTAGTAAAAATTTATAGGATTGTGAGCACAAGGTTTGAAATGGTAGAAAATATTCTGAGACAAATACCTGGTTTTGCAAAAGTCTTAATACACTCGGTTTTTTGATCGTTCAAGAGGTTTACGTGTGTGATAGAAAAGTTCCGTCAAAGAACCTAAAGTTCTACTTTTCCAGCACGTGTCATTAAAAAGTTTTTTTAATTGTCTACTGGTGTGTCAAGGTAAAAGTAAAAAGAATAAGATTTCTGTTCTCCTGCACGCAGGCTACAATAAGTCTGTCATGGACAAACGGCTCAAACAGAGCCGGATAACAATCCACAGAGTCGCGGAGAGGTCAAATAACATGGAAGAGCTCAAAAATCGACCTTGTTAAGGCAAACCTCAAGTTGCCACTTGTTTGGCTGTAAGAAAGGGCGCTTTAAAAGTGCTCTGAAGCTCACAATGACTGCAATGGCGAACAAGAAGAACATCTTGGTGCCACAGTATCCAGAACCGGTAAGGAGGATTGAGAAAGAGCTTGAGGTGCATGTAAAGGCCTTTATTCACCGACCGTATGCGAGAACAACGTCGTGAGGGCTGTCGTCCCCTTCCCAATGACTTGATGAGTAAAGGCAATCGAATTCTCATTTTTTTTCTTTTGAAAAAAACTTACACTCAATCTAGGCATCAACAAGCATAAAAACCGTTTGCTAAGCTTCGGCAAAGACGTCTCTCAGGTCCGATAGGCTTCCACGACCAAGTACTTGACCTCCATGATGATATTCAGCGTCATAGCCTTGAATCGCAAGAAGATGCCACTGGTGTTGTTTGCGAATGGTTACAGGCTGACTACGGACGAGTACAGGCACTTCTTTGCCACACAAGTCCTTTCTTGAGTGAGAAAGCTCACTTAGAAGGTGACTAAGTCTTTCAGCATCACTGTGCCCCGGCTCACACGGCCAAGACCGTGCAAAAGATGTTGGGTTGAATATGAACTTCTGGTCGAAGGAACTTTGGCAACCACAGTTGCCCGAACTGAATTACTTAGACGGCAGCAGTGATCGTGTAAATCTTCGCAACACTAAAAATGTAGTTTTCATCTCTAGCCCGAGATTTACCTCACACTTTTTACTCATGCTACTAATGAATGGCTAGAGGTTTAGGGGAATTAATACCATATTTCATTACCGTTGTACTCCGGACGCATTCTTAAATTTCCAATACTATATCAGAGCAGATAAAATTGAGTGTTTTAGTCTGTATTGTGGATTGAGTACTTAGTATAAGTGTCTTGGGTGACTTATGGGTGCATTTTGATCACTTGGCGGAGTTAATTAAATTTAATATACAAGCAAGTTGATATAACATTTCGATCACTTATATATGTAATTTACCTTTAATTGACGATTGCTATAACAATGATGTTATAAAGTATATATATTCTTTTAGGTGACATTATATATATATATATATATATATATATATATATATATATATAGAAGGTATAGATACAAACTAGATAACATCATAGAAAACTATAGTAATATTTATAGAACGGCGTATAAACAAATATTGCCGATTTAAGAAGTCTGAACCAATTTTAGTATTCAGCCTCTTGGATAAGGCGCCCTAGAAAACAATGCCTGGTTATTACTAAGTCAAACTTACATAATTTTAAAAATATTGAATGAGAAGTAACCGAATTTAATTTAAAGTTCAATTGTCTTCTTCTATTTTAAAATCATTTCTGGAAATGAAGTTTAGATAGACTTAACTAAAAAAGGTAATCTTTAGGATTTAGGCTACAGATCCAAGCATGCCTTGATGGTATTGAGAAGGGAAGGCCAGAGTTTCCTTTAGTGAATTTGTTGGTTTGCCCAAGAGGACGATATTAGGGACACGAATGGGATTGCGAATCGGAAAGTGTTTACAAACAAGATTCAGAGCAAAAATGTGGTAAACAAGGCTACTTTTATTATCTAATATTGATTGAACCCTCCTTTTGAAGCAATAATTGCGTGGATGTATTTAGATATTGTCTCATACAGCTATAATAGTGGTTACTGTAATTTTTCACTATTGCTAAAGAAAACCATGTGTATTCCTCCAATGCTGCTTACAAAGCAAACTGGTATTCGAGATTTATTCAACCAATATATATCTGTTAACACGCCAAACAGAGTGTGAGAAGACCCTTCAAAAGATCGATATGTCTCAAAGAATTGCAAGTTCTGTACGAAACATTTCACGATAGGCAGATTTTGCTGGACGACGCCAGATTCCATTTCCTTTCGTAGAACGCTCAAAATGATTCGGAGTATGTTCTCTCAGTATGCCTCTATCGTTTTCAAGAAATATGAGACATCCAATCTGTAACCTGCATATGTGTAGAACTCTTTTAGCACTAATTTCTCTTAAATTTTACCTGTGCAATTTTATAGAATACAGGGTAGATATGAAGTTAGCATTTTCCTAGACAACGGAGGTCACAAGTATTTAAAGCAGCCTCAGTAAATTCGAATCTCCCTTATATGTTCTGTTAAGCCTGGACTGCGCTATCTGTGAGGCTTTCTTTTAAAGGTTCAATTTTACCATGGTTTTGGTGGGGATTTGGAGAATTCCAATGGCACCGCGTTGAGACTCCCTTTTATGAAAATTAGGTTAGCCTCTCTAGATTCATTTGTTCTCACTTACCCGTAAGCATCAATGGCATCTGGTCAGTGCTGCTGGAAAATCTTTTCGTTACCCTCTACATGGACGATCTTTCAATATTTTGAGTGCTGCTCAGTTTCGTACCTCAAAAGACTGACTATAAAAGGCTTCGAAACGCGTCTCTCGTCATACCGAGACGCACTGGTTTCCATTTGCTTTGGTTATAAAAAAGATGTACCACTTTTTCTGTTTTCAAGGGCATCACCTTGTTCCAGCCATGTGTGTAATTGGGAATCACCTTGCATTATGGAAAAACACTGGTCCTTGGTATTTTAATTGACAGAAGACTGAATTTTGCTGATAAATATTGTTACAGTGAGGGTCTGTTGTATCTCTCCCAAAGACACTCTACGTTCTGTGATGTAAAGTCTGCTGAAACCTGAGATGGCTACACTCTTTTGTCCAAGTTAATTTAAGGATCCGAGATTTATTCATTTCTATCCGAGCTTACATTGCAGAGGTAGTATTTGATCTACCACGCAGGTCTCCTTTCAGCGTTTTGCACCTTCTGCATGTACTGTACATAAAGCCTCCTTTTGGTTTGGGAGATGCCACTAGATTTATCCTAAATACAGTCATCACCTGCTTGTGCGCCAAGATTCAACGTCTCCAACACACGCTACCGTTAACCTTTCGTCCAGGTGTGATCTCAAAATTGCCGCAGCAGCCAAAGCGAAAGGAATGCAAATAAACACTAAACCTTCTTGGCTCATAAATTCGAATCATAAAAGTCACGAAACAATACAAAACAAGGCTCGATAAGTCAATGAACCTTGCTACGGATAATCAAATTTGTAAGAAATTAGGTAGAAATCCCTAAAACAAGATTAATTACTGTACCTGAATTGTAAATAGGAAAAATCATATATTTATCTATTAGAAATTTGTTTGAACTAAACATCCAACGATTTGGTAGCAGCATATAGAACTGTATTATTCCATATGATTTATGTTCTTATAAGACTTGATGAGGTTTCCAACAATTCTTCACAGTTTCCTTTCTTTCGTTTCCGAGAAATCCCTTGGTCACTAGCATGAATGCTTCCTAAGCAGCTTTCTCTTCCCCGTTAGTGGCTGATTCAAAGTCACCATCTTTAAGAAACTCTCGAATCTCAGGAGCAATGAAAACTCCCTCTTCTATCTTAGCGTCGCTCAGTAAGGGGAATTATGATGTTAATTACTTGAATCCCTGACCAGATTTACCAGAGATTTTACAAAGTTTTTCATGAACTCCAGTTTTATGTGTAGTAGTGAAAGCAAAGTTTGTTTGATTCAGTGAGAGGTGGATGTTGAACAATTTTCATCCCAGGCTCCAATGATTGACGAGGTGGCACGTCTCTCTTGATATAGTGGGAACCTCTTGCACGGCTGTACTATTCACACAAAAAAACAGCAGTACTTGGTGTATCCAACCTGCAAGGCCATCACAAGTGCAACAACATTTATGTCACCACAGAGCTGCCATTGATGTTCATCATATTTTATGTATTACAACATATGCTCTATATTCTCATCAGTTTTTTTCATATGTGGTGCATAGCCCACAGGTTCTTATGGTTCACTGTTGCCAGTAGGGATCAAGACACCTTTCAGGCTCATTTTTGATGAATGATTAAACATCCTCGAGTGTCTGCATTCGTATTTGATGCCAGGTGCTTCCATCAGACCAGTAATATTGTTGCAAGTCACTAAATCAGCTTCAATTACCAATAAATAGTTGAACAGCGGCTAACGGTCACGAAGTCTAGATATTTTTACATCAGCTCCTAGGAGATTTCACTGTTGAATACCAGAGCCTAGCAACTTTGCCTTATTCTTGGGTAGTTACAGATACCTTACAAGGTAATGTAGTTCACATTGTGTCATAAGATGTGGCCTAGAGGAGTGTGTTTCATCAAAATTGGAGTCACTAGAATCCAGCGCTGCCATTCTCCCTTCTGCTTCCTACTCACCACTTTCCTCATCTCACTCGAAGGATACCGAAGTTGCTGCCTGGGGACACATTGAACCTCTCCTTGTAGAACTGGGCGAATAGCTTATAGAATGTTTGGATATTTAATGGGCTTCTTTTTCTTCTTTGGCAAGCCCTTTTGTATTGGTGGTACCATGCAGAAATTACAATTATTGATATGATATGTTGTCTCCGGCCACTTCATTGTCACAGTTAAAGGCATTTCTTCCCTCTTCCTCTTCAACCATTGCGAAAGTTAGTAGCACACGTATTGCAGCATATTTGAGCAGCTCTGTTCTTATCCTGGTCACCAATCTTTCATCCAAATAATGGGGAATATGCCTTTTTAACCATTTCAGTCATACGGCGGTTCTGTGATGCGACGATCACCCCACTACATAATGGAGAAGAAGTTGCCTACCTTATTCATACAAGAACAAATGAAGAAAACAACAAACAATTAGAGGATAAATTTAAAATTTATTCATAAATTTGTCATAATAATAGAGATCAAGGCAGATTAGCAGAAGTATTTATATCATTCAATAAGAAAATAAAATTAATATAAAATGCCTGACAGGCAATCAATAGCTTCTTGCTTAATGCAAATTTATTATAAGTTTAAAATGTGTTTGACTAGGAAATTTACCTATATTTTTCACCTCCAAATGTAAACTTGCACAGCACAATCACATTCTATGACTGCTGGAATAATGCTAAGGGGCATTAAGACTGTGTGCAGCATAAGAAACACTTCCGCAAGGCCGTTGGAACCTGTTGTGACACGTAGGTATATCGTGAAAAGTAGAGCTAACAAACAATTTTAACCATCATTTTAATTTTTAGCGATCTAAAATTAGTTGGAAATAGCTACTCTGGTCTCGGAAGCATTTTAGTTATTGAGCAGTGCATATTATCACCTAACCTTAATAAAAAATAAAATACCATACATAGTTCATTTATACAGTTTTTTTTAGCATAATTAAATGTTGAGGACTTGAAGGATTGCACTATTCATTCCTTTAAATTTCAGCATCCCTACTCTCGCTTAAACTCACATATAGGACTCACTTTGAACACGTAAAACAGGGGTTCTGAAATGATTAGAATTGATAGCATGCTACACATTGTGGTTCGGATTCCATGTTAAACCATGGGTCCCATGGCTACCTAATTCCAGTTTGTTCTCTCCTAATATACTTCTTGCTTTCCTATCCTGAATCTTCAAATCTTCTTTCATTCTCTCTCCTAACGTCCGAATATCCCCTGCTTAGAGTCTACTTACGTTCTGGAGAGTGAGAGTGCAAGGGACTAAAAAGGAGTTCTGGGTTTCGCTCCATCCCTCACTTTGGCCACTCTTATGAGGGCGAAGGTTAAAAAAGTAGGTATGAGGAGCAGAAAGCAAAAAGGCTAAGGATATCCAAAGGTAAAATTAAGGCAGCTATAAGGCTGCCATGAACTTTCGCTTAAGAGTAAAAGCAAACTTTATCTACCGGCAGTCCTGCTTTATGCTGCTCAGATAAAGCTCTAATTGTTTCGCTATGAGAATTCAAAACGAAAAGAATTGGACTCTGTATAAGCTCTTCCTTCATCACTTGAACTTCAAAATTGGATTTAAAAGCGTTTCCCAAAGTAATATTCAATAAGTTACAGATTAACTACAAAGATACTCTGAATAAAAAAATAAAGATGCTTAGTATAAATATAAATGGATGAGAAACATAAGGCAAACTAATGAAAAAAACTATAGCAGAATCCGAGAATTTAGGGGCAATTATAGGAGAGATATAAATAAATCCCCTACAAACCACGTAAAATAGCTAACCAAAGAGTGAAAATTGTAAACTCTCCAGGAGAAATGCAAGAAATGTTTCGTACTGACGGGGCTAACGTATTTAAGGTATCACCAAAAAATATATGAAATTTGATTATGACTTTGAGGAGAAAATTATTGATCTGTTACATGACAACATAGAATCGACTAATCTTAATAACTACTGTCTAAATATCAATCCCTTAGATGGAATGGACGGCAAGACTACAACGCTAGAAATGACTTAAACACTAAAAACATTTAACAGAGTTCATGAAAGAAGTAAAATGACAAAATCCTAAATTTTAAAAATGCCCCACTTTTTGTAGGTTCTACAAGGATTATTAAATAAATTCAATGTTATCTTAAATACTGGTTATTTTGCCGAAATTCTAAACATTAATATAATGTTTATTTCCGAAAATTTAAGAAGTCACCTTGTCGTAAAATACGATCAAGTTAACCTTTTCTTCGTTTCTCAGCCGAAGTCGAACGGCCCGAGGGTGGTTTATCCTACGATTATACAAACAAAAATAAATATATAAAGATATAAAGGGAATTCATTGTACACAGATTACCTCCCCTCAATATATATATATATATATATATATATATATATATATATATATATATATATATATATATACATATTTATATATATATATTATTAAAAATATAATACATGGATAAACCAAAGGAAATGGCTTGGAATTAGTTTGGAAAAGGATCCAATGGGTTCCTAGTTAAACTATCATCGTGGCCTTTTAAGTACAAAATAAGGAATTGGAATTGCTGGAGGATCAAGCTCTAACGCATCAACCGACCGTTAATATTCCTGACGTTACATAGGCATGATAGGGGTTTGTGGTCCGTTTCCACTACAAATTCCTTGCCTAATAAATATAATTTATATTAACAGATACTACAAATGATAGCGAGGGCCTCCTTATCAATTACCGCATAATTTTTCTCACGCGCGAGTAATTTTCTGCCTTCGTAAGCGATTGGGAAACTTTCGGATCTATTCCCATACTGGAGGAGGACACATCTTATACCGTCATTTCTCGCGTCGGTGCGAATTCAAAAGAGTTTGTCCGAGTTTGGGGGGCTGAGGACAGGGTCGTATACCAACTTCTCTTTGAGTTGTTTGAAGCTGGAAGCGAAAGTGGCGTCCACTCGAGGCGTTTTTTATATTCTTCTTAAATAACTATGAAGGATCGCAACTGCTTTTTGTTAATGGCTTAGAACTTTTCTAGTTGGGCTGCTTATCGAGTTTTCCCGATATGGAAGCTGGCGGGCCTAATTGTAAAATTATGTTCCCGGAGATTTATAAGAAGGGGTTAGGGTTTGGAATGGATGGGTTCCATGGTGGTTAGTGGGATATTTTGCTTAAAGTGGGTAGCACAACCTGGAATCTCGGTGATGACGTCATTAAAACGACTCAGGCGGGCTTGAAGTTGATCTTTTTAAAGAGATAATAGCTGGGAATTATTAAAGTCAGGCAAGACATGCAAAGGGTATTCTTTGTCTTGCTCCATGCAGGCAACTTGGATTACGCAAAAGGGATCCAGGGGATAGTCAGATTCCATGGAAGATTCCTCGTCGATTGCAACTATCTGGTTGATGCTGGCGCGCAGTGGGTACCGCTTGAGCATATCAATATGGAAAAGCTTTCTTCCCAAAGGGGTTTCAATAAGGTAATGGACGAGGCCACGCTTTTCGACTATGTGGTAGGGGCCCTTCCACTGTCTCAACAATTTATTGTTGTCATTAGGGAGGAGAACCAAAACTTCTTCTTCAGAGTTAAATTTCCTTTCTTTGGACATGGAATCAAGGGTATGTCTTATGCTTGTAAAAATTGATGTCAGCGTTCTGAGACGCAATCTCAGGGCACTTTTCCAGCATCTTTCTTAACTCCAGAAGATACGAGTAAGAAGTCTGCATACTTTGATCCAATTTCTGATTGGAATAAATTTTCTTTTAGGATACTTATGTGGCCTCTGGCGTTTCTGCCATATAAAAGTTCAAAGGGGAGAATCCTAATCTACGATGAGGTATTTCACAGTAGGCAAAGAGGGTTACCGGAAGGAAGCGGTGCCATTCAGCGAGCTGGTGTGCACACAACTTGCTGAGAATGACCTTGAAGCTTCCATTTAGCCTCTCGCACATTCCATTCCCACTCTGGTGAAAAGGAGTGATAAACAGCAGATCGCTCATCAATAATTTACCAGTGTACTCCATTAATTCGGAAATGAATTGACGACCGGGATGCCAGAAGATTTCGTTGGGCAGGCCCACACAGGAAAAGATGGAAATAAGGGATTCAGCGTAGGAGATGCTATCGATTTGCTTGAGCATGAGCAGCACAGCCTCAGGAAATTGGGTGTCGAAGTAGACCAGCGTTAAAACGTAACTATGGCATATCCTCGGCCGGGGGTGGATTAACCCGATTCAGTCGATAGCTACTCGGGGGGAGGGTTCAGAGATTAGTCGTCTCTTCTGCAAAGGCCCAGGTCTGACTCGTTCTTTCATTGCCGTCTTTTGGCAAATGTCGCACGAACGACAATATCACAGAATTTCGTCGTTTTCGCAGGGCCAATAAAACTATTTGAAGATCCTCTGAGCGGTCTTCGAGGGACTAAAGTCACCAGCAAATAGGCTATCGTTAGGTGTTTGCCGGATTTGAGGGACGTAGGCGCGTTGTACACAGAGTGTGCTGGACTCGATGTCGTTTTTCTCGGGGCACATTTGATACAGGAGGGCGTCCTTGGTGAGAAAGGAAATCACCTTATTGCCTCTGATGTTTTTGCGTGTTTTATTCTGAGTGTTGGAACACAGGGGACGAAGAAATTTACATTACCTCTGGCATTTGGAAAAGCCATTGGTCATCGCACTCTGGAATTCGGGAGCACAGAAAAGTTTCATAATTATAGAGGCTTTCAGTTTCTTCTTCGCGCGGAAGCGGATAGTAAGGGGTTTGAGCTACGGCGGTGGAAGAAACCCGGGGACACAGTCCAATTAGGATAGAGCAAACCTTGATGGGGGCTGCCACGACTTTAGCCCGACCAGTAAAATCGCGCACTCAATGTAGCAGTGAACAATTGGAACTTTATTGGTGCTTCCCAATAAATGGAGTTTTCCCCCCTCCGAACGAAACTGAGGGTTACAGGCCCCGATGGATCGGCACGCGAGACTAGTCTCGCCCATATAGCACGATTGAGCCATGGTTTCTCAGCAGGCGAGGCAAATTTTTGTCCGACTCCAAATGGGACCTTTTGGGCTTTCAAACTTGTCACGGCTTTCTGCGATGGCAGGCTTCAGGCCACCACGATGTCCCATAATTTCGCACTTCCATTAGCGCAGACAAAAAGGGTTGTCCAGGCGTGTGTTGTCTCTCTCTCCTGACACACTGAATGGCCGGGCTAAATTTTATCCAATATCTTTACTACTGGAATTTGAAGGAAAACTTTGAGAAAATAATTACACATCGAGTCCAAACAAACCTAAAAACGAACAGAATGCATAATAAACAACAGCATCGATATAGCTTTAGTCATCCTTAGTAAAATACTTTGGAGGATATAAAGTGAAAGAAAATGTTTCATAACGAGTTTTCCTAAACGACTTTGATAAGGTTTGGCTTAGAAACAAACCTACAGTTTGATCATCAATGTAGAATAATGTTTGAATACAAATACATAGATAGAATGCTCCTCATAACCAAAGAATTCTTTACTGCTCCGAAATTTGAGCTTTTTGCTGGAGTCCATCAAGGCCGTTGTATGATTTGCATACCCAATGTAAAATATACGATAAACTTACCACATCAAATAAGAGAGGATTCGATATCTGTATAATTTGCCCAATGTGTAACAAAAATAGTTTAGAATTGAATAATTCAAGGCAGAAATAACGTTATAGAAATCGAAAATATTAATAACTTTCAAGGAAAACATACGATTGCAACTACACAAAGAATTTAAGATCAAACCCTTTAAGAAAAGTAAGTTAGCCGACGTGAGAGTAAAGGAAAATATTGTTTAATATTGTTTAAATTTTCTATTTCATATCGTTGAAACGAGCTGATACAGTTTGTAAGAGAGGCTGATTGCAATCAGCCTCTCTTTTAAACTGAATGAGCTCGTGTCATCAATGATTGAAGGGAATTCCTCAAATCCAAATGATCAATACAAGTTTAAATAGTGAAAATCTAAAACAAGATAAAAGTGCAAAAGCGTGAAAGCTATAATCTGAAACAACTAGTAATTAGAAAAGTAAAACTTATAGTTTACAGTTTCTTTTTCACTATGCTTTTTTCTAACCCTTCTAATTGTTTCTGAGGACAAGTGAAACAAACTAAAAGACTTCCATGCCTTTGGTATTTTCATCGCCTCTTCTCTCCTATCTTACTCTATTCCGCCTTCGAGGTGTTCTTATTAATGAATTAATGCATAGTCTTACACGACGTCTTAACTTGCCGTTTATTGTTTTTTAATTATTCTAAATACCAATTCATAAGATTGAAAAAAATAATAATCTTCTTTCTGATGACTCGGTGTATACCCCCTCCGTTTCAATCCCATTAAGTGTTTCTCAGGACAGTTTTATAAAAGGTTTGTCGCTTACTTTCGTTTTAACGTCAATTAATAGTGTTTAGAGCCAACTTACAGATTCTTCTGTGCACATTAGGACTGCATAAGATAAAGAGCTTGATGTTCCCCTAAGCCCTATTATATACGATGTGGGTAATGCTTAGCTCACACTCTTCCTCCTATTATAGCAAATATTTCACGTTGTCTCATAAAATTTAAATTGATTTCATTAACAAAACCTAAAATATTGACATTAAAGCAGAAAAAATGGCGTCTTTTAACGTCACTTCCATACTTACTAATATGCCTACAAGATTTACATTTAATAGACTCGAGGGATGGCAGCATAATATGAGCCCTTACTTTTCATCCCAAAACCTAAATTAATCATAGATCTAATTATGCTGTGTACTAAAATAATTACTCTAAATAAAGTAAAGTAATCCTGCTTCTCTCTGGTCTTGGCCGACACCTATATTGAATTATTTGAATTGGAATATCTCTTTGATTCCCTCTTCCTTGAACTTAACGGTACCGTTGTGTATATTCTTCTATAGATATATATTTCTTAATTCGCTCCTTAAATTTATTTTTTCTCTTTATTTATTTAACTTTGAAAAAATTAAGTGAGGGAAAGTCACCGTCCTTAGATATCTCAAAAACAACTCGAGTATCGGTTTTCCTCCAGTGCCAAGCCTACTCAGGATTGGAAAGGACCAGGTTTGAACAGTTCAGCGCACAGTGAGTCGGACTTTTCAACAAAGTCTCACGTTGAAAAGAGGTAAAAGAATTCTCATCTAACAAAGAACTTACCTTACGCATAAGATCAACTTTTGTAAGAAATAAAAATAATGCAATATTGCAGAGTACGGCAAAATGATACTCTCTGACAAACTCCCTTCGGCTTGTTTGTAGCTTCTGATCCTTTGCTAAGAGGTAAAGGTGGAGCAATTTCACAAATCCTGTGTCTCGTACAGGTTAAGGCATCCGGAGACTCTCCATCACTGTGTCTACTTCTCATCCTAAGAAATTTTGAGCACTAAAAAGTTTGCCCCAAAACATTGCTATGATTTCAAAATGGTACCAAAGCATGATTCATTAACACTTTTTCCCAACAGTTCGCAACCGATTTGTAAATGCTAACTTTATTTTTCAGTCTGAGAGCGAAGCTTATCACAAAACAAAATTGATAAAAATCTTGCGTGAAAATAATTTCCAAGTTTCGGCACCTTGGCCAAGGAATTCGTCAGATTGGAAACCAATAGAGAACTTGTGGGAAATAATCAAACTGGCAGTTGATAAATATAGGCCATCCAATTGTGAGCAGTTGCAGGTTCTTAATGAACTAAACAGGAAAAATATGAGACAAGATACCATCAAAAAATTGGTCACTATCTGGCCAAAACGAATTGAGGCAGTTCTGAGGAACAAGGGAAATCATTTTAAATAGTGACTGGCTGTAATTATTATTAAAATGGGTTTGGACTTAAATTTATGTTATATTTTTGTCTAAAATTTTGACACAAGCATTCTAAAACTAGAAGTAACGTTTCATTAGTTCTATTAATTTGGTTGTATGAAAAATATAGTAGTCTAAATATTTGGCTATGACTGGATATCTATTTACATATTGCTCCAATTTGGTCACAAAGCGCCGGCAAATGCTTAGAAATGGATGACCTTTTTTTATCAACCCATAATTTGGTAATCACCAACAAATTCTCTATTGGATTCATATATATATATATATATATATATATATATATATATATATATATATATATATATATAAATGCAAAAAACCCTCAAGTAAATTAAAGGCGGATTCCAAGTACTTTCGAAAGTACTTGAAATCCGCCTTTCATTTTCCTGTGGGATTTCTGGAATTTATTGTTCTACTCACGCGCTACTTTGTGAGTTTCTTATATATATATATATATATATATATATATATATATATATATATATATATATATATATATATATATAGCTATTCATTTAACTCATATTTTTCATCCTTTTACTCTTTTGGTCGAATAGCGAAGCTCCAGGGACTTACACGAACAGGTACAGAGCCCGAGTTTGGATTCAGTGAAGGAATGCAGTTTATTCTAATTATTTTTGAAATGCAGATATTTTAAAACTTAAAATATTTAAATATTAGAATAATTATTCCAATCAGACATATTAAAAAAACCAAGGAAAAAAATATTCGTCGCAAAATTTGTGGTCTTGACTATATATATATATACATATATGTATATATAGGTGTAGATATCCTTCGGAAACCTCGATTTTAGTATGTAAATTAAGGCCAGAAACATATTCGGAACGTGTTTTTTGGCAAACGTTTCGAACATTAGCTATCTTCATCTTGAGCCTATGATGGAGCAAAGCAATATAATTATCGAACAAGTTAGCTTAGAATGCATAAAGAAATTATATGTATTAATGAATGACAATGTTTTAATGAATATGTATTAATAAATGACAATAAATTTAAATTTTGGTAATTTTAGAGAAAACTATTCAAAAATTTCAAAGAGAATAATGCAAAGAAAAACAAAGAAAACACGACCAGAATTAAAAAACAAACTAAGAAAACAAATCAACGAATTAAAAATAAATAAACACTAACTTGAGAGAAGGACAGGAACAGAATGATTTAAAAAGGGGAAAATTTAAACATGGAAGTAATTCAAAATAACTGAAATCAGGGGCAACCAATTAATAGAATAATTTAACTATCGGGTCATTGTGTGGATTGGTAATAAATTACAGGTAAAAATTAATTATAAATGAAACTAAAAATAAAATATTTGACTTAAAACATATAGAGTGGCGTGGGAGACTGACTAGAATTTAATTCTGGATTTAACATTTAGATAAAGAGTGATTCCAAAATGTTGAGATCGACGGATTTATTCAAAGAACTCAAAACCTTGAAATGTGAAGGGGACAATGACGAGGTTCAAGAATTCAAATGATTCGTTATTGAAGAGAATGGGTCTCTCTGTATTGTGAGAACTTACGTTATGCTTGCAGATCCTCAGCTTAAATTGTAGCCTAGTTTGCCTCCGTAGCGAGTTTGGCAACTCGCACAGAGAAATAGATAAACCAGCGAGGACATGAGTACCAAGTCTAATAATTGGTACTTATGAGACAAGTAGGTTTTAAAAGAGACAATATTAATAGGGATACTGTAAAATTTGATTTGCGGATAAACTTTAAATAAATTGTTTAGATAAATTGTTGTAAGTCTAAGATGAGTTTGTGGGTAGGCGAGCCTATGTAGGGTATTTTGAGATACATTTTGTTTTAGTACATTAAATTTAACAAGTAATTTACACCAGCTTCGTTTCTAGAAATGTCTTGAATCTTCAGGCTTACTTTTTTATCGAATCTAAAAGATTATCTTTGTTTAGTAACAATATTCTCGCAAATTATTAGAGTGGTAGAATAGTTATGTCACCTTCTAAATTATGCATCTTAGCAATTGTTGCTATATACAAAGAAAATGTATCGCGTGTATTTCTTCTGTTAAATATGTTTACTACATTTCCTGGTAGTTATATAACCAGACAAAAGCACGACATATTTAAGAAAGATCGATAATTTAAGTGTGCAAATACTCGTGTCGCCTCACTGTAGGTCAATGTGGACTAGAGATATAGAATTACATGAAATTCTAATTAAAAAAAAAAATGATTGGCAAAATACCTTCGCCCTAAAGTGCATTCTCTTAACTCCTGATAAATAAATAAGAACTTAAATGGGAAATCCTGGACTAGTTGCCTTTTTTATGAAATCCTTTGAACTTGGCTGAAATGCCAACAATTTGTCTCTAAATCGGAGAGAAAAATCAATGAGAATTCATAATTATTTTTGGCCTAGTGACTTTTCTCCAATTCTTTTAAAGGGAGAAAGAGAATGAAGGAGACCTGCCTTCACTGTGTCGCGCTCAGTGGTCATTTCCACGACGTCAAGGGAGTAATCCCATCTCCGACCTTTCTTACTGAAGCTGATGTTCCCCCTTAAACATTTTACTTGTAACTGTAAGGTAGCAAAGGTAGAATATTAATATGTCAGTTATCCTCTTTCAGGGGAAAATGCGTGAATCGTTTTGTAGATGTGTTTTAGGTGGAAAAGTTTATAACTATCGATTCGTAGGTAGTTTGTTCTTGGCCTTGAGAATGGTTGGGGAAGCTGTGTAGGCCCTTGGTCACATTTCAGCCTCATTTTGTGCCCGAGACCAGCGATGCCCCTCACTCCCAGCCTGTATGAACACGGCTTGGTCTACTCCATTGAAGTCTCACAGGGTTGGGCTAAAGACGGCCCCCAGGAGGTAGATTGGGTTGCATCTCCGTTAGAGGCTCACCGCTTCTGTCAGGACGCGAACCGAATCGTACATCAGGCCAGACTCTGCCTGAGAAGCAGAAAAGGATTTTGTATTATTATTATTATTTAATTTATATAAATGGCTGGAAGAGAAAAGATATTATTTAACTGCGTTGATACGGAGCAACCCCACCTTGCGGAAATTCTTTTAAAGGTCACAATTTTATTATTAATAGTAATAAAAGTAATAGTATCATTTTTGGATTACTATTTCACTAATCACCTCATACACCAACCAGTTCCGAGCAAACAAAGGTCGAAGGAAGAGAACGTATGAGATAAACTTGGAAAACGTAGAAATAAACAGAAGGATTTTTAAGTGACAACTTCGTCGTAGTGGGGCGCTTTTGTCATCGTAGTCTTATTTAAATGGCGCCCTTCTCCTTGCTAAGAAAGCAAGAGATAGACTTTTGATGATGGTAACCGCCTCTTATCAAACCGTTTTTAATTGTGCATCAGTGTTTGAGTTATCGGAAGTCGTTTTGACTAAAGAAGCCACTTTTAATCTATTTCTTTGTATATGACGAAGAATTTGCTGCTCACGCAGCAAAACAACACTGCATTTTAAATGCATGTTGTTGAGGATAATAATCTGAATCCATTCGAAATTCGGGTGATCAAATCGATATCCATTACTAAGCGATGTTTCGATCACCCCTTAAACAAAATTCCATTCAAAAACGTTAAAAATAGGTCTAACCAATTCGTGTTTGCAATCCGATCATCCGATGCAGACGGTTTGAATTGAGCTATAAAATTTTCTTTTCAGATTTCCCGCAGGTGTTTTTCCTAACAGCTGGATGAGCTTGATGTTATTTACACATGAACGAGACTTCATGCACTATATTTATGTTGGTAGGCGGGTCAAATCACTCATGTACAGATGTGCACATAAATATAGGCAACGTCAAAGAAGTCTAATGTAGGATTTCATTTGTATATTCATTAACTTTGAATCCATTTTTCTTGCTCCTATTGTAGCAAGAATATTTTCTTCCGTAATTGTTTTTTTTATTCATATTGAAATGATTCTATTCAATAAATGCTGGTTCCGTATATGAGTCAATATTATGCGAGAGAAAAAGTATATGCAACATGGAAATCTTTTGTGTTTTGATGGTTATATAGAACGTTTGAGAAGAATAGGTTACCTGATAATTTAAGTGCAAGATTTGGGATTCTTGGACACGACTTTGCGGAAAAAACATTTTCAAGAGCACAATGGTTAAGATCGCTAAGATTTGATTTGATAAAAGGGGTAAGGTAAGTATAAGGGTGAGAGTAAATTAGGGTAGGTAGGCAAAATAGCGGAGAAAGTAGTTGATTTGCGAAGGGGTGGAATAATGCAAGAGGTCAGCCTAACCTCCGTTTTTTCACCATCGCGAATAATCTGTTGTCTGTGCTAATGTTTATTTTTATTGGTTTTTATGTTTCATTGGATTTTTTGTGTACTTTGTTTTTTTTCTTGTTGTTTATATTCTGTTGTGTTTTATTATGTGTTATATTGCTTTACTTTTATGATTTGTGAGTTAATGAACGTTTTGGTTTTAGTTGTTTTGTATGTTAGCTTACACTCATTGTTGAATGTGTTTATTTTATGTTTGCTTGTTAGTTGGTTTTATTGTAATTTTGTGTGGTTGTGTAGGTAATAGCGTTGAAAGTTTTATATTCGTATATTGTTTCATTTCGTCATGTTTGCTTGTTTACAGTGGCGTTTAAATTTTTCGGTACTTTTCTCTTAATCTGTATTATATCTTTATAAGAGGTAGATTTTATAGATCCGATAGGTGTTTCCTTTCTGAATACTTCATTTTCGGTCTATCGTAAGGATTTCGGTTCTCTTTTGGGGTTAACGTGACACCACTTCTTACGTTATTTGTTTGGTCAGACATAAAATGATGCCTCGTTTTCATTTACTATTTTGTATACGCAACTAAGGAATCTTGCGTGGCTTCACCTTCTCTGTTGTTTTCTAGGATTGTTCTTATTTTGTCCCTTGTTTGTGAGCCATTTTATCCTCGAAATGTTATGGTTCCTTGTTCTATGGCTATATTAATAGGCTCTATGTATTCTATTTGGTGAAAATCCTCCTGCGCATTCCTTTCCCGCCAGCATATGTTGATCATTATATACATGCTTCTGTTTTATATTCTCTGTATTGTATTGGATATGGATTTGAGGGCAGGGTCTGGGTATGGTAGAGGTTCTTCCACCATTGCCATTTAAATTGTTTTCTTGTTCTGCATTCTGGCTTTTCTGAAATGATACAGGGTTCGGACTGCTGCCGAAGGTGTCTGGATCCGACCTGTGGCATGTAGCCTCTACCCGTTTAAAGAGATTTTGATTTTGAGTACAATGTACTCTTACACCTGACAGTATACTCCTCCTTAGGGGGAATATCTTGAAGTTATTATCATCAGTACTGATCTTCCACTTACGTTCATACTTCGTGATATTCTTTATTTCTTCGGCAGTCATTCGAGAATGGAATTGTGCATTTTAAAAAAAAGTGAAACCTTTAATTGGCCGATGTCGTCATGTGAAGTGGATATTTATGCTATAAGTGTTGCTTTAAACTGGGATGTCTGCAATTTAAATAGAGTATAAATGGGAGCTTAAAAAGCCTCATATGGACAAGCCGGTTTGGAAATTGATTTTTGGCCCGTTCGTGCTCAAAGACATGTCACAGTAGATCTTCTTGACTGTCTTGCTGGGGAACTTGAATTGCATTCCACTTTGCCATAAGTTATCAAAGGCTTTGGTAACATAAGGCAACAGACGATATACACATAATTTACATCTTCTTTAGCTTAGGAAATCTTTTCCATTATGGTGCAGATTGCCCATCCCGTGCTTCGATGATTTCTCTAATCAAATTGCACGTTGTTATAGAGGGAATTTCTTTTCAAGAGGTTAATCAATCCTTTGTTGAGGATCTTTTCAAATAATTTCCTACCAATCTCCAGATGGGAGATTGGGCGGTAACTCTCTTTTTTCGTTGGAGGCTTCCCCGTTTTTGTCTATGAAAATAGTCGTTGCGATTGTATATTCATCCGATAAGTAGCGGATGTGTAGTCAGGCGTTCTATGTTTTCCTTAAACCTTCAAGTGTGGAAAGTGAAGCTTCTGTAAAGTTTCATTTAGTTAGCCCGTGTAACCCGGTGCCTTCTGAGCAAAGGAGAGTAGTGCAGTCATCATTTCTTCAGTTATATTTAGTGTACCGTTGCTTTAAAATTCAATTCTTTCTGGATGCACTTGGTGGACTGCTTATATACTACATATAAGTGCTGGCGTATAATATGTGATTTACGAGCTCTATATCGAAGTCTTAATTTTTCTCTTCGCTTATGAAATAAAATTTATTCCATTGTTTGCGAAATATTTGTTCGGTCTTTTAGTTTTCAGATTTTAGTGTTCCGTTTGCGTCTTCAATTTCTACCTTCTGTTTGGCAGATTTTCCTTTCAATCTTATAGCGATTTTTCATAAATCTTTTTGACAGGCTTTATGGTCGAGTTCTCTAATAGACTAGGCCCATATTTAAGACTGTTTTTTTGTGTTAGTTGCCCTATTTCTTCTTTCATTTCTCTTTTTCTGTACATTAAATATCTCAAGGATAATCTTTTTAATTATATCTGATATAATTCCCTCAGTTTATGTTGCAAAATTCTCCATCCGATCTGTGCATTTTTAGGTCAAAATGATTTGATATCAGGTTTTAGGGATCACTTTCTATCATCTCTGATCATGGTGACGTTTGATCCTTGTAACTCATCTTCTATTTCTTATAATGTAGCGTCCTGAATATCAGGTAAGGCTTAGTCATTTAGATCTGCTTTATATACTTCCCAGTTTACCCTTATATAGGCTTTTCTTACTCCGCTCTTGATCTAGATTGGGTTCCGATTTATTCTCATTGTGATGCATATATAGTCGCAAAAGGTTATAATTTTGGTTGGAGGTAGAAGCTGTACGGGGTGAGACGGTTTCCAAGCAAAATGTCCGGCTTTGTGGCTGAGCGTACTGTGATGAAGGTCGGAAATTTTTCTGTCCAAAAGGGTGTTTAGGCAAAGGCGTATCCGGCTGGTCGTTCAGAATTCTGATTCTTGGCATCTTGCATTGAAGTTTACCAAGAATAATATCGGGGTCCTCTTGCGAAAGATGCAAAGGAACGTGAGAATAGGCAAAAACATTCGTCTTGGCGGTTGGTATCCTATAGCTATTATCATGACCACGAGGTCCATTTTGACTTCTATCGCAATGTATGATTCTTCAAGGTTCCTGATCTTCTTATAACTTATGCGCCTAATATAGCGATTGCAGCCTCATTGTTGCCTTCCTGCGCGTAGTTGGTCGGTAATAACTTATAAATCCAGATCGTCATTACTTCAATAGCTATATGCATGTTAGCTCTCGGTATTACTATCTGTGATTTTTTGGTTTCCTTTATTTAGGTGTTTGTTGGATTTCCTTTTAGCTCGTCCATTTTTTTATCAGTTATTTCTCGTAATAATTTCTGCACCTTGAGAGTAGGGCATTTACGACTGGTCGTAGGGACTTACACTCTATCCTTGATTTTCTTCCGTTGGCGTTCTTTTCAGTCTTCTCTGTTGGTTCTTCTTGACTTTAGTTATTGGTTTTGTTCCCTCTTTCTTCCTCCTTTGTTTGGGGTGTGATTATTTTTACGGCCCCATAGATTTCTTCTATACCCCTTGTTCTACCGATATTATAAAAATTCCAGAAGAGTTCATACATTAATGTAACTTCAGGGTTGGGAATTCATGTTCTTTCATCATTTACTTAACTGACTTTTCGTAGCTACCTGGTGACACCAGATTCTGAATATGAACAGTAATTACGCATGTGATTAGGGCCACGTTAGATTCTCTTGAGATTTGTAATATCTGGTTGTTGGTGGCTGGAGTTTGTTGTTTGATTACTCAACCGTAATTTTGCTACTATATTATCCTCATTTATTTATAACAAGCGGAGTTCCTAAGAGGGAAGTTCGGGTCCTAACTCTTTTTTTGAAAAGGTACATTAATGATACACTGATTTTACGAATACAATATCGAAATTTTCAACTACAGCAAAAGATTGAATGTAACTACAAACATATTACTTATACTTGGTGGTGACTTGAATACCAAATTTTTTGTACATTCTATATTTCTGCACATATGAAAAATCAAATAGTGATTTGTAACATCCTTATTGACATCAAAGTAGATCAAAACGATGACTTGTATTAAAAATTACGAGAAAATGTATGTAATCCAACGAAAGCGTGTCACTCAGTATAGCAAATAAGGTCCACAATAAGGCTACCCTGCAAAGACTCTAACACTTTTTACCTGAGGAGGCAGCACGTTCTCATCTTACCAGCTTCTGCCATTTGTAGAACACCTTCCAGGCTTTGCTGCCTGGAGTTGTGAACTATTTCCCTTCTCATAGGACCTACCACTTAATACCTTCTACTACTTTTACTTTGTCTACATTAACTACTTTTCTTTCAGATCTCTTCCTTCTCCCTTCTAAACCGAAATGTGATGGATGGTATAGCACGGAGTAACACCCATTCTGCTATTGAATCCTGAGCAGACACGACCTACTGCTCCCAGTATCATGGTGGGGTAATAATGGGTGATGAGCTACACAACTTCTCAGTATAAATGCAAATACGTATTCTCCAAAATTACATACCCGCTTCTCCTTTTAATGTTTTCTTTTACGATTCAGAGAAGTTCTTGGAGTTTGTGTGGGATGGGTGGGGGTGCTGGGCGGCCGAGTTTCTGGACCGCTTCCATTGCATATTTGGGGTGGATATGCCTGAGGACAAAGTCGCCTGGTATAGAGGGTCAGTTAAGCAAGGCCCATCAAGGCTCTCAACCGATGCTAATTTTGTCTTATTAATCATAATTTGGATATGTCAAATTCTATGGAGATTATTCTCTATATTTGTCAAAGCTTTTGAAAGTCGTGGTATCTTTATTTCATGCGGTATTTTATATTTTGAAACTGTGATCATAATCATGGTCATAACTGAAAAGGATAAATAGATCGCTAGAAAATGAAAGGAAAGCCTTCTCTAATTGAAGCCTCGTCCACTATAGGTCTCCGGGATGGTAAGAAAATCAAAACAGTCCCTTCGACCGTTAAAAGGGCTTCCATTCTACCATATGCAAATGCTGAGAAAGGTTGCTCCTTATCAGAACGAAACATGTTTCATTAGTGTCAGAACATGGTTCCTTTCTTTCTAGGAGACAAGTGTAATATTTTTCAGTATGTGACACTTTTGTTTAATGGGCTAACACGAGTATTTAAACTTATCATGATAGTACTGCTCATTTTTTACTTAAATAGGCTTCCTGAATGGGTACAGAGTGTCTAGTACTGCTAAGCGTGTGAAGGCATTTCTGCCCTTATTTCGAAAATGCTACTAATGTTAACTCATCAATCATACTAGTAAATCCTAACACTTGATACGTAAGCTCCTCAGCAGTTTTGTTACTACCCAAATCATGTGCAGAAAAAATGTAGCATGCAGAACCAAGTATGTATAAAGTTTGTTGAGATGTCCTCTGCGTTCAGGTTGCGCACTAAGTTTCGTTCATTGAGGCTAGAGGTATGGTCCCGTTGCAGCCTTTGCGACCAGGTACTACATACGATTTCTGTTGGTATAGCCTATCTCGGGTGCCACTCTGTTTGAGATTGCGGCAATATATACTCGAGTCCCATCTTGGCTAAAATCAGAAGTCTCCCTACGATATGACCACCTCTCCGAATGCAGAGCAGCAACGCGCCTTTTTTTGTCTTCATCCTTAAAATCTTTTCTCAACTTCAAGTTCACGAGAAATACGACTCTTAATAGCGGCAGAATATGCCTGTTGATTCGTGTGGAAGTCTGGTTTCAGCAAAATAAAACCTGATTGGTATATTAATCGTTTGCCCTAATCTATATCTTAGAGTTGAGAGGCAGTCTCAAAGATCGAATATTTAAGTCATTGAGTACTACATACATTGAGAAGGCGTGCTTAGGGTCTTCTGCTCAGTATTCAAACCAATTGGAGGGGAGCCGAGAGTAGCACCTCATCCAGATGAAAAGCAAATTTAAGGTGGAAGACTTGATAGGGCATAAAGGGATAAGATGGGTTGAGCAGTTTTTCTAAGGATTTTTACTAAGGGGACTTTCTGTTTTCCGATTTAAATTAGCTTTAAATATTTCCTTTGAAAATGGAAAACTTTTTAAAATTTTCTATCTTTTTATTTTTCTGAATTTTTTCCAAAAGTTAAGTTGAGCACGAGAAAATTTAGAGGGAGTCTTTGTTTAGTAGCAAATTTATAAGTACGTTTGTTGAAACCGAGAAAACCTTATAGAAACGACGTTATATTTGATGTCTTCAATAAGAGTTATAACTGTTTAGGAAACTGACACTATGTGGTTATATCTCTTTTATCCTTTTATTTTTGTCTTGTTATCTCGTTCAAGGCAAATTTTCTTATTATTTTCTGTCAGAATTCTTGCTTAAAGCCTTTCTGGAGCATTTTAGTGGTTTAGGAGGTTTATGTTCATCACCGCGTCTTTGCATTGGGAGTCATTTAAATCGTATAAGAACTTGATAACCGAGCTGTTGACGCGGCCAGGGCTCGCCGATGATCAGGTGTGGAGAGAGGAATAGCAACTCTGATGAGGCGAAGTCGGTTTTGTATTTCAGCTTGAAGTACGTTTGTAATTTCCTCTGTATTTTCCGACTACTAAATGGTAAAGGTCGTGTGTGCAGATTTCTTGGAAGTGTCCAGATAAGGCACAGTGGTAAAACAGGTAGCGGTTAAAGAGTTTTGAGACTTCAGTAGGATACTCTTGGGCAGATTCCGGCAGAAAATGGCATAAAACGGAAGCTAAAGAGTGACAGGTAGCGATGGACCTCACCTTTGAACTTCTGGTGATACCAGCACCGGCTAGATGGCTCTGCTCCTTTCGAAGAAGAGCCAGATCGATCCTAGAATCAAAAGCGTGATCGAATACAAAGGTCTCTCATCTTGGAACGAGCTTTTAATCCGCAACACTTTGGCCAGATTTTCGACCACCTCGATGAGTTTGTCCATCTTTTCTTCTTTGATTGGCGCTCCTGGGCAGCAGAGGGACTGCGCAAACCTCGGTATGTCGCACTATTTCAGGCAGTACCGGCAACTAGCATTTTAATACCTAATAAATCTCGAGATTGGACACGATCGGCAGTCTCTGCCAAGTTTTTGAGGGTATAGGAAGGCTGGCAGTGCAATTAATCGATGATAACAGCCGGGCAAGCAAGTTGTGTTAATAGCATCACTTTGCTTCTTACGTTGGTGAAAGATGGCGGCTGAAGGCCAGGCCTCCACATCTGCAGTTGCCAGTGATCACTGGCTGCACTGAGTATCTTGACTTTCTTTATTCACTATTAATGTTATTTAATGTTAATTGCGTTCTTTCTACCACAACCATTCATTTTATTTAAAATGCTTTTAGATTGTAATTTTTAAATAATGTTTTCTGGTTTACTGAATAATCTCCAAGACACTAGTTAATAATTAACTTATATGTTAATATTTCTCTGAATGCCATCGCCTCTTGCGCGTTGAAAGTGAGTAATCAGGTGGTAACAACAACAAAACCTTTAAAGTGTCATAGAGACCGGCTAAGATAATAACAAACACTTTCCCTTCTATTTTTGAGGACTACCTACATCACAACGGTTTAAAATAATTGAGCTAAGAGTATTTTGATGACGGAATGGATCAAAGTAAAATAATTAGCGATTTTGAAATCGCAAATGCCTAGGAAAATATATGATCGACACGTTATTACTACCGAACGAATAAGAAGCAATACATGTAATTCCCATATTCCAGAATATAAAAGTTTTGATAAAATTCGATAAGAAATTGTATATTAAATTTCTGAATAAACTACACAAAAATGTAAATAACAATTCAATAAAAAAGTCTAAATATTCATTTAATCACTCTGGCTTCAACATCTTAGTCTCTGGTCCTACTCCTTCCTGTGACTATCAACTAGGCGCGAAGCACACACGCGAATAAATTTATACTTACACTACCAAAGGCAAAACAGTTTTGTTTCTATTCCCTCTATGGCGTTGTTCATTGAGAAAGTCAAACTTTGCCGCTGATCCGCTCCAAAGACGTTTAAAATTCTTCTTAACTTCCCTTGAAAGCGGATCTCTGGGTCATAGTTTTCGTCTAAAGATTTTTAGCTGAAATTAAATGTCTCGCTCTGTTGTATTTTAAAGTGAATTCTCCTACCCGGAAAAAGCATTTGATGAGCCATCTGCAGAATATACAAAAAAATCAGAATTAACATTTTTATTGCGCACTCTAACCAAAAATGAGGATCTTTCGAGCCGCTTTCTTCTATTTTGGGTTGTTTTGGTTATATTGTGTGTGTGACGAGGGTAAGTTGGGATTTGTAAATTGGTTTCTTGCTTATTAATCTTGGAAATATGGTATTCGATTCTCAGCAAGTTGGGTAATCTGATAAATTAATATTACTAATTCCTAGAAGATTCCCTAGTCTTTTGAGAAAATTCTTTTGTGGTGGAATATTCAAGGAGACCTAATAGTGTATGTTTTGTTAAAGAATTTGTTCAATAAATTCCTTTCTATCTCTAGTTTTTCTATGTATATTTTCGACTATTTGAAAATTTTCTTTTTCTTCATAGGTAATTTTCTTTAGCTTTTCTACATCATCCGTATTACTCTGGCCTGGTAAATATGACTTTTGTTTAACTACGGAATTTCTTATATCGATATACTCTCACACGTTGCCCAAACATGGGCGAAGGAAATAAATATAAGTTAAATCCAGATATACATATTAGAAGCCTCATCATACTTCCATTCTAACACATAAACATTCGATAGTATTCATACTATAACTAATATCATAATTTTCACCCGTATTCAAGAACCGTATATTGCAGTCTTACGAAAATTAGGGACATTAAGAGAAGATTTTTTTGATAGAGACAGTATATAACGAAGTTGTTTAGTATTGTTAATTTTTCGGCCAGGTTCTTCTGTTTACCTTATTTTGCGGGGGAAAGTAAGTAGTAGCTAAATTAATTTAGTGTTTTGAAACCTCGATTAATTAGCAACTGATTTGGGCTTGTGTTGTGCCTTAAATCTCGTTTCGGTCTGTTGATTTATTTTTCGGATTTCTCTACAGTCTTGTTCACCACAGAGTCAGCGAAAGCTAAGTTGCTCTTTTCTTTCTTATTACTACTTAAGTTCTGTCTTTGTTTGAATAAGGGATGGAATTCGGAGATGAAAGTGAGCATGGGTGTCGGAATGTATGCATTGGTTGTGGTGTAGTTGGTGAGGGGTATACATGTGTTGTATGTAAGCTGCGTGAATGCATTGTAGATTTAGTGGGGATGAGAATGCAAGATTTACACAGGATATGTAGGCTGGAGGGGTTAGTTTCTGAGCTCAACGGGAACTTAGTGTTAGGCCTAGGGCTTGGAATAGGTTGGATGGTAAGGAAAGCCAGTTAAATGTTTCAGGTTAAGGTAGGGGGCCGGTGGAGGAGGTATGCTATGATAGTTCTAGGGATAGTGAAGTTAGCCTCCTTAGATTAGTTAGAAATAGGCCTAGTGAGGATGGAAGACAGTTGAGAGTGGTTAGGGGAGGTGTAGCTAGGGAGGCTTCTCCTGTTCTTTGTGAGATTAGGGTTGCCTCTGTTGAGGTGGTTAGCCAGGGGGAGAATAGGTGTGTAAGTCAGAGGCACACATAACCTATTAGCTTGACTAATAGATTCAGTGCCCTAAGAGAGGAAGTAACTGGAAGTGATATGACTGATGGGGGTGGAGGGGGAGGTAGAGTGACTGGGAGTTTGAATGAGAATAGGAGTATAATGGAGTAAGGTCTGTGGGGGCTAGGAATAGGAGTATGACTGAAGTGCTTGTGATTGTTGATTCGCGAGTTGGATATTTAGATAGGAAGTTGAATGCAACTAGATTGAATGATTTGAGGGTGTGTTTGCCGGGTGCTGGAGTGAGAGATCTGTCTGATAGGTATAAGGAGGTAATGCCTGGCTGTGCAAGGGATGCGGTGGGATTACACATGTAGGAGTGAATGATGTGAAGAAAGTGGGTGCATGTGAGTTACGTGAGAGGTACAAGAGGTTGATTAAAAAGGTGAAAGAAAGTAGAATAAAAGGTGTTGTTATAGGTGTGCTTCCAAGAATAGATGTTGGGGTAGAATGGATGTCTCGTGTGATTGGGCTGAATGATTATGTAAGGAGGATGTATGAGATGGAAGGTGTCATGTTTGTGGATGTGTGGAAAAGGTTTATTAGAATGAAAGAAATGTATGAGATGGATGGACTGCATTTGAGTAGGAGGGGAGTAGATGTGTTGTGGGAGGAGTATGATCGTGTTATTAGGTCTTTCCGGGCGGCAAACTAGATACTTATAGTGTTCAAGGAACTATGAGAGGACATATAGTACTGAAAGCAGAATGGACTTGGCAGATAACAGAAATAGGTTCCAAGGCGATAGAGGTGAGGTCATTCAGGTTGGAAGAGGTGCTTCAGGGATAGGGGAATTAAATTGTTTTTATACAAATGCTCGTAGTCCCCAAAAGAAGAAGGATGAGCTATTTAGTTATATTAGCGATGAGGATATAGATATATTATGTGTTACTGAATCATGGGTCAATGAAATAGAATTTAGTGACACTATAAGTGAATTTGATTACAGGGTTATAATATGTACATTAGTCAAAGGACATGTATGATTGTTGGAGGAATAATTATCTATATAAAAAACAACATTATTTTAAGTTTAAATACTTCAATAAAGCAGGAGGGAGTTACAAGGAGCTACAAGGAAAATAAGTACCTTAGAAGACCTTACGGTCCATACAAGGAGAATACTTTTGGCGCAATCTTCGAAGGTGTCCGTTGGCAACCTCGAAGATCACTCGCGAGGATCTTAACGGCGATTGCGCAAGACTTTATCTAGTCTTAACTTGAACTGGTCAACTGATTCACTGTAAATAACTTCCGTCGGAAGTGCGTTCCAACTACCGAAGATACTGTAAGTGAAGAATTTCCCACACAGATCACGGTGGTATCACTTCAGTTCAAGTTTAAAGCCGTGATTTCTTGTTCTTCCCTCGCTGAGATCAAAAATATCCCCGTAGTCCAGTCTGTCGAAGCTTTGAAGTATTTCAAATCTTCGATAAGCTGACCACGTAGTCTCCGGGTCTCTAGCGAGAACATATCTAATTCCCTTAATCTATCTTCATAACTTTTATGTTTGATAGAAGGAATCAGTTAGGTTGCCCTGGCTTGCACGCGTTCCAATCTCGCGATGTCTTTTCGGAATGGAGGGACTCTAAAATTGTTAGGCATACTCCAGGTACGGTCGGACGAGGGAGTTGTACAGACAGAGTACTATCTCATTGGTCCCATATCCAAACTGGCGCTTTATATACCCTATCATCGTTTGAGCTCTCTTCTCTACCTCAATACACTGTTTCAAGAACTTGAGGTCACTCGTGATAGTTCCCCCCAAGTCCTTCTCAGTGTCCGTGGATTTAAGAGCAGTGCCCTTAAGGATATAGGGTTATTAAGGATTTCGGTAGCCGATATGCATCACTTTGCATTTATTTACGTTAAAAACCATTTGCCACGTATCAGACCACTTACCATACTTCCCAAGATCTTCCTGCAGGCTTGCAGTATTTCCATTTTTTTCAACGTTCATACCAAGCTTGGTATCGTCAGCAAATTTGGAAATCTTGGCAACCATGTCACCGTCCATATCGATGACGTAGATGGTGAATAGTAGTGGTCCCATGACAGAACCTTGAGGCACCCCGCTAGTAACGGGCACCCACTCAGAAGCCTGTCCATTCACCATCACCCTTTGCCGTCTGCAACTTACCCAGTTCTTGATCTAGCCGGCTACCTTTCCGTCTATGCCCAGCACAAGCACTTTCTGAAGAAGGCGGCGGTGTGGTACCTTATCAAATGCTTTCTGAAAGTCTTCGTACATCACATCCACCGCCTTATCACGATCGTGCTCACTGAAGACGAAGTGGAATAATTCCACAAGGTTCGTCAGGCATGACCGTTGCCTTCGGAAGCCGTGCTGACAACTCCTCAGTAGCAGGTTTGACTCTAAATGCGAAGTAATTTTGTCTACCATCATGCTTTCCATGAGTTTACCGACTATCGAAGTCAGACTGATAGGTCGGTAGTTCGACGGTAGCTACAGTCTCCTTTCTTGAAGATAGGAGTCACTTCCGCTTCACACTAGTCTCTAGAAACGCATTCGGTCCGGATTAAAATGTTGAAGATTGCGCTCAGGTGTCGTGACACTTAATCGCGCACTTCTTTCAACACTTTAGGTAGAAACCCATCCGAGGCCAGGTGACTTATTCGTCATTAGGTCAGTGATCTCCTTTTTAATTTCTCCTTCGGTGAAGTCCATATCCTCCAGCTTTCCCCCCCGAGTAGGAATCCGTCGGCTGATGGATGGGACCACACTCTTTAGTAAACACTGAAGAGAAGTAGTCGTTAAGGAGCTTAGCATTTTCTGCATCTGAATGCGCTAATGTCCCCTCCTCATTCCTCAAAAGGGCCAATCATTCGACGGATTGGTTTACGGCTGTTTACATATCCAAATAACTCCTTGGGATTCTCTTTACAGCATCTCGCCACTTGGAGTTCCTCAGACCGCTTAGCTGCCCTTATGCTGGACTTCACTCTCCTGGCTAGCCTCCGGTATTCGTTGAAGTTACCCTAGATCTTCGATATCCGGTACACAGTTCTTTTCTCCCTAAGGAGTTGGCTGATTTCTCGATTAAACCACTTTGGTTGAACAAAAGACCGACGGGGGCATTTCAGAGGGATGAATCACGATTGAAGACTAATGAATGTTGTTTTGAAACTATTCCACGAGTCTTCAACAGCATCACACACTTCTAGCCTCGCGTCAGTCAGTCCAGCACGAAGGCTTGCAAAGTCTGCTCTTCTCAAGTCAAGTTTCCTTGATTGACTGGCAACAGACCTTACCTCCGGGATCTTAACGCTAAATCTAACTAGCTGGTGATCACTTCCACCGAGCTCTTAGCCCACAGAGAGATCCTCAACGATATCATCCTCAGAGATGAAGACCAAGTCGAGGATATTGTCTCCTCTCGTCGGTTCTCTGACCCATTGAGTGAGGAACTCGTTGTTGGCGAACTCCAAGAGTAGCGCGCTCTCGCCACAGGCTGCTTTGGTTTCCCAGTCAACTTGGCTGTTGAAGTCACCCATAACGATGCACACTCTGCCTTGAACAAGCTCACCCAGCAGCTGGTACAGTTCCCTGTCCTTCTCAACGGGTTGGGAAGGGGGCCTGTAAACAGGACCTAGGTCAACGCCTAGGAGCTCGTGGTCGGATATAATGTTGGAGTTCGTATATTCAATTGTATAATTGACATACAACATTACACCGCCACCCTCTCTGTCTGGCCTATCTTTGTGAAAGAGTTGGCAGCCAGGAACCGTGAATTTGCCTTTAAAGTCTCGGTTTAAGGTTTTTATCCACGATTCTGTTATGGCTACCATTTCGGGTTCTACCGTTGCTATGAGGCCCCGGAGCTCAGGAAATTTGTTCCTGATTGACCTTGCAATGAACAGAAGAACTTTCAGGGAGTCCCCGACTGTAGGACTCCCTACGCTCTTCCGTTTCCCGGCTTATTTGTTGGCGAGGAGGCACCCCTCTTCGTGCCCTATAAGAAGGTCGTTCCAGGAGTGACACGGGCGTACTGGCGTAAGTCCGCCATCACTCTGGGCTGGATACTCCTACGACATCCTGGATGATGTCCAACAGAAAGGCCTTTCCTTTAAAGGAGAGATGTACCCCATTCCTTTGGTAGAGATCATTTCTACCATAAAAGGTGCGGTACGGGTCCCCCCAAAAGACCCCCTTTGATGTACACAAATCTGCCAGGCGCCTGTTTAAAGAGACGTTCATCGAGTGAGCGGTCCGTGTTGGACCTCTCCTCGGGAGCATCCCGACTAACACACGCTTGTGGGTTTTCAGCCCACAGTCATCCATGGCACCCATGACCGTGTGGAGGATTTTATCTGTAGAGCCTACCCTACCTCCTCTCAGGTAGAGGTCATTTCCACTGACCATCAGAGCAACGACTGAGTTCTCAGAAATCTGTGATTTCTCAGCCTCTACTCTGATGTGGTGGTTACCACATCCTGGCAGGCAAGGCAGCTTACATTCACACTAGGGCGAAGGCGGGCCGCTAGCATGGGCTGCAGACCCCGTGCTTGAGAATCACCAATAAGGGTTACTCTTGCACATTTGTCTGCAGACGACTTAGACTTTCCTTTCGGAAGCGAGTTGTCGCTTTCCTCTTGTATCTCTACATTTTTCATCTTTTTCTTCTTCTTCTTATTCTTCTTCTTCTTCTTCTTCTTCTTCTTGTCTTTCTTTGTTTTCTCTTCTTTTTTTTCCCGTTTCTCTTCTTCTGCTTCTACTTTCTCGTCCTCTGTTTCCACTTTCTTTTCGTCTCTTTCTACTTTCTCTTCTTCTCCTTCTACTTTCTCTTCTTCTATTTCTACTTTCAGTTTTTTGTTTTTTCTTTTCTTTTTTTTGGCTCGTTTAGGAAGCCCTTCAGCAGAAGAATTTGGCTGTTGGACATCGGGAGCCTTCTCGCCTGAGCATCTGCATCTCTCTGTTTTTAAGAGTTGAACTTCCCTTTTAAGGACGGAGTTCTCCTCTCTCATTTGAGCGATGCTCTTCGCCAGGCGCTTCTCTAGTTCGCAGAAGTCACAGACACTAACGGCATCTGTGACCTCCTTTTAACTCCTGCCCCCAAAGTCTTCACTCCATCTGTAGACTTTGCATATTTTGCAGGTTAGCTTGCGAAACGGAGGACCATTCTTCTTCGCCATCTTACAAAACTCTCGGACCATACCATTTAAAAAGGGTTTTTTGGTTGTGATTTTCTCTCGCACTAATCACATTCGCCTATTACCAGGAGGTTTTCGGTCGTTTGGCGAACAGAAACCCTTTGACCAAGCACACCAACCCTAAGGTCTTCCCTGGGCCGGACGTACCCAATCGTGCCGCAGCTCCCAACTGAGGATCACGAGAGCCCGAGTGAACTGGTTCTCTGATTTTTTTGAAAGGGGTGCTTGAGGTGTAACTATCTTCCTACTAAGCCCTACTAATCAACTAAAAACGGCCAGACTTAAGGCAAATAGTAAAGCTAAGTGCCCATTTTGGATAGATATTAGGTTCAGTAACGATAGAATGGTGCATTTGGAAGCTTTTTACAGACCACCTGGGCAGACTGATGATATAGATGAACTAATGATAAGGGAAATAAGTAAGGGATGTGAAACAGATGCAGTTATCATTGGGGACTTCAACTTAAACTCTGTGGACTGAAAAAATATGATAGGTAGGGATAAAACAAGTGGCAGGTTCATAGGATGCTTTGAGGATAATTTTTGGAATCAATTTGTTAATGAGCTAACGAAGGGGACAATATTGTAGATTTAGTACTTTCTAGCAATGATCATTTAATTTAAGAATTGACTGTTCGGAAAGCATTGGGAAATAGTGACCATCAGATAATTCGTTTTAACTTGGGAATTGAGAAGGGTAAAATAACCGAGAATGCTGTAAAAGTTCAAAATTTTCATAAAGGAGATTATGTAAAACTTCGAAGCTTGCTAAATTTGGTAGACTAGGATGTAGAATTCAGAGGTAAAAATGCTTATGGGATGTGGGATACTTTCAAGCATATAATAAATGTAGTCCAAGTGCAATGTATCCCAATGAGGGCCATTAGGAACAAAAGTAGGAAACCATTATGGTGAAATCAGAAGATAGCTAGAAAAATTTCAGAGAAGAAAAGGGCATACAAAAAATTACAGGTACAAAATAATATTCAAAATTTAAGTGAATATAGAATGGCTAGGAATGAGTTAAATAAGATCATAAAGAAGAAAAAAAGGGTGTCAGAAATTAAATTAGCTCAGCATAGCAACAAAGATCCTAGAAAGCTCTTTAGTTACTATAAAATTAATAACAAGGCTGGCAGAGTTAAAATAGGACCTATCAGTAATAAAGGGGTTGTGAGAAAAACTGATGAAGAAATAGTTGAGGTACTATATGGTCATTTTGCATCAGTATTTACAAAAGAAAAACTAAATAGTCTAATGTATAGTACTTATGGGTCAGGGAAAGAGGTGTTTACTATTATTAGTGTGGATTGGAGGACGATAAATGGACTAATAGGTGAGCTAGATGCTACCAAGGCCTCCGACCCTAATAATATTCATTCAAGGATACTTAAAGAAAGGGGTATAAAGTATTTCAATAGCTCTGGAGAAGATATATACTAGGTCACTAGCATATGGAGAAATATCCGATGATTGGAAGAGAGCGAATGTAGTCCCCATTTTCAAAAAAGGTAGTAAAGAGGATCCAATAACTTTAGTCTGGTTAGGCAAACTCCTGTAGTCTGTAAAATTCTTGAGAAAATAGTTGAAAAAGGGATTTGTCAACATCTAGAGAGGGAGGCGTTAATCAACGATGCTCAGCATGTGTTTAGATAAGGTAGATAATGTTTGACTTATTTCCCAGACTTTTTGGAGTTCGTAACAAATCATGGAGAAAAGGGAGAGAATGTAGATGTAATTTACTTGGATTTTAGTAAAGCATTCGATAAGGTACCACATATGGAGACTAGTTCATAAATTAAAAATGATTGAGATATGTGGAGTGTTTCAAATTGGATAGCTGAGTGGCTGAAAGACAGGAAGCAAAGGGTAGTGCTAAATGGTGTAAAGTCAGAGTGGAGAGATGTTATCAGTGGGGTTCCTCAGGAATCAGTTCTCGGTCCATTATTATTTGCCATCTATATAAACGATCTTGGTGAAGCAGTCAATAATAAAGTGTCAATTTTTGCGGATGATACCAAATTAGCAGGTGTAGTTAGAGATATTGATGATAATTTTAAAGTGCAGGGGGATTTGAATAAAGTGTTAGCCTGGGCACATAAGTTGCAAATGACTTTCAACCTTGATAAGTGCAAAGTTATTAACATGGGAAAAGATAATAGAGAATTTAATTATGAAATGGATGGGCATTGGCTGAGCTCAGTAGAGGATGAGAAAGATCTAGGAGTAGTAATAGATAAGTCATTAAGGTTTTCTAAGCAGTGTATTGAAGCAAGAAATAGGGCAAATAGAGTGCTGGGTTTCATTCAGAGAAATGTCAATTACAAAAGTAAGGAGGTTATTCTTAAACACTATAACTCTTATGTTAGGCCACATCTAGAGTACTGTATACAGGCATGGTCCCCACATTTTAGACACGATATTAACCTTCTTGAGTCAGTGCAACGGAGGGCAGCAAAGATTATTCCTTCCCTGAGGCACCTTGCATATATAGATTGACTGAGGGTATTAAATATGTTCTCGTTCGAAAGGAGGTGTGTGAGAGGGGATATGATTGAGCTCTTGAAAATTTTTTCCGGGATAAATATATTGGATATTAGCAAGTTTTTGGAGTTAGATGATGAAAATCGGACTAGAAATCACCACTTAAAATTTAAAAAGCAAGGGTGTAGGTTGGATTTAAGAAAATATTTTTTCACCAATAGAGTGGTAGACTTCTGGAACAAATTGCTGCGGAGGGTAGTAGGTAGTCCAAATTTAAATGTATTTGAGAGTAGGTTATATGAGTTTATGGGAAGGGAAGGTTGTGATGGTTCCTAAGTTTGGTATATATTATATTGTTTGTATATATCTATAGCTGCATGTTTTAGTTCTTGACCAGCCTTGATTGGTGATACATTTGTTTCTCGACGCAATCCTCTGCATGAAGTTTTCTTGGGGCTTTGGGTGCCTTAAAAAAGAGTCTGTTTGACTCGGATGACCTATGATAGGCCCTTGTGGCTTTTGTCATCTGTTATATTATATTGTGGGGAATTTGATTTTGTCTTCACTGGCGATGGTGCTTTTTCTGGGTGGGCTTTGACGGATGCGGATGACCTTTGATAGGCCCTTGTGGCTTTTGTCATCCGTGAAATTATGTTATGTTATGTTATGTTATGTTATGTTATGATTTGCTGTACGTCGCAAATATAACAAGGGCGTACTTTGGCAGGTAATTCAATCCCTGTTGAAAACGATCGTGAGAATGTCCAAAGTAACAGAAACCATGGTCAGAGAATTGATGGACGATGGTCCTTGGTTTTTTGATTTAGTAAAAGGTAATGATTTACGATACCTTTACACAGAAAAAAGAAATGCAGTAACCCTTTAATCAGTTATTCGAAAAGAAAATAGCTATTGTATCTACAATACACTCTGATGGATGGCCTGCCTATCTTTGGCTTTCACAACTTGGATTAATCATCATACAGTCCCCCATAAAGAAAATTGCTTGAAACGTAATGATAGATCTCTTACCTAGCGAATAAAAAGAAGTTGGTTGGAGAGCAAAGTATATATATATATATATATATATATATATATATATATATATATATATATATATATATATATTAAAGAAGCGAGGAGTGCAAACGTATCACCTGTAAGGGCATTTAGATTATTGCTACTGGAGAGCTTCAATTGAAATAGATGCAAATCTGTTTTTAGAAATGTTGCCAGGCTTAAGAATCGTATTTACTACTCAATAAAGTACTTTTTAAATGTATTTTTTTAGATATTTTATCATTTTCTTAGGTAGGAATCATCCTACAATAAATGCATATCATGTATTTTAAAGTAGGATTCATACTACAGTAAAAGCCTACTGGTAGGATCATGCTAGACTAGCACCATTTAAACTTTATAAATTAAACATATTTTTTAAGAAATAATATCGTATTATTACTATTTGAATGCAAATTTCAGTAAAAATGTTCATATTTTATGTTGCTATTAGTTTGAATAGTTTTTTACCTTGTGAACACATGGGACAATTGGCGTTACGACAACAATTGAACCGAAGATGAAGAGCGACATATCTATCGTATAGAGACTTCAGGGACTGACTAAGGAACCTTTACGTGTTTGCTTTTTAATTATGTTGTAAATGTATAAATGAAAGTAGTACGAGACAGTAAACGTAATAACTGGATACTTAAGTGAAAATGTAAAACGTCTATGTTTTCACAATAGTTTTCGGGTTGACCGTCCATCTTCAGCATTTGAATATTCATGCCTGTTCACAAAATATATTTAGCAATAGTTATAGTTTGTGCCATTGAGCTTTTATTTCCTTTTGATGCTGCTTGATATGATTTCTTTGCTCTATATCTGCATAAAGTTCTGTTTGGGTAATTTCCTATGTTGGTGATGAGATAAATATAAGAAGAAAAAGGATATAAAGAAGTTAGGATTGAGGAAAAAATAGAATAGTGGCGAAATGTAAAGGGAGACGCCTGATTATAATCAGACCTGGCTCTGTTTTTATCTATTATCATTATCAGCTTTTAAACACTTATATTCCTACTTTATGTTTCAAGATTTGGAGTTTTCAATATTCTCTCGATTTTGCTAGATATTCTTTTAATCTTTTTTAGCACGTAGTCAGTATCACCTATTTTACATTATATTTCTAATGTTAATCACTTTCCAATATGTCATATTAATTCTCACTAGAATTTAGTCACTTATATTATTAGTATTGTTGTGTTTCATTTTGTATTTATGTTGCTTGTATGTTGTCTACTTCTAATTCATTTAAACATGCCCACATTCACTGAGATATTTATCTTTGGAGAAGGGTATTATTTCTTGTTGTTCTTTTTCAAATTTTCCCTCGTTGTTCTGTCCGTCGGAGATCCATTCTAACTGATGCTCGTTAGAACGGCGGTTATTTTGAGGGCGAATTTATCAGTGGAAAATTTCGACAAGAGAGAGGCGAATAAATTTATTCCAATATTGGAAACCTGAAGTAACCTCAATATCCAACTATGGAAGGAACATTAAATTAATCATTGGATCTGCTATGTATTTCGCAACTCACATATGCAAATTTCTAGCAATATAACGCCTGATCGATTTGCTATTTTAAATATTTTGACGCAGTCTCACAAAATTTGATGTTGCTTGAAATTAAATCACCAGACTGCTTTCTTTTGATAGGTTTAATAATCGATGGCCACCTAACGTTTACCCAAAACAAATTCCTCAGCGACTGATTTTCGTCTTTGTTTTCTTCCCTGGCTTTTTTCTTTCCCGGACTGGACCCTTTTCCTTCATCTGGCACAAAGATCAGCCGAAGAGACCAGATAAGTGACTACGACACCGATGCTCGGACAGGAGCTGGAGTCGATGACGACGATACCTCCGTAATTTTTTGTTATTGATGAAGAGCAGATAATTAATTTGGTTATTATTATTTTTTACTTTACTTTGGTACGTGTTTTAGTCATTGGAATTTGCATTAACCATTCTGCTGAACGGGTTAAGCTTCGGGTAGAAGAGAAGAGGTAATTAGTTATCTTTCTGGAAGATGCTTCTGTTTATTTTAACCTTTGTGATTATATTTTCCTATTTTAAGTTTGAATCATTTTTTATGATACTTAATAAACTTAGTAAATGTGGAGATATTCCAGTATTCTTGATTTTGAGACATTGTTAAATGCCTTTTAATATTCAACCAATGGCCAGCTGAGTTACTTCACTCACCTAATAATCTTCCAATATGGCTTTATTTATGTTTCAAGGATAATTTGTCTAAAACATTTCGTCCAAAATAAAATTTGTCTAAAACAATGTCTAAAAAACTTTTGTCTAAAATAATTTGACCAATTTCTGAAGATCATTTGAAATACATTTGTCTTTTAATCATTGAAAATGAAAGGATTTCAAAGTGAGTTGATTTTATTTCCTAATATACAGTATTAAAAAAATTATATTTGTAGACAATACTAAGAATATATTAACCTGATCAAAAATTTGCACGTCTTTTCATACGTTGTACCGCATAGCAGTAGCGTTTCCTTGGGGGCTCTAGTTCTATCTCAGCAACATGCTGCTCAATTTGAGCATTGTTGAAACTTGGCTATTTCTTCAACCAATCCATTAATTTCCAGATATTGGGGTGGGGAGGAGTAGCTTGAGTTTCAAATCCTCGATGCCTACCTTTGACGGAGTTATTTTTTAAGGACTCTGAGTTACAAATTCTATAACCTTTTGTGGAAAGAGCGGTCGACGTGGAGCGTTCCTCCGAAATAATCATGAAGGCAGATGCTATTATTACATAATTATTCAAATGCATCTATTATTGTGCCCAAAGGCCCAAAAGAACAAATAATAATGCTGATACCATAGGTATGCTTTAAGCGCGATCGTGAGCTGCTTCACATGGCCGTGTTAGGTATACTACTTTGAATGGAACTGAAAATAAATTGACTGATATGGAAAAGAGACCCTCCTGTCTCCCAATTAGAAATTGTTTCATGGATGTTTTCATCATTGCTTTCTAAAGATGATCGTTATTTATCTTGGCGCACAAAAGAGGGCAAAATTCTTTATCTGCGTTAAATCGTTAGAAATTTTCTTCTGATTTGTCAGGTAGCAATGCAAACACTATCTGCGGCAAAGTTTTATCTTTTAATCTATTAAGGGTATATAGTAGGTGAAAAGTGGACAGTTTTAATTGTACCATCAGTATATTAATGACACCATTGCGTTAAACATTGCAAATTACGTTCAGTAGCAAATGTTTCTAGACGCTTTTTAATTTAGTTCTAGTCATAAAATAGAAATTGATCACCTTTGGAGGTTTGCGTAAATTCCAAGAGAAAAAGTATTTCAATATTACTTCATATATGGTTGCTTTTTATTTTGGGAAGTTTTGGCGAAACTGCTTGATGGTTATATTCAAATACACTAGATATTATTCAATGAAGTACATCCTGTTTTGATTTAGTAAGCTCACTTATTTCTGCCACAATATATTTAGCTTCAACTTCGGTGGCGTCTAGTATGTGATTATTGTTAAGGAAAGATTTCACAACTTCATTGTTAATGGTAATTCTTCCAGTACGGTCCTTTGGTTTGGATATTTCTCGTAGTTCCAATAAATACTCTCACCATTTTTACCCTTCTATAAATATATGACAAATGTTAACCAACTTTATGGTGTGTTTGAGAGAGATAGAGAGAAGCACGCGGATGAAGAGGCCTAAAGGGGTATCCCACGGACGAACGGACCTTCATCCGGCGTCTTCTGGTAAACTTCCGGGGCATTAACGAAGCGAGACGAGTCAAACTGGAGCTCGGAACCCAAATCAACGAGAGGGCGCTAAGCATTCCTCACCGCGCATTGAATCGGAGTCAGACCCACTTCCAACGGCAAACAACATCACTTCCGGCGAAGTCGTATATATTTCCCTGCGCGGAAACGAGCAAATTAGTATTCAACAAAGAGGCAAACATTGCTCACGTAGTATCCAAGCAGTAATCAAGGGGATTCATTGTTACTAGCGAAAGGACAAAACTCGCCACTTCACAAGCGACTTTCTGTTAGCCGAAGGAATCGCAGGCAAGAAATCAGTTGTTCAGAACTAAGGCAGTCAAGGACGTAAGGACCTATTCTGGAATAACGCGCTTCGCTCCGTGCCCTTGCAAGGATACTCCCTGGAACAACGACTCGAGGCACCCTCTCCCTTCTTGAAAAATCGTAATCCTATTACATTTTTCTCTATCCCCTTCGAAGAGGCGTGACGCTTTCCGACTACGAAGCTTCACCTCATCATCTTCTCCCGTTTTCTTTCATGGTAAATATTGTGCTACTCATAAATCGTGCCGAATTATTTATTGTAAATTAATTTCCTTTTGCTGAACTATAAGTTTTCCGATAGTGTCTAAGTTATTGTTAAATTCTGCTATTTGTTTTTATTATAGTAAATATTATGTCTGTTTCTCTTGTTTAAATCCGAGGACCATATCAAAAGCCATTGATCTATTTTCTAAGTCGGCCAACGGAATAAACACACATGAATATCCTTCGTACTTAAAAGGGACTTTCCCCGCGTCTAGAGAGGGTAGGCAAAGGTCAATGAAAACTACCTGACCTACGACATTGTGCCTTTCTTTGATCTAATAAATTTCCGCCACTCGGAAATTATTGCAAACAGTTAAATGAAATTTATGAACGAATATAAGGCTATTTTTTAAGATATGAGACCTGAAAACCAAAATCTACTAAGTTATTTGGCGTATAAATTACGCATCTGGCCTAGGTTTTTTTTACGACCAAAACTCGTGGGGGCTACACCCGAAACCCCATTTTGGCACATTAGCTTTCCGTAGTGAAACATTATTTTATACGATGACTCCTATTGACTGAAAATTAAAGTGTGTAGAGAGTTGTGAGACAGAAGAATGTATTTCTAGCAAAATATCCGAGATATGGCCATTTTTCTCGCCCATTATTAATCCTGAATATGACATTATTTTGTTATGTTATAGTAATCGTTTTGCTAATTTAAATGCGCTAAAAATAAATGCACTACGATAATAAGTTATTGGATGAATTATTTGGGCTTAATTGTATTTTAGGTATTTCTTTTAGACAAAGTCGCTGTATAGCCTTATTTATTAGTAGTGTACCTTTTGTCCCCACGTCCTTTTGCCTCTTTATTGTAGGGTAGTTTATCTGTTTTAGTTAGACAGCATAATGGTCAGTATTTTTAGGAAAGCTGGGTTCCGCTAATTTGGACATTAGGAAGGCTTTCTCACCATCATCCAGTCCAGAGTTATTTATTCTCTATATATTATTCTCTGTGATAATCTTACATGCTGACGTGGGAGGGTTGTTATGTTCCTCCGCTAAAAGAGAGCTAGCTTCATTGGCAAGGTATTTTTAATTTGTGGAAGCCGGTGATCTTCGTTCTTAGAGTTTTTGCTATGAGTTTTGTTTTTTTGTCATTTCTGTTTGTCAGTATTGATGAATCTGATGCTTGTCGATTGGCTTGGCCCTTGTGCTCATTTGTGTTTTCAAATAGTCGTTGCTAGTCGTTTTCTAATTCATCTGTACCTGGTAGAGGGCTAAAATTGATCTGTCTATTAATTAGAATGCAGAAGTGTTTATGGGGATGTTGGAATTACATAAATTCTTTTGGATTTTGATTGGACTTTTTGTATTTATTTCTTATTTACATGTAAAGGTCCTCTTTGTTTATTTGATTTCCCTTTGCCATTTTATATCCCCCTCTCATTTGATGTGTGAAGGCACTGGTTGATGTGGTGCTATTTCAAATTCTTTTCTCATTTTCTTTTCCTACACTATTGTTCTGTTTATATTTGCCTCATAAAGGTAGATGTTTTTTTATTGAAGAATGTGGTTTCCACATTCGTGTCTTTTGTCATTTGTCTTTCTTGGACCATGTTTTTCATTCTCTAATTTCACTTTTACCTCATTTCGTTCTTGGTGTCAAAGCAGGATTGTTGCAGGGCTTCTTACTTTATGCTTTCACTTCTTGGCCCAACAATGTACTTTTTTTATTTTTGTATACTAAGTAGATACAATTTTTGATTGAAGTAGCCTTTCTGCTAGGGAGGAAAGGTAAGGGTTAGTATCTCTTGAAAACGGGGATGTTTCTCTCTACTCAGGTACTAAGAGTGGTACATTAGGGTTTTCTTTTTAATAAGAGCACGAGATAGAGCTTTTTATTTAGGATCAGACGATCTTATGATATTACACGGATAGGTTTATGCTATCATCCAGATACCGTCGGTTTCGAATCACTCATTTTATGGGGTTTGTACACTGACTCTACCATCTTGTTAAATCATTTACCACACGGTATTTTCTGATGTCTTGCCAAATATTCATGTTCTTCTTGCTTAAGAAGTGCAAGCTCAGGAGAGCTGCGTGCCATTTAAATAGTGAGCGGCCAAATTATTTTCTCCTTTGACTACTTTGGCTATCTAAATGCCACATCTTTTCATATCCATGAACGTGACTAGCTAGTAAAACCTTCTCAAATACCTTAAATTCCTGGTGGTTAAGTACACATGTATTTGTGGGTTATAGAAAAATAGTAGCGGTCTATTTAACCTTGCAATGGTGGAATGTGTGAAAGAGCACCTTAAAATAACTGCATATCTTCCATACCCTTTAAGGTCGTTAATTTCCGTCGGCTTTCCAATTCCGCTTCCAACTTTAGTATTAACTTCCAATTGAGTTTTAAATCTTTGATAAAATCACATTGTTATTCATGGATGGGTGGACTTCCAAGATTTAGTGAGCGACGTGTGTGAGCCAAGTTGTAACCTTGGGGTTTTGTTTATTCATTGATGAGGTGATTAATTCTAAACTTTAGTCAAGCACGGCCTGCTTTGGCAAGAGTACCTGATATCCTTGGCAAAAGAGATAGATCATGAGCAATAACTCTTCTTGCAGCGCTTAGCAATGCCTAAATTGAGCACGATGATTGAGATGCGTACATCACATAAAGGATGATGTTGCCTTTGATGAAATGTTAAGGAAGAATTTGGAAAATTGGGTTCCCTCTCCGTCAGGAATGCTCTAAATCGTCTTCTTTTGAGGCTACCGGGGTTCGGAAACTTTCCTCTAACCATATCAATTTCTTTTAACCTATTTTAAAAACTGTATGATGATGTTCATATTCATTTTAAATTCTCATTTTGGATTGAATATATTTAATAATAATGGGTAAATATAATATATCGACATGAAATAGAGAATCTAGGTTTGGATCCAACAATGAAATAGTCATTTTGTTCTCAGACAAATGCCAAACCATTACCAAAACAAATATATTGACCTGTTGTAAACAAGATGACTCTATTAGTTCTGAACGTTAACTTTTAACTCGTCAGGTTTTTTCAAAACGAAGATTTTCTGAATACTACAGACATGTTTTACGAATGACTCGCTGCGTCAAGGTTTGACGCCAATATCATATCCGCGATGGTTTCGTTCCCTTACACCCAGTAGACTTTATATCATCCCCTCACAGCTTCGAACAGAAAAAACTTCTGCTCCACTATCATGTTTTGCCAAGAGCAGCCAAAGAGAGATATTTTGTAATAAGACTTAAAATTACTTCTTTATCGATTGGAGATTGAATGATCGGGTCGATATTACGTCCATAACCGAATCCTGGTTCGGAAAAGGGGAGGACTGTGATCTATTTGTTTTCACATACCTCAGATTTACAGTGTAACAGTTCTCTCTAGGGACTGCAAGGCATTGTGTTCTTCCAACAATAGGAGGAAGAAATACTCGGTCTAAATGCGCTTATCAAGTCAGGACGCAAGATCTTAAAGCAAAAGCAGATGAACTTTAAACTCGTCAAGGATTTCCAAAACGCAGATTTTCCGTCGATTAATTATTCAAAAAGAATGGGTCGTTTTCCTTCAGGTAATTTCTATCCAGCGTAGCACAGTAATTTAATTACAGACCAAATAAATCAACTTAAGCAAAGGAAATATTGACACATAAAATCGTTCAATATTTCTAATTAGTGAATACAATTATTAATTCAATTTGCTTTCCAATCAAAACTTATCATAATTATTTGAACCACTATTGGTGCAGCGAATTATTACCAATTGATAACTTTGTATATTCTAAATTAAAAGATCCATTAACACAATCACTTATACCATCTCTCGCGTAATAAATTTTTCAGTACTATTTACTGTATAGAAATAATAAAGCACAACAGACCTATCTCTTTTCTTGAATCTTCCAGGAAGGAGCTTATATATTTACTTTATGTCAGTCAATGCTCTCCTTGTTTTACTCGAAATAAATAAAACAAGTAGAAGAGAAATAACAGACTTAGATGTAACGTTCTAAACTTGGTGTCAAAAATGGGATTTTAGGTACATTATTTGACCTATTAGCAAGGCATATTCTTTCTTTGGTAGTTGATTAGAGTAAAGGTTTATTTTGCGTGTCCAAATTAATTCCATATCTGATTTAAGAGACGATTCCAATCGCTTACAATCGACACAGCTGCTAATTCTACTCTAATTCCTATCACCAAACATTTCCTTGAGAGTGTTCTAGGGAATTGACCCAAATTGAGTATAAGACCGTGTGAGTTCTTTTTAGAGATCACTCAGCCTGAGTAATCGCGTGGAGCCTTACCGATATAATCCAGTTATTGATCAGTATGAGGTACTATAGTAAGCGTTTATCGGGCGAAAAATTCAATCAAATTGACATCCTTTCCAGTAACTCCTCAAGCGGGAGGATCTAGTCTCTAGAAGACCCAGGTATATGCTGCAAACATTGAAGTTTCTGTATGACTCCAAGAATTTTTATATTAGTAAGGATCTTATTCAGTATCTTGTCTTACATTGCTCTCTCATCTGGAATAGGTTCCTAAAACGCCAATAACATCTGAAATAGTGTCGTTTGGAATTTGCTAGAGTTAACCCTCACTAACACATAAATTAAATTGACGCTTTGTGGAACTATTTATCAGTTGATTCCAATAAATTTGAGATCTTGGCATCCGCTTTCGAGGAACCTAGCGGTTTTCTTAAATAATAATTACTTCCATCGCGCAAATTAAAACAGCATCCATCCTTGTCATTCGTTTCAAGGCGTGATGGTCATTCCTATTTTCATCATAGCGCAAAGAAAAAGGCTTGTAAGTACGATTAATTTTATTACTATTTGAGAATCTACTCACCTTGTGTCGCTTGTTAGCGGTAGTATAAACGACTACTAAGAACTCTTTGTGGTTGATGCAGTCATCAATGTCCGGTTTCTAATGCATTTGGAGTAACCATCAACATTGAGCAAGTGAGTTATTGTACAAACAATAGACCAAACCATTATATTCAATTACTAGCTGCAAATGGTTCACACCCAGTAAAGGGTTACGATACCCTTTCAACTGGTGCAATATTATGGCGCAGAATTGGCCATGCTATCTTTTGAAGCGCATTTCAGACCCTTTTTACCTAGTGTAGACCTTAAGGGGCGTTCAAGCTCACAGACGTACATACGAGATGTTCTTGTACTATAAAGAGGTTGCCTTTACTCTTGCCATTATCACAATTTTATGCAAGTAAAATTTCTACATGTAAAGCTATTAGTCGATTTTGAAAACATAGTAAGCCCACTTAAAGGAGACGAGCTAATTTAGGATAAGATTGTTCATAAAATTCCCACTCATAATATACCTTCCCAATTTTCGCTCTCGAAGGCTTCAATTGCACACTCTCGCCGCGGAGATAAATTATTTTATCTTGCAAGAGCAAGTGAACGTGTCCTACACATAGTAATCCAAGATCATTTGGAAAATTGAGGGCTTGTGGTATACGCGCTTAGCTGAATGACAAAAGAGTATGTACTGCTATCAAGTGCAAAATATCATTAATTGGTCACCCATTATACCTGGACAAACATTTTTTCGAAGATATATGTTGCCAAGAATTATCGGCTGTTCCCCGTAATTCAGACTCGATACCTGTAAGGTTCACTATGACTTCTGTTGGTTTATTCTAAAGGCTTAAAATTCATGTAGCTCTTAAAAAAAACTCACAACCCCAGAGACGCCAGAGATCATCCTTTTCTTGTAAGAGGGAATCTAGGCACGCTTACCATTTAAGTAAAATTAACTTGAAGGTATTCGCTGCTGAAAAGTCCCCTTTTACTAAGGATATGGATGTCCTTGATGTATTGGAAGGTATAATAGCCGGAAGATACAAATGGGAATTTTCCTTTGGACGACTTCAGCGAAAAACAAGTCGAAGAGGCTCTACTCCAAGGCTTGATCAAGCTGGCACCGGAAACTTTTATTACCCTTACTGACGGCGAATTCAGAAAAAAACGTACAGGTAAAACTATCACGCCACCTAACACTCCACAAGGACCTAAGCTCGTAAGAGAATAAGTCCTAAAAACATCATAATCACACTCAAGTACCCTTAAGTGAATTAGACAATGGAGACCTTAAAGATATTACATTTTGGCTCAGACAGATAAATAAACGAACAGACAGTATACGGTAATGTAATAAGAAAAATCAACCCAGACGTTATATTTATTTCAGAACATGGAATAAATGACACAAAGAAACTAAAAATTTCCCCCTACGAAGTCTTAACCAAATTTCATAGCGGAGAACGTTACGAAGGTTGTGCTATAGCTGGGAAAAGAAGTCTTGACTTCAAATCAATATGTGGACTTGACGAATCTTACCTCGCTGTGGAGGTCCGTACGGCAGTGGGACCCCTGGTCCTGGCAACAGCGTACCAATCCACAAGGAGAGGGTATTTGCCACTTCCCAAGTTCCTGCAGTTATGTGGTCACGGCAGAACCGTTCCCTTTGCTGGTGACCTCAATGCAGGAAGTTCTGACTCTGATTATACGTCCACCAACCTAGCAGGCAGGAACCTTGAGACACTTATAGATAGACATATTATGACAAGAATTAGACCAGACTTCCCCACATACATCACACAGAGATCAGCCACGAAACCAGATATAGTACTCACCAGCAATATATTCCCATACAAATACTTCATTGAGCCGGGATCCCCTATTTCCAGCGACCACCAGGCTATCCTTATTAAAGTTTCAACCTCCCCCATTCAAATCCCAAGGAGCGGACATGGCGCTAGCCGTGATTAACGATAAGTTAGCAAGAGTAAAATCGGAAAAAAGCTACGCAAATCTGGTGCTACACGATGTCAAAAAGGCCCTTGACAAAGTATGGAGGAGAGGCCTACAATATAAAATCTTACAACTGGGCCTCAATCCCATACTTGAAATGATCCTTTGTGATTACGTAATGGAGAGGAGGGTGTTTCTGAGTATCAAAGGTTATAATGGCCTTGAGTTCGAGCTCAAGGCGGGGGTGCCTCAGGGCGGGTGCATAAGTCCCCTGCTCTAACACATCTACACCATCGACCTTCCCCGACCTCTGACAGAAGGTTCCTTGTACGTCCAATTTTCGGACGCCCTATCAATGATATGGCACATAGTACGGCGGTAGAAATCGAAAACATTAAATCTTTCGAGAGAAGATGGAAGATATCAACCAATGCCTAAAAGTTTCGTGTAATTCCATTATTCCGACGGACACTGGCAGACATCCGTGTGGGGGGTGCACGCATCCCATACCGCAAGGAGGGCACGGTTCTGTGACTTTGTATCACGACTGTTGGGTATGGGAGTCATGTAGCAAAAACTACAGAGAATGCACGGAGGGACTTGGGTGAATTTTTCAAATTCATAAACCTGAGCACCTTCAACAAACTTAAAATCTATAACGCGTGCATTCTTTCAAAACTCTTGTAGCCCCGGGCTTTATAAACGCAGTTTCCACGACCCAAGTCCTTAAACTTCAAAGGGTCCACAATAAGACAGTCTACATCATTACAGGAACCAGAAGGAGAGAGGGGAGAAGGCAGAGTGAACTCCACGGTAAACTGGGAATGACCCCCATAAACGTGGAGCTTCACCTGAGAGCAACCAAAATCTGGGACAAGTTGCGCCGGCACCTCCCTCCCGAGTTTGTACTCGAGCACATAGACTTTGACAACATAGTGCAAGATCATTTAAAAGCAGTAGACTACTGATTGACATTGACGTCGACCCAAGGTTCACTTAAAATAAAACCCCACTTCACAACACAAATCACAAACAAAGCCAAGCAAAATTAATTTACTATATTAGCAATTGCTAATATTAATTTTTTATTAAAACTACCCCAAAATTTTGTGCGAAAAATCTCCAAAAACTAAACAAACAAAACAAACCAAAATAACCATCAAAGTCTGGGTGTAAAATACCCGGAGAAGAAGAAGCAAATCTTCAACAAGCCAAGTAGAGAGTAAATATACCTGCTACTACAAAGGTTTGAATGCCTAGCGCATAAACAGATAATATACATATATATATATATATATATATATATATATATATATATATATATATTGTCACAAAAAAATAACCAAAACGCAAAGAAAGCCAGAGATGCCCTTTCACCAGGGATCTATCTTTCATACTTCTTTTCATTTTCGCTTTCCTATTAATTTCCAAAATTTTTCCCACTATTTCTCCTACTAAAACCCTCTTCTACTATATTTCTCACTTTATATGTCCAGTGTCCTGCGTTTCATCGATTCTGTGTTATTAGATCTAAACTTTTCATTTATAGTTAGGAAAAATATCTTGGTGGCAAGTTCTATTCCAAAGTAGCGTATCTCGCACATACAAACACTCTTTGAAAGACTAGATAAAGTCGAACACCAGATTAATCCGAACAAATGGATAATATTTATCCATCTGAGAGGAAAAGGAAACATTAGTAAATTAGCACAGCTGCGAATTGACATGCGCGCAATTATGAGAAATCTTTGAGATAAAATACTTCTCCCATCAGTTGAAAGGCAAACTCTGAACATACTTACAGTCTATAGAACCCTTTTATCTACAATAAAGAACACTTCTCATTGTATAAACCACGCGAATGTCGCAAACATGATTATCCCTCCCAAATCACTACTAATATTTGTCACTTTAATGCGCAGTATAATATCGTAGGCCTATTTTCTCGTTTTCCTAGCAAAGCATAGGTGATACAGATGGTGGATAATATCATTTGTTTCCTGGGACACTTTCTATAGCAACGATGACCACATACTACGTAATCTTGGTTTTTATATCTTTTCAGTTGGGAAAGATAGGAGTGCCCTTCGCCTACTAAATAGGATCGTGAGGGCAGTTTGATTCATAACTATCTATGTAAAGAACTAATTCGTGCCCTTGGCATCAATGGGGTTAAAATTATATCATAGCAACCCAAAAGTAAAGAGCTGATCAAATGTAAACACCTAAATCTGAAGGCAATTCAGAGGGGCGCATCACTGACAACTTTGGTCAAATTATCTACGCGGTCCTTATTGCTTTTCTAAATTTATAGAAGAATGATTATGATACAACTTCGTTTAATGTCATCTTCATATACCAATGGGCTGAAAATTCTAAGGACTTCTTCATGAAACTTCGCCCCTATCTCTATATTTTAATTTAATACCACATTCAGAGGCATACCATGCGATAAAGCATGCTGACACCGTCTATATACTAAATGTCAAAGGGAGTTTATGTTAAAAAAGTTCACAATAAAATCCCTGAACTTCTTTCCGGTATGTAGTGATAGAAATGGGAAAGTGAACATGAACTTGATCGCCCTGAAACGTTTTTCGTTGAACTGCAGTTCTCTAAGCCTGCAAACACCTCGTTGTAAGCGCAGGACGATCAGCAAGGCAAACTAACTACTGCGCGTGTATTTTCGCACTTAAATTGCCCGTTTCCTTCAGGAATTTCAGCCGTAGTGAGGAGTACTTCTGCTGGCATCAGTCCTTTACGCCCAACAGACTTGCACACAAAAGCAGATACATAGTGAGCCCACAGGAAAATGTTCTACTCTAATTTCTTGTCTTTTTCTAGGTTGTGCAATGGGGATTTTGCCTATTTTCACTTTTTTCCTGCCATTCGATCTTGGTTAAACATTCGGATCAAAATCTCGTCTTTGGAAGAAGCCCAACGTATAAAGTGAGATTACCCTCTTTTCTTACAATAAACGCACAACATAGCATCTCAGAGGGAGTACTTTAGCTCTTTTGCTAAATTGAACATAGCTACCAACTCAAACATATATAAACTCGCCAAATCGACACCTCGAGGATTACAAAAATATCTCTTCATGTCTATAAGTCTGTATGTCTGTCTCTCTATCTCTCTCTCTATCATATATATTTATATAAAGAAAAGGCAATATACAAATGCGATCACAACCTTACGGACAGTTCTAAAAAGATTTAGAAATCTCGATTACTTATGAGTAGTAACGTAAATATATGGCGATTTATCGATTTTATTTCAGGACTTTTTAAAAATGGGACAAATGATAAACTTTTTTATTTGTTTCATCACAAATTCAATGATTTATGGTACAGTAAATCCTTAATTTAAAAAACAAAAGCGATATATATATATATATATATATATATATATATATATATATATATATATATAGAGAGAGAGAGAGAGAGAGAGAGAGAGAGAGAGAGAGAAATAAGTGGCGTTAGCTCCCGATATTCTACTAGACTTGATCACTATGTAAATTTATCAGCGACTCAAAAGTAAATCTGGAAAAGTTAATCGATCGTTTTTTTTTTCAATTATGAAACATAGACAGAAGAATTGTCGGGCCTTGTTAATCTACTGTTCCAAGGACGTTTTTCTTTTGGCTACTGCGTCTATGTACATTTTTGCACATTCATTTTCTTAGCCTCCTTCGATCTTTTAAACAAAAGCTCTTCAGTAAACAGTTTATCCATATTTTCTTATAATATAAAATAATAAAGTGGCGAAGATGTTATTGTCTGGGTAATGGTATTTCTCATTCTTCTTTATCTCTTCGGCTTTTATTTTCATGTTTGCCTTAATGAGTTTCTGTAACTTAAGCAGAACAATTTTCATTTTAAAGTTTAAGGGAAGACAAATGATTTGCCATTTAAAAAAAAATATTCTTGGTCTGAACAATCTGTAATAGATGTTAGGATGACCTTAAATCGCTTCTAATCATGTCCTATTACAGAAATTGAAGGGAAAGGATGAAATTCATACAAGTAAGATAATTAAACCTTCGGCTGCTGCTGGTCTCTCTCAGAAACAGCCGTGGACTGCTCCCGATCCAAATATGCTTGCTACCATCTCTTTTGCTCTCTACTAAGTCAATGTGCGTTAAATTCAGTCAATTTCTCTATTTGACAACTAGCTATATGATGCCATGTATTAAATAGTAATGTTTAGATTTATCAGGCTAGTTACCCCCAAAATGTCGAGACGTGAGGAACGCCAGTTTGCGATTCAGATTTAAATGCCAAATGTATCATGGAGTGAGACAATTTCTTGCGAAAGTAGAGTCTGACGATCTAAGTAGCCTATCATGTGACGATGAATGGCATTCGAGTTTATCATTAGAAAGTTATAACAGCGATTTTAATAATTTAGATAAAAAGAATAGGTCAAATTCGGGCGAGACAAACATAAGAACGGCAACGGAAACGAATACCTCAAGAGCCTGGCAACAATTCACACATGTTGGCGTGGGAATGTGTTTCAAAGCCAAATATTTCTTTCTCCTTGCCAGCATTCGATTCCACGCCTTCAGGTTTGATAACCGTATTCTCCTTTGGTCAAATTGCATATGAAATTGATTATTGCTGAAAATATATTGATAAATTTTTAATAGATCTATTTTTCAAGATAAGCAATAGCTACTATAAATATATTAAAGAAACTTTACTTTCAAACCAAATAGTAGCCTATCCAATTTCAAGGAAACAAACGCAGAAGAAATTCGACTATTCCTCTGTGTAATTCTTTTGATAGGACATAATAGGAAAAACAAAAAAAACGATTATTGGTCAAAGAAAGAATGATGGAGAGGGATCGCGTCCTTCAGATATTGAGATTCCTGCAAGTTAGTAATAACTCTTTAGAAAAAAATAGCAAAATTCAAAAAATTAAAGCTGCAAAAATAATTTCAAGAAAAGATTCATACCATTTCAAGATCTCTGCATGTATGAAAGTCTTCTTCTGTAGTGAAGATGACAGAATTTAGAGTAAAACTATTTGTGTTGTGTGATTGCAAAACAGGTTATGTACTAGATAGAATTGTTTATACTGAAAAGGGGAGTGAAATTGTTATTGAATCCCATTGAAGCATTAGTGGATCAGTGGTAATGACACTTCTTCAAAGTTATTTGGATAAGGGACATCTTCTTTATACTAACAACTGGTACACTAGCCCTGCTCTTGTTATTTAAATAAGGGACATATTTTTTATACTAAAAACTGGTACACTAACCTTGCTCTTGTTATTTAAATAAGGGACATATTCTTTATACTGACAACTGGTATAGTAACCCTGCTTTTATTATTTAAATATGGGACGTATTCTATATACTGACTACTGGTACACTAGCCCAGCTTTTTATATTTAAATAAGGGACATATTTTTTATACTGACTACTGGTATACTAACACTGCTCTTGTTATTTAAATAAGGGAAATATTATTTATACTGACAACTGGTACACTAGTCCTGTTCTTGTTATTTAAATAAGGGACATAATCTTTATTATGATCACTGGTACACAAGCCCTGCTTTTGTTTTTAAATAAGGGAAATATTCTTTACACTGACAACTGGTACACTAACCCTGCTCTTGTTGCGGAACAGTTCTCTAAAATAGAAAATATATGCCCCAATTTTAAAAAAAACTAAAGAAAGGTCAATTGTCAATTGCACAGTGCACTAACATTTTCTATATAAAATGGTGTGACAAACAAAGTGTACACGATCTTACAACCGTACACAATGCACACATGTATGACAGTGGTAAAATAGTTAAAGATTGGAAATGATTTATGAAAACCTAAATCTGTAGTTGAATATAATAAGAAGCTTCGTCTTGTAGATAAGAGTGGTATGTTATTGAGTGGAATTGAATGCGTAAGAGAATCTGTTAGGTGGTACAAAATATTTTCTTTTCATCTGTTAGTCTTATGCTCAATGCCTATTTTATGTATAAGTATAGAGAAAGTGTCAATAGGTCACCTAAGGACTTTTCAAAAACTGTTGTAACACAAATGATTTAAAAATATCATATGATCGGAGACCAAATGGGCAATAAACCACTGCATTTCATTGAGAGGCATTTTATGTTGCCTATAAAATAAAGGAGGCGATGTCACGTTTGTGCTCACACAAAAAATGGGGAAGAGAAAACTCAGCGAACAAATTTTATTTGTGAAGAATGCGATGTGCCTCTCTGTTTTTCCGCTTTAAAAAATATCACTGGGAGAAAGATTTTCAAAATCTTAAATTAAATAAAATATCGGACCATAATATAATTATATTTATATTTTTTTAGCATTTTCCTATTTTCCTTGGAACAAAGAGTAATCTACTTTTTTAAAGAAAGAGACAATATGGGCAAAGAATTAGTTTACGACTATTATTTCTGTAAGGTTATATTTTAAAATGATATTTATCCAGTTTTCTAAAAATATCTTCCAAGAGTTTTAGAAGTCATACCTTAAAAAACCATCCAATTCTGTGTTAATTTTAAGAAAATGAATTTTGGGTTTTCGTAGTTTACTAGTTTCAAAACTCTTTTTAGTTGCAATTCGTTTATCTAGATCAAATGTGATAATAAATATAATTTAATCCATTTAACATTTGAATTACTTCAATAGATTAGCAGAGCAAATGTCGAACTTTAAGTGAAAGTAAATAAGATGGATCAAACTTTATTTATACAATCTCTTTCTAAGTTCAGCAATTAATTTTCTGCTCGAAGTTTGATGCATTCCAAGGTTACAATATCTTTTGGGATCCCTTGATATCAGAAATGTACCGCATTCTCTATATGAGGTCTCGCAAGCGCAGTATACTTACCTATAAGAGAAAAATAATATGTTTCGTTTTAAATAAAAACTGTTTTGCTATGTATTCTAGAATCCTATTGGCCTCTCCTGACGCTACATTATATTGTTCAGATAATTTCACCTAATTCAAGATTAAGACACTTAAAGCTTTTTCTGTGTTGAGTGGGTTTAAGATTTTCCGCCCAATATTGTAATACTATCTTTGATTGCCACGACCTATATGAATTACATACTCTTGCTAACGTTGATCTCCCATCTTTCTTCAAGGTTTTCCTGTCACTATGATATATTGCATTAGCACCTAGCTTCGTCACATTAGCAAACGCAAAGTTTTGCACGATAAATTCATGTCAAGTTAGTGTTAATATATAGGATGGTCCCCCAAAATGACGCATTATTAAAAAAATAATATCACCGTAACATTCATCTTATTCATAAGAAGTTTCATATCCAAGAAACTATCAATCTTTCTCTTTTAAATGCAAACCTAAATTTAGATACCTTTTATAGTTTTCTTGCATTTCACAACAATGACAACATGGGTAAAAAAACAAATATCGAAATAAAATATTATTTTATTGTGCAATATTCTAAAGGATATTTCATGTTCTTACAAAAGCCTACAGCCATGATCATGTCATATTATGCATATCTTTATTTACAGGTCCTCAGTACCCATAATAATGTTGTCAGAAAAAGATCACATTCTAATTAAAGATTATCGTTGTGAAAAAGGATGGAAGACTGGAAGAGTATCGGAGAATTTCCTGGAATAATTTGGAAATGACGTGCTGTGGAAAGAATCTTAAGAAGATTCGCGAAACGGGAAGCACTAACAGAAAACTAGGGAGCAGGAGACCTAAAACAGCTTCAGAACCTGGAAATGTGAAATACATTAACGATAACATCTACTCTCAAAAAGATAAACCAGGGAGTCATTTAATGCAAAGAACAATTGTTAAAAACTTGAGTATTGGAAGGAGTTCTTTTTAACGAATACTTAAGAAAGAAAAGCTAAAAGGCTACAAATGAATAACTTCTTCTAGGAAAATAGGTACTGGAAAAGATAAAAGAAATAAAAGTTGCAAGCAATTACTTGATAATTTTTCTGTTACTGATGTTAAAAATATTTGCTTCACGGCTGAAAAAGAATTCACTTTAGAAATTCCAAGAAAACGCCAAAATTATATCTATAGAGGTCTCTTGGAATGGTAAAACAATATGTTCATTTTATTTTTACTGTAAAGATAAAAGTGAATTCTGTTAATTACATTAAACTCCTGAAAACAAAGTTGTTGCCTGATTGTTGTCGCCTGTATCAAAAAAAATGACTCTATTTTGCCACAAGATGGAATCCCCTTGCAACAAGCTACGCCACACACTCGTTTCTAATTAGCAATACGCCAAAATTAATAACGAAACATGAGTGGCCACCGCAAAGTCCAGATTGTAACGCCATGGATTACTCAATTTGGGACTTACTAAAACAAAGGTTTGACCAAGTGCGGAGAGAAAAATTCACTGAACCAGAATTGAAAAGCAAAATACGTGAATCTTGGCAAGAAATTCTCATTAATGAAATATGAAAAAAGTTTTGTGTGTGTGGATAAAAGACTCACATTAGTGATTCATCAAAGTGGTGGTCCAATCGATCATCGATCATTTTCTGTAGGTAAGTTAAATTTACGAATATTTTTTTCTTTAGACTCTATATTCTATTTTTTTACCCTTGCTATTTTTGTGAAATGCAAGAAAACTATAAAAATTATTTAAATTTCGTTTTGGCTCTCGAAAAAAAAGATTGAAAATATAAGAAAATTGTTATGAATAGGAAGAAAGTTACTGAGATATTATTTTTTAAAAAATGAGGCATTTTCTTTGATGGGGAATGGGCATCCAATATATATATATATATATATATATATATATATATATATATATATATATATATATATATATATATATATATATATATATATATATATATATATATATATATATATTTATATATACATATATATATATATATATTAAAGCAAGAGACCAATGATGTTGAACTATTTCCATTGACAACGTCTCTGTTAACGGTTTTCCAGCTACTCTTCAATCCATTTAATTCGATGTTTCATATCCATTGCAATTTTAGCTTTATTAAGAGTCTTATGTGTACTCAATTGTGTCCAAAGACATTTTTAAATCAAGATAAGCTGCAGCTATAAGTTTATCTTGTTCAAACGTTGCGATAATGTATGAAAGAACCACCTTATTCATTAAGCATGAGCATCCGCGAAGAAAGTAGTGGCGAGTATCATTTAGTAAGTTATTTCCCTACAGATGCTCCACGCTCCTATCTCTAACAATGGATTCCAGTAGTTAATTACTAGAAGCAGTAAGGAATATAGGACCATATTTTTCAAAGTTTGACTCTATGCATCTTTTGGAGGTTGCTTTTTTAAATGTCTTAAGAACTAATTCCTCGCAAATAGACGTCTTAAAATTTGTGTATAAAACAAATAGTTCGCTCTCCAACTTTTTTCGTGCGGATGGAATAGATTTTATTTGTTTTCGAATAGGTATGGTGTCAGAACCATTAGAAAATATGTTCGTGGGATCACCTGAGGAAAGATAAATAATCGTAACTGCAATAATAGGGTGCGTATGCAAGATTGAACCCCCCCTTTTGAAAATGTTGGAAGATTCGATTAGAACGAGAGAAGTAGGGGTATATGGAAAAGTAGTTTAGTTATATTCATCAACACCTATCTCTCTAGCAGCAGGAGTAAAGGTACTTCCCTTATTTGAACACGTTTCTGCTAAGATACATTTGGCAAGCGTTGCAGATGAGATAAGATCACAAATAAAAGTCTTCCCTAACGTCAAACTGTCACACTTTATAAAAAAAGCAGCAGAGAGAATAGACATTAGAGGCAGTGTGGTGCAGTTTGAAGGAAATAGAGGGTTCCATTTAAATTTATGGTTTGTGAGTGATATCTCATGGATATAGCTAGAACCACAAGTCCAATACAAACACACAAAGTGATTTTAATGGTATCAAACTACCCAAACCAATCAAAAATATATGTTAAAAAAAGCAAGCACGGCCTACAAGTCACGTACTTGTGAGCCAGCCACGAAACATAAGGCGAATGACTTTTCTCTCCCCAAAAAATTCTTAAGCAAAATTCATGAAATATAAATTAGCTTCGAAAAAAATGTTTTGGTACGAGGAATTTTGGTGGGAATAGAGGCCAAAAAGTGTTAGCTAATCTGGGTCGTTTTTTCTTTTTCAGTTACTTCTCTATTTGACCGAGTCATTATACTTCCATTAATACTCATAATACTTGGCCAATGTTCTTTCACTAGATTTTCACTTCCTAAATTTCACCACATTTTTACAAACGTCGTGAAAAATGATCTGCCTCATATGTGTATATTAGTTGGGATTTTTAGTTTCAATTAAATGACTACTACTACTAAAATAATAATAATATCATTGAATAGCATCCAATGACTGATAAAAGACTTTTTTACTATCTAGAGCCACTTGAAAAGAGACTTATTACATGTCATCCCATAGGTATAAGTGTTTTGGAAGAAATTGATTGGATTATTTTTATGCTATGCTCGTTTGTACTGATAAGTTATAACTTTGGGGGGGCGTGCGAATAGACGGCTATTTACATGCCAATCTAAATAAACCTTGGAAAACTACAGGATTTACAACCTAGTTCCAATTGTTTAAGTGCTTTAAGGCCAGTTTTTCTCAGCATTTACGTTTATTTATCATCAGTTGAAATGAAAGATCACTAATCAAAATGCTATAGTGCGCAAAGCCGATCTTATTCGGTGCTCTATCAGGTGACTAACCAACTTTGGAAACGCCGTCGTCGACATCTCTGGAGTAGCTGCAATTTTTGTGATTTTAGTACGCGAACAAATTATGAGTACGATATCACGAAAATTGAAAATGGAAGGGAATTAATGTGCTGCAGCGCCGCGGTTGTATTACTTTATCGATATTCTTTTCCGGGAAACTGTAGCTAGTCAGAGTAAAAGGCGCTTGGTTCAGAGAGTTAGTAAAGTGCTTGTAAATGAGATAATCATTTAGAAGGAGCTAAAGAAATCAAGTTTGATGGTGTAAAAAAATGATCCAAAACCTTTCATTTTCCTGTAGCTATTTTAGTGACACTCGATGACCAACTGTGACATAAAAAGATGAATAATTCTTCCTTTGATCAGAGTTTGTTATTTTACTTACGGGGTTAGATTTATTGCAGCCAATCCTTGATTGTATATTTCATATTTCTCCGTAAGACAGCTGCCCTCCCAGATATTCTCTACGTTATTCATCCCATTGAATGCGTCCATTGTAAAGCTTTTAGGTGCTTTATTTACATCAAGCCATTGAGAAAATCTCATCGAATTGGTGCAAACAATTGACTTCTAGTCATATCCCTCCGAATCTTTCAATGCAAGCATTAATTGGATTTAACCAAAATAGTTAAGCGGGGATTTGGTCATAAGCCGACTGAACAAAATATGTTAAATTCAGATATTTGTTAAGAAACTGTATATAGTTTGATGGTGCTTAGTTACCCAAAGGAAAAATGAAAAAATAAAAAGATATTTTACTGAAATAAAATTAAGAGTTGATAATGAGCGACATTTTTAGCTTGGCGTGATGGAAACCGTTTTTTGTGGTCTATTAATTATACTGATTATTTGGAATATTGATATTTTATGCAGATATTTTAACAAAATATCTAAATTTTCAACGATATATTTATAGATGCAAAAATGTTATAAACATATTGTGGTTTGCCTAGTCATAGGTTATTGTGTTCTCGTTTTATATTCAGCAGTATTAATAAGTCCAATCGTGAATTGTTCTTTCCCTTTTCTCAACTGTTTAACTTCGAGGGTTGTGGAAGAATTTGAATAGTCCTCTCAAAGATAAAATTTCTCTAATAGTTGGAACTACAATTTATCAGGTTAAAACTAATATTAATTAATTTAGGTATAATTTAGAACCTAGTGTCCAAGTATAGCTGTTTGATGGAAGTTGGGAGTTGTCTCTATGTGATGTTTGTCGAATTGAGAGACGGTACGAGTGGTTGAATGACGATTAAGTAAGGTGCTTAGAATGATTGAGGAACTAGCTAGGATGGGGGTATAGTTGCAATAAAGTTGTCTTAAGCTAAATGATTTAGGTTATATTTTAGGATCAATGCTAGTGAGTGAAACAAGAATACGAAGGAATTATTGTGAGAAAGAGAGTACTCGTACGGTTAGCCTAATTAGATTATGTATAGAAAGGCTAAGCGGGTAAAAGAGCCAAGTAAGGGTGGTAGATAAGGGATATAGGTATCAGGTAGGGAGTTTTGATAGGAGGAATGGAGTAGGGCTAGGTATGTTTGACAATGGTATTTTTAGAAATTACTTTCGTGTTTGTTGCAAGATGAAAAGTAAAGTAAAGATGGTAAATAGAGTAAATAATCTGCGACATGTGCCTTTTCAGGGTATTTATAGGTTCGGCGTCTAGATAGGAGTTCTTCTGACAGGTTTTAGAAGATAAGGAAATTGTGTTTGCACGGAGATTGAGCGGAGAACGTAAGTTTGAAGATTGCCTTGGGAGTGAAAAGAGTGCATTTCTGGTCCTGCAGGTTGTAGCACGAGGTCCGATGATCTTATAAATTATGTGTTCTTTAGCAAAATTTTGGAAAGTCGTAGGGAGTATGTATGTGGTCTCAGTGTTGTTCTGAAGGCTTAAAGTTTTTATATGAGATTGAGATGATCAAAGGTATAAACAAAACCAGACTCACGAGGTGATCAATTGCATGGGAAAAAACAGTCTCGTTAGGTGCTACATGGCATAGTATAATCCAGGCTTGTCTAGTAATCAAAGGTATAGAACAAACTATCTTTAAGTCCCATGCTCTTAATCACATAAAACCAATTGTCTATCTCAACTCATTAATGACCTGAAAGAGCCTGTTTTGTCCTATGCTTTTAATCATTTTTGAAACTAATTTGTACCATGCCTTTGGCCAGTTGACCACTATTGGATTGACCCATGTCCTTGATTACCCAAATAAACTAGACTATATAATGCCCTTGTTCATAGGAAGAACCTGAGTTTTCTATTGCCCATGTTACTTAAGAACCATTGGTTGTTGCATTCCCTGGATTACCTAATAGATTTGAAATTTACGGACAATGATTCACACACTTTGAGGGCAATAATTAACCTTTTAGTAGCTGTGGTTTTTAAAGAAAGTGACATTCAAATATGTTAGGATGTTTTTATTTTTTTTTCTAAATACATCGCTAATGAATGAGACAACAAAACGATGTTACTTTTTATTTTAATTTAATTTATAACAAAATTCACCCATCGTTAAAATAGGTTCATGTTTCAATACGGTTCTGAATTAGGGCTTAATTTGTAACTACCGTAGACTTCAAGGAACCTAAGAAATTACTAAAGCTAGCGACCACCAGATTTAGCAACCTCCCAAGTTAGTGATCCAGGTGAGCTAATTCTGTAATTTATGGCCTGCTTTATTCTAATATAACTAGTCTTTTTCGGGAATTAAACACCAGACATCCATAGAGAGCAAGATGATGGATGCCCATCTGGCAACAGTTGTATCATCCGTACGGAGAAGAAGCGGCTCAATGAAAACGTGAAAGAAGTGAAGCAAAGAATGTATTTTTTTTATATATACAAAAAAATTGAACCTAGCGAAGGCATCTCTAGAACATATTTAAAAAACAAGTCAATAAAAGAGTTATATTAAAAGCGGAGTCATGAGCAATTTAAAGATGTGATAACTTGAGGCGCACAAGGGAAAATGTAAAGAAGAGAAAATAATAAACAGATTTAGGCCCATTCCGCCCGATTAATTCTTGTCGAAAAATTTCAATCCATTATCGCTCACAATTCCTAGCTAGAAAAACTCATAGTGGCAAAATAAAGTGATTTTTTTTATTGTATTTAAACATGTATTTAATTATTAATTCCCGACACGTCATGTTGTTATTAAATATAAATTATTTGCCCAAATATGTTCGAAACCTCATATCAACATTTGTTTTCAGAGTTGACATTGATCTTTATACCTTTGAATTATTCAGTCTTTAATTACTGCTTTGATGAGAAATACTTATCATTATCAGTGGTATTTATAATGGGGTTCAGGTTTTATTAGGTTGTTGAGAAATTAATGTCAATTTTTAAGGCAAAAATCGTCTTAGAGTTGTTTACATTATTCCAACTTTGCTGCAAATTATTTAAACATAGGTGCAGTGTAGTCCGGGACTTTATTAAGCTCTATCAATGCCTTGTAATTTTTAAATAGGCGCTGTCGAGGCCTTTTTTTTAGCTAGTAAATATCTGGAAAATGTTGTTTTTGTGTGTTTAATGAACTATTTAAAGAAAAACGTTGACGTGTGAATATTGCTTCATCTCTATTTGCTCGAATTTACTTAAGCCCTTTCTCGAGAAAATTGTTACATAAGAGAAAAAAGGATTGATCTTAACAAAAACCCATTTTTATTCTTGGACTTACTCGTCAACAGCACAACGAATATGGCTTGATTTGGATGGGGAGTGAAAGGAATTATTCACTATCACCTCTTCATTAATAAACAAACAGTTACTGCAAACCTACCTGTATAACACTTACAACGCTTGAATGAAACGCTAGAACAAAAATGTTCTTCATTGTTCAACTGAACGTTTTACTGTCTCCTTTAAGGGAATACACGCCAACACTGGGCACTTTTGACCGGACCAAAAAAATAATGCGCATGGATCTGTTGCCCTTCAAAAATTCGTACAATAGAAAATTAAAGTTTATTATGATAATATCCGGAGCCTCATTGATTGCATATAGTAAAATATATTTATGAAGGAATTCAAATAGAGCAATATGCTCCCTGGTGCACCTTCACACTAAAAAAACTTTAGCAAGGTATGTGTAAATGTTTCTAAGTATTTGTATCTTCTTAGGTCCTCCCGCCATCGTTGTTCAATTTACATTTTATTCAAGTAAAATGAGTTTGGTTAGTTATTTTTTTATGATTAGTACAACCAATTCCATAGGTTTGTTTTCTCACTATCAAAATCTCTACCAATGATTTGTAAGGCAATAAAGTGTAATGAATATGAATTCTTAGATATGAAGAATTTGGGATGAATGGTTAGCGACTAACTAACTGGATCATAGAGCAAAAATTGAATGGTGTAAAGGACTTCATTATAATGAAAATACGATGATGGTTGAATATATTGAAAGCTTCATTAATAAAATAATTAATCTGATCTAAAAAAAGGCACAATTTATTTATATGTATTTGTATTATTGTAAGAGAGAGAAGAAGATAGGAGGGGACCGAAGAAAGAGCAGTAGTTACTTTATGTTTTAGATTTCCAAATCATTTCCACAATAACGGAAAGAGAATCTCTTTGTGGAATTCGATTTAAGGAATTGGTTTCCTCCTCTTGATTTGTGATAAAACAAGAGCAGAAGAATGGTAAATGGGGATGAACCATTGTGTCTTCCCGTTTCCGTTTCTTCATTCAGTTTAAGAGCAAAGTTTAGAGACTGAATCTAAAAATTAGGCCAATTTCACTTCAAATATAACAAATACGAAAGAATATTCGGTTAAAAATTTTCTAAGATGAGTATTTTTTGGTCTTGATAAAGACTTTAAATATGGTTTCCATGCACTTCTATGTCCATACGCAGGATCCAAAGTTCACGGGACATGTTTCTGTGAGGTGACTGGTCCATTATAGTCAACCTCCCTGCAGGTCACATCTAGGAGATTTCTCAACGGCTGCTGAAGTAATTTTTCTTAAGTCGGGTGTTATCTGCACTCATACTAGCGTACTGTCAGAAAAAAATATTCAGGAACGTAGGAGGAGCCGTCTTCTTGTGTTTATAGTACAGCTGCGATAACAACAATCACTACAGTGTAAATGACTGGCCTAAAGGAGATGCCCACATAGTTGATCTATACAATCTGCAGCATATGTCACTGGTAGACCAGCACAAGATCTTCCTTCCACCCATTCACATCAAACTCAGCCTCATTATAAACTTTGTTAAAGCAATAATACACAATGGCTGTGGCATTCAATACATAAAAGTAGGGTTTGGTGCAAAGAATAGTACCGAACTTTTTTGGAAATCATAGTGTTGAAAACGTGTGAAATGAGACGTGCATAATATTTGTGTACCTTTCATTGCCTCTCTACTCAGGAGAGGTGCTTTTTGGAGCTGACAAGGTTACAAGTGATACGCTATCGTTTGCTAGTAAGTTTTTCCCCGGCATCGCCAAAAACGGCCGTAAAATGTTCAAGCCGATTTTCTTAAGCCGTTGGTTAGCTCCGACTCAGGGATGAACAAGGGTTAAAATGTTTCGCTACAACTTTGATTATTGGCATTGTACGCAGTTGCAAGCCATCTACGAACGCCATTGTTTATCCGCAGTCGAATTACAATCTATGCCAGCACCTTTTGAAGATCTATGATTCTAGAATAAGAAAAATTATGTAGAGCAGCAAACCTCACCCCTTGGAAGGTTACAGGAATATCACACCTTTGCGGATTCTCTGTTGAGCCATCCCATGAGCTCCTCGAATTCCATTAGTAAAACGTGACCTTTTAAAATTTGAATGCACCGCAGCACTCAATAGGCCAGTGAGGTCGTGATCCTCGTTCTGCTTTTAATTAAGGTCTATGGAAGGTAACTAGATTTAAGTGAAGGCTAGTTGAGAGAAACCATCTGCTATGACATCGTGTTGCATATAATATAGCGTATGTCTGTAGTGAATTGAGAGATGAGATATATTTCAGTTGGCGTCATTCTCGTAGCAAATATTAATATGTACATAGTTGTCTGATTCGCTGAGAGGAATGCCCAATGGTCTATTTATATGCTAAAAGGTTGGTATTCCACCTGGAATTAAAAAGGCATCGCCGCGATAAATACAATTATGAGCCCGAGCCAGAAAGTATATCTACAAGGAGGCTTTAATATCTTTGAGAAAAAGGATATGGAAGGCCATATTCCTTCTATTCTTTGCTGGAACAGGCCTACCATGCCGTCGTCCGATGCGTTTTTACTATCTTACTGTCAAAGTTGCCTTTTTAAGGAGGGCATTTAAGTTGTTTAAAATTTGCGCAAATTATAGGAAAAAACCGGTGGTACAATTTACTATCTCTGGAGCTCTCGTAAATTCAAAAGTATTTGGTTGTACTAACATTTATAGATCCTAAATTATTTCACCGATGAATGAGATAACGTCCTTTGTGTTATGGGGACCAAGCGAAGTGTTATTTATAGCCCCAAAAGTATCATACATTTTTCGAGTTAATTCGAAGTCAAACCTCCTGGAGATGCTCGAAGCTTTCGCAGATGGAAGATGTTTTCCTCAAGAATCGAACTTGCCGCTAACATGTTGGCCCAAAATACGGAGGTAATCAAGAACCCATATCATCTAGTAGATAAAGCGCTCAAAGTTATAATATGAATCTTATGGATTAAATCTCTTACATGGACATTGAATTTATAGTGAACAGCTCTATAAAACTTAATGGTTGATTCGAACTGGCTGATTAAAAATTGATATTGCTATCGTGGTAGTGTGTCAAGGGTATGCGTAATCCTTCCTTTGGGAATGAGCTAGAATCCTCGGTAGACTCCCTCGCACACGATTTTAATCATTTCTCAGAAAACACTGAGTTGAGCGCTGGACTTAAAATCAACCTTTATTCTAAGTAATGACGAAAGAAAGTGTAAAGTTTGCATACGATCAAGCAATCGATCGAGAGTTTTCGAAAGCAATTTTTAGGCACTAGCGGACTTTAAATTATATGGCAAAGGAACCTAATTGATAGTACTATGGTTTAGTTCTAAAAGAAACGAGGACATTGGCTACTCGGATGAATTTGGAGTACGGTGAATGTAACTCTGACCCCAGGAAGATTACAAGTAAAGGAATTGATATTGTGCTGAATTCACATAAAATCTAACTGTTTAATTAAATGATAGTAATTCAAATTGTAAAGAGAAAAGTAATACATAAAAGAAGGAATTTTTTACTTCGACGTAAATAGGTAAAATTAATCAAATTAATTAGCGCTGGCGTAAATATCGCCCTTCTTTTACCTCTGTAAAAACTCTATAATTAAATAAGGTATTGGTTTTATCATTAAACGTTTCTCTTATGCTAAATTTATGGATAAAGGGCTGAGTAGATTAAGTGTTCTTTAAGTAGGGTGAAATTAGGAGAAAGGAAGGTGAAAACATGGAGAGCAATCAGAAACTCGCTTTTGAGAAGTATCACTAGTCGTTGAGGAAAGGGGAGTTATCTTTGACCTTGAAGTGCGTCGAGGATCTGAGGAGATATTGGGGCTCATGTCGTAATTCAGGTCTTCTGTCTTCTCTGGTTGGCGTGTGAAGTAAAGGGATTGTGTACAAGTGCAGCCAAAGGTTTTCACACATCTCCAATTTTAATTATTCTTTGCTTATGCCTATGAATATATTAGTGCAGGTTTGCATGAATGTATCCAATACATCTTAATAATGAAAACAATGAACAAGGTACCTTATAACTTTTTTTATAAATTCTAAAATGGCGATGCTTTAGAAATGTATGTAATTTTTGTATCCGTATCGGTATTTTACAGTCAAAAGGTCTTTATATTAGATGTCATATTTGTTGATTCATAATATAGGTCATGTCGATAGGATCAGATAATGATAAAAATGGCGAAAACATGTAACTATCGCATGGAAAAAAGCAGTCTAATACGCATACTGCACAATGAGGTTCTCATCTGTCAAAAAATGGCACGTAGAGTCTGCTGATCGCATTCCGTTGTTGTAGAAGTTTTGAATAAGATCCGAGAAAGTGGAAACATCCAAGATTGACCTTGTTCTAAATGACCTAGGGTCATTCGGCTACGTGATGATAGGTCTCTATTTCGGATGAACCTTCAGGATTCTTAGAAAACCGCAATTCAGCTTCAAAATAAATAGACAGCGGGCTGCCAGTTTAATGACTCCGTCAAAACAGTCCATCACAGCCTAACTACACAACGCGTGAAGTCATGTGAACACGCCAGAAACCGCTGATCAACCCTCAGCAAAAGTGATGTCGACTGGCTTGGTCACGTGATCAATAAAATGGACCATGCGTCAGTGAGGAAATGTCTTATTGCCCAACGAGTCCAAGTTTCATTTATTCTCGACCTCAGGCAACGTTAGAGTCAGCCAGAGGTCAGAATGTTAGTCAACACGAGAAAGAATAAAGCGACCATTGAAGCATTTTTGACACCTCGATTTTAATATTGGGCTGCATGGCAAGTTGAGAGGTTGGTTTTCTCACATTTGTGATGCAACCATGAATTCAGAGAAGCACCAATCTGTCATTAGAGATTAAAAGGTGTCTCAACCTGAGACCTCTCAAGAAATGCCTTGAGTATGATTTTACAGCAGAACAATACGCTATGTCACAAGTACCCGTCCATCGTATACTGGTTTCGGGACAACATTATCACGGTGATGGACTGGTTACCCTATTTACTGGATATGTCTCTTCTGGAAAACCTCTGGTATGATCAGAAAGAGACCGGAAGAAATCGTGAGCCAGCCTTCAGTTAGCAAATGAAGGCAGTCATCACCGAGAAGTGGCAAAACCTTACACGCCACAAGTGTATTACTCACGAGGAAGAGCTTGTCTTGACGAATAAAGGTTCACATCACTGCTAAGAAACTCTCACAACGTTACTAAGCTTCTTGAATCAGTTTGTTTTCCTGTAATTTTCAGAGTTTATCTGCTTATTTACTTCTTATTAAACATGTTACATGCTTTGGCATTCTTTTTATTTGTTTGATTCATATTTTTTGTTTTAAGGAAATATAAATTATTGCTATTTATTCCACTTTATTTCAGTGTTGTATTTATATTGATATGCAAATAAAACATTTACAACCCTGCATTTTTCTAATTTCTAGAAATTTCGAGTTGTCCGAACATTTTTGATCGGCTGTAATTAGCCGGGAATGAAATGGCTGCCACTTATATTTAAAAACTCATATTTTCTGTCCGATTTGGGAAGTCTAGCTTTTCCCCTCCTAGAGTGAGATGCGTCCTTCCGTAAAATCACTTTCGGCTGAAACCGGCAACGAGATAAGACCGATTTATCAAGCGAAACAGAAAGACAGTTTGCTTCTTTCGCTATCTCTCTCAGCAAAGAATAATGCAAAAGCGTTTCAGAAACATCCGAAACGGTCAGGCTTTTCCGCTAAGTTAGTAGAAATTGACGAAGTAAAGCCAAGTAAGGTACCACTGAACCCACCACCTTAATAATTACCAAAGCTTACCACTCATAAAGACTTTAACCAGTGGTCGAATATTACTAGTAAATGTAAAAGGGGAGACTCCCAATGAGGTATTCTGGGGTCATTAATACTCCCATGCCTCTCTCTTAGCGGCATACGGCCATTTAAACGTTGACCTATTTTACAATGAGGGTAAAGACGGCTACTCAGGGTTAATTTATCTCGTTCTCCTTAGCATTCTATGGTGGATGCGTACACTTGGCCCACCCTTCCAGAACACACTGGTCTATCGACCATAGTTACCAGTGGATAGGGGCTGGGCAGATCAGTTAACAGTTTTTAGCCGAAGTGATATATCTTGTCCTCATACGCCCTTCCCTATTTCCCTTCCAGTGGTAGCATTTTAGAACCAACTGGATTTAAGCTATCCTCTCATATATTTGGAGATTCTTCCGACTGCCTCTTTAGATAATGTGTAGTTCCTCCATGTCTTAGATAGCTTTTTTAGACGCTTCCTCATTATTGGGGATCTTACCGATAGATCCCCCCTTCAAGGGCGGAACAGGATCAGTCACAGATGCAGAGTCCTTACAGAACTGGTTGAAGAGCATGATATTAGTGCTCTTAAAGAGCTCATGCTAGCCGAGTGGATACGGCGTTAGCCTCCCAACATCGCGGTACCGGGTTCGATTCCGAATCCCGGCATGAGCGGACACAAACGTCAGCGTACGTAGAGATCTAGCTACCAATTGGTGGACGCGCTGTGCTCATCTCGTTTTCGGGTGGGTAGATCTTCCACCTCACAGATTGCCATACATAACACTGCTTTATTTCCTCTCTCGTCTTCACAGCATAGCACACTCACACTCTCTGTTCCAAGGAATACTGCCGATGGGTATCTATATCTACGTACCACTGATGCGGAACAGGTCCTCTCCCCCGAGGTGACAAAGGCTTCCATCTGAACGCTGTTTAGTGTCAAATCATAATACTGCCTGGCATCTCTCCCCTAAAAGAGGAGTGGCTCCAAGGGGCCCTCGGGCCGACCAGTGATTGTCATACTGACCTTATATAAAATTTCATTATCCGGTCTGGGAGCTTCTCAGCTTCATGGAAGGATTGGCACTGACTATCTAACTAACTTAGTGCTCTTAATAGGAAAGCATTCACGCAAATATATCTTAGAAATGCTTGATATCTTTGATCTCCTGATATAAAATTGCACATTTGATCGGAGTTATTTGATCATCTCCATGGACGGAAGCACTTTCCATTCTCATGTCTTCCCTTGGTACGCGATTGCGAGAAACCACTTCAAGGAGTTTAAGGCATTAAATGAGCCCTATTATTTAATCGAACTCACGCTTATTGCCGTAAGTCTGGCTTCTATTTTTAGAGTGTCTGTACAATTTGCTCGCCAACCACTCCCTTGGTTGTCATATGGGTATAAGATTACCATCATAAAAGCAGATTTTGCATTGAAAACCCTCTTAGTGCGGTCAATCTGATTTCACTCCGCTTGAATTTCGTTTATCCAAGGCTAGGGTGCGTTTGGGTTCGAAGCACCGTTGGCACTCTTCATGGCAGACGGAATATCTGACCTCAAATAATGGAGTATTACTTTGGCAATGTTTTGAGGCTTTTCTAAAGGATTTTGGGTAGTTTCATGCAGGACTCACCTCCCATTCTCGGCGAGAGTAGGATCAAAATTTTGGTCCTTTTACGTGGCGGAGTCCTGCCCAACGGATTTTACCATATTCCCCGAGATGACGGATTACTGAAAGGTTGTATTTAAAACCACTCAGCGAATCTCACTTCTGTTTTTTGACATGCATTTAACAGCCTCTTATCATACTTCTTGTTGTGTTTAGTGAACAAATTAAGTGTTTGGGGTGGAATATGATTCGGCGTGAATGGAAGAACGGAAAAAAGTTAAACGTGTTTTGCTTGTGTCATTTATTCAAAAAGTTTGTAAATTTCAAATACATCGGTTATTAGACAAATTTTACTAATTTTATTTTTGTTGAACAGACGCAGAAATCTAAGTTATCTTGCATACAAATCTTTTTATATACCTTTTTTTATTTCTCCGTGCTATATAGAATATACACTGGCGCAGATATAGCTATATTTACAAGCATTGTGATATTTCCTTATCCGCTTATGCTTATGTTATTAGTTGGAAACAAATTTATTTCACAATTTATTTTTTTTGTAACTTTTTTCAATTAGAGCTGGTCCAGTTGCGAGTGCAAAATATAGCCTATCAAGCCATCGCATTATTTAAAAAAAGTGTTAATGTTCTATTCTGTAAAAGGTTCGGAAAAAACCATGTTAGCGTAAAAGACCCGTAACATTTTATTTTGCCTTTATAGGATAATTTTGTTCATTGCAGGTAAATTAATTACTGAGCGAAAATCTTGATAGCTTGAATGGCTCTTATCTTTTCCATTTCGTGTTTAAGTCACACTCATAAAGTTTTGTGTGTCTGTGTTTTTTTAGTTGCGTGCGACTTTATATTTCACTATGTCATCGGTCGGTTGGTCCGTCGGTACCCAGTTTTGCTTTTTGGCGAGGGCAATAACATTATAAATATTAAGACGATTTTAACGAAATTTGAAACCCTTAAATGTTGTTTTACATTCTCTTTCGAATAATACAATAATTGCCAAGGTCTTCACAATGTCAGTCCGGGAATTATTGAAAGTTTTGAAGGTAGTTGAGTCATAAATCAGAATAAGTGAGAGCACGCAACTTTGGTCAGCAGACCTTATTTATATTATTATATATTTAGTTCACAAGGGCAGAAGCGAAATTACCGCTAATTTACAGGTTACGAAGTAACAAGCCACATTTATCTTTATCGCTATTAGATACATACATTTGTTTCTATATTAATTATATATTTTTTCCTTTCCACTCACAATCCAATCCGGAACAAATCATCCTTCAATGAACTGCTAAAATTGTTCTGGAGAAGAAAGTCTACGACGGGTGTTCAGGAAAATTGATTATACAACCGAGGACTAATGTTTTCAGATGCCTCGGAAATTTAATCAAATTAGATAAATCCAGGGTCGTACAGATTTTATTTTCATACCAGTATCAATATAACAGGGAAATGAGGAAGAATAAATAGCCATGAGTTATATATGCCTAAAATCATCAACAAGAATTAACAATATATAAAATTTCCCAAACCATTTATCATCAGAAGCATATAAAAGATAAGCACAGGAAGCTTTATGAAAAACACAGTAACACCGAACTGATACAGGAAGCTCATTAGCATGTTTAGTGGCCTCATCTTGCGTATTGAAAGAGGGGCATCCACACCGACATGGGGCTAGGATGTTTTCACTTTCTTAAATCCTCTTCAACACTTTTGAAACACCCAAATGTGATTCGCCGTCTCTCTGGATGATTTGTCCACAACTGAGCCCCTTCCTGTGCAACGTATGGATCAGACTCGTTTTCACCATGGCATAGTTCAGCGTTTTCGCTACTATCATATCATTATAAAATCCTGTTGATAACATAAAATAATTTCACGGATGACAAAAGCCACAAGGGCTATCAAATGTCATCATACCGCAAGGAAACAGAGGATGAACGGAATAAGGCATTGCTTTAATTGAGATCGAAGCAGCACCCGCTACATCAGTGTGCTTGGTTAGATGCTCACTCATACCACAGATTTTGTCGCAAGTAGGCGTCCCCATGCTGAGGTAACCCTGAAGTCAGATATTAAACTCTTGGTCTGAGATTTCCCCCACCTCTCCCTGGGGGCACCCTACCGTCAGAGAAAGCATCCTTTTTCTAATCTTCCACTGAATCGGTGGGGAGCCCGTCTGCCTCATAACCCCATTCAACCTAGAAGGAGAGGAACCACTATATTTCTTCTTCTTCAACTTTTTATTCTTTTTTGAAGAGGTGTGAGCCTTCTTATCTTCCCCCTCAAAGGGCTACCTGAAGCTGAACGAGCTGGCCTCATCCTAATCTTCTGCATTGCAATGTGAAAGGATAGGGCTTCATGGTCCTTCCTTTCTTCTTGGATCCTTAGGAAACTGTGCCGCTCCAGGAGGATCTTGATATGGAATATCATATTAATCAACAAATAGGACGTTATATCAAGACATTTGGACTGTAAAATACCGCTGCTTATAGCAGGATTTCATATATTTTAATAGCATATCAATCGTAGATATTTAACAAGGTCAACATACCTAAGGCGCGTTCTCTCAATTATTTGAATAATTTCAAAAAAGAAAGATTTGATTACCAAGCGTATTATTAATTAACAAACATAATCTGACCTTACGACCTTCCAAACTTTTAAAAACTCATAGAAAAGTGAAATGGTTACCATCCGACAGATGAATCAATGGAACTGCATAGTAAGCAATAGAGTCACGTGCATGTGACACTCCAGCTGCATTAGACACATACATGCAAACCTACACCAACATATTCCTAGACATACCCAAGGAAAAAGAAAATTTCCAGTTGTTCGAAAACTTTTGGCAGCTGCTGTCACTCACTTCCAAGGTGACGCAAGGTGATGTCGATGCTGTACCTGATGGCTACGGTTTGTGGCCGAAGTTGTTCAAAAGCGGGAAATTGCAGCTTCCCAGCCAGAACAACTTATATTATTAATTATTTATAAGTTCCTTGCTACCTAAAAGCGGTACATTTCATCAACTAATAGGATCATTTTTATGAGTGATACAGCCTGTTTATGTCAGATGGACTGCATCTAAATGAAGTAGGGACTACAATGTTCAGCAGACTTTTATATAATTATCAACGCATTATTGTTAGAAGAGTAGCAGAGTCAGTGAATAATTCATTGTGGGATTGGAGTGTTTGTGTTCCAGATTCAGCTTCATTGCAAAGGTTTTACTAAGATGATGGAATAAGTGTTACTGCTTAAAATCTAGCTCAAAAGTTTTCATGTTCTTATGAAAAAGAATGATAAATTGAAGGTATTAATCACATCGAAAGAGCTTGGTATTAATTCAGTACCTACAATAAAAGAGATAATAGATTTAATGAAAAAACTATAAATTCAAATTTCAAAATAAACGACAATTAAATTAATATTTATACGAGCCATACTTCGTACTCTTCCTTACAGGAAGAGCTTCGTTCCACAGGTACCCCTGCTGGTTGTGGCAGACGGCTTTATTGGCTATTATAATCCGCTTTTTTTAATCCCCTTTATAGACTCTTTATTTTAACACTCTTAACACTTTTTTCAACATAGATACCTTGAAACATTTTTTTAAAGTTATTTCACCTTTTATTATATTGTCTTTATCCCTTGAAGATTTATATATAGTTGAGAATTTTCCAAACACTTTTTTCAACATAGACGCCCTGAAACGTTTTTTTAAAGTTATTTCACCCGATTTGATATATAGAAAAACCTTGGTCAGATCTCTTTTTTCATCAAAGTTTGTTTTATATACGAAATGATAGTAAAAAAGCGCCAAAGCCCTAATTTTAATACATTTTTGAACTTCACGATTTGTATGTTTTTTCATTCCAAATCCTTCGATAATTATATTTATTATTTTCTGAACTCTTAGAAAGAACTTTGATAAAAGCTCGAAACATTAGAAAAAAAAACCCTGCGAATAAAAGTTTTAAATATCCTAAACTGAAAAACATGAAAGGTAACTTGTCCACTAAGCAAAAAATAACATTTTCGAAGATTTCAAAAATTCACCAAGTTAAATTATAGAGTTAAGGATTAGAAAAAATGAAAACTTACCTTGCTTCTCGTGTTTCGAAAAATAATTAGTATGTAAATAGTTCTTGAAGAGTTCAACGAAGTAAATGTAACCTTCTTTTTCGAAAAAGACTCATCTATGAAGCTTTCGTCCCATTTCTCTTACTTCTCCAATTCTTTGAGATCGTTAGCGATAGTAGAGCATAGAACGGCCAATGAATTAGTGGTAGCATGGCTCTGAACTTAAACGCTCTTGGGCAAGTAATTTTCTCAGATTTTTAGCAAAGTGATAACGTTTGGCTATGATAAAGCTGTATATGTCGTTTATGCCGAATTTACAAAACCTTTTGATAATGTTCATTGTCGTAGAATGACCCTTGGCTTTGATCACTCTACGCTTTGACATCCTTTTAGTAGCGGTATGCTTTAAGGGGCGTGGGTTACTTCTATGATGAAGTAGGCTTTGTTCTAAGAGTGCTATTTTAGTGGTTTAGTCCTTAAGGAAGAGCTATTTTTAAACACATAAGGATAAGAGGAAACACCAGAATCTACCAAAAATAAACATGTATTTTAAATTAAATATTACAAACCAACAGTAAAAGCATTTCTATATTTGGCCTCAAAGATTTTACAATGACAACACATAAACAAGTAGGCTTCCAATAAACAAACCAATTGCCAATTAGTATTTTTATCACGACCCTATTTGTTTAGCATAAAACATTAAATTAATGTACTGTCATCTACAAACACATATGACCTAGGTTCAAGAATAATGGTTTCTACTCTCCTTTAAAATGTGGGACGTACTAAACTTCTACTATCGCAATAGAGATATAAATGTTATTGTTAACTTACAGGTAGGTATTAGGGATTGCCGGATGTCGATGGAGGACTTATCTCTCGCTTTGAAGTGGTGTGGCCGCTGGTTGAAATTTTCGAGGAAGGATTGCTTGTCGCCTGTGCCGGGGCTGATTCTGCAACTTAATTAAAGAACGGGAGCTCGTTGGGGCAGGATTCTTCTCCTCTCACTCCCACGGTGCTTGAGATGTGAGAATCACTCGAGTGTGAGCGGCTTTGCTTTTCTTCAGTCGGGCTTCTTTGCAGACGGAAAAGGCTTCTTCGGTATGGCACCGATATAAAACTTGACTAATTAGGTTAATACGGCCCTGAAAGGGGGGGATCGATTTTCTCAATCTGATCCTATAGTTTCTCACGGAAATAGTCTTGTATGGCTGAAGGATCGATCTTTACGAACTAATCTTTCTTCTGGCGAATCGACTTCTAATAATCTTCTTGTCTAGCCGATGGATCGATCTTCACGAACTAATCCACCTCTAGCGTATCGACTTCTGATAATCCTCTTGTCTAGCCGATGGATCGATCTTCACGAACTAATCCACCTCTAGCGTATCGACTTCTGATCCTCTTCTCTTTCTTTGCGGGGCTTATATATAGGCGGATTGCCGCCCCATCTAAAGGGGGAAGTGACCAGGCCACAGATGCAAAAGGGGGGGGGGAGCGAATGGAGAGTTAGCATCTGGGGAGAGCAAGAATTTCTGAGGTGGCACTGGGGTGCCCAAGTCAGCTCGCAAATTATAGGCTCGCAACCGCACCGCTACTTGGCGTGCTTACTGACTCGCACCGTTTTTTTTTTTCCTAACCACGGGCTTATGGGTCTCGTAGGTAATACGATCGTTAGAGCGTCGTTTAAGGACCTTAGGTGGTCGCCTTCAAACATATGTTAGCTCCAACTGCCCACAGCGGCGAGGAGATCACACATGGTAAGCATTTTCGCCGGCTACCTTTCCCACGCTTCTCCTCATGAAGGGAGGGGGGCTTGAATGTACCTATACTCCTCCAGGAGGCTTAATGTAGCTATTTCTCCACATTTACCTCCATTCTTAAGAAAATAACGGGAGGGGGGGGGGGTCCAATCTGACGCTTACAATAATATACATGGGTAACTTACGGAACATTATATTATACAATAAATTCTAGTTCACTCGGGAATGCCTCGATAACATTTCACCTGACCTTACATTAATTCCTATATTACTGTGCCAACTTAGGATTTTCTTACCTACCACTCGGGTTACTCGCCCCTACTTACTTACAATTCTACGGATTTACACTTAACTTTGCTATAATACAATAGTTGGGCTGCTCCTTAATCGTCGACAGGGTTCCGACTTAACGAGTCGGCCATACAATTGTTGGACCCTTTTTTATAGTGAATGGAGTACTGGTACTCCATCAAGAGTAAACTCCATCTCAGGAGTCTTCCATTCTTACACTTATTTTTACCTAAGTATGACAGTGGTTTATGGTCGCATTCCAACTTAAACTCGCGCCCTATTAGATAATATTTGAATTTACCTATGGACCATATTATGGCCAAAGCTTCGATTTCGATAGTAACGTAGGCTTTTTCTCTACTCAACAGTTTCCTACTGACATAAGCTATGGGATAGGCTGTTTCGTCATCTTTGTATTGAAGCAATACTCCGCCTAACCCGTCCCGGCTAGCGTCCGTGCGAAGGCCGAAGATCTTGTTGGGATTTGGTAAGCGAAGAATGGGCGCAGTTACGAGTTTTCCTTTTAGAACCTCCAACTGAGTTATTGCATGGGGGTTCCACGTGACAGGGTCTGACGCTGTCTTTTTTAACAAATCATTCAGTGGGGCCGCAATGGAAGCGAAGTGTGGTACAAAACGCCTATAGAACGAGGCCGCTCCCATAAACGATCGGAGTTGTTTCTTTGTTTTCGGCTGGGGCATCTTGACTATGGCGTCCACTTTTTCTTGCTGGGTAGTCAAGTGTTTTTGTCCTATTTTGAATCCCAGGTAGTCAATGGATTCGTAGGCAAAATAACACTTAGTCGGCCCGGCGGTTAGACCTTGCTCCTTCAATTTCTCCAGCAATAAGCGTAGGGCGTGTAAGTGTGACTCCCATGTACGGGTAGCTACGTACACGTTGTCGAAGTAAAACAACACGTCGCTTAGTCCAGCGATAATTCGCCTCATCATCCTATTATAATTGCTACCGGCTGTAAGTAGTCCGAAGGGTTGCCTGGTAAACTGTAACAGGCCTCTCTCGGTCGCAAAAGCCGTCAGTTTTTTGGACTCCTTAGCGAGAGGTATTTGATAGTACGCTTTACACAAATCCAATTCGGTGATGAATTTAGCGTCTTCAAATAAATGGAGATTTTGATCTATTAGTGGGATGGGCTCGGCATCGAAAACGGTCACTGAATTCAATTTTCGGAAGTCCACGCACATCCGAAATGATTGATCAGGTTTCTTAACCATTACTATGGGGGAGCAATAATCGGACTCCGATGCCTAAAATTCCTAAAATTTCTAAAATTCCCAATTTTAGTAAATTCCGGACTTCCTTATTGAAGGCTTCTCGTAGGTGGATCGGTAACGGATATGGTTTGCTCCGAACCACTGAATTAGTTTTTAGTTTTATTTCATGGATAAAATCCTTGGCACATCCGGGGTTTTCAGAAATGACTTCTGGGAATTCCATGAGCAAGTTCAACATTTCCGCTTTTTGTTGAATTTCTAAGTGGGGATTTATCTTTAAATCCACCCGAGGGTCTTCCGGGGTAGGTGAGAGCGAGGGAAGTTCGTATTCCTCGTCTTGTTCCACACACACGGTGTGTATGACTTGCAGGGGCGTACCCGGGTAAACGGCATCCATCGGTTCTTCTTCGTCTAGAAGGGTAATATTCTTTATGCACGCGCGGCGGTGATATTTTTTTTAGCATGTTTATGTGATAGGTTCTTCGCCCTGTTGGGGTATCTATCAAGTAATCGACTGGACCCCGTGCCTCGATTACTTCAAATGGTTCCTTCCACTGGGCCCATAACTTATTATTTTCGGTTGGGAGTAATAATAAAACTTCATCTCCTGCCTTTAATTTTCGAGCCTTTGCTTTCATATCGAAATAGTCCCGGTATTTGGCTAAATTTTTCTCGGCGTTCTCTCAAGCTAAGCCAGAGCAGTATTCTAGGCGCTCGCACATATCCATCACGTAGGCGTAAGATGATTTGATTTCCTGCTCGCGGTTTGTGTTGGAAAATAATTCCTTAAGAATACTCATAGGACCTCGCACATTTCTCCCGTATAATAGCTCAAAGGGCGAGAATCCCAACGTCCGATGAGGTATTTCCCGGCAGGCGAAAAGGGCTTCAGGCAGGTATCTGTGCCACTGTGTAGGGTTGTTTTGACACAACTTCTTCAATATATTTTTGAGAGTCCCGTTTAATTTCTCGCAGATTCCGTTAGCGGATGGATGAAATGGACTCGTAAAAATTGGCTTGAGTAACAGTAGTTTGTTAAAATACTCCATCAATTCTGAGGTGAATTGGCGCCCTCTATCAGATAGAATTTTTTTAGGCAGGCCTACTCGTGCAAAAATTGAAATTAATGCTTCCGCGCAGGAAATAGTGTCAATCTTCCGTAGGGCCACGGCATCTGGGAACCGGGTGGCACAATCCACTAGAGGGAGAATGTAGGAGTGTCCTCCAATTGAAGGGAGGTGAATTGGTCCCTTTAAATCAATTGCCACTCGAAAGAAAGGTTCGGTAATAACGGGCACCTTTTGTAAGGGAGCGGGAGGTACCCGTCCTCTGGAGGGATCCTTCTGACACACGTCGCATGATCGGCAATAGGCCACAATTTCCCTGGCGGCCTGGGGCCAATAAAAGTGTCGGAATATCTGCTGCGCCGTTTTGTTGTGCCCAAAGTGTCCGGCTAATATTTCATCATGTGCGGTATTCAAAATTCTTTGCGTGTATTCTTGAGTTACACACAGTGCTTTCTTGTTCTCCTTATCCTCCTCGCGGATAGTACGGTAGAGAAGTGAGTCTTCTACGATATACTCGATAGGCTTCTTTCCTTTCATTTGGAGAATTTCACCTTTAATAGCTTTCGCCCATAGAGGTTTAAGAGTGGGGCATTCCTTCTGAGCACTGGCAAAGGAAGTCAATTTGAACCCATTGTCTTTGAGGGTAATCCTCGGGGTCAACTTAGCAGGTTGCTCTTTCCTCTGGGCTTCTTGTGCCCGGGTGACTACTTGTTGGGCCACTTCTTGCTGGGGAATTAGGGGGTTTTGTCCGATTAGTACTGCGAAGAACTTAATCGGGGCTACTACCACGTCCGTCCAACCAGTGAAATATCTGCATTGTATATGACATCTCACGACGGGGAATCGATTGTCGCGTCCTAAAAAGTCGTGGACGATTGCGAATTTCTTATGGGCAGGGTTTACTGGGGGCAGCAACTTGTCGGATACCACTATGCACGTGCATCCGGTGTCTCTGACTAAAGTGGATACTCGGCACCATTAACAGTGCCCTCTTCAAATTGTAGGCCGCCTGGCGAACTTTTGTTGAATAGAAAGTTTACCTGTTGCTGGGGCCCTTCGGATGTTGGCGCGGGGACGTAGGACGAATCAGCTTGTCCTGCTGGGATCGCGGCAGTCAGGTTTTGCACCTGTTGTCTCGGGGTCTCCCTCAGTCGGGAGTTCTGTGGGCACTGGAAACTCAGGTGACCTATTATCCCGCAGGTATAACAAGTGACAGGCTTCCTGGGATACGTGCCGGTATTAGGGTATGATCCTTGTGGAATCGTAACTTCTTTTTGATTTTTTTCTCCTCCAAAATTTGGTTTATAAGTTCCTTTTGCGGCTGAGAACTTAAAGGGCTTCTTCTGTAAAGGCCTGGGTGGCGGCCCATTTATCTTTGGGGAGGGAGCCTTCTCTTTCTTGTACTCCCTAGGATATAACCGATGATTTACCGCGTGGAGGTCAGCCTCGTCCAGGCACTCGTTGAAGGTAGAAGCTTTTCGGTCCTTAACGAATGCACGGATTTCCTGGGGTAGTGTACTTAGTAACTGATCTCTAAGCATGAAGTCGACGACCGCAGCGACTTCGTTCTCTACCCCTTCTGACTCCATCCAAAACTGTAGGCTTCGACGAAGCTCAAAGCCAAAATGTTTGTACGTTTGTCCAGGTCTTATGCGAGACTGCCTGAACTTCATCCTATATTCTTCCGGGTTAAGGTTTGTAGCTGAGAGAAGTTCAGCTTTGAGAGTGGAATAGTCCACAGTCGCTTCTGAGGGTAAAGATACGAATATCTCTCTCATCCTACGATTGAGTAGGGGTAACAGTCTGGCGACCCCATCTTCTTCTAGGTCCCAATTATTGACTTCAAATATTGTCTCAAAATGGGAGAGAAATGAGCATAAATCTTCTTCGTCCTTGTACTCCGGGAGTTTCATGCTGGCCGCTGGTGACACTCCTGTTCTAGATGACACGGACTGCACCGCTAACTGGTCTTTACTAAGAGCTCTTTCGTGGGCCCTTATCTTCTCTCTTTCATCAGCTTCCATTTTCGTCTTTTCTGCTTCCATTTTCATCTTTTCTCTTCTTTCTTCTCTTTCGTTTCTCTCTTTCTCCTGAATAAACGAACTCAGATCGGTTCCTTCCAGTCCGAGGCTTTGACCTTGCTTCCGATAAAGGTCAAACAATGCCATCGCGCTTATGTCAGTCATCTACCTTGTTTTTAATCAAGCCTTACCTATTCCACCGCCAAAACTTACCACTTGGCCTAACAATTACCTTTAGATGGTATCCCCCTCTAACTTTACCAATTTCCCACTCGTCAAATATTCTATTATTCCTGGTGTTCCTTTTATGTGTTACCTCTTCCTTAAATAGACACTGCTGGGTTCTTTCTAATATAAAACCTCTAGACCTTACACCACTTTTATAATATGTCGTAGAATGACCCTTGGCTTTGATCACTCTACGCTTTGACACCCTTTTAGTAGCGGTATGCTTTAAGGGGCGTGAGTTACTTCTATGATGAAGTAGGCTTTGTTCTAAGAGTGCTATTTTAGTGGTTTAGTCCTTAAGGAAAAGCTATTTTTAAACACATAAGGATAAGAGGAAACACCAGAATCTACCAAAAATAAACATGTATTTTAAATTAAATATTACAAACCAACAGTAAAAGCATTTCTATATTTGGCCTCGAAGATTTTACAATGACAACACATAAACAAGTAGGCTTCCAATAAACAAACCAATTGCCAATTAGTATTTTTATCACGACCCTATTTGTTTAGCATAAAACATTAAATTAATGTACTGTCATCTACAAACACATATGACCTAGGTTCAAGAATAATGGTTTCTACTCTCCTTTAAAACGTGAGACGTACTAAACTTCTTCTATCGCAATAGAGATATAAATGTTATTGTTAACTTACAGGTAGGTATTAGGGATTGCCGGATGTCGCTGGAGGACTTATCTCTCGCTTTGAAGTGGTGTGGCCGCTGGTTGAAATTTTCGAGGAAGGATTGCTTGTCGCCTGTGCCGGGGCTGATTCTGCAACTTAATTAAAGAACGGGAGCTCGTTGGGGCAGGATTCTTCTCCTCTCACTCCCACGGTGCTTGAGATGTGAGAATCACTCGAGTGTGAGCGGCTTTGCTTTTCTTCAGTCGGGCTTCTTTGCAGACGGAAAAGGCTTCTTCGGTATGGCACCGATATAAAACTTGACTAATTAGGTTAATACGGCCCTGAAAGGGGGGGATCGATTTTCTCAATCTGATCCTATCGTTTCTCACGGAAATAGTCTTGTATGGCTGAAGGATCGATCTTTACGAACTAATCTTTCTTCTGGCGAATCGACTTCTAATAATCTTCTTGTCTAGCCGATGGATCGATCTTCACGAACTAATCCACCTCTAGCGTATCGACTTCTGATAATCCTCTTGTCTAGCCGATGGATCGATCTTCACGAACTAATCCACCTCTAGCGTATCGACTTCTGATCCTCTTCTCTTTCTTTGCGGGGCTTATATATAGGCGGATTGCCGCCCCATCTAAAGGGGGAAGTGACCAGGCCACAGATGCAAAAGGGGGGCGGGGAGCGAATGGAGAGTTAGCATCTGGGGAGAGCGAGAATTCCTGAGGTGGCACTGGGGTGCCCAATTCAGCTCGCAAATTATAGGCTCGCAACCGCACCGCTACTTGGCGTGCTTTCTGACTCGCATTGTTTTTTTTTCCTTAACCACGGGCTTATGGGTCTCGTAGGTAATACAATCGTTAGAGCGTCGTTTAAGGACCTTAGGTGGTCGCCTTCAAACATATGTTAGCTCCAACTGCCCACAGCGGCGAGGAGATCACACATGGTAAGCATTTTCGCCGGCTACCTTTCCCACGCTTCTCCTCATGAAGGGAGGGGGGCTTGAATGTACCTATACTCCTCCAGGAGGCTTAATGTAGCCTCTTCTCCACATTCATCATAAAAACGTTTGATCCGCTAAAAACACACAGATTAAAGAGCAGAGTATTAAAATGTATTTTTAGACTGGCTAGAAAATCGTGGGCAGAGTGTTCTTATGAATGAACATAGGTAGCTCCTCGTGCGATTTGATTACTGGTGGCGTTCCTCAGCGATCTGTTCTCGAACTCTTTCTTTTTAATAGACAGTATATAAAAAAATTTACGTGGAATTTTGATGTAAAATTTCAAAATTTGCTGATAACATGAAACTGGAGACTAGGGCAAAATGCTTTAGTGGACGTGGGAATGTGCAAAAGGATGAATGGTCGGGAAGTGGATAGTTGTAGTTCAAGGTTAAAAGTATATGAAAATGCATATTGGTCACGATAATCTACGGTAAGATTACAATATAGGTGTTCAAATTCCAAAACCGCACAACATGGGCTAATATTTTGATGTCTTAATCTTGTGTGATTTAAAATTCCAATCTAATGTATTGAATATATCTTCTCAAAGGACAAATAATTCTCTAGCCTGCATAGCTAGACGTTTTTCATTTCATTTATACAATAAAATCAGCATGAGGCGAATTTATTTTGCAATATGTGCTAAATGACATTGCAATATTGGAACGCGTTCAGCGACATTCGATTAAAATAATTCCTGAACTTAGAAATAGATCGTATGAAGACATATTTAGAAAACCATCTAATTTTAATGGAAGATTGATCTCTACGCAACAAAATTTTGCAATTATATAAAATAGTAAACGGGTTTACAAATATAAATTTGAATTCAATTTATAAACTAGATACTAGAGTGTCGACTAGAGATAGCGGTTACAAACTAGTAAACAAGAGATTTAACAATGCAATAGCATACAATTTATTCTCATATAAATGAACAAAAACATGGAATAACTTGCCAGGGGAATGTCATTTAAAGCATTATAACCATTTTTTTAAGAATTGGAATAATATGTTTACCTTTAAATATAGCAGAGAAACGCGATTTGTTAAAGTCAGTCTCCTTGCTTATCTTTTATCCCTTTTAATTTTGTCGGCCTCGCCTTATCGCACTTTTTCTTGTCCCTTTACTATTCTAGAGTGGATCTGAGGGTCTTTGCTGGTTTATAATTATGCAATATTCTCCACTTGTGATGCGCCTTAATAAGCGAGGCTATTATTTTGCACGATCGCTGAATATGATCTGTGGACTGGTTTCGTGGTTAAACTGGTTCGGATTATATCTCGTACACCATACTTCGAAATTTAGGTGAGATAGGTTTGACGTTTTCAAGATCAATTTAAGAGGACCTGTTTGAAAGATATCTTGCACGATTCATAACCAATGTCTAACTTACTTGCGCTTATCAGGCTGATGCAAGATTCCTCCTCACCCCTCCCTCCTGGTTTCTTCGAAATTTCTTAAAGACTGGAAGGGAGAAGTTGGTAAATGTTAGGCTAAATTACTTCCTGGACAGCGAATGTCACTTGAATTTTGCACAGTGTAACTTTTTAAGTTTCACTCTAGGGCAGAAACCTTGTTTTGGTGGCACTGCTGTTGGTGGGAATTTGTTTGCCGGCAACAATGTTTCACGGTATTTTTTGATCTGGAGAAGGCCTATTATATTGAGTGGCGGTAGATTATCATGGAGACCCTTTATTATATTATGGCGTTTAAAAACATTTTTCTGGATGACTCCTTACGAGAACTACAATTCTATTAAGGGATATGCGACACACTCATTAGGCCCAAAAGGTAGGATGAAGATGTCAAGCAGGGACGTCTTTTGGGGGTCTCTATTTCTCGTGAGCTTCAACTGTATCACCTCTCTAATGAGGTACAATGTTCTGGTCATGCTCCAAGTAAATAACTTTACGATCTTTTGGAAGAGACTTCGTAGATCTACCTTAGAGCGATAACTCTAAGAGTCTCTGAACCCATTTTCTTTTTATGACTAAAATTCCTAGTCTTTGTTTTAATTTACGTAAAAACAAAGTATTGCAATCCTTTCACCATCTTGCGCACCACACAGAAACGAATCAGTCCTTAAATAGAGCTAGTGTCAACCTATTGGGCTCCAAACGATTCCTGACTTGTGTATTGATAGAAGCCTCACCTGTCGGGCGTATATTTACATGCTTAATGCCTTTTGTACACGTGCTATGGATATTCTACGTGTTCTGTTCAACACGAAGGAGGGCTAAAATGAATCTCCCTATGTTTTACCACTCGTTTATTTGCTCGAGAGGAGACTAAGTATAAGTGAGATATTCATCTGTATCCCACCACCTATAGCAGTTTATTGATTCGATGCACCAAGCGTTCTCTGGCCAGCTACTGGTTCCTTCTACAGTGCCATACAGTGAGCCACCTTGTAGAACTAAAGGAGATGCGGACATTTAAAGCATTAGGGCTTCTTATACCTTCGCTATGTAATATCTTTAATTGTTCGCATTCGTACATTCATTGCAGTGGGAGGGTTGTTAATCAAATACACTAGCTTTTGGTTGATGATTGATGCCTTACACACACGCTCCTATACCTAGCCTTCCTTTTGATTCAAAGGAGATGTTACTCTCTTTAACTCGTGCATAGTGCAGTGGATGGCTTCATCGTATCTCTTAGTCGGCATCTTTTCTCATTTCTTCCGCGGCCCGACTTTTTACAAAGTTCCGTCTAATTGTCGCTATTAAACTTTTCGCTCAGTCTCTTATCCCATAGCTTTGACAGCATTGGTAGTATTTTTATCGTATTTTTTGAAACATAAATAATGTTTCAGTGGGTATGTCGACGAAAAATTAGCTAAAATTCCTATTAGGAGCTTGGCTTTTACGCAATAGCCTTCTCGTTTTAAATCAAGCTGGACACTTCAAAATACTATTGTGTCTTCAGCTTCCAGTTGATTGCAATATATCATTGAGTACGGAAGAGTATGTAGAGTATATGAATCGGTTATATTTTTGTGATACAAACGAGCACCTAACGACTAACGCTGTCTCTTCTTGCACTTTGAAATATCTGTATCTACTTATTCGTACTATCTGGTACATTATCGTGACTTCAAGTTGAAGACTGTTTGGGCAGATGATGGGTCAAGTTGAGTGTTTAAATTCAGTACTCAGGCTGGCGTTTTGTTCTTTATGAAAATAAGTATATGACAAATATAATAAAAGCCATGCGAGATACATGGAAAATAAGATGGGGAATAGCGCTAAGAAATTTATATTTGAGATCCAAGGATATTTCTGTGTAACTATCAATTATTGTTTCGAAAGAGAAAGGCATGTTCTTTCGCCTACTAATTGATAGCAATTGCGCGACGCAGCGCTACCAGATGTACCATCCACCAGAACCTTTAGTAAAGAATGTGTAGTATCACAGAGTGGGCGCCATTTTATTTATGATTGTCCTAATTTGAGTGAGATTTGCTCTTGACAGCTGTCCTGGTACTGGAAGAAGCAGAGTGGCTAGCTCTTGCCTTTGGTGCTATGGGTGGGCTTTCACTTGCAATGTTGTGCTGTCCTAGATTTTTGCGAGTATGCCCCCCCTTAAATTGATTAAATACAGTATGTACTTTTAAATTTTTTACTGTATGTATCCTTGCACCAGTAAGAAATACGGTGTTCTCCTATGCCACTTGAAACCACTTTTTACTGGTGGTTGTATTTGTCATTGTCGTTTATTATTTATATTTTGTAATTATTTTTTACCTATTTTAAACCAGTCGATGGTTAAGTTTTCCTACTTTTCATTTTAAGTAGCAATGCCCTCATATGTGGTAGCCAAAAAAGCTCATAATTTTTTTAATATTACGATTGTCGAGGAATTGCCGCAACTTTTTTTTTGTTTTTTCATACGTGTTCTTGATAATAACATCGATATTGGTTACAATTAATACTTAATAATTTTGTAATCTTCCCTTACCAATAAGATATTTGTATCTAGCAATAGAATTTAAATAAAAAAAGAGAAGTTCAATGAACCCTAGTCTTGTATCTGGCGCAAATCTTCACTTCCATTAAGATCAATTTCTTTACTCAACTTATTTGTGTAGTGGCACTTGTTGGTTTTCAATTTATGCTTCAATAAATATATATTCTGAATTATGTACATATAGGTTCCGATGTGTAATTTTACGCCGATGACAACTGAATTGTAGGAAGTAACGTGGAGCTAAGCTTCTAAACAAAGTGAAGCATCTCTTCAAGCCTGATATGCTTTGCTTCTTCTCAGGTCGGGGAACACGCTAAACAACCGTTGTCTTGCTCTATCCCCCACAGATGCACTGAGATTCCTGAATAATAAGTTCTCGGTACACACCATAGTGTTTGTAATAGTCAGTTACAAGGGCAAAGTTATGCTCCATTTTATCTTCCAAGAGGAGTTCGGACTCAATAGGAGTAATACATCATGTGTACGGAAGAGGTGGCGTTGCCCTCGATCCAGAACGTGGCCGCTGGCGGCCATACGTATGTCAAAGAGAGTTTGCACCATGATCCTCGAGTTGAAGGACCCAGTCATGTCTGTCAAAATTTTTTTTTATCACACCACTCCGAAATTATGCCCACCCAACGCAACAGATTTTGACCCTCTGACCTATATTCTGTGGTGCGTAGTTGAGAAATAGACAAACAAGTCCACGTGCAACCCCAATGAAAGCTTAGGTCCAGAATCACAACGGTTTTTACCCAGTTAACAGAGGCAGCCATGTCGTTGTTGAGGACGCCGGCTATTTCATTGAATAAAATGAATAATACAACTCTTCAGGTCTTTAACATGTAACTTCGGAAAATACATACGTATATCTGTATAAATGAACCATGTATTATTTCCTTTTATATTGAAGTTAGGAAACAAATTAACCACCGCACTCTATATATTAGTGCCAGCCATATTGACAGGTAAGTTAAACTTGTAAGCCCACATTAGCTAACAAATGCAGGCAGAGGCAGCCATAATTTTGGTGTGGGTTTAGGAGAAGAATTAATGGAGGAATGTTATCTTAAGCTATGACTCAAACCTTCCATACATCAAATGATTAAACCTTGTATTCAACAGTGGTCACAAACTCAATCATGTAAATCATCGCTAACACAAAGAAAATTCACTACTCTTTTCATCTTCCCAAAATATAATTTTCCTAAAAGACACAGCGCACCTTTTTATTTACAGACTTCATTGGGAGCAGTCATTCACGAAGCTGCCTTATTATTATCAACACGATAACATTGGAAGTCTGGCTCATCACCTACCGAAATGAACTGCCCAAATCCTAGATGGATTTTGGGGTCGAGCTTTTGAAAGCTGGAGACGAAGCCTTGAGGTTATGGGCTGGAGGTGTCGATTAGATGAAACCCTATTACGTTGATCGTCCCAAATTCAGCCATGTTTTGGTCCCAGCGTTCGTCCATCACCTGCCAGAATCAGTCTAAAAAGAAGCACTTAGTGAGCCATCAGCATTAACGTCTTATGAGTCTTTAAGTAATTGGTGCAAGAAGAATACTCATGTATATACATTTAACGTTTTCCAGCCTGTGGAAAGGAAGGTCTTGTGCTTAATAGGGCATAATTGTATGGGAAATGATGGTTACTTTTCAGTGATGTTGATTCTAATCCATGCCGATTTTCAAGAAAATGGCTCCACCTTTAGGAAAAAATGTCTCATCGGACGGAAGGCTCATTCTTTGATTTAAAAAAAATGGCACGTGGATTTAATGTTAGTAAACAGTCGACTAGGGCCAGGAAATAGGATTTTTAGCCTTTAGGTTGTTAATTATTTTTTGTTATAGATGTCTTTGTTAACGAAGAATAGGACACTCACTCATATTCCTTCAAAAAATCCTCGTGAGAGAAAAAAAATTTGCAATTTTGTATTGCAAAACCTCGTAAACTTCAGTTTACAACTTTACTTTTAAAACCATTCTCAATTTCTTTATTGAACTACGGCAATGCAAATCTTGGTCGATGTTGCCTTACATAGTTTAAGAAAATTCTTTTCAGTTTGACATTGCAGAAACTGCTCTACTTCTTATTCCAAGCCATTGATCGTGGCAATTTCGCATTCAAATCTCTTTTAACTTTTCAATGTTTTTGTTCATTGTAAATTTCGTATTGATAGCCATTCCAGCTTTCAAAATTGCATGACTTTGTATGTTTCGCATAGCATATGTTAGTCAATTCTGTTATGCAATCTTTTGTTAATTTCTCACGTTATATCCCTCCCAAATTCACAATACTATGCCAAGGTCAACATTTGAGTTAAAGCCCTAGGGGCTCTCGTCAATATTACAATGTAAGCCCATGATTATTCCGCATTAAATTCATTTAATAAATTGCAACGCAAGTCTTTGCCAGTTTCGTATTGCAACCAAGGTGCGTACCTCCGACCCAACGCCCGCAGGTATATCTGCGTCTTATATCTTTCACACATTTTTGCTTCTTCTACCTTCGCCACTGTCTTTACAGCTCACTCCCAACAAATATACCTTGGTAGATGTCCTCTTTGGTCTTCGTTTTTTAAAGTTATTCAAGAATAAGCCTTTTTCATTTTCAAAGTGCATCCCATTGTCATTTTTCATACTGCAATCCTCAGTTAATTTTTTTATTCACTTTTTCTTTGTTCACGATATCTTATCAACATTCTATAGTTGTTTTCCGCTTTTTTTATGTCATTATGTTTTTGTATTACAAAATAAATCGTCTTCGACGCTTTCGCGTAAATTTCGTTGCTAAAAATAAAATTTTAGGGTAAAATGTCATCCTATTACAAAGGAGTGATAAAGTATTGTTGCTGATCACTCGATAGTTTCAGTTTCAATTTCATCTTTCAGAAATTTTGAAGAATTTGTCCCAATGCTTTACGTGTGATTATTAATTTGGCTGCCTTTATAAGCTCAATTTTTTGAAGAAGTTCAAAATTTCTCCCAAATATTGCAAAAGCGAATCAACAACTTTGTTTTTGTAGGTCCTCGAGAGAAATTCGAGATTGCAGTTTTGAGTTACTGTGACATTTTATATGAATCCTACAACTAACAGTTGTATTGGTTTACATCACGGAAAGTATAAGTGTCTCTAAAGTTTATACTCAGGCAAAATGTATATTTTACCTAAAAAATTGAGCTACATTTTATTTAATTGAAATATTAATAAATAGCATCTTCTATGTGATTTCCTCCATTTTTTATACAAAACTGGCTGAATCCGCAAGAACCCGATGCATTAACTCTTGTTTATATGATTATGGCAAAGCGCAGAGAACTTTGCATCACAAATGTGAGAATCTACTCTGAAGATGTTATTTATTGATATTTTAATTAAATAAAGTGTAATTTAAGTTAAATTAAATGCAGTTCAGTTTTTTTTAAATATGCATTTACCTATATGTCTAGAGTTTAAGGATACCCTATATAATTATTTTATTATTTATTATATAAACTTGCTTTTTAACATTTACATAATATGTGTTGGACACGTAAAATTTTGTTTGGCTACTTAATATTTTTTATTAGTCTGTGCTTCATCCATTATAATAAAGTGTAATAGTGATTATTCTCTTTTTGTTATCGATCGTTTGATGCTCCAGTTGAGAAGTAGAACGACTGAGGGAAGGAGATACAATGCATTGGGACATATCGATTTCATCACCTTTAGATTTCACGTTATACTGAGACCCTGACTTGATCACTTGAATGATTCGTCAGGCATAATGCGATAAAATAAACATTTCCAACCTCCAACGTAACTCACGCTTTGCTCCGGTTCTCCTTACTTAAATACATCTCTTTCTCCATCTCTTGAAGGAACTCACAGTAGGTGTTCATAATGTTGCCAGTTAACACTTCATTTACAGATTATTTCCTACATTTCTTTGGGGGTGAGACGTCGCAGGGTCTTCTTTAGCTTAGCCAATAACTCTTAGTGCGTCCATATAATAACAGGAGGAAAATATGCGCTTTTAATTAAAAAGAAACTTCACGAAAATATATGCTAATTTACCAGACTTCAAACATCAGTGTATGTATGGAATTAGCCACTAGTGTTTATGCCTTTTCTTGCCATTTACATGCAATCAATGTATAATTTGTGATACATCAAAAGAGAAATAAATTCAAGTAATAGAGTTCTAATATTCTTTGGCGCTTGGTTCTTGAGGGTTCTTTCTGATCTCTCCCTCGCCTTTACAATTTCGGCAAATTTGCTTAAACTAACGAACACCGGCAGTCGAGTTCATTTTACACTTCTGAGTCTTTCTTTAGTCTATTTTTTCTTTATTATTTATGAGTACAGTTTTGTTTCATCAGTTAACACGTATTTTATTTAGTGCAACGCAAAATATTTGGTTCTATAGACATCTTACGATATTCGTCCGGAAGTCTAAGAAATTGCCGAGTGCCAGAGTGAATGAGATGCTCAACAATGGAACATCTCATCGCTCCCTAATGAGGATGATCTCATGAGAGTTGCACATTCCTTTAAAATATAGAGTGTCAAATAATTTTTTGTCCCTGTGTATAGTCAGAAAATCCCCACATAAATTCCCCACTTTTTTTCGAATTCTTATTTCACTCTTTTTCCATGCAAAAAGCCTTGTTAGCATTTTGTTTAATATTTTCAATATAATAAATGTTATTTTAGCCTTGTTAGTCTTTTTTTTATGCTTTGCATTGGAATTTTAAAGCTCATGTCTGCTTAATTGATATAATACTTCTCTTTTTATAAAAGAAGCCATAACAAGATGTGAATTTTTCTTGAATTGTTTTTATAGTTTTATATAAGCAAAAATAAATCCTGGAGATACTTATTTATAGGAAATTATATAATAGGTGGATAAACAATTTGTGATATCCTTGAGTGGACTTGCTGCTCTTCGTGGAACGCAGGAGTAGAAGACCATATTAGGACCTCGATCACTTATCAGGTTCATAAGTTTCATATCAATCTGCCCTTTTTGTTTTGTTGTATTAAATTGCTGGTTTCAACCCTATCCTAGGATATACTTTTCTTTTTCAACTGATAAATCATACAAGTAGGTGGATAGTGAAGGATAGCGATCTATCCATGAGTATTGCAGCTAATGAATATCTTGAGACGGTAAATTCTAGTTTACTTTTATAAAACATAGTACAAAATATCTTTGCTACCAGCTGGTGTGATGTAATCTTAACTGCAGTAGTAAGGTACTAAGAGATGCTAACTGCTACGTCTCACATAAATACTCTTAACATTCCCATTAATGTATGAAAATCTATACACTAGTTAAATCCTGTAATAAACTTGTTTATTTGTATAAGCATATCACTAAAGTGTCAGAAGGCATGAGATAGCAGTATGTAAAGGTAATGGTTAGAAAAGCTACCTTGACTGGATACAATTTAAATTTAGAGACCTGTATTATTTGTAGTCCGATATGTCGTGGGTCTGTATGAATACTGGCTAGACTTGAATGGCAATGCAACGTTAGTTTAGTAACATAACATATTTAAATGCAGAGTCCTCCATATTCGCACATTAATGCCACTTCCGCCTTTTTGGCGAAGCTAGAGAACTTTTTTGTACGGAAGATGCTGATACTTTTGAAGTCATAAGGGATCGACCTACTGACCCAGCTCAGTTGTATCGCCTCTCACCTTAATTTCCTTGCCAGTTCTCCTCAGTCGTACGAAGTTACAACCGAAGCGAGCCACAAGTCCCTCTCGCCTTAGCCGTTAAACTTGCGATCGAAGTAAGCCCAAGCCTCTTTTCTTCAGGTGTGTTCTCTAGTCTTCGTCATTTAGATGACGTACAAACTTTTACAAGGGAACTCGCTGAACGGTTTGTAATCATAAGGGTTCTACACACTAGCACAATCCTCACACACACGACATTTTGTCGATGGAGAGGTTTTGAAGACATGGCAACAAAGCGGACTAATTAAATATCAGGAAAGAGTGAAGTGGCTACTCCTCTGGACTACTAAAACGAAATAATACATGAATATTGACTCACCGCATAAGTCTTCTTACCCATATCAATTGATTATGCTTTTACTCATTCTGCTCAAACTATCTATGTGTCAGAAAATATAAGATGATCCCAATCCATATCGTCTCACATCCAGACTCAGCAGCTATTTTTGGACTAAAGAAGACTTCGAATAAGCTGAGAAATCTAGTCCAGACTATTCATCTACGTTTGACTTCTTTTACCATCTTCGTAAACTTATTCATGATCATCCAATCGATCGCATTAAATTTCTGTATAATTCCTTAGCTCCACCACCTCTCAACTACAATAGTAAAAACAAAGTACTTGAAAATCTTTATTTAATGGATTTAGAAGATTTAATCATTGCTGGAAAATTAAAAAGCAAATTTAGGGATAAGTTTTACTTCCTAAGAAGACTTTCCGATTTTTACAATATACGGGATGAGAAGTGTTTCCTCATATTGCCTTCTACAATGGTAAATGATGGTACTTTGTACCTGGCTGTCCGCTGTGAATGAAAGGTTGGGGAAGCTTGCATAGAGTCGTCAAGAGACGAATCTGTAGAAGCAGTTAAGAGGGAAACCCAGAATCCTTAGTTATAGGAGAGGTGGAAAAACTTAACCAATAAAAGATAGATAAAGGCAACGTGAAAAGAAGAGAGATATTTGAAACCCCCTCCATTTTTGAGGTTGAATTCCTCGATAGTATCTCCGAAAATAGTTACAGGGAAACCCCGTAGCTTCAGGTAGAAGAGTGTATGGAGCCCCTTTATCGGCTGAAAAAGATGTCTCGTTTTACTATGCAGATTTCACCTAAGATGAGTCTTTAAAGCCCGACCAACCCTAGTGGCAACTTTGTTTGGGAGCATTGAACCATAAAGTTTATTCCGATATAGCCATCTCTTATGTGCAGTGGAAGCAGTGGACAGGGACGGTAACCCAGTACTCCCATACCTAAATCTCCATGGTAATTCAATCTTTCGAAACTGGCACTAGGACTATGATAGGGACTAAAATGCGCCGAGCCACCAGAACCTCTATGAATTGTAAATTAAATAGAAATAGGTGAGTCTAATAAGAAGTAGGTTGGTGCTCACCTTTTATTATCATACCCCGCACTGTATAGAGGAAGGTGAACGTACAATTAATTCGTGGACAATCTTTAGCAAACTAGATAGGAAACCAGCCTTTTGAGCTTTACCCTTAGGAAGAAAGCTTAAAAAAAGGATATTCGTAGAAGAAAGAGTGTGCATGAAAGAAAATAGGGACTGCACATTGTTCCTAGGCCATTGCAAAAAGTACATGTTAACCTATTGAGCCCGGACATCGGGAGGGAAGGAGGTACAGTTCCACCGTATGAATAAGCGATAAGCAAGAGAATCTTTTTTCTTCTACCAGAAAACCACAACTAATAGATAAACGTTTTTAGAACGAGTTATGTTCATGGACAGAACCAAAAATAAGGAGTGTTCTAAACGTCTTATTAAATGAGGGGAAGAAAATAAAGCGATGTACGAGGGTCGGTCATAGGTTTTGCAATTTGGATATAAGAAAACGAGATATAAGGAAAAGTGTTTAATTAATTTTCAATATAACTACCCTCAACTTCAATGCACGTGCGCCACTTGTCCCTGAGGCTTCGAATTCCTGACAACCAGAAATCTCCCGATTGCTGTTCAATCCACTCCTGGACGGCGAGGTGGACATCTTCATCGTCCCTAAACCTGCGTCCACGCAGTGCAGCCTTGAGCTGACAAAATAAAAAGTAGTCACTAGGGGCCAGATCTGGACTGTAGGGGGGATGGTTGAGCTCTTCGAATCAGCACTCGAGAAGGGCAGCTTGTGCAACTCTGGCCTCGTGAACTTTTACAAAGGTTGAAGTTAATCATGGGGCGTGAGACCTTGGTCATGGCTAAATTGTCGTGGATGATGTTGATAACACTTCCATGTTATATTCAAAGTTCTCGCTCAATTTCCTCGACCTCCATCCATCGATTTTTGAAGATCATCCTCTCCACATGGGCCACATTGTCTTCGTTGGGCACGTCTGACGGGCGTCTTGAACGGAGTTCATCTTCAAGGGACTCACGACCATGGGGGAACTCCCTATTCCACTGAGCAATGGTTGCATAGGAAGGCGCGGTGTTGGTGTACATTGCAACCATGTGTTTATGGATCTCTTTTGCATTCTTACCTTCCTTGGTCCAAAATTTGATCACTGCGTGGTGCTCAAGCTTCTCCATTGTTGAAATTTAAAAAAATTGTGACTAACGATCTGCGATCAGCTACTGCTTCTTAAATAGATGAGACAGGAGCGTGCGGCTGCAGGTCCTGACTTGTCATAACACCCCCATAAATAGCCACCTCCCTTCCTCTGTTTTGCCCTACCGATTTGCAAAACTTATTGCCTTCCCCTCGTATAATGGCAGTCAGTTAGTCTCAAATTGATTCGAATGAAGGAATGGTGGAAGATTCCGAAGATCTCTGAGTCTATATAGGATGTTTCTCCACATAAAAACATGCCGGATTTGTCCTAGAAGGCAAATATACAAAAAGACTTTCTCAGAAGATAATAATAATGCACCTCGTCGGAGAAAATGAACATTGTTTCTTACAATATGTAAACAGACTATAATTCAAGTAGAATTTTCCTTTTAAATAATGTATTAAAAGAGTTATTTTCCTTAATCGATACACTTGTTCCCTTGTTACATTAATGTACTTTTTGAATATCAGATTTCAAGGCCTCTAATTTACTCATTACTAGATTTATTTTACTTAAAAAATATATTTCTTTTATAAACAAAGCCATAATATTATATTTTATGCTATCGAATTTTGAGCCTTTGGGAATATCGAAGCAATATGAACGCACAAATGAAAATAAGTTTATTTTGAATCAATTCACCTCCTCTATTCACCATCATAAAATGTTTAGTAATGACATACGATTCGGAGTTTTGCTTAGAAAATAGTGAGTAGTTCAGAAGCTAATTTAAATTTATTTTAATTTGATAAAAAAATATAATTTAGTTAATCGTTAATGAAAAGAGGCTTATGACGATTAAAAATTAGAGAAGGGACTACATAAATCTATGGATGAATAATTGAGGAAGTTTCGGACTAGAGGTAGAGAAAAAATATTAAACCGCTTTCAGCGTAAATTGGGATAGGAATGGAGAGGAGGGGTAGAAATACAGGGCAAATAAAAAGTTAACCCAAAATATGTATATTTTGTGGGACATTTTTGAATTTCGAACAGAGTTTTGCTAATTAAGCATATATAGTCCAAGATATAGGTAGGTAGAAGCTTACCATCTTTGGTTTCTTATCTAAACTTATAATAGCTTGATTTTGAAACAGTTTGATTAAGAAAGAAAATCCAAAACTTAAGGTGTTTTTAAGTTCTAGTTATTATGTTTATATACTTATTATATTTGGTTCTTTTGCTTTCCTCTAATTATCTCTTTGATACTAGTAAAAACATTGAATTTTACTGGTCAATAACTAAATACCATTAATCTGCTATGGATCCTCAGTTGCATTATTATGTTTCTATCACAATTTAAAGATGAAGCATACATCAATTTAGAGCCGAATAACATTTTTTTAATAAATGTCAATACAATACAATGATATTCCCTGTTTTTTTCAGGAGTGCTCCAATACGTTTTGGCATGTTGGAGACCAAAATTATTATGATATACCTATTTAGTGATATTGCTCCATTTTTGGTCATTAAGCACCCGCAACTGGCCACAATTGGATGGCATCTGTTTATGAAACGCTAGTTTATTATAGCCACACAAATTCTCTATCGCTTTTTGATTTGGTAAATTCCTGAACCAAAGTACCAAAAGTTTGATGTTATTTTCAGGCAAGAATGTTTTTAGTGCTTTTCTTTGTGATAAGGTATGCTATCATGTTAAAAAATACTGTTATCATCCAAACTTTGGTCCCTAAACGTTGAGAAAAACGCTGTTGAAGATGATTTGCGTTTGTGAAAGTTTTCAAAGAAAGTTGTTACTACTACAGTTCCTTTAGATAAGAGTCCAAAGATATGGAAAATGTCCAGATGACTCAGCATGTGTACAACACATAACTCGTGAAATGCTCCCCTTTTCTCTACCTAAAGAGCAATTTTCCATAAGCTACATACAAGTATTAATATTTAATCTTAATTGTTCTTTCATTTCAAATCTGGTGAATTCCCGAGCCAAAGTCCCATAAGTTGATGCTATTTTGATCAAAGAAATTTTTTTTTTTTGCTTTGTTACACGATGAGCTATCATGCTAAAATTGCAAATATCATCCATAAATTGGGCCAAAACTGTTTGAAGCTCATGGCAGTGTTGTATTGAAAAGTGTTAGTTCTGCAGTTGCATTAAAGAGTGTTTGGATGCTTCACCGTGAGCACAAAACGTGACTCGTGAAACCGCTCTTCCTTTTCCTTCCCAACGAAGAATCTTCCAGAAGCTCAAAAGAAGTGGAAGATAAATTCATAAGAGAATATCACTTTGCCCAATTCTTCAGCACCCCGTTCTTTATATGTCCTACCCAAGTGAAGCATATCACTAATGGTCTTTTGCTGATATGAGATTTTCTCAGGTTTTTTTGGCTTGAGACCTTTTTAAAAAGGTCTCCGCCTCCTCGTAGCGCTGAAGCATTCACATTACTCTTTCTAGTCGTGAGCAAGTTTAGTACAAGAGGAAATCTGATGATCCTTGAGCTGAGAGTTTACCCGGAGGTGATCTTGGCGTTCATTTGAAACGGTCGGTTGCCCACAAAACTTTTCACAAGAGTTGAATCCACTCTTTTTGAAGTCAATAATTATTCTAAAGATAATGCTCCTTAATGCAGTAGCCTTAGTAAATACATATCTCCTTGCATTTCAGGACACATTGATGCAGGGCAACAATGGTTGCGTACTTATCTCTGCAAGGAACCATTATTGGATTAAAAAAAATTAAGCCTTTGTTTTTGCAAAAATATAATACAAAATAGATTATGATTACACAACCTCCTTTATTTAACTCATACGTTTTATAAATTTCCATCTTGATTGAATAGCAAAGCTGAGAGACTGAAACTCGCCTTCTACATGAACAGAACCAGAGCGCAATATGGAATTAAGCGAACGAATGCACTGTTTTTTCTTCGTAATTTTTTAAACTCTGACATTTTAATAATCTTGCAATAATTTGAATATTAGAATAATTATTCTATCAAGTAAATGTCAAAAACGAATGAAAAAAGTAAAAAGTATACTAGCGTCAAATCTTTGGTCCTGGAATGTAGACTTCCTCCGCAGACACTAATAATTCCCCCGCCCCCCAAGATAATGCAGAATTTTATTTAGACTATGAAAACCAAAAACATATTTTAAAGGGCTGATCGTGTATATTTATAAGTCATGTATTTAAAGAGTTAATTGCCAATTTTTTATGCATAGTTTCAAAATTGCATTAGTTTATTCTTGTAATATCTGCTTTCCAAAGATCTTCTATTTTCATTTCAAAAAACATCATTTAAATATAAAAATCTATCAGCAGAAGCAATTAATTTGGAATATCCGGAAGTTACGAAATAACCTATTAAATACACAAGCAAGGCAGAGAAAATGCAGTTTATTTTACTTAAGTTACGATGTAATTCATAATACTCTACATAACTACCTTAAAAAGGAAATTTTTGTAGCCGTAGGTAGCCGAATATGGGATTTCTCCTACACCCTGTCCGTGATACAATCACAAATTAACACCTTTAGAACTCCTTTCCAAGTACCAGCAATATACATAGTATTGGCAAAATTAATAAAGGAAATTCTCATATAAACAAAGCCATAATATTATATTATTTCATGGTAGCGAATTATTTCTCTTGCACAATTGGAATGTTACTTCATATCCAACGTTTGGATTCCCAAAACGAAGCAATATTAAACCGCTTTGAATCCGAAAAGATATGAACGCGCAATCTAAAATATGTTCATTTCAAATCAATACACTGCTTTTATTCACTTTCATTAAATATATAAAAGGGTGAGTTGTTTAGAAGCTAATTTACATGTATAGTAAGTCAATAGTGTGAGAATACAATTTAGTAAATCGTAAATGACCAGGCACTGATGAAGATTCAAAATTGGAGTTTTAGATAAATGGCTGAAGGAAAATAAAATTATTAAGCAGCTTTCATCACTAAATTGTGATCATAAAGTAGGATAAATGTAGGGCAAAGAAAAGTAATCTACAAATATGTAATTTTTATGATTCACTTTGGAATTTCTAACGCAAAATTCCTAATTATGGATATTAGGTCCTCGATCTCTATCTAAGATTACAATATATGGTTTCTTATTTAATCTTGGACCAGCAGGATTTTGAATGCTTTTTATTTACACAAATCATCAACTTCTGTTGTTATTAATTTCTGGATTTTATGGTTATATAATGATTATCCTTTACTTCTCTCTTCTCCTGCACTTATCTCATTGATACTTGTAATTGTTTTGAACTTAATTGTCTTTAACTGAATACCATTAATTCGCTTCGGGTCTCCAATTGCAGTATTCTGTTATAACTTCCTTAACACAGAGAAATTAACAATGGATTGAATACATTTACCATTCATGGTCTTATTTATAAGTAGCGAGTTTTCCCGGGCTCTTAAAAGTAGCGTTATATTTAATTGATATTAAAGTCATCTGTTTAAATGGATAAAATAACAAAGTATTCATGCATATCTTGTATTGCTGTACAATAAACCTTTCTTAGTTTATATCTAGTCCACTTCGTGTTTCCTACTATATTTACTGATGTTTTATGCTAAACTTTTCCTCTTCCCCTCTTTCTAACTCCACAGTCCCTATCCACACTGCTTGGAGTCTATTCAGGCTCTGATGAATTAGGTGGCGGAGGACTACGAGGGAGTACAAGGACCTCGCTTCCTTTTCTAACTTGGCCACTCCTATGAGGGCCAGAGTGGATGGAAAGATGTTCTTTGTCTCCGACTTTTATTTTCATTTCATTACTCTGTTGATCTCCATAAAGAATTTTCTAGGACGTCATATTTTGAACCTCTACAACTATTTAAAATGCTAGAGTATTTTACACCATAAAAATTTACTTTGTTTTTAATTGCTTTAGTGTTATATAGTATAATAACATATATAATAGCTATGGTAATATTTGTGTCAGGCCAGTGAATTTTATGTTCGATTTTCACTTCTTTTTTGTTTGGCAAGCCTTTGCACTGTTTCTCCTTCGATATTAAACGCAAATAATAGACATAATATTAATAGTGAATAATATTATTCTTAATGACTTAATAGTACTAAAGAGTATAAATTAAGTGAATTTCAGAACTTTGTATTAAAATACTATATATTTTACCTGAAAATCGATTTTGCTAATGTTAATCTAATTAGTTCATAAAGTACAATTTTTGAGATAAAAGTTTAATATTTTTATATTTTTCTAGATACCTTAAGGGAAGTATTTGTACAAAATTATCTGATTCTCATATTTTTATATGTTGAGATATAAGGTGTCCAGAAAACAGGACGCTATGCAATCTAAATAAAAAGAGAAAATTTGAAAATTCATTCTTCTTACAAACAAATTAATACTTAACAGAATTTAGCAGTGAGAAATGGTAGTTTTATTAATTTTAAACATATGTATATTTATTCTTTTGTGAGATAACTAAAATGGCTCTTAAGTTTTAGTCCTACATCACACTTAAAACAAGTAAATGCTGCTTTTCCATGACAATTGGTACATTTCCTTGTGTTCGAGCTTTTCAACAAGTGCTCTAAACCATCATATTTCATTTTACTCTTGACTTGAGGAGCTCTTTTTCCTTGCATCGATGCAGTACCATGCGATTTAAAAATAGTTACTACTAAATTTCATTTCAGAAGAAGAATATTGTCTTTCTTGGCCCTTTCTCATTAAATATAGGAGTTAAATATTGAAACATCAAATAAATATATAAATATAGGCCAACACCATCTTCTTAGTCTCATTCTTGTTATGTAATTAGAAAACCACTGGTCCAAATGGTCAACACACCTCATGTAAGAATTATATTTTTTTATTGCTACTCGTTGAGGATGTGAAATATAACCTTTTAACACTTTTGAAAATCTTTGGTTGTTTCAAATTCTGATGCGTCAAAATTTAAAGCAATTGTCAGAACATTATTATTTCTATATTTTATTGCCACTACAGAATCAGATGCACTGATTGTTACAATACTCTTTGGTTTCTTTGTAAATACAGCTTTACTAGGAAGAGGAAAGTTCATCAATCTATTTTCCATAGCAGTAACAGATGCACATATTCCTGAATTTGATAAATCATTTCTTCACTTATAGGATGTAAAAATAATTATCAAAATATAGCTTGTAACCAGAATATTTAGGAATATTCGTTTTATATTTCAACCTATCAACTACGTCTCCCCCAAGTTCTAATTTAAAATCACGATTCTGATTTTTATTTTGTTGTTTTCCCATTTAGATATCAAATGAATGCTTATATACCGTAGATGAGCAGAGTGCTCAGTTTTTACAGCAAAAATTGATTGGCTTTCCCTTGATGAATTGTTTGGCATAATGCTTTCTAAAATATGGGATCATTGATTCATCAATTGAAAGGTGTCCTTCTAAAATTCCTAATTCTAGAAAACGACTGCTTAGGTAAGTAATCAATGGTCTCATCTTATATACACAGTTTGTTGCATCCATTTTATGTTTTTTATCGAAATGAATGTGATGCAATATCATTTCAAATCTGTTACATCGAATAGCGTCTGACAAAATGCTAGGACTATCAGATTCTCTAGACCAAATTTTGAATAGCCCGAGAGAAGTAACCCCCAAATACTATTCATAGTTCATCAGTGTTCAAATCCAATTTGACACTTCTTTGCTGAGCATAAATCTTTGTTTGTTCAACTATTTTCTCAATAAAAATATCACTGTTAAACAATTTTAGTAGTTGTAATTCATTATTTGCTGAAAATATATCGTCAGGTAAACTCTTTGTTGATGGTTTAGAAGAATTTATATAAAAAACAGGAACCTCTTTACTCCAGTTTATTTGACTTACTTGTACTTTCATTTTGTTCCTACCTTCAGTTGAACTACCAGATATGTTTTTGGACTTAGTTTCGCAATGTTTTGTGGTATTAAATCATACTTCATATTCAATAATCCTCGGCTAAGGTGATGTATATCTCCAGTAGCTTCATCATCAGACAGATCTGAATCTTCATCAGCTAGACAATTTACTTCTGGTTCAGAAGAAGGAAGAATAATGTCACAAGATTCTACATTATCTTCAACCTCGTCTTCAAGCGATAACAATATTTCGTGGGTGTTCAAATTCCTATAATTTAAAAGAAAATCATTGAAAAGATTAGAACTAAAAATTCAACAGTACACAAAAGACAAAATATCAAATATAAATAACTAAATAAAAAATAAACAAAAATACATATAAACCAGTTTATCCAACCGTCTATTTATATGAGAATAGATATTTATATTATACAAATATGGAGCATGTGAACAAAAATGTAGTCTTACTGCATAGCGTTCGTTTTTCTGGACACCATAATATTATTCTCTGTAGAATGTATGTTTATCAATATCGCTATAAATCTATAACTTTACCACGATAATTAATATTTCATTTGAAGCTATAAAATAAAAAAGGCAATAATAATAAATTTTCATGTAGAATAATAGTAATCTACTTACGCAGATCTGGAGGCAACACGTTTACTAGACAACATCCTGAAGTAAACTGATTTATTTCAAAGAAAATTATATTTTGCTTACATTATTCATAAAGAATGTCATAGAGAATTATACTAAGGGTAAACTGAAATAAAGTAATAAGTAATTATTACCAAAATTGTTTTTTGGTCAATATTTTTCTAGCTTTTATTTTTCGGGACGCTATGCACTAATGGGTGAACAACAAACAAAAAACTAATTTTTAAAAGTGAATTCGTAATAACATTCTAAAGTAAAAAGAGGTTAAATCAATATTTATTTATCCAATAGGGTAAATAAATGGTCTTGACCTATTTGTATTTTTTCGCTAAAAATAGTTATATTGTCTGTAGAATAGATCCGAATTAAATTTTAAAATTATGTCCTATTACGACATATAAAATTATTATTCCTCTCAGTTTTCTTTTAAAAAACCTAATTTAAAAGATCTTACACCCGACTCTTACATTTGAATTAGAGTCAATTTATATCCTTCACCTATCCACCCATCACTTCTAATCATCGCTGTCCATTTCTGATATACGTTCATTTCTTTATTTTACGGCGGGAATTAATATTAATTATATTTACACCTGACCTGCGAAGATCAGACATTAAGCGACGTTATTGGAACTTAAGATTCTTTTTTAGTTTAATATTGTCTATCAGATGTCTAGGTTGTCTTTCCGTTAAGGGGAAAATTAAACTTATAAGGATAAAAAGATAAACGCTATAAAGTTGGTCTGCCAATATGACTATAATATCGGGCAACTGGTGTTTATTTCAGTCAAATGGAGGAAAGTGACCAACCCACTTCATAGATGAATGGTCTAAGGAGCGAGTGAAAGTAAAATCGGTTCTAGCTACAAGCAAGGTGGAATACAATGAGCCGTTTTACTTTGTCTTAAATTTTGATAACGACGAGTAACATTTAGGGCGATATAGTAGGAGGGAAAGATTCAACTCGAGTACAAACAAAAAGAGGGTTTAGAAGGGCTCCCAGTCGAAGCTTTATGTAATTCCATCTCCAACTCAGAAAGTTACAATTGGACCTAGATGAAGAAGGTCGGCGGCAGCGCCGACGATAGGAGTAGCATTAGGAGTTCTGAGTTTTTTCAGCCTTCCAATTTCGAAACCTGTGTAATTGTTTTACAGACATATGTGGTGCAACTGCCTAGATTTATATCTACTGATCGTATTTTATCTAATTACGTTATAAACTATGACTAGTCCTGATTCAGACGCGGAATTTACGACTATTTCTTTGTATTGCAACCTTTTACATTAAATCCTGCTTCTATATTGTCCATATCAATTTTATTTAACATAATGGCGTTAGAGTTGTTGACCCTAATCTATAAAAAGGAGTTTAATTGGTTTTTAATTTGTTATCATAAGTTGACATATGCCTTCCGTCAAATAGTAAGACCTTCACGCTTTTAATTAAATATGTAATATCAGACAACATAATTAATCTTTTAAACCTGTAAATGAGTCAACTTTTCTAAGGCTACTCGATATACAAGCTGCACCAAAAGAATATAATCTCATGTTAAATTTTAAAGCGAAATATCATTATTTGAACAATCACTAATGAAAACGAAATTTCGTCACAGTGGATTCGTTAACTTACTTAAAGATTCAAAATGAATGAAAAAGAATATGATCGTACTCGTAGATACCTTAGTTGAAAAAGGTTCAGTACAAGACAAGAATTATAGTCAGGGTAATATTTTGTCGCAAAACAAATGATCTTTCAGGCACGAATAAACTTACTAAAATCGCATTGATCATGATAAAAAAATTAAAGAGGTTATGGGTGCGCGGTTTGGAATGGAAGAAGAAAGGATCTCTTCGTTGGTCACCAGATATATTTATATTCCACCACGTTCTGTGATCCTCTTTGCTATTGCGCTCCCCATAAGATTGTTGTGAAACGTGATGAAAACAAGAAAACCGCAGTTCTATTTTATTAAGGGGCTTTTGGGTAGGAAATGGAGGAGGAGTTCTAATTAGATTGATTATTAATTTCACGAGCTTATCTTTGATAATGCGTAAATAAAAACTCTCTTAGTGTTCGTGCTTTCGTACAATGAATGAATAAGACTCGTCTATCTCCTAATTCCAAGTAAATGAAGTGATTAGTATGAACGGCAAGTGATATGTGTAACTGCTCTTCGAATCTCTCAAATGATCTCTCTCTTCCTTGATTTGCTTGTTTTATACTTGGACACATTTACAAACATACAAATATATATAGATATACAATACTTTTGAAAACCTTTTATCTCTGATAAAATATACTGAAACGGTGAAATTTGGACAGACGCCCTTTTTCGTCCTCCTTAACAAAATATAAATATAATATTGTCGTTGTAATTTTATGCTCATCAAATGTCGTTACGATCGAGCTAACCCATTTTAAGGTTCCCTTTGGTAAACACAGAATAATCAGTCTCAATCCCAGTTTACTTTTTTCCACGCGACTTTGGTATTTTGGGGAAATAAAAATGTAAATGGCTCTAAAATATCCTGTTCCATGTTACAATGTTTACTTTAAGCTTCTTTTTGTTTCATTTTACAGAAATAAATTTATTTACCATGGCGGAGTGTAGACATTATTACTTCATGGGTTTGGATGTGCACATATTGTGTGCGCCAAAGGTTCTACATGCCGCCCTTAACACCTTGAATCATTCGGCTTGCCAGATCCTGCTTAAAAGCGGCAGGCAAGGAAGTGGAGTGTTGCCAGCAGACCAACTCAGAGAACGTTAGAGAAACACGCTTTAAGTAAACCTCTCAGCAACCTTAACAAAAGTACGTAAAAACTAAGACAAACACGAGTGACAGATATGGTAAAAAGAATAGAAGATCCGATATGGAAATAGCCAGGCACATTCGTCGAAGAACGATCGAAGATGCACGAATATTGTTCTCGTCAAGATCGTAGAAGGTAAAAGGTTAAACTTTTCTGGATCGAGGGTCTAACGTACTAAGACAACAAATATTGACTACAAAACATAAATTTCTTGGGTCTGTTTCCCCTTTTTTCTTTAAAACAGAAATCTTCCCCTATAATCAATTTTCACGTTAAAAATCTCCTTAAATTGAGCCTTAAATTAAAAAATATTTGATGGAGGGGTAATTTTGACCAACAATACATTCGAGACTGTCATTCTTCCTATGCATGTAGAAAACCTACTCCCAGCAGTTTGCTGGATCCAGCAACAATTAATTTAAGACATGCTGCATTGCGGGATGGGAGTGGGGCTAAAAAACTGAATTGGCTCAAATACGTAAATAAAAGTCCAAGAGGGTTTGCTTGGAAATCCCTAAACTAAAAATGCTAATGCTTAAAGCAGAAATTGAAGTAAGGCAGTGGATTCGTGTTTATGCATTGCTAGAACGAGAAAATTGGAAAAGGAACATAACCTAGGTCAAAGCTTTTGGGAAATGGTGTTCAAATGACCAAATTTTGCAGAGCGAAGATTTTAAAGTGGCCTAAATTCTCGAAAATAACCTCCGAACTTTTAAAGATAGTAAAAAACAACAATAGGGATTAGAAGAAGCTCATTCGGAGCCCGTTTCTGGTGGTCAGACCGAATTTAGAAGCCTGTCAGAGGTAGATCATTAGAGAGAGCGAATACTGGCAAAGAGCCCGGCAAATCAACGAGAGGGACTTAGAAGAAGCTCATCCTGAGCCAGTTACTGGTCATCACACAGAACTTTTAATTAACTAGAATTGAGAAGCAAGTTCCACTAACTCTCGTCAATAAAACCCCCTATCCTGGTGTATCCCAAAATACAGTGATAGTCCTCGCCCTTCAGGAATACCCCAATGTGAACTCCTTCGAACACTCCCCTGCGTCAAGAGATTAACGCTTTGGCTCATCGCTTGCCATTGCAACTTATTTCCAGAGTAACCCGAAGATGAGAAAAAAACCTTCTTTCCCTGCCCCATGGTGAGATCATTTCATCTAGAAGACGTGCAAAACCCCATCTGCCACACGCTCTGAATTCCTCTGTGGCTTTAATGCATTCTCCCATTCAGAACACATCTGTAACCGCTGACCCCCTGTCGGGCCGGAAACAACATTCTTGAGGTGACATAATAATTGAGTCCAAGTTCAGATTCAAACTTAATTCTCGTGGAATCTCGAAAGGTATTTAAACCCCTGTATCTGTTTTGTTGAAGGTCAGTTTGCATTTAAAATATTAAAGTGAGCTGTGGGTCAACCATTACTGTAAATTCAATTTTGTAATTTAGTAAGTCTCATTTAAATTTGTTTAATTCATTTCTGTGTAGTTTTGTGTTAAATTTCAATTTAGGTTCATGTTTTTAATTAAAGATCTAGTTTTCTTAGGAAATAATTTTTATTCAATCCTCGAAACGCTGAGCAAGGCACTAGAAACCCTTTAAGATTAACGTAATAATAATATTCAGATAAATATAATCAAATATAGCACTTTTAGAGAGAAAACTTAATCATGGAGTTTGTAGTACGTAACCAACCCATACTTACGAACACCATCACTCGGTCCTTCCTATACCACGACAATGCATTATATCTAACTTTGAATCCATCGTTGCATTTACAGTGTGAAGGCAATATCAAATACATAATAATATTTCTTGTCGCATGTTACCTTTAAAAGTATAAAATATTTATTAGAAGCTCGTATATTTTCTTAAATTATGTGCGGTTGTTAAATATAATTTATTCCCAGATTATCCCACTTTGATTCAAAAGTTAATACATTCATTTGTCAACAGTTATTTGTTATAGCCAATTTCGGAAAACTGGCTTCTCCTACTCCATCATTGGTAGTGTAATGCTTGTGTTGAATTTAGTTTAATTCAAGTCTGCATCACCCTGCTTATTTCAGATATGCACAGTGGTACCTAAATTATAAGAAAAGAGTAGACCCCACCAAATTGTGTTAAGAAAAATAATTATTTAGATTAAACTAGTAATTCTATAAAATTTTATCATGGAATAAATGTTGTTGAAAATGCTCATTTAGTTAAATTAGTAAATAAAAATCGAAAGTGTATTAATTACTCTCCAATAATATTGCATTCATAACCGTTAGGCAAAGGAAGAGATAAAAAGGGAAGACTAAGCAATTACCAAATTGTGAAAATAGTGGTTTTAAGATGGCTGCAACGAATCTTCTCGCTCCTCGCACACCCGCGGTTAAGCCATTGGTCAGTCAGAAGAACAAGAAGGCACTCGTCATGTATTCGCCAAAAAACGTGTTACATTCACAGATGCACAAAGTAGCCAAGTTCACTTCAGAATGAAACTAAATTCAATTTGTTCAGGTTTAAAGGCAGGAGGATCATTCATCGCAGAGAAGGCAAAAGATTGCATGGAAATTATAAAAAAACAGTGTGCAGGTTCACGAAGGTAGGGTCATGGTCTGCGTCATGAATATGCTTGTAGGCACTAGGCCTCTTGTTACATCAAATGCATAAATGTACAGTGAATTGCTGTGGTAGCAAGCTTTTCCCTATCTCCGAGTCTCCGAAAATTAACCTACAATTGTCTTGGAGGATAATGCCCACTGCCACACGGATAAATCGGTGAAGACCTTCCTTGAAAAAAATATCCCTGCTTTAAAATAGTATGCACTATTCCTGGGCCTAATTCTGGTTGAAAATGTTTGGTTACACTCGTTGTGAAGCCTTTTGTCGAGGAATAGGGAAACAGTTCAAGAACTCTGGTATATATTTCCAGAAGGGAGCAAGATTACTGCTCAAGAGTGTCAATAGTTAGTTCGATCATCTAGCAAGAGATGGCAAAGCATTACCCAAAATAAAACCCTCCACAATAATATTAATTACCTATAATTTGTATAAATGTTTTCTAATCATATTTTAATCCTTATATTTAAATAAAAATTGTTTTCGCTCTCATTCTAACTATTTTAGCTATTTCAATTTTTCAAATAAATTAATTCTCTACTGATAATTTTTGTTGTATTCATCCAAATTTAAATAACATTTACATAAACATACCGAGTTCATACTTAGAATTTATCGTACAACAACTTTGACAAAAATCTTTGAATTTAGAGGGAAAAGGTAATGGAAGATGTTGTGATAGAAGTACAGGCGTTCTGGCTATTTTGTATTCTAGTAATGGCCAAAAGTTTTGAGACTACTATAATGAATTAAAGGATTCATTTGGTTGAATTATTTTTGTATTATAATTTAAAGGTGAAATTCGAAAAAAAATTAAAGCCCAAACCCATTTTATTTATTGATGCGCGCAGTCAATATTTTAAATGATGTCCCTTTTGCTTCAGGAATGTTTCAATTCATTTTGACACATTAGAGACCAAATTTGTGATGATATATTGACTGAGATTGCTCCATTGTTGTTCAGTAATCAGCGGCAAGTGCTTAAAGTTGTATAGATAAGGTTTATGAAGTGCCTGTTGTATTATCACCCACAAATTCTCCATTGGGCTAAAATCTGACGAATTGCAAGGCCAAGGTCACAAATGTTTTATGTTATTTTAAGCCAAGAACTTTGCTCTTGCTTCTGCTAAGTGACAAAGTCCACCATCATGTTCAAATATACAGTTATCATGCCTAAATTGGTTCTGATTTGTTGTGAAACGGGCTGATTAATCACGTTTTGGTACCAATTTGAGTTCATGTCGGTATTCTTGGGCAAATTTGTTATTGCTCCAGTTCCCTTGCATGAGAAGCGACAGGAGAGTGTCCAGATACTTTCTCGTGGGCAGGACAAAGGACTCTTGAAAGTGATCCCCTTTTCTTCCTTTAACGAGCAATTTTCCAGAAGCTTAAAGCAAGCGAAAGGGAACTTCTTTAGTGAATATCACTTTGCCGCAGTTTTCAACAGTCTATTTTTTATATTTCCTACAAACAGAGTTGTAGGGTTATTCTTGGCGAGATGATGCTTCTTCGTAGCCCTTCTCGAAAAGGATTATAATTACACAACATTATTCATTTTACTCATACTGCTAATAGTTTTCTTTCATTGTATTAATCTAAAGTGATCGGAACTTTATAAACTACATGTATTTACTCCAAACCGATTAAACAACTCTTCCCAAACAACTTCATTAATTCACTTTCCAGAAATAGCTGCACTGAATAAATTATGTAAATGATAATCTCGTTACTCTCCCAACATTACTTTTTCCGAGGGGAAATCAGATTTATATTACCTTATAATAAGATCATTATTTTAGGTCAGAACCATGAAATAATTTCTCCTTGGTTGACCAGAACATGCAAATAGACCTGCTCTAACGGACGTCTGAATGTTTATACGTCCACTCTCGCTGGGATTCAAACCCAGGAGCGAGATGTAAATATCGAACTCCTCTTTTTCTTTCAACAGGGGAACATGTATCGAACCCATTTAGCATGAATACACTTTCCTTTGGTGTCACATATGCGTTGTCGAACGTATGAACGTGAATATGCGTGTGTGAAAGGTACATAGCTCAAGTTTCAAAGCAAGAGCATTTTGTGGGCTAGGATCGGCTTGAGGAGACTGTGGCAGGGCATTCGGGGGTATATAAAAATGTTCGTAAGTATGAATAATAAACAAAATTACATTTGTATTGCTATAGACAAATTAGGAACAATTGATCGTAGTACGATTACACCTCACAAAATAAGTGTTCATATCTACAATTTTAACATCAATCTCTCATACCATGAACGAGTTTGACAGATCGGATGATTGGATATACATAAAGATTAAAATGTCAATTTTATATGAGCCAGAAGGGAAGAGGCGGCTGTTCCCCATTGAGATTGGAGGAATCTTGTGCTGTAATGATCATAAGGAAATAATAGCAATTTTGTGATTAGCTATGTGCGTGATGATGAGATTGGAGCTACGTAGCGCCGAGGGGGTTATAATCAGCATATCCGTCTGATGGAGGGCCACCTCATGACGTCGCTGAAAGTATTTTGTCCGGTGTCCCTGAGATTGAATCCACGCAAGACCCTAGAAGACGAAGGATGTTTCCACTTTAGGCTGGCGCGACCTTCACAAACAATCCTAGATCCAATACAATAGGCGTACTCTAAAGCGCTCTCCAAAGTCACATAGCATTCACACAAAACTTGTCCACTAATAAAGGTATCCATAGATAATATATACCATCATCCTTATTTCAAGTAACTTCCTCCTACTGTTGAGAGAAACCATTTCTCATATTTCAGCATTTTAGTCGATCTTATGCATTTTGTTCCAATTTTGTTTTTGGTGCTTTTTTCGGTCGCCTTTTTTCAAGTGGAATCCAATCGGTAAGTTTTATGGTCCTCATATCGTCTTAAAATCTTTTCACATGGCCTGCTCAGCTCCATTTCAGGTTTGACAGTTTTACAATATCCTGCTGTTTGGTTTGTTCACATATCCATATGGCTGATTTTCGGCCAGGTCAAGTTATCTACAACATAATGCGCTAATGAGCTCATGTTTCATTTAAGTACCATTAAGGTTTTTTGTTTAACTTCCAAATTTCTGTTCTATCGTTTATAGTTGGAATTAGGCATTCGTTGTATACTCGTTCTTTTCGTTTTAGGCACATGGACATTTCACCTGTTAAGATGAATCTTGCCTTTCCAAATAATTTCCATGCTAGAGTTATCCTGCGTTAGATTTCTTGATCTTCGTCCAATTGTACTCTGTTGATCAATATAGGTGTATTAGGGTACCCTTTCAATTTAAGCGTTGTGAATTAGACTGTCTATCATGTTGATCCCTAGCTGATTTATCATGAATTTTTGTTTTTCCACATTATTTTTAGCTCAACACTTTTACTTTCCTAGTTAAGTTCGTAGAGGCTTTGATGGAAACTGTTTCAGATTCTCAGCTCTTAGTAAAATATTATCTGCGAGTCTCAGGTGTTTGAGTTAATCCTCGTAGATTTTAATGCCTTCCTTTTGCCACTTTTGCCTGACGAAGATTTTTTCTAAACAGGAAGTGAATAATTTCGGAGAGATAGTATCTTCTTTTCTTACATCTTTCAGTAATTGAAAGATACCTGAATCCTTAAACAATATAATATAGGATCTGCAATTTTTGTATACATATTCTAAACTTGTTATGTAAACCAGAAATATACCTTGATTCTGAATGCAGTTATGATCGCAGTTTTTCAATGAATCAAATAAATTATAGTGGTCTAAAAATTCCAACTATAGAGGTGTATTGTAGTCTGAAGTTTTCTCAATGAGCTGGTTCAGAGCAAGTATGCAGTCAATCGTTGAGAAGCCTTTTCTGAAACTAGCTAATTTATAGGTTGTTGGTCGTCTAGCCTTTGTGTAGTCTGTTAGAAATGACACATTTGAAGACTTTATAGGAACGCAAAGGAAGGCTGACTAGTCTGTACTGCGGACTCTTTTTTGTGTAGAAGATTATTATTGCATGGTGCCTGTCCTTTTTCAGACATTCATTTAAGAGGCCAACTAGTTTTTTCACAATGACAGCTCCAGAATATTTTAGCAAGTCCGAAGTGATGAAGTCTTGAATAAGAATGAGTTACAATAAAATCAAGAAGTAGGAGAGTGAAGTGAGCTAAATGTTCAGAAGGAAGAAATATCAGGAAGTGAAGGTAAATGTGAAGCAGTTCTAGTTTTTCTACGGATTTTATCCCCATTCGGACCCTATGATTCCTATAACAGTGTATGCCTCCTAAAGCTAGGTCCAAGCCACCTTATCCAAGGAAAACTCTCATTTTTGCAGCACTAAAAGAGAACATGTTAGCTGGTTTCATACCTGATGCTTCTAAGTATGTTACTGCCCTCTTGCTTTCTTCAACGGCTCTATTCTTTCATATATAAAGATAAAAGAAGGCTTTAAGTTAAGTATAAGAGTTCATAATATGCGATCAGAATAATGATTCTATGAACAAAATCACTTATTCGTTGATATCAATGTACACCAAAATTAGGATTATTGTAGTTAAGACTTTAGAAGTCAATTTTTAGTTGATAAAAAAGTACGCAAATATCTCCATGTTATGAATCCAGAATTCAATTTTTGACCAAAATGAAAACTGCCCTGACAGAGACCAATATTTACGTCGTAGTACCACTGTTAAAATCAATTTTAGTGTAAGTAGAAAACCTGCTGAATATACTCCGATATCACCATCGCTGTAACTTTTATGTTAAGTTAAAAACCTAATAAATGTAGATTTAAATAAACTTGCTGGTACAACTGTAGGAGCCAAATGTAGTTTAGGTTGAATATTTCTTGAATGTAGACTGATATCTCCTTCTGAGTGTGACTGTAGACCTGAAATCTAGGGTTAGTAAAACCCCTTGAGAGTACGTCAAAACCTCATTCGTGGTACGGCAGAAGTCAATTTTAGGTCAATTTGAAACCCCCTCTGAATGGAAACTGCTAATCTCTTTCGTGGTATGACTGTATGAGTCAATTAAATGTTAATTTAAAAATACCCTATATTTACTGTAGGGGAATGGTCACTTCCCCCCCCCCCCCATCCCGTTCACTCGTGATGCAGTCCCAAGGCGGTTACCGCAAGGACATCCGCCCCAGGCATCGGCGACTCAAAAGAGTAACCACAATGTGGCACAACTTGGTGCCATGAAAGACCCTAAAGGTCAAAAAGGTAAGATCTCCCCCAGGAGAGTGAGATCCAGTTTCACGTTGAACAAGAAATTGGAGACGTGTTTCTCCCAATCTCGAAGGCTAACGAGGAGCCGATGTTTAACTTCGTGGGAAAGACCGTTTGGAAAAAGAACTCTCCTGGGGCCGTCCTCAAGCCCCTCTCCCCCTTACTACTCCCCCAGTGGGGGTGCGAGGTATAAATGAGGAACTCTGAGGAAAATCGTGGTAGTATACGTCAGTCTCTAGGTGACGAAGTCCTCGGATCCAAAACCGAGCTACCGAGACTGGAGAGGTAGTTTACTTGGCTCGCCAGACCAAGAAGCACCCTGCAAGAGAGGCAGGGCTACCTACCTTAAGGGGCTAAGAAAAAGCTCATCCTTGAGCTAAGTCCCTGGTTATCAAACCAAACGATAAGTGAACTTTGGTAAGTTCGACTTACTCTCGCCAGAGAGACTCCTCATATCCTGGTGCACCTTAAACACCAGGGGTATTCCTCGTCCTTGAGGAATTAAGAAAAGAAGAAGGAGGGAGTATACGTCAGTCTCTAGGTGACGAAGTTCCCGGATCCACAACCAAGCTACCGAGACTGGAGAGGTAGTTTACTTGGCTCGCCAGACCAAGAAGCACCCTGCAAGAGAGGCAGGGCTACGTACCTTAAGGGGCTAAGAAGAAGCTCATCCTTGAGCTAAGTCCCTGGTTATCAAACCAAACGATAAGTTAACTTTGGTAAGTTCAACTTACTCTCGCCAGAGAGATTCCTCATATCCTGGTGCACCTTAAACACCAGGGTTATTCCTCGTCCTTGAGGAATTAAGAAGAAAAAGGAAAAGGCTCCCCCATCGAGCCCGTTATTCGGTGGCCACACCGAACTCTTAAGTTAACTTGGTAAGGAACCAAGTTCAAATTATTCTCGCCAGAGAAATCCCCCTCCGTTATCCTCGCCCTTGAAGAAGACCCTCCCCGAGTTCAGTCCTCGTCCATAAGGAAATAAGTAACGAAGGAGAAAAGCTCCTCTTCGAGCTCGTTACTCGGTGATCACACCGCACTCCAAGTTAACTTGATTTAAGAAACAAGTTCGACTCACTCTCGCCAGAGATACCACGACTGCCTAGGTGTTGCATAAAGCACTGTCTTGGTTCTCGTCCTTAAAGAACCCTTCCCCCCCCCGGAAGAACATGTGGACCCCCCAGCTGCTACCCTCGCCAAAACGACCGTGGAATTTCGCCCATCTACAACTGGACACCCGGCACGCTTTGTGAGTCAATAACATTTCTGAGGCCTTTAAACTCCACATGAGTCAGTAAGCCTAATTCTTATATTATTGTTTTGTCTAGAGAAAACGTCAACCAATTTTTGTGGGTAAACTAATTTACTTAATTCTTGTTTATAATAATATTTAGAGTATTGCTGTAGTTAATGTATAAAGGTTGTGTATTCAATGGTTAAAGATAAAATATAAGTTTATTTTGGGATTAATGTTCGTTTCTCTTATATATATCCTTACGTGTTGCAGAACGGCTCTGTTCTTTAAGATATTCTTATAATATCAATATATATTAGACACACTTAGCACTCTTAGAGATAGAACAAAAAGGGGGGGAATTCTACGACATTTACATCGATATTTACTTCCTGAGATTAATGTAGAAGGCTATTGTAGTTTCAGTTCAAAATCTCCTTTCTAGCATGAAAGTAGAATTCATTCAAAAGTTATGCCGAAAACCCACTGGATGTACATGGAAATATCCTTAGTCGTAAAATTGGTAAAAGTCGATTTTAGTTTAAGAAGACCCTCTTGAATGTGTAATGATATCCCTCATAGTACGACTGTCAAACTCCATTGTAGCTTAAATTTAACTCGATCTGAATATACCCCGATATTTCCTTCGTTTTACTCCCTTAGAATTCAATTCTGGTTTAAATTGAATCTTCCTGAATAGAGAAAGCGTGTCTTCACTTTTAAATTTTCGGTCTCTTACGCTTGGGGAATCTAACACTGCTGAGAAAGTGTGCCGATCGTAAAATGCTTCTTGAAGGTTTCTTGTTCCCTCCTATTGAATTACACCTTTTGTACTGAAAGTATATTTTACATAATATGCGCTTCATCCAATAAATTCACTTCCTTATGGAAATCGAGCCGTGGTATAAAAGAAATGCTACGTTACGAATGTTCGAAAGAATGGGAGAATATTTATTACACTTCATGTGTGTTTTATTTGTTCAATTTTGATCCTAACATAAAGCTCCTTTCATCTTTATATATGAAAGAATAGACCCGTCGAAGAAAGCAAGAGGGCATTAACGCACTCCGATGCATTAGGTATGAAACCAACTAACATGTTCTCTTTTAGTGCTGCAAAAATAAGAGTTTTCCTTGGATAAGGTGGCTTGGGCCCAGCTTTAGTAGGCTTTCACTGTTACAGGAATCATAGGGTCCGAATCGGTGATAAAATCCGTAGAAAAACTAGAACTGCTTCACTTTTACCTTCACTTCCTGATATTTTTACTTCCTGATCACTGAGCTCACTTCACTCTCTTAGTTCTTGCCCTTAGAATATTATTTTAGGTCTGTTGTTTATTTAATGGGTATATTAATTTATATTGTCCCTAGTCAAATAAACTGGTTGCACTTTGGGCTATTTCTCTTAGATAATTACCTGTATTTTGGCGAAAAGAAAGATGTCGTGATGATAACTCCTCAACAGTTGAGCAAATACGAAGTCCTTTGCAATGCTGCACTCCATTTATTCCTTATGCTAAGGGGAAGACTCATTTAGCCCGGATACATCCCTACTTAATGGGAAGGACGGAGAAATGATAAATAAACCTCATTAATAATGAAAGATAGAGCATTATGCCAAGAAAACATTAATGTATGTTTCGAAAGAAGGAAAAGGTAATCTTTTATGATGTTAATGATTTAAATGGTCAACAAATAATAAAGTATTTTATGGTTTTGAAGTAAAATTGTCTGATTCTAGGGTAATCAAAGGTACTTTCCTCCACTATGGTATCTGTAAAGATGTATCGGCTCCAATTTCTGACAACCAGTAAATCAGTGTATCTAGGTCACAAGATGTAACTGATACATTTTCTTTTTGTTCCATTGATTGAATTTGCGTATTCTTTCTATATATTTCGTATTTTGGTTGCAAAATGTTTATAATTATCTTTCCACTTAGGTTCTTGCAGAAATTCTTGATCACTCGAAGAGTGATGCAAGGTGGAACGCTGCAAATGTGTAAGCGATTCAGAACGTTTCTGTTATAGTCGTTGAGCCTTCACCTCAGAAACATTCCAGAGACCATCACAAAACTTGTTCGAGTGAACTACATATGCTATTATAAATGTCCATTAGGCGACCAAAACAAAATACTGGCGCTTCTCATAGCGCCTAAGTTCTGCATCAGTCACCTGATTAAATGCATAGGTGGAAAATTAATCTCAGGTTTGCTACTTGTTGCATCAATGGTGTGGCGAGAGCACAAAGACAACAACAGTGACTACTACTCGGTTGTCTCAAAAACATTAAAGGAATAACTTTTAATACACGAAATACAGTTAAGCACCCCCAATATCACTTCTGCAGTCCGATCAGAACTTCACAGTGCACCTGCTCAACACAAACTTAGCAGTGATTCTGATTCCAGTTGTAGCCCAAGGAATGACGCCTACTATTATGACATTGGGCCCGAACTATCTAAGCAAAAGGGCCTTCATGATTTGTTATGGACCTTGATTTCTCTAAATTAAATGCATATATACTAGGATCAAGACTAGAAGAGCATAAACTGCTGGAAGATGAAGCGAGCATTACTACAGCACATCATTGAAATAGAAGAATGTCTGAATTTTTTAAAATGGCAAGCAAACTTTGATACTGAGATGACGCATGCAGAGTTTCTGCAAGTCAGACTCATACAAGCTGGATGCTTTAGGCTGCCTAAAGATTTAGGAAAAGATACTCTGAATGCAGTAATCCTAAACTTCGATCTGACTCAATGCCACAAGATGACTGAAAGCTATTAAACTATGATGATTGTGTTTTATGCTATTGAGTAGGAGAAGCAGCAGTATAAAAGATGAGGAGACTTCAAAAAAATGAGTGTAATCTGTCGCTTACACTGCAATTAGGCAAAGCACATGTAGATAGAGACAGTAAAGGTGATGCTGAGCCCTCAATAAGAAATTAATTTCCGACAATACTAGAAAATACACACGGAAGGTTAAATTGTCTTTAAAAGCTGCATGTAGTTCCAGAAAAGATATTGTTGCCTCCAATGCATCTCAAGCAAGAGGAAGTGAAAAAACTTATACAATAAAATAGTTTAAATAAGTATAAGGTTTCAAAACCTGTAAATCAAGCATGCTGGCGTGACATCTGAGTCCACATTAAAAGCAGGGGCCTTGAATAGTGCTCAGATATGCATGCTGGTTAAAGATGATGATTTCACTAAAATTTAAACTTGGTGGAGAAGGAGGCATGGTTATCATTCGTGAATGTCTGACTAAACTATTTTGGAAACCACCTTGCACATAACTAGGAAGAAATTACGGCAGCCATCTTATGGAGTTATCGAGCTCTGGGTTTACGAATGTTTTTTAAATTACATTTCCTCCTCTAACACCTATATTTCTCCAAGATAAATTTGTAGCATTCACTGACAAGCAGCGTGAAAGGTTTCATCAAGAAATTTCTTTTATTGAGAGTAAGTATCAAGGACAATTTAGTCCAACATGATGAGCGCTTGCTCCTAGATACCACAACTTGAATAGAATCAGCTGAACGAGCGAAACAGCAAAGTTCAGACATATTGTTTAAACTTTACTGATTGATAGTAGAATTTGCCCTTAATTCCATATTTTTTTATCCAAAATTATCACTAGAATATCTGTGTTTATTTTTCTGTATGAAACAAAGCCGAAGCGAGTTATGACATATTGAATATTTTTTAGAATAATATTTGAAAAACCTGGTGCGTCAGCAGAAAATGAATATCAGAATTTAAATCAGTTCTATGTACTTAGTTTGGGACACACATTAATGAATGAAAACCATTTTGGTTGTTGACCTGTATTATTGTTACTTCTTTTAGAAATAATTTGATAATGGGAATGGAAAGATGAGATAATTGTATTTTTACCACCTTAGCAATGCAGAGGCTGTGGCAAGCGGCCGAATTTCTAACAAAAACAGTCACTGTGTCGTAGAATGACTCCCGACGATACTATATATAACACTATTCGTTGAGGGAACTTCGTTAATTATCTTTAGAGTGCGTTACTGTCTGGCGGCCGATATTATGTATCTTCAAAATGCTTAAGAAGTGGAACTGAACTCAAGGATAATAATATTGCTATCATTAATAAAATAGAGTTTTATTAATAATAACTATAAACAATACACGAAAACGGAAAATATTGACATAAACAGAATGGAAAGGGTCGTGGAGACTCGGGCTAATCCAAGGATTTAAGGGATTAAAAAAAGGTAAAACAAATATAGAGTTAAAGAGATGGGATGGTTCGATAAACAATTTAAAGCACAGGATAGAATTGACAAAAGGGATCAATACTCCAAAGGTGACGTTTGGCTTACGTAACTTTTCATTAGGGTGCAGTGGAAGGTACTTGAAGGAATATTCGGTCCGCTGGCGAGTTCCAGCCGAAGGGGGGGGATAAAAGGATCCTGACGAGGCGTCTTGGAAAGGAGAACCGTTACTCGACGAACGGCTTGAAGAACAATGGCTGTTCTACTTTGTTCTCTTCTGAACAAAGGGGGGAATGAGAACCGTCTCTTGTCTACGGGCTCAAGAACAATGGCTGTTCTAATGTTGTTCTCCTTGAACAACAGGGGGGGTGAGAACCGTTTTTTGGCGAAGGGCTGCAAACGAACAATGGCTGTTCTAGGTTGTTCTCTTCTTAACAAAGGGGGGGGGGGATGAGAACCGTCTCTTGTCTACGGGCTCAAGAACAATGGCTGTTCTAATGTTGTTCTCCTCTGAGCAACAGGGGGGGGGGGTGAGAACCGTTTCTTGGCGAAGGGCTCAAAACGAACAATGGCTGTTCTAATGCTGTTCTCCTTGAACAACAGGGGGGGGGATGAGAACCGTTTCTTGGCGAAGGGCTCAAAACGAACAATGGCTGTTCTAATGTTGTTCTCCCTTGAACAACAGGGGGGGGAAGAGAACCGTTTCTTGGCGAAGGGCTCAAAACAAACAATGGCTGTTCTAATGCTGTTCTCCTTGAACAACAGGGGGGGGGGGGGTGAGAACCGTTTCTTGGCGAAGGGCTCAAAACGAACAATAGCTGTTCTAATGCTGTTCTCCCTTGAACAACAGGGGGGGATGCCTTGGGGACTTGGCGTCACGAAAGGCTCGAACCTTTGGCACTCAAGGAATATTGTCCTCCTTCTGGACAAGTGATGGTGAATCTCGAGGTCGAGGTCCCTTGGCGCACAAAGGGAGAGAGGGTCGTAGTGATGTTTCGCGACGAAAATCTGGATCTCCAATCTGATCTTAGTGGTAAAGTTTCCATATAAATAGCCAGGACATCTCCTTGGCGTGGGGGAAAATGGAGTGAAAGCTTGGAGGGAACGCACAGCCGGGCCGGAGAAAAATGCCTTATCTGTTCATAAGCCTAACTCGATCTGGCGAGGTCGGCGTATGGGGGCGAACGGGGGGACGATAACCTCCTTGTTTAAACATTGGCATCCGGTAGCTGAGATAAGATTCCAAGCCTCGAATCGAAGATGCACGTGGGCAGCATCGTGGTTTTTAATAATATGGGATAGGAGTTGAAATTAACTCGTTCTATCACACCCCTCCATTCCAGGGGAAGTTGTCACTTCGAAAAAAAAAAAGAGAGAAGGGACAACGATAGAGCTCCGTTGTGGGGAACTCGTTTTCTTGTACCAACCGTACCTTCCTGCACCTAACTAGTATTACCTCAATACATATGATTATTTTGATCTTTAGATTACAGGGGAAAATAACCTTTAATACAACTTAATCAAAGAAAAAAAAAGGGCATGGAACAATGAAATGATATAAACTTAGGACATACAGGACAAAATAATTTATACGTAAATTAATAAGAACAAATATATAGACATACAAAAAATTAGACATTGAGCGTTACAAAATTCAGACATATACATTAATTAATTATATTACAAAAGAATCTTAAATTAAGTCGTACAAGACGGTATATACCTACATGGAGATACTAATCCTATGAATACAATTATTCTACGCTATTCGGTAACGCATTTCTACTGAGGGCGTCAGCGACCTGGTTATCGGAACCTTTTATCTAATTTATTTTAAACTGATACTCTTGCAAGAGTAAACTCCAGCGCATGATGCGGCCGTTTGAGTGTCTCAAATTCCTAATATAGGCTAACGGACGGTGGTCGGTTCCTATTCGAAATTCTTTACATATCAAGTACAGCTTGAATTTGTCTATGACCCAGATAATTGATAGAGCTATCTTTTCTCTAGTGGCATATCTCTTTCCGCGTGGTAATAATTGACGACTAGCATATGCAACTGGATGACTCGTTCTGTCATCCACGTATTGAAGGAGTACACCTCCAATGCTCTCGTTGATCACGTCGGTCTTAACCACAAAGGATTTTTCCGGGTTGGGCAACTTAAAAATGGGGGCAGAAATGAACTTACTTTTGAGCTGATTAAAATGGGAAACAGCGACATCATTCCAACGTAAACGATCGGAGAATTTTTTTCCTGAAGGGGGCATAGGGGGGCCGAAATTGCAGCGAAATTCGGAACAAATCGCTGATAGGGAGAAGCTGATCCTAGGATCGATCTTAATGGCTTCTTTGTAATCGGGAGGGGCAGGTCGGCGATTGCCTTAATCTTGTTCTCGTGGGGACCTGACTTGCTTTGTCCTATTTTGAAACCCAAATATTTGATGGTTTCGTGGGCAAACTGGCATTTGCTGGGGCCAATGGTGAGGCCATTTTCACGCAGTTGCTCGAAAAGAGCTAATAGGGTGGATAAATGGTGATTCCATTTAATTAGTTCTTGGAGCTGACTCTTCTGACGTGGGGTCAGCTGCGCGTCACTATCCAGGTCAGAGGGTTCCAAAGACTCGCCTGGTAGAAAAGGAGGAGGGTACTCGGCATCAGGTTGGATGCACACTGTCTGGATTACCTTAAGGGACTCCGCGGGGCAGTCCTCTTCAAGCGCCGATGCTTCGTCCAGTTCTACGAAGGTATCTCCATGGGCGCGTTGGGGGTTCTTTATTTCTTCGGGTCCAGGGACAGTCTCCGTGTCCTTGTCTGGGGCCTTATCACCTAAGGGTGTTAGTGATTCACATTCCTCTTTTGCCGTCCTAAAGTCCTGGTTAGGGGTCTCCGAGAAATCGGACGGTATCGGGGTTCTGATGGGGACGGGCTCCTGGGCTTCTTTCTTATCTCGGCCTTGAGGAAGGGCGGCCTGAAACACAGGGTCGAAACTTACTTGGGGGCTCTGTCCTATAAGTACGGAACAGAATTTTATGGGTGCTACAATGACTTCAGCCCAGCCATTATAATATTGACACTGCAGGTAACATCTAGCGACGGGGAATCGGTTCGGCCGCCAAAGTTGGTCATGTACCACCGCAAATTTTTCGTGGTTAGAGGTCACTGGAAGGAGTTCGTCGGACACGATGAAGCACGTACATCCTGTGTCCCTGACGAGCGTCAATACTCGGCAGCTGTCCACGCTGCCCTCCTCATATTTCAAAGTTCCCGATGAACTTTTACCCAAAACAAAATTTACCTGGTGGCCTGACGGAGGGGAAGAAGTTTCTGCTTGGGTCTGCACCACCGGAGGAGCCGGGGTTGCATTAATCTGGTGAACTTGGTGGGCTGGTCCGCTTTTAAGCCTAGAATTTTGGGGGCAATTCCAGCTCATGTGGTTTTCTACACCACAGGTGAAGCATATGGTTGGTCGCTTCGGGAAGAGAGATGGAGGAGAAGTCTTAACGGGAGGTTTGGAGTCCCGTTGTTGGTTTGGGGGAAAGAAGTTTTGGGGTTTTACGGGGCTCGGAAACTTTGTCAGCTTTCCTGGGAAGGAGCGCGAATCCGTCCTTCTTTCTTCTCGTTGGATTTCTTTTTCTCGTTCTTCTCGTTGTATTTTTCCTTCTCGTTCTTCTCGTTGGATTACTCTTTCCCGTTCCTCTTTTTCTCTTTCTTTTTCTACCTTTTTTCTTTGAACTTCTGCTTTAATCCGAGCTAATTCAATCTGAAGCTCAGCTTGTCTTATCCGTTCCTCTCTTTCTCTTTCTTCTCGTTGTATTTCTCTTTCACGTTCTTCTTGAATGTACTCAATTAGTTCTTTTCCGGAAAGTCCACAGGACTCTCCTTGCGCTTTAAAGATTTCAAACTGAGTCATCTTTGCACTTGGGGGCGCACTAGTCAACCAACTAAAATTCCTCGCAACAAGAATTATGCCTCTATAGAATTAGCCTACCTAAATATGGGCACTGACCTATTCGTACTTGGTTTCTCAATCTAAATAACCACTGACTAAAATCACAAAAAAAAACAAACAAATTATTATAACCGTTCCTTGAGCTACTCCAGCTTCTTAAGTTTCAAAAAAAAGGGGATAGCAATCGTTAAAACAAAAGGGAACTACTATATTCTATTATTATAACGAATAACACTATGCTTTACTCGACTGAGACCAGTGTTTGCAAAGATATAGCGTTAAACCTTACACACCTGATACCAAATTAAAATAGTATATATATATATGTCATAGAATGACTCCCGACGATACTATATATAACACTATTCGTTGAGGGAACTTCCTTAATTATCTTTAGAGTGCGTTACTGTCTGGCGGCCGATATTATGTATCTTCAAAATGCTTAAGAAGTGGAACTGAGCTCAAGGATAATAATATTGCTATTATTAATAAAATAGAGTTTTATTAATAATAACTATAAACAATACACGAAAACGGAAAATATTGACATAAACAGAATGGAAAGGGTCGTGGAGACTCGGGCTAATCCAAGGATTTAAGGGATTAAAAAAAGGTAAAACAAATATAGAGTTAAAGAGATGGGATGGTTCGATAAACAATTTAAAGCACAGGATAGAATTGACAAAAGGGATCAATACTCCAAAGGTGACGTTTGGCTTACGTAACTTTTCATTAGGGTGCAGTGGAAGGTACTTGAAGGAATATTCGGTCCGCTGGCGAGCTCCAGCCGAAGGGGAGGGATAAAAGGATCCTGACGAGGCGTCTTGGAAAGGAGAACCGTTACTCGACGAACGGCTTGAAGAACAATGGCTGTTCTACTTTGTTCTCTTCTGAACAAAGGGGAGAATGAGAACCGTCTCTTGTCTACGGGCTCAAGAACAATGGCTGTTCTAATGTTGTTCTCCTTGAACAACAGGGGGGGTGAGAACCGTTTCTTGGCGAAGGGCTCCAAACGAACAATGGCTGTTTTAGGTTGTTCTCTTCTGAACAAAGGGGGGGGGGATGAGAACCGTCTCTTGTCTACGGGCTCAAGAACAATGGCTGTTCTAATGTTGTTCTCCTCTGAACAACAGGGGGGGGGTGAGAACCGTTTCTTGGCGAAGGGCTCAAAACGAACAATAGCTGTTCTAATGCTGTTTTCCTTGAACAACAGGGGGGGGGGGGTGAGAACCGTTTCTTGGCGAAGGGCTCAAAACGAACAATGGCTGTTCTAATGCTGTTCTCCTTGAACAACAGGGGGGGGGGGTGAGAACCGTTTCTTGGCGAAGGGCTCAAAACGAACAATGGCTGTTCTAATGCTGTTCTCCCTTGAACAACAGGGGGGGATGCCTTGGGGACTTGGCGTCACGAAAGGCTCGAACCTTTGGCACTCAAGGAATATTGTCCTCCTTCTGGACAAGTGATGGTGAATCTCGAGGTCGAGGTCCCTTGGCGCACAAAGGGAGAGAGGGTCGTGGTGATGTTTCACGACGAAAATCTGGATCTCCAATCTGATCTTAGTGGTAAAGTTTCCATATAAATAGCCAGGATAATCTCCTTGGCGTGGGGGAAAATGGAGTGAAAGCTTGGAGGGAACGCACAGCCGGGCCGGAGAAAAATGCCTTATCTGTTCATAAGCCTAACTCGATCTGGCGAGGTCGGCGTATGGGGGCGAACGGGGGGACGATAACCTCCTTGTTTAAACATTGGCATCCGGTAGCTGAGATAAGATTCCAAGCCTCGAATCGAAGATGCACGTGGGCAGCATCGTGGTTTTTAATAATATGGGATAGGAGTTGAAATTAACTCGTTCTATCACACACTGGTTCACTGTTGTTTCGGTGAAAAATTTGAATTAACAAGGAAAATTAAGGTGAATTATTTGAGTAAATTAAATTATTGCTTAAACTTAGTCAAACACGTTATATGAGTGAATGGTTGAAGTGAGAAGCTGAGACGAAAATAAACGCTTTGTTGACTATACATAATGAGTTACCAATAAACATTTTTAAGATGTTGTTACTCTCTCCTTCTTCAGAAGTATAGAGGATGTGAAGGAGAAAGTTTCACTCTGGAAGCGCTCGAGATTTACCTACAGAAACTCGAAATAGCTAAGCAAGGGAAAGCAAGTATTTAAAATCCTAAAAAAAAACTAAAAAAATGAACAAATACAATACGATCATATCATAGGATGGATAATTCAACAGAGAATTAATATCCTGTGTGACATTAAAATCACCGATTAATTAAAAAATGTTAAGTATATTGACTAAGTAGTGATTCATCCGAATGTAAATGTTATTAATTTGTTTTTATGGTTTTTATTTGATTATAGTAAAATATTTGTTATTCTATCCAGAATAGGTTAGGATTTTTGTTCTTTTAATTTTATTGGATAATTATATTCTATTTTAGGTTTCTTAATTAAGTAAAACTTTGGTAAAAAGTTTAAAAAGTGGTTAAGTTTAAGAGGGCAGGATTAATTTAGGCCCATTCATACCATTTTCTGATGAGTTGCCATACTAATTACTTTTCACTTTCTCCTTATTTTTAATAACTTCTAATTAAATTAAAAAATATAAATAAATTATAATTATCTTATAAAATAAAAAAGAAACAGCTTAACCTAGACTCCGTTTAATCGCAAATAGCTCAAATTATTCAAATAAAAACAGCCCAAATTAAGAGCGCCTACTTTTGGAGGAATTATTGACGCAGGCAATACACCCAAGGCCAAAAAGTATAAAGCACCCCTTTTAGATGGATATATTTAAGATATTTAATTAAACTCTTTGAAATTCATCATACTATTCAAAATAATGTAGGGTTATAATGTTTGCTAATATTTCTCGTTTCAGCTTAAATTTAAAAATAGCGTGTATTCAATATCATGTTAAATAAATAATATAACTAAAATTATAGAACTTACAGAAGCAGAAAGAGCACAATTCCAACTTCTCCATAGCCAAGGGTTATCACCTGCAGAAATTGCTAAGCGTTGAGGTATGCCTGTGAAGACTCGCTCGGCGCAAAGGCGCATACACAAGCACGGGCAGATAGCCGAACCTAGGCCGTCTGTGATATGCTTTGGGGCAATTAAAGGAGTGGAAAACCACCTCCTTGATTTTTATACAGAGTGCGATTAACGGTTGACCGGTATTTATCTGTTGGCTGGCCAAGTTGCAGTTCAAAGGATATGTATATACAGAACAAGACCCCAAAATATAACTTTAGTATATAGAATAAATGGGGCAATATATATTTATATATATATATATATATATATACATATATACAAAAAAGAGGGGACAAATTAATCGATAAAGATAGTTAATTGGATTGTGACAATTTATAATATGACATAATTAAGCGGGAGAAGCAAAATTAATGTTAACTCGAACAAGAAATATTAATTACGATTGAGCTTCTCGCTCAATCGTGAGGATTGAGGGGGCGAAATCAGGGGATTACAACACAAGATTGCTTTACCTCGAAGCGTGGTGGTGATCTGATGGGAAAAGACCAACGGCACAGGTGTTCGAGAAGATACTTCGAGGAGTCATAACGAGGAGGACAGCGCGGGACTGCTTCCTTCTCGAAGATTCTAAACTTCTCACACCAAGGAGCACTTGGTGTAGAGCGAAGGGGGGGCGGATTTTTAATGCTTTTAGAAAATAATGTATAAAATAAAACAGAATAATTAATACTTACGATAAATACTAAATATTTATTTATATTTTGGTAAAATTTTTAAAGTTTTGATAAATAAATGGGTCGCTGCTAAATACATTTTAATGTATATTATGAAAAAAAAATCATCTGCCTCTCTGACCAAAAATAACTTCTAGTTTTTGTTCATTTGATAAAGCGGCTGCGGTTTTTATCTCTTTTGGATTAATATGAATCTCTCTCTAATTGGGTCCACAAAAACGAAGTTGAAGATTAAATGCATTTTTCATATCTTAATAAAAGCTTACTCAAGAACAATAATAAAAGATAAGAAGAAATAGAAATGATAAATGGGGCTGTTATAGAAAGGGTTATCAACTTACAACCCCAAGCTAGTTGAACCTCTATAACAGGGGTTTTCCACTGAGGTATGCGGCTAACATTTATAAAAAAAACTAATAAAACTTGAAAATATTTTAAACTATCTTCTCTGCATTTTGAAACATAACAAGCACGAAAAGAGTGAGAGTGAAGAGGATGAATGAAGAAATTATTTTTTTTGTCAACTCTACGTCCCAATATTAAAGAATAATGTGAGACTTATTAGGCTTAAACTTTCCATTAAAATTTTAAAGGTAAGATAAATTTATTTTCAAATTTTTGTCTTATTTAAATACAATTAGGTCAAATATCAATTATGTATTTATTCGTAGATTATATAATGTTGGATTGTAGCAGCTGCTTCTAGATAGCAATTAAGGTGCCACTGTCAAAAAAAAGTTAAAACCACTTCCATAGAAAGAGATTCAAGAAGGAATAATATGAACGAAGACTTGAAGCAGCGCACGGAAAGCCTCTAAGGAATCGAAGGTGTCTTTAACGTTTCCCTGAGAACCCAAGAATTTTAAGAAGTTTTCATTTGATACTTCTCACTCAACCTTGCTCACGTTCACTCGTGCCTGTTCAAATGATTTAGAGATATGGCCTTGATTCAACTATGAGGGAACCATTTTCCCAAATATACTTCTCATACTCTTAGTTATTTTACTTTAATGTGTGATTGACCACAAAACTAAATTTCTTTTTAGGCCTTATATTTTTCCCTAGGAGACACACGGGTATCTACAGGGAATGGCAACCGCCGTGAAATCGCTTCAAATTGGAACTCTATCCTTCAACTAACCACCACCAATGTGGCTTAACTTTACTGCAATCGGACGTGCAGTTTCCACTCAACTAGGGTGTATCCGTCATCGTAGTAATGTCGATGATCTGAACTATGGTACGAACAATTTCCTATAAATTCCAGTATTATTTGCGGATGTAATCATCATTGGCAGCTTATTTTTTGTTGCAGTTTTGTCTATACTTCACCTCCTCTCCATTGACTAAACAATCTATTTATATTACACAATTTCTTCTCTTCTGAATTTTTTCTATCCAAATGCCTTCATTCAGGAAATTACTGTCAACTAATCTCTGAGGTAGTTCAGTCTACTACATGTATTCCTTTATAATTTGTCTTCAAAATATTTAACTAAGTCAGAATATATGTATATATAGTATTATAACGTGCTTTGCTTAAAGCATAATCTATATATATATCATATATTCCTAAGAGCTGTAGAAGTCTTTGTAATTCAGGTTTTGTAGTATGCAATCTATTATGGGTAAGTGCAAAAAAAACAACGTTTGCAGAGTCCATGATTTTTAACGCTTGGTTGTATAGGAGGAAATGGCACTGGCCAACAAAGCGATAAATTATACGGAAAACTAACAAAAGTTGGAATGCTAATCTTAAATAGATCAAAATTGATCAGCAGAAAAAAGAATCATCTAAAAACACATAATAACTACAACAACAATCGAGAATAACTTTAAATTTAGGAAAATTACAAAATACTCACGAAGAACATCAAAAAGAATAAAGTAACTGAGATACCATTTTATCAGGAATCTTTAATCTTCATCTACTCCCTTTCTCCTATTTATTTTTTCCTCCTCTCCCGTTTAACTATTTCTTTACCTCTTTATTGCCTTTATTCAATTAATTGATTTATTTAACAAAAAAAACAACGACTGTGCTTTCAGCAGGAAATATTTCGACAAGAAATTATTCCCTAGAGTAGTGAGGTTAAAATTTGAAGATGTTATATAAAACAAACAAGTAGCAGAGGATATTTGAGCTCATAGCTTTTTCCTTCTACCAAAGTAAAATGTGGAAAGGGAATATAAATAATATATAAATGATATATGAATGATATATCAGTTTAAGCAGTTGCTTATTGATTTAAGCGAGGTAATTTATATCTTATTTCAGTAACTTTGCACAGGAAAAATATCTATGATTCTTGAGTTTTAAATCTTTATTTAGTGACACTGAGAATTAAGTAAATAAGAATAAAATTATCGGCAGTAGTAACATTAAAATAATAATAATATGTAGAAGTTTATAATGCACCCTTCAAAACCATCAAGCCTTAGCAGGACACCCATCCATTAAAAACAGGAGGGCAATTCCCGAGCTCTTTGTTGTCTAGCCACAGCCAGTAAAGATGACAGGTAAGGGAAAGTTGAGGTATTTAGGATTTTAAATGTGAAAAATACTTTAAAATTAATTCTAGATTTAATGGGCATCCAGTGGAGTTTACGGAGCAGGGGTGGGGCACGAGAGAACCCTCTTCGTCGGAGAATAACTCGAGCCGCAAAGTTATGGACAAGTTGAAGTGGACGAATTGTACTTTTGTGGGCTCTGATAAGAAAAAGATTATAGTAATCAAGGAGAGAGGAAACAATGTATGATTTTATCGAAACTGTTTCGGTTAAAGTGGAATTGAAAACGTCTGAGGATACCGAGAAAGCAGAAGGGGGATTTGAGTTGCCTGACAAAGGAAACACCCGAGGTTCCAACGTTTCTGGTGAGCGCAATGTTCGCATTATGTTTTCTGGTTATTGAAGCAATGAGTAGTTGTTACCTTAACACTGCATCTGGTACGTGTGGGGGACGATCTTCATTTTTACCAAGCAATCGACTTTATCCAATAGACCAATCTAACAGATCCCCCCAAATAGCTGTATTAATTGGGGAATTTTACCTTTCACTTTTACCGTCTTAGTCCCCCAGGTTTCCCCCATGCAGTGTAAAGGTGGCGGCTGATTGCTATAGTAACTGCATACCATCACTGACGTCTGTCATTACAGCGTGCCACCACGTGTGGATATAAATGATCCCCCGCACTACGACGGTAAAAGTGAAGGTTTAACTACAGTTCTATTTCTACTGTTAAATTGATCCTTTTGATATATTAACTCGCTTGGCTTGGATGACAATATTCTCCCAGGGGTGACCAATCCAGTGTGATGTTGGCTTCTCATTGCGACAATAACCGCTTATCGCCACTAGTGGCAATAACAGTTCTGAAAATTAGCGTTACATTTACGTTTTTAACTCAAGTGAAATTATTCCTCCATTAAGTAATGAATTGATGCGTTCAAATGTCATAAAAGTGTTTTGTTTGTTCTCTAATAATATAAGGTGAATTGGATAGAGATAATCGGACCTTGTGATTTAGTTCTTAGTCCAGGGCAACTCTATATCTCACTATGTCGGTCGGTCGGTCGGTCTCCGTTTTGCTTCCTTTTTTTGGGGAATAACATTGTAATTATTCGGCCGATTTTAACGAAATTTGAAGACCCTTATGTTGTTTTACATTCTATTTCAAATGATATAATTGCTAAGGTCCTTTTAGGGTTAGTCGGGGAATAATTGAAGGTTTTGAAGCTCGAACGTTATAAATCAGAATAAGTGAGAGCACGTGACTTTTTGGTCCGCGGACCTTGATTATTTTAAAGCTCTATTTCTTTTTCGGTCATAATAATATTCGCTTTTAAGTCCTTGAATTAATTACATTGGGATTTGGGGTAAATCTAGGGCGTCTTCAAATGTAAAGACGCGATTGGATGCCAATTCTAGTTCTTTTTGCGGTTCCGCTAATCTCTTTCTCCTTAGCAATTCACTTCACAAGATAACGCGCTCGTCTAGTTCAGTTAAAAACCTCTCACTAAGGAAGAAATTAGCTGATGACTAAAAACTTTGTGTGTGGTAAAAGCACTCCATATTTAATCGCAAAAGAGAGAAGCAATTTCTTGATTTATAATCTAAAATTAACTGAGAATTTCGCTAATATTTCGATATATAAAAATACATTTATTTCGGGGGAAGATAAAAATTAGCTATCGCTAACCTCCACCCCCACCTCACTTCGTGCCATTTTCAGCGATTGAAAGTTCAACCACCCAACTCTTCCGCGGCGACCCACAGCCAACCGCGTGTTGGTCCGATATATATATTTATACACCTTGGATTTCTTTGTTTGCTGGCAACTTATTGGCAATTAAAATTTTTGAATTTTGGAGCCTGAACTTTCAGTCTTTATAATTTAAATTTATTAATCAGAAACTGGATCCATAATAAAGGTCTATGTCTTACCTAACCCTAACTTTTATATATGAGCAGTGAATAATGGCTTTGAGAAATTTCTAAAACCTCATTATATCTCGTGTTCAAAAATGCTTGATAAAAAAGGTCTATTGTAAAAGGTTTGATTTTTCGCTCTTTAAGCTGTTTTGAGTCCATCTTTTGCTTAATGTTAACGTGGAGTTATTTTTAGTTTCATAGGTGAAGTTCAGAGAGGAAATTTCCTTGAAGGTTTAGATGATGGTAATGAAAACTTTTGGGTTATCTACATTATGAAAGTTATCAAATTCATCATTCCCCGTAATCTCAATCCCACTAACTTAATAAACAAGAAGAATTTAGTAATTTAATATAGGCAAATGAAAACTCGCGCTCTCGTCTGCGAGAACAGCTGCCTTCCCCAGCCTGGCCACTGTTAGGGGTATACATTTTTGTACGAATATACTTGCAACGTCTGTGATTAGGTTCTTTTTTCATAATATGTAGTTAGAGAGTTAGTTCTTTTTTCCAAATAGCTATGAATTAAATTATGCTTTCCCAATGGTTATGGAGTTGATGCTTTTTTCCTAATGAATATGGAATGACTACTTATTCCTAGTAGTTATGGACTGAGTTCTGTTTTCCTTATGGTTACAGAGTATGTTCGGTTTTCCTAATAGTTTTTAAATGGGGTCTATTATAGACAAGGTTCTGTTTTCCTAATGGTATGGAGTAGGTTTTGTTTACCTAATGGTTATAAAGTAAGTTCTGGTCTCTGATGGTTATGAAGTAGGTCCTGTTCTCCTAGTGGTTATGGAATAGTCTCTGTTTTAGTAAAGGTCATGGAATAGGTCCTGTTTTCCTAATGGTTATGTAGTTCATGTATTTCTAATTGTTATGAGTAGGTTTTGTTCCCTTAATGGGTATGAAATAGGTCCTGGTTTCTTAATGGTTATGCATTACTTTCATTTTTCCTAATAGGTATGTAGTAGGTTCTGTTTTCCTTATTTTTATGGACTAGGTTCTAGTTTTTTAATGATACATTAGGTTCTGCTTTCGATAGAATCGATTGGGGCCCAAACGTTTAGGCCGAGAGCTTCAGAAAGTTAAAATCCTTTTTGCCAAAATTACTTGTTGTTATTCTTTTTTGTACTCAATCTAATATGTCTATATTTAGAGTACTATTTGTTGGTCAACTGCAGTATATCAAAAACATAAACTAAATTATGGATTTTTATGAGATTTAGTATTATGGTTTTAACTTAAATATATAGTCAACTGTTCGTTACTATTCTGATTATAAAACACCATACTTTAAAGATTAATTAAATAACGTCCTTTGAAAATAGCTAAAATACGGAGTAATTAGGTATGCAAGTTGGTGCCTAATTTCCCACCAGGAGCCAAGCCAAATAAAGCTACCAAAGATCAGTGAGAATAAGTTGCAAACTTAATTAATTTGTTTCAATATTTTATATTTGTAAATTATAACTTTTTATAAGATATTAATCAGAGTAATATTTAATTAGAGATGAAATTAGAAATATGGATTTTAAAATTTGGTTTCAATAAATTTTCAGCAGAAATAATTCAATTACCTCATCAATCAAACAAGAGTTTGCAAAATTCAAATTCCTTATCAAAACTAAGACCTAATTAAATATTTTACATTAAAATTACTCTAAATGATTAATGAAGAGCAATGAACGTGAAAACAAAGTTATGCAGGAACTGTATGCTGCCTGCAAATACAAAACAAACTTCAACTTCGAATTTATTCTAAGCAATAACCAATGATCTCGTTCTGACCCAACGATGAAGAGGAGACGAATCAACAAGTCGGAATCCCCACAAAGGACTATGAGATCCAAGTCTCCGATTATGTTTTAATTCAGGGCTCAAACTACCTTTAATAATTTACACAATTTTACCTGTACCCCACCAAGTGTGATGGGGTTCTTGTTAAAATCGCTTATGAAATTTTACAATAAAGGCTAAGCATGTCAATCATATTTACAGGGTTATAGTGCATAACCCTCATTTCAAATTTACCTCATGACCGCAAACCTTACAAACTTTACCAAGTAAAGATGATCTCTGCCTAAATGGACGAGTAGAGATAACCCTTTCTTACAGAAATGAGGGTATCTTTACTTTATTTCTAGTGTCTTCTATAGAGTTACACATTTCCATATCCCCCTGGTCCCGAAAGCGTGAGCCTCTTTCCAGCATCTGAGATCACGAATGGGTTTCATGATCGCTGACTGGTGAGAAAACCCAAAATTCGAGCCGGGTACTTCCGCACACCATAACAAAGAATAGACCCTGGTGTTTTAGAGCTCCCTCGATTGACTCTCTTACCTTTATGTGCCTATCCGTCTCTGGTCCTTTCTCTATCTCCTCTTTGGGTAGGAAGCAATACACCGTAGTCTGATATTTTGGTAGGATTACGGTATAGCTCGCATTTTGGGCTTAATTACACCAGGCCCTGCTGTTTTTGTAGGATTTTACCATGGCCTGCTGTTTTGGTGGGATTACACCGTGGCTTGCTCTTAGGGTAGGATTACACAATATCTTGCTATTTTTTGAGGAACTGTCCGCATCTTGCTCTTTTGGTCAGACTTCACCGCGGCTTGTTGTATGGTAGGATTATACCTTGGCTTGCTGTTTTAGGAAGATTACACAGTAGCTTACTATTTTGTTACGATTACAAGTTCACCCTCTGTTTTGGTAGGATTACACCATAACTTGTTGTTTGGGTAGAAGAAAATCATTGCTTTCTGTTTTGGTAGGATTACACCATAGCTTGCTGTATTTGTAGGAAGGCCCTATGGTTTGTGGTTTTGGTATGATTACGCCATAACTTGCTGTTTTAGTAGTATTCCATCATGACTTGCTGTTTTGATAGGAATACACGCTGATTTGCTGTTTTGGTATGAACACGCCATGACTAGTTCTTTACGTAGGATTGCACCGGATCTTGCTGTTTTTCTAAGATTACATAAATGGTTGTTTTTTAGAAAAATTACACTATGGGTTGCTGTTTTTTCACAAGTACACAAACCTTGCTCGTTTTGTAGGATTACAGTGTGGCCTGCTGTGTGGTTAGGATTCCATCATTGCTTGTTGTTTTGGTAGAATTACATAAAAGTTTGCTGTTTTAGTAGAATTCTTCCTTGGCTTGCTGGTTTGATAGGATTAAACCATAATTTTTGTTTTGGGGTGATTACACCGTGGCCTGCTGATCCGAAATAATAACACAGTAGGATTTTCAGCATCTGACGCAACCACAGCTTAGCCGAGTGGAAGCTCTGTTTGAAGGAAAAAAGTCGACCTCGCGAAGCCTATTACATACTGAAGTGCAATTTAAAAACACATAGAAGACCTACATGCAGCATTGATTTGTTATCTAATATCACTATACCTTTGGTACCATATGTGAATTTATGCATTTATAAGTACGCAATTGTGTACATACTAGTCAAATACGCTCAACTCAAGCGGAAATACACTTTCGAAGTAGTTAGTTTGTCGGTTTTTTCTATAATGACGTCTAGAAAAGGAAGTTGATAGTTACTCTCTAATTCAATGGTATATTTAATGTTGGGATGATGAGAGTTTATATTATAGAAAATAGCAAAGGAGTCGTCCACATACCTACGATAAAATATGGGTTGGAAATCTAAAGGACAATGTTTCATGAAGTGGTTTTCAAGATTAATCAATATTATACTGTAATTTTTTACTTTTTTGTTTTTGCTTCTTTTTTTCGTGTCAATAGTGATTACATTAGATTGATAATTTGATTCTCTTGCCTTTTAAATTCCTGATTTATTTTCTAATTTTTGATTTACCTACATAGTCTTAACCTAATTGTTTTTAATATTTTTAAAATTCTTTAACTGTATTAGATTAATTTATATATATATATATATATGTTTATATATATATAATGTTTTGTTTATTTGGATACTGGATTTTTTTTAATATTTCTAATAATAATAAGTGAAAAGTATTTGAATATTTTTACTTATGTTTTCATTTTATTTTAAAGGATGGGACAGAGGAGATAAAAGAGCTATGAATTTCGCAATCCCACGAAATAGGAGAGAACCAACTAAGCACTCAAGCAATTGTTTCTTATGCATGAGGAACCCTTGCAAACGTTGAGCAGGCAAATCATGCGCCTGTTATCTTGGATTCAGAACTTTAGTCATTTATTGCGCCAGTGCCACACAGTTGTGAGCTTCTTTACCCACTCCTCCAAAAAGAAAGCAGCTGTTTTTAAAAATGAAAAACAGTTTCGAAGAGAATGAAGTCAGTGACCCAGATTACAGTGGTATAACTGAGGAGAGAAACCCATGCTACCCCAACCAAAAAGATCTCAATGACCTTGTCCAAGATCTTGGTCTCACAAATTCCAATGCCCAGCGTTTAACTTTGAGACTCAAGCAGTAGGATTTGTTGGATATCAGTGTGCAAAAACCAGGTCAGAGAAAGTGTCACCAGTGTTTTTCAAGCTTTTATATGCCTCAAGATGAGATTTGCTTTTGTCACAATGTGACCAGTCTGTTGAAGCAATCGGAATCGCCTGTAACCCCAATGACTGGCGCCTCTTCATTGACAGCTTGTCCAGGAGCCTCAAAACAATGCTGCTTCATAACGGGAATATGTATCCATCACTTATCCTTGCTCATTCGGTCGAGCTCGAAGAGGAATACAGCAGTGTCAAGATCTTGCTAGATGCATTGAAATATTAAGAGTGCGGTTGGGAGTTTATCGGATACTTCAAAATGCTGGCCTTCTTGATCGGTCTCCAAGGTGGCTTTACCAAGTTTCCTTGTTATCTTTGCCTTTGGAACAGCAGTGACACCGTGGCAATCTACCATCAGCTGGATTGGCCACAACGGACCAAGTTTAGTGTGGGGTGAAACATCGTCAATTGAGAGACTTTGGTTGACCCCCGAAAAGTAATGTTTCCTCCTCTGCACTTTAAATTAGACTTTAGGAAACAATTCGTCAGAGCTCTAGATAAGGAGTCTGCAGCTATCAAGTATCTCTAAGATTTCTTTCCTAAGCTATCTGCAGCAAAGGTGGAAGCCGGGGTCTTCGTCGGTCCAAAAATAAAAAGGATCATGGAGTGCAAGGAGTTTCTTGAGAAGCTTACTAATTCGGAAAAAGTAACCTGAGACAGCTTCCTAGGCAAGTACAAAGCTGAGAACTATGTAGAGCTTGTTTAGAACTTGGTGAGAAACTAAGGCAAGTTGGGTTGCAGGATGTCGCTTAAAGTCCATATTCTTGACGCCCATCTTGATAAATTTAAGGAGAACATTGGAGCGTACTCTGAGGAGCATGGCGAATGCTTTCAACATGATCAACTGGACTGCGAACGCCGCTATCAAGGATCGTATACTGAAAATCTGATGGGAGACTATATTTGGGGGCTGATTCGTGAAATAAATTTACAGTATAAGGGTAAATCACCGAAAACTTCTCATTTCTAATATTTTAATTGTCTCACTAATGTAGTTCTAAAATAAATAAATGCTATTTTTATATCATGTTGTTTTGTTTATGTTTTATGCAAGTGAAAGTTCAAATTCGCCAATTCCTTCCAGAGGGAATAGGTAAATTTCATATAAATATCATTATCCTGGACAAAAAAGCAAATTTGAAATAAATAACAGTGTTTTTTATGCATTTTATATAGACACAATCAAATAGAAAATAACAGTTGCTACCAGGAGACAAAAATCGTGTTACACAGTCTAATGAATATTAGTGTTAAAATTGTTTGTTAGCTTTACTTATCAAGATACACCTACGTGTCACAAACGGTTCCAACAAGCTAGCGGCAGTGTGTTTCTTACAACACTCGCATGCCTATTGCCCTTCACTATTGTTCCAGCAGGCATAGAAGGTGGTTGTGCTGTGCAAGTATACATTTGGATGTGAAAGGTAAGTGATTTTTGTAATTAAACACTTTTTAAACTTATAATAAATATTCATTGAATAAGCTATTGATATGCATGTTTGTCATTTTATATTAATTTTATTTTCCAACGGAATGCTATAATACTTCTGTTAAACTGCCTATGTATTATATTGATATATTTAGGAATAGATTTTATGTTTATCTTCTAATTATCTTTTTTTTTTTTCTTTTAGATGCCTCGTACGTGCATCAATAAGGCAGACAACCCCTGCTCTATTTGTGGTAGGTTGACCTTTGCATTACAGAAAAGCCGTATAACTGCTATAGTTAAAAGGCACATTACCTATATTTTGGATGACAATTGGGCGACCATGATAAGAACAGGGATCCTCACATATGCTGCAACTAACCTTCGCCAATAGTGGAACAGGAAGAGGAAAAAAATGCCTTTTGCTGTGCCAGTGATGTGGCGGGAGACAACAGGCCATACCAACAATTATTTCTGCATGGTACTTCCAGTACAAAAGGGTTTGTTAAAGAAGAAAAAGGATCCATTGAAAATCAAACCATTACTCCAGCTGTTGCTCAATTCCGCATGGAGAAGGTCTACCTTTTCCTGATGTACCAACTTGGGTTTCCTTCAAGTCAGATGATGAAAGTGGTGAGGTGGAAGCAGAAAAGGATGACAGTGCTGGATTACAGATTGACCCAAATTTTGATGAAGCACACTCCTCTAGGCTACATCTCATAACACAAGGGGAACTCCATGACCTTGTCAGGGATCTGTAGCAGACAGAGCTGCTAGGCTCTAGTCTTCTACAGTGGAATCTCCTAGCTGCTGAGATTGCTGCCTTCTTTGGTTTTTTAGTAGATTATTTGGGTTATTACAATTAAAATAAATAATTTCTTTATTTGTAATTAAAGAAATTAGAAAACCAAATTTTAACTGTACTAAACCAAATAATCTACTAAATAAACAAAGAAAGTCAACAATCTCATGATGAAAAACAATATGTGTTCCTAATTTAGCAAAATCAAATCGACCAGCATTATTTACGAATTCACTTTCTCACACAGCAATACTCTCTCGTCGCCTAACATGTCCTACATCTGCAGAAGGGACCTCCCAAAACAAACATGGACACAGAACACAATATGAAAATCAGAACACTATGCAATGTCGGAACAACTCAAAAGGGTTCTTCAACTCAAGAAGGTTCTTCAACTCAATAAATGCTTTTTATGTAACATAATGTCCCATTGCCACAGAAATGGGCCAAGATATTGAGGATTACTATATTTTTTCATTCTTTTTTAAAATTTGCATAATAGAGATAATTATTTTAATATTTTAATTATTGACCAATATAGGTTAAATGAATTACTTGTAATTTTAATCTATTTCGTAATAGCCAAAAAATGTATTTCCAAAGAAAAGCGTGCAACTTGTTCCTCTACACAAAAGTGTCCTTCAATAACACAGGCCTGCGTTTGAACATTTTTTTATGTTCCCCAGGATTTCTTTGTGGTTTCTTAATGAATCCAACCCCCTGAGCTCAAAAATAAATGTATAATTGTTGAATCAGGTCAGATTTTCTCAGTACAGCATACACCATTTTCATTGAGATTACCTCATTTTTTCTGAATTTAAAAAAAAAACTTTCTCTATCTAATAATGCATTATTACTGTTATATCATATGAACAGGAATACACGTATGTAAACTATAATTCTTTTAATAAACAAAAAATAAAAGAATGCAACATAATAAAGAAAATAATTATAATTTCGAAGAACAGACGCCCTTGACGATTTTCGTTTGTGTGCCTGTCATCTGGTGCATCACGCTTCAAACACCAACAGTATGTAGTCAGCAAACATGTTTCCGTTTCATTTACACTGGTACCTGAATTCCATTGTTTTTATGTCCTAGTGGAATCTTTGCCCCTGTTCTTTACTGTAATCTCCGCAGTTGTCGGGAAAATAATCCAGATGGGACTGTAAAAAGTGTATCTTTATAGACATTCGAGCTCCCAAATGTTTGAGACTTGTTAAGAGCTGATTGACCAGGGCAACATATTCTTCTAGGCTTCTTTTATTGCCTAGAAAATTGTTAAATAGAGCTTTGAAAGCTTTCCAGGCATCTTTTTCTATGTCTTTCATTGATGCATCAAATTGCTGATCAAGTTCCTGATTTGAAGTCCATCAAAAATTCCCCCATGAAGCTTAGCGTCACTGATTTGTGGAAATTTTTGAAGAAGAAATTTAAAAGCTTGGCCTACTTTATTAAGGGTTCTGACATAATTTTTTATTATGCCAAGCTATATATGCAGTGGAGGGAGGAGTATTTTTTGAGGAGGCACTAAAGGTTCAGCTATCACATTGTTTGATCTAATTCTAAATGCTTCTCGTGGAGGCCAAACCTTCTTCTCATAGTGCATACTATCTGCACGACTGTCCCATAAACATAGGAAACAGGGATGCTTCGTGTAGCCTGTTTGCGTTCCAAGCGTAAGAGACACTACCTGAAGAAAATTTAGCACGGTATGTAAATTCAGTGTAATATTTCTAAAAACAAATTTAAACTAATATTTCTTAAAACAATAAGAATATGAATATGTAGTGAAAAATCCTGTATGCCGATGCATTATATCATCGTATTGGAACTAATTGAATATATGTACATCTTATTTTGAGTTTATTGAGTTGTTTTGTATACCTTCTCAATTAGGATAAGTTCCCCATTAACCCAATAGGATGCATTAACCTATAGGGACACACTTCCTCAAAAAATATAACTAAAAAATGACTCATGATTTCCAGATTTGCATTCCTGTAAAATGTAAGTTGACCAAAAGGTGTATACAAGTATTAACAATTAAAAATGAAAATGTCAATATCAAAAAGCTTAGAAATGCCAAGTGTAAAATGATCTTACCTTTAAGTCACCACATATCCTCCACTTACAGCTAGAGTAATTTATTGCATCCAGCAATTTTTTGCATATTTTCATAACTTTCAGTAAATTGGATTGAATGGCCTATAGGAACGGAAGCTATCTTGTTACCAATATTCAGTAACACAGCTTTTAAACTACTACTGGAGGAATCTATGAACAGCCTCCATTCTAATGGCTTGTAGGGAATTCCCAGGGCCTCAAAAACTCCTATAATATTGGCCCAGTATACTAAAGAGCTGGAAAAATGCTGTAAAAAATAGCTTCGAAACTTTTGTTTTCTATTTCTGTACCCTCCCTAAATGTTGTTTCTTAAGCGAAAAGATTACTTTCACGAGATCCAATAAGATGTGTATTTGCCTTTGAAACCCCCAGATCCCTGGTCAGGTCAGTTAACTGAACTTGAGTGAATGTTCTTGCGACTATATCATGCGTGGAAACCTGCCATGGGGCAGGGGTTTGATGGCAGAAGGAACATCCGGATATGCCACACTATGTTTTTTCTTCTTATTTATACCTGTGGAAAATATAATTGCATATTACATAAAGGAATTGATTTGGAGTTGCTGATAGTACATAAATGTTTAGTAAAGGATATGTTCATGCTGAAGTGATCTATGTTAGTTTTTAATTTTATGCTAAGTCTTAGCATAATAATGACATTTTCAGGAGCCAGTATAATACAGAAAGCTTAAATACTTGATACATCGCTTACCTTTAGGATTTTTCATGCAAAAATAGCAGTCCGTAGTGTGGTCCTTGCCATCTCTCCACACCATGGGAACACCAAAAGAGAGGGACTTCTGTTCACCCTGACTCCAGCGTCTTAAACTTCTGTAGCATTTCTTGCAGCAGATATGTGGTTCAAAACTTTTATCTTGATCTCTTAGCCTTACTCCAAAATATGCATGATACAAAGATATAATTACAGGAAGGATTGTACTTTGCTGCTCGGGAAAAGTCACTTTGCCGCAAACATAGCAAAATCTGTCGGAGCTATTCTTACATTTTCTGTTCATTTTTAACTCAACCACTATTATTATTATTCTTATTATTATAATGCTAAGCAATTTTTAACCTGCAAAATATAAACCTATTTGCATAATTTCCTCAAATGTACACAAAATTTACTGCGAATAGAGCAGTGCAAAAACTATTGAAATTTGATGTAATATAGGAGATGTATAAACTATAAAATTATTATCACCCCCTGTATCGCAAAAAAACTGCAGGTGATAGAGAAAAACGGATGACAGATTCGGATTTAGAAGGTCAATTTTATTAATAAACACTATAGAAAACCTAAGGTAAATTTTTGACGCAGACCAGTGTAATAGAAGCACACATCTTTAGGATTGTTAATGACTTAAAACAATTGGTTACACTCATGTAAAGAAGTCTTCTGGACGCCCAAGATCTCAAATGAATGCCAAGATCGCCTCTAGTATAGTTTAAGCTCAAGGATCGGGAATTTTCCAATACCAAGTTTGCTCACAATTTATTAGAAGCAGCTGTACATGCTTCTGCGAGCACAATAAGACGAGAAATTTCGACAAAGTTCTCAATTGTAGAAATACTGCGAGGAAACCTCATCTCACCAAGAAGATTCTAATGGATAGGCTCTACTTGTGTAGAAATAATAAAGAATAGAGTGTTGAAGAATGGGGCAATGTGATATTATTTGATGAAGCTCCCTTCCATTTGTTTAGAGCTTCATGTAGATCCCTTGTTAAAAGGAAAAAAGAGAAGCGCTTTCATGAGTCTTGTATCGTGGCTACGGTGAAGCATCCCGACACTCTCCATTTGGCTGGGTGCTTCTCATCTAAAGGAAATGAAGCAATACAAATCTTGCACAAGAACACTGCTAATCAACTTATGACAATACACCACTAATGACAGTAATTTTTCTTTAATCTAATGAGAGTGAACGAGTTGCTTAGCTCAAAGACAAGAAAGCATCATTGCTCGCTGAAGCAGGCAGTCATATAAACTACTCAACAGGCCTTCCACTGTAGATATTGCAGATTTGGAAGGAATTAGACAGAAGCTGTTGGGAAACGACATAATGCTTTATCCTTTCCTACAGGGCATAAGGTAAAAATAAAACCAGTTTTAGCCAGAGACAGTAAATGCAGTGTCCCTGCTTCACTTTTCAAAAATGCAAGTTGTGATTGTCTTCAATATTTTTCCGTTACCATCGACAGTATCAAGGATAGAAACATCATGATAAGGTTTCTTACATGTCACCGTTGTTTCTGTTTAAAAATAAATGAATCAAGACAGAGCGGGGCAAATACTGCAATATATCATCGATATGCTTCTCAGTCAAGATTTTTAAAGTTATCATCTTAAGTTGCCTGATCGACCACGATCTCAAAGGAAACGGCCAAAAGAACACTGCGAATTTAAACCCGGCAACATCAGGGTTGACATGGTCTTTACAGGCTTTTCCTAAGGTGGACTGAGAAGTAATCTGAATAAATCTCACATAACTCCGTCAACATCTTCCATGACGTAAAGAGGATCTTAAATGCTACACAAACTTGTAAAAAAGAATGTTTTACTGTTTTTTTCTTCGTTTTATCCACAGCCCAAATTGTCGGCTGTAGCTTGTTTAGCAGTTCTTATTTTGGCTTGTGCCCTAAAAGCGAATCCCTCTGTTCCTTCCTTTCTATCATTTATCATCTTCTCACTTGGTATTAATTCTAAAGTTTGAATGTATATTTAAGTACTTGTTACGCTGTAAATAGTGACTTTATTGTTATTTCCCTAGATTATAGAGGGTCTCTTAACTTCTCGCTTTTTTTCCTTACCGTAACGCTTCTTCTCTCTCACATCCCCACCCTTTCTTCCGGTCTAGACGGCTTTACATCATTTCTTAATCAATTTCTTCTAAGAGGCTTTTCACATCTTTATATCACAGAGGAGATCTCTATTTATGTAACCCATATATCAAGATATATATGAGATTTAATTTTTCTTCCTCTTTAGTAGTAATAATAAAAACCCGAAAAATTAATTTAGATTAATATATAAAATTAAAGCTCTCAATATATATTATTTAAATGTAAACGAAAGGTAATTTTTAATTATTCCAGGGTATGGAACAAAACTTATTTTCGTCTGACTTGATTAAAAATGAGAATATAAATTAATCTCTATAAGTGCAATAAGGCATAATATTGGGCTTCGCGAATGATGAAAAGTCAACAGCCACTCGCGACTAAGAACCTGTTATGCGCAGGGTTTACCAGAGTCGTGTTGCCTAGTGTAAACGCCAGCGATTTGCACGTGGTAAATTACTGGTTCGCATTCTGGTGGAGGCAGATTTGACTTCATTTTTGTAAATTTTAAATTTAAAGATTGAATCTCCGCCTAAACAGAGTCACTTTGGGATAAAGATTTGCAATTATCTTAAGCGTCATTTTCGGATGAGTTAAGGGTCCATGGTATATGTCGGTAGACCAATGGATAAAAGGTTATGAAATAAAAAAGAAAAAAAATATAGAATATTTTCGTGTTTCGCCAATGACCACAAAATGAGATCGTTCCGCAATATAAAAATGGAGCCTTTCATCTTTTCCATGTTTTTCCGGCTGAGATCAAGGTGCAGAATAGTTCATGTAAGGATAAACAAAACATAAGCACACCGAAAGCAATAATTAGAATCATACAAAGCGACTAACCACGAACTATTTCACTTAAGACCAATAACAGAACAACCAACTGTTAATCATCTAATAAATCGAAAGAAACCTGCCGACCTAACCAATCCAATCCAACTTCCAACAGATCAAAATATCAAATCAAACCAAGAAAAATTCCCAATCTCTCCTAACCTCTATATCGCATCAAGCATTTCATAATCATCAAATAAAACGAAAAAAACAAACTGATCTAACCTTTGCCACGCATCATATATCTCACAATCATCAAAAAATATTAATAAACGCAAAAAATCATGGTTAACAACAGCTCATAATTCTTCTATAAATCTAAAATAACATCTCACAAGCAAGGACAACCTAACTTAGAAAACAAAGCAAATTTTCTCAGAAGCCTTCAGTGGACCCTCAAAAATTAAGAAATTAAACTCGAAGAGTTCAAGGCTCCTGATAGAAATTAATAAGGTTTAAAGGAAGTAACGATTGAAATTACACTGTCTAACAAATCTCAACCTCCAAAACGCTAGTGAAGCGGGAATGATTACACTGGGGAAATATATTTGGTGAATTGACAAAAATACATTTTCCTACCTAGGTCAAGCATACTGAATTCAAATCTGAAATCAGATTCTCTATAAATGCTAAAGATCTTTCGTAATATCAATAACTACTATTATACAATAATTTTCATTTTATCACGCCTATCATCATGTCCTGAAGTAATTTAGAATCATCCTCTTGCGTTATTTATAGTAAGCAGGTTTTTTTGCACAATCACTTTATTGCACATGATAAGAAACTTGAATTACAATTAGGGTTACAAATATGGCAATAAAATCAATGGTAATTTATTAATGACCGTAAATCAGGCTAGAGGACCTCTTTTTGATTTCAATCAGGCAACAATTTGTGTTTATAACTCTATCTCTTGTAAGTCTTCTCTAGCTGATCTATTATAATCTTTCGGCAGTAGTCCGCCATCATGTGTCTATCCCAGTGACCTTGGGATAGACATCAAATCTTGATGGAATCGTTCACCTTGTTCGTCGCTTACGGCTCCCAGATTCTCTTGAAATTAATCGAGGTGACTATTTAGGAAATGCAGCTCCACACTCATGTTAAATCCCAGATCACGATATGCTAAAGGCATATTTGTAACCCGATCCTCGTAGTTATGTGCTGTTTTGTTTACTAGGAAGTTACGAACAATGGCAGAAAATGAGAGCCAGGCTGCCTTTTCTATTTCATTCATGGTGTTCACGAATCTATAATCACTCAGAAGTCTTCGGATTTTGGGACCATCAAATACTCCTGCTTTTATTTTTTTCGTATGACAAAGCAGAAAACGCTCATTCTATGTACTGAAAACAATCATTGTCAATGCTCAATGCCTTGGCATACTACTTCATCAACTCCCGTTTGAGATGAAGTGGAGGGAAAACGATCTTCTCTCGACTTACGATTGGCTCATTAACAATGTTAGGCATTCCTGCTTCCAAAGTTTCCAGAACTAGACAACTTTTTTGTGACCAGTGTTTGTCACGGGTTCGACTGTCCAACATAAAGATATAGCATGGAAACTTTGTATATTCCTTCTGCTACACATGGAGAAAGTTGACGATCTTAAGATCTAGACATATGATCCAATTGTGTTCATTATACTTAAGTAAATCCATGACCATTCTTATGCCATCATAAGTTTCTCCTAGATGGGCAGAGTGACCGAAAGAAACTGCAACAAAGTCAAGGCCATTATGCAAAAGGACACACTTGAGGTTACACATGGAGCTATCCTAAAACAGTCTTCACTCAGTAGGGCTATAGGTTTCAAGTCCAAATTCGGTGCACAGACAAAGGAACATCGTGGCAGTATACAAATTGTTTGCCCTCAGAGAAATACACAACAAATGTAGTCTCCCTTGTGCGGTAATATGATACCCGTACTAACCTGCAAGCATATGTCTTTCACTCAACCTGGAGGCTATTGGTTCTGCAGCTTTCTTGGAGAGCGCAAAATCACGTATCAAGTCATTCAAATCCTCTTGATTAAAACAGTAAAGAGCTAATGACTGCTCAGCATCTGATGATAAATCTGCAAACTAGGAATCCATTCCGTGGACGTCTATATCAAGGAACATCATTTTCTTCCTCGGAGGAAGCATATCCCCTTGTAAAGACTCAGAATGAGGTAATAGCCAGAACGCCGAGGGGATGTCTAGGTAGTCGATCTTGTGCCAATTTTTCTTGCCAGTCACTTTAGTATTCACCAGTCAGAAATAACAGACCGATACATGATTCTTTGGCTCTCGCCACACACTGAGGATTCCAAAAGAAAGGAAGACCATTTCTCTTTCCTTCCATCCACTCACGAAGATGTTCCACACAACTATGGTAAAAAGCATGTGGGGCCCACCTCTTATCTTGATCGCCAACAGGAACATCAAGATATGCCTTATAAGTGCGGATCACAAAGTTTGATTTATTGCTCCTTTGACGAACTAGCATGTACCAGCCACATATGTAACAGAAGGTTTTTGGATCATTAATGCAATTTCCTCTTGACGAAGCCATCACTCTAACATTAGACCTGAAATAAGAAACAATAATGTCAACATTTTGCACAATAACATTTATTACTATATTGCTACTATGTACTGTAAAGTACTTACTTTCTACAAGCTCCCTCTCTCTCCGTCCACAGGGCAGTTTTCGGGGAAAAGAGAAAATAAAAATTACAAAATAACTATAGAATGTAGGTAAAATTGGATTATATATTTGAAATTAGCATGAAAAAACGAATTAAAATTGGCAGATAAATCTGAGTCACCAAAAAATGTGATTTATGAGTAGATCACGGAAATAGCACTGTTTTTTTCACAAAATGGCTCAACCTAACGTAACTGATTTTGTTCGTGATTTAAGTTTGACAAAACAAAACAGAGCTTTTAGGATCGCCGCTTATTGAATAATATCTATTGGTTTAAGATGCGTGCATATTAATTTCCGAAGTCCTCGTGATGATTTACAGGATAAATTTTAAATGTTGAAAATTGTGTTCTTGCAATGATATTCAAGGGCTTTATAATTTGCTTTAGGAACTTAACCCGTGGAGGGTTTTCATCGATGCGACATTTTATAGTACAACGGATGTTCTTTTTCACAATATGAATAATCTTCTATCGATTACAGTTGGTCACTGTTGTTTTAAAAGAATCATGAAAATTTAGATAGCTCGTATTCTGAAAATTTTTAAGTATAATATTCACCAATAAGCCAATATTTATCTCACATAACATCATTCGTGAGCCACTATTTAATAAAAGAAAATAATTCTTCTTTCTTTTTATATAAAATTAGGACTTATAAAACCATTTGTCAAACTGTTGAAGCATGACCAACCATCTTTCGTTTAACTCACAAGCAAATTTCCAAAGTTTAGTGATGCAAAAAAAAGGAAACGATCTTTGTTGACCCTCAAATATGTCAACTCATAATAAACCAAGAATTAGAAACTAGTTGCTATAAATGAGTTATAATTGGAAGTCTGAAAAAGTGTTGAGGAAGTGAGTAATGGACTGCTAGGGAAGCACAGGGCAAAAAACTACAAAACTTTTATCGGAAAAAAATTTAAATTAAGCTGTAATATGTCGGTAAATGTGCATTTTCTTCATTCGCATATCCTTATTTCCAGAAAATACAGCAGAAGTCAGCGTTCAAGATGGTGAATGGTCACACCAAGGCATCGCTAATAATGAAAATAGATACAAAGGGAAATGGAACACTGTTAGCTGAATTCTGCTGGACTATCCAGAGAGATAAGCGGGATGATACACATAAAAGAAAGCATCATTACTCTGAAAAATAGGCGGAAATCTTTATTAAAGTAATTAAAGATTGATTTTCCAAATACTCTTAAGGGAATCAAAGTTTGCTTATTTTTTATCAAAAAGTAATCACGTCTAATATCTTTTTGTAAAATATTTTCTAATAAACATTTATATGAAGGTACTCATTTTTGTCCTATATGTATGCACATTTTGGCATTTATATATATATATATATATATATATATATTGCATATATATATATATATATATATATATATATCGTAACTGAGCAGAGAGAATGCGTATTACCAGACGTCTACGTAAGTTGAAGATAAATAACAAGCTGCGTTTAGGATTTCTATCATAGTATTTTAACTCCTTGGTATCAAGGTATCAAGGAATTAAAATACTATGATGGAAATTATAAACGCAGTCTTGTGATTTATCTTCAAATTATATATTTATATATTTTGGTGATTCTCAATTTTTGTTAGATTTTTAATTCGCAATTTCGCAAAAAGGAGTCTTGTAAATAAAATTCATTTTTTATATCTACCTACAAAATTCCCCTTGAACATCAATTTCTTTTCACTGTAGCCTATGGCCAGATGTGATGTTCCAACAGGAGAATGACCAATGTAAGAATTTGACGTCGAACATCTAATGGTTTCTTTATAAAGGGTGTTCCAATAATTTGGACCGATTTTAAACGTAAGCTAAGTTTAAGCGTCTAATGATTTTTTTCCCTTTTTTTTCAAAAGTTTAACAACTTCACTCTTTGGCAATTTCAACCATGGAAAGATTAACAATCAATCAACGTGTAAAAGTTATCGAAGCCTATTAAGAAAATTGTCGTTCAAACAGAAACGCATTTCGAGCACTTCGCAATTTTGGGGGTCAACATAATCGACCAACCGAGAGTGCAATTGGAAAAATTGTTCGTAAATTCAAACAAACGGGGTCGGTGGCAGATATAAAAAGGCCATTGCGTGCTCGTTTGCGCCGTTCAGCTGAAAACATTGTTGCAGTGTACGAGAATGTAGCCGAAGATCCAGAAAGCTCAAATAACATGATCTAATAGTGAAATCAATAATTTTTCACCAATACCACTGTTTTATTTACTGCTAACTTCGATCGGTCTTAATGGAACACCCTTTATTTTTATCACGGTAATGGTCTGGCTACCTCAGTCTCCTGAGATGGCAACTGGAAAACATATGACAGGACCAGAATGAGGGGATAAGTTCTTGTCAACAACCCTCTAATGAGTAACTGAAAACAGTCGTTACTGAGAATAGAAACAGCTACACACATCTTCCTCGTCATACCCTAATGGAGAGCAACCCATGAAGAATTAATTCATTACCACGGCCAAAGGACTCTTGACACACTACTGGTGTGTACTAGTCTCGCTGTAATTTTAACAGAGCTTCCTAGGCTGATCAGTTATTTCTTGCTTATGTTGTCTGCTTTGACCAATTTTATATTTTGTTAATTCTTGTTGATTCTTTGGGGCATATCTAGCTTATTTCTAATAATTCCCATTTATTTCTTGTTATATTCATATTGATATGCAAATAAAACTTCACAACGCTGCATTAACTAATTTTTTCTATAATTTCTGAGATGTTTGAAAACTCTTGGTCCTATCTGTATTTGAAAGCATCAACTGAGAGCAAGCATAATACTTGAATCCTCGTCAAATCCTAGGGCTCTCAAATGCGCCGAAATATTTGGGATCCCCTCCCGTAGGAGGCGAATCCAAATACACCTACCCTTGACTTCAATGCACTTGCGCCACTTGTCTCTGAGGCTTCGAATTCCCGACAACAGGAAATCTCCCGACTGCTGTTTAATCCAATCCTGGACGGCGAGCTGGACATCTTTATCACCCCAAAACCGGCTTCGACGCAGTGCAGCGTTGAGCTGGCGAAATAAAAATTAGTCGCTAGGGGCCAGATCTAACTGCAGGGTGATGGTTAAGCTCCTTGAATCCGCACTCGCGCAGGGCAGCTTGTGAAACTCTGGCCTTGTGGACTTTGACGACGTTGAAGTCGATCATGGGGCGTGGGGTTTCTAAGGACCCAACGGGCAGAGATCTTGGTCATGGCAAAATTGTCGTGGATGATGTTGATAACACTTCCATGTGATATTCCAAGTTTTCGCTCGATTTCTTCGACCTTCACCCGTCGATTTTCGAGGATCATCCTCTCCACACGATCCACATTGTGCTCGTTGGTTACGTCTGACGGGCGTCATGGACGGAGGTTATCTTCAAGGGACTCACGACCTTTGCGGAACTTCCTATTTCAGCAAGCAATGGTTGCATAGGAATGGGCGGTGTCGGTGTACACTGCAACCATGCGTTCATGGATCTCTTTTGCATTCTTGCCTTCCTTGCTCATCATTTTCCATTGTTGAAAAACTTGTGACTGACGATCTGCGATCAGCTACTGCTTCTTAAATAGACGAGGCAGGAGCGTGCGGCTGCAGGTCCTGACTTGTCATAACTTTTCCTAACCCCCCCACAAACAGCTAGCCCCTTTCCTTTGTTTTGCCCTACCGATTCGCACTGTTATTGACCGCCCCTCGTAGCTCCGTCAATGCCCATTACTAATTAGTCCCCACTTTGTCCTGTTAAGTTTATATTTTACACGTATCTCTTCCTATTGAGATTACTTTCTTTATGAGTGTTTCGAATTTTTTCATTATTCCTCTTATCTCTTCGTCTAATCTGAGTGCCAGGAGGAGTAATTCCCTTACTGGGGTATGTAGGTCGACTGCTGGTGTTATTTGTTTCATATGCCCATCTATTACCTCCTGTTTGGTTCTTTGGTTCTCAATCTTGAAGTAGATAATTTCTTCTCTGTATAAATTCTAGTTGTTTTAGATATCTTTATTTGAATGGATGAGGTTAAGATAATGGTTATTAAGTTAATGGATTTTGATGGGGTAGCGCGCCTGGTGCGGTTATATGGTTAAGTTTAAAATGAAATCAGTAGTGGTCACGAACTTTTCCGTTAAGTAAGTTCGGAAATCTGGTTCCTGTAGGAGAATTTTACAGATTATTTATTAACTGTTTCGCTTGAAGTGCTCTTGTAGCCTGCTTTGGGACACCATGCAGATTCTTAAGAATTTATAAACGGAAAATATTTGCGTCCTAGAGGTTGATAGACTCCAGCCAAAACTAAGTTTCTGGTTGTTATCTTCAATTCAGTGGTAATTAAGGACTTTTCCAAGTCTCTTATTTCTGTTTACTCGATCCTTATTTCTATCCCCGATGTGACGTCTTCGTATCTCTTCTGGTTGTAGATCGTTAAGATGACGTTGTAGTTGGGGTGTTTTATTTTTTTCTCTTGTAAGTCTACTCCATTTTCTATTTTTAACACTATATCGGGATCTTCTTTTCTTATTATAATGCGATAAATTATATTTTTTCATTCCAGCAATTAAACGTGTGCTGCGAAAAAAATTATTCTATTTTGGTTATCTATGCTTTCATATTTATTTACTGTTTCTTTTACTTTCTTCCCGGCTATTTGGTTTGCCCAGAGGACTTTTTCCTGAATTCCTCATTTGTTATGTTGTGGTATAAATAAAAATATATTTTTATTTGGGATTGTACGTTTCTCTTTCATCGAGATATCCATCGTTCTCACATATATAATTACGCTATACTGTATTTTTCACAATTTATTTTTTTGTCTGTTTTGGTATTTGGTTTGTTGAGATCTTTTCTCTGTTTATTTCACTAGAGTGTTCATAATTTTTTAACAATCTGTTTCTTTCTTCTCATTGGCTGTATTTGCCGCTTCGTTGTCCGTAATTTATTTTTCGTTATTGTAAGTTCTTTTTTTCTTGGAGTGTTGCTTTCGGTTTTGTGTTTCTTTGCCGTAGACACGCTAATTTTTTTATAGTTCGCCGAAGGGTGAATTCTCTGGAAGACACATTTGTGAGCTCGTTCTTTTTAATCATTAAGATTAGGTAGTCGGGATATGATCCTGGCTGGCTTGGCTATGCTGACAAAGTAGGCAAATGGTATATAAAAATTTTGTTTGGAATTATGGTAAGGTTAATTTTGGCCACTGTGTTAGTTTAAGTCCTATTTTGTTTGTTTTTGCTGCTGATGTTGTTCATGTCGTATCTTTTGTTGTTTAATGCTTTTATTTTGGCTTTCCTTAATTAGTTTTAAACGGGCAAGTCATATAAAGAGTTAGGTGGAAGTTTTCAAAATTTATAAATTTCTTATTGGTGCTTGTGTACCCATCCCATTTGTGATCGTAGCTTCCATACTTCAAACATATTGTGCGCTGGAAACTTTACTGCCAGGTTATATGGTCGCCCAAGGCATATCACCTGGAGCAGATTTGGAAAGCTATGAAGGTTTCTCTTTCGATCTGTTTGGGTGATATTTTTGCGTAAAATGTTACAATTCCATAATTTGCTGCTTTTGCAGCAAATATGTTTTTGAACACATGGTTATATTCGTCACCGACTTGTTTTTTAAATTTAATAACCTCATCTAAATGGTGAGATGGGTATTTTATTGTCGTTAGTAACTCTGAATTCCACCCATGCGTGTTATAGTTTGTCAGTTTTAGATCATTCTTATCGGGCTCAAATAAGTTGTAGATCGTCTATGAAGGAAGTAATGCCATCATAGATATCGATCCTCCAAAAAATAGGAAAGAGCAAGCTGGACTGCTTGTCGTTTACGCCCGGAGCTTTTCCGTTTGAGGGTAAAGATGAGGACTCTGCAGACAATAGAAAAAGAGGTTGATGAATCAAGCTGTGATTAGGAGGGTACAGCGGCTCCGAATTATTGTTCTAAGATTTTGTCGCTGTGATCTAAACCATTATTGACAACGATTTCATTAAGTCAATGAAGCACATAGCCAGGAACAAGGAGTGCAGATTCTCTTGTCAGGCAGTTAGTGCTTGAGGACATAAGCTACTATGCATACAAAATGATAAAATACCAGCTTCTTTTACCCAAGATTAAGGATAAAAGAAGGTGTGTGCTGCAAAGCTTGTGAACAACTTGAAACATTGCCCAAAGTTTGGCATGCTTTGGTTCTTATAAGTTGAGAAAGTTTTGCCAAAACTAGTCGGTGAACTCGCAAAACAACCGCGCGCTTGCTGTGACTCCCAAATATGGCCATAGAGTCAATAAGACCAAGTTAATGCTGTATATCATGGTGTTTAGAATAGTAAGTATCGAGTTTCGCATTATGTACCGGTTGGCCTCAGTATCAAGCGTCTGGAGAAGTCGGTGTTGCGCTGCATCCATGCGTCCTATGTTGAGAGGCCTTAGGTGTGGCAGCAATATTCTGAACTATGCCACACAAGTAGTAGGTCTTGTGTTCGCTAGAAAATTACTTTGACCACAACACTCCGAACATTTTGCTTTCTAACTCCACAGACTGTAACACTTTTGAAAATTATATGTGGGTCTTGGTTGAAAGGGAGAGACCAACAAGTTCCTGTGCACAACAAAGGTGGAACTTAGGTCATGAATCACTACAGTTTACATCATTTTAAACAGTGGAATCATTGAGAAGGCCTGAGGCAGTTTCCGAAACTGCCTGGAGATCTTGAATGAAGCCAATAGCGATTTCATTGGATCAAATAAATAGTACAATCCTTCAAGTCGCTAATATAGACCATTGGTAAATATATCTGTATAAATGAATTTTCTGTATTATTTTATTTTATATTGAAGTTTGATGACAAATTACCCATTCCACTCTGTATCTTTCCCAAGTTTTGATTTGTTTCCCCTACCTTTACTTGGTAGGCTGAATGAACTCTAACCCACTGGTCTAGGTGGTGGCATATTACCGATATCTTTGTGATCCGTGGTGTCCGTGTGTTTGTTCGGATATTTCATAGTTTCTTCGTTCTTCCTCTCTTAGTAGACTGTCTATGTCATACCCTAAGCCCTTTGGGTTTAGAGCCAGGAAACTCCTTCGAGAGCTAGATATAGCTCTCGGGCCGGTGGCGCCCCACGTTCTGCCCAGGACGCCACCCTGGAGGGTACCACCTTTGGCTATTTGTCGCCATGCCTCTGCTCCCAAAGCTTGTACGGCACCGGGAGTATTGCGTTCAACCTTTTTGGAGCACACCTCGTGTCACGCTGGAACCGTGCCAGTGTATACGGATGGCTTCAAGTCCCAAGAGAGGGTCGGCTTCCACGCCCTATCTCCTCCTTTTGAAGTCAGCGGGGCTCTGCCAGGCTCTCTCTTAATGGCCGAACTGGTAGCAATACACCACCCGGTAGGGGAGATTACGCGATGTGCCTGGTTCAGAGACCGGATAGTGATCTATAGCGACTCACAAAGCGCCCTGAGTGCTCTCGGGTCATTTAAATCTCCGCTTCCGCTGGTCTGTGATATTCGTGATGCCACGGTTTTGGCGAGCCGGGCGGATGTTGAAATTATCTTCTGCTGGGTTCCTGGACATGTAGGAATTGCGGAGAATAAGCGCGCCGATGAGGGCGCTAAAGAGTTCGCGAGGACTCCGTGACCGGATCAGCGTTTCGCTCTTCCTCACACTGACTACATGGCAGGAATACTGGCAGCTCTTCGGACTGCTGTGCAAAGAAGATGGGAGATGGTCAAAGAAAGCTTAAAGTGTCGTGCCATTGCGCCGCGAGTGTTCCCATGGACCTATCCCACAATGCAACGACGGCTTCAGGTCACTCTCTGTCGTCTCCAAATCGGGCACACTCGTGTGACGCATCGCTATTTGATGGAGCGCTCACCAGCGCCCTATTGCAACGACTGAGTCGTCCTCCACACTGTTCGCCACATTCTTGTCGAATCTTTCAGTCTAGGTGATCTTCGCGCACGATACCTGTCTTGGTACCTGGATGGGCGGGGTCGCTACCACCTGTCCCATGTGCTCGGGACGAGTTCGTGCACTTTGACTTGTGGACTTGTTGACTTTTGGGGGAAGGCCGGGCTTCTTCCCTTTATTTAAGAAGGGTTTTTTTTTGTTTATTATTGTTTTCTTTGTAGGTTGCACGCTCCTGCACCGGCGTGAGGGGGACGTCCCCCCGATGCCTAAGATTGATTCCTAATTGTTAAGTTTTTCACATTTTTTATCATTGTTATGTTTTCATATTTTTACTTCAGAGTAGCCTAGTTCTAGGCTGTCGTGTTTTTGGCAACCTATGCCCAAGTGAGCAGTTGCCAGATGGGCTCTATAAAAAAAAATGACGGGATCCAGCGCTCCGTCCAGCCCCAGCTTAGCCTCTCTTCCTTCTTTCAGATAGCCAGTATTTGCCCCCTACTTCGTCGCTATTAATACAACTCTCACACAACTTTCTCTGATCAGCCTTTAATTTCACAGGGTATATGCTGACTTTCTTCTCAGTTAACCGTCTCGGATCAGGGTTAAGGGAGGAGGGGACAATGTTCCTTAACCCTAGAGCTCCGATCTGGGGCGGTTGCTTTTTAACAACCTGCTTCATCCTCACCCATACCTTCCTCACCACCCTTTTCTCTTCCTCTTCACAATCTATATTTTTACGCCGTGTCTAAGGTAAAGCCGCCGTCCCGATGGACTGCCAGGCCACCAGGCGAGAGGTGTGGTCCTGAATTGTGGCACCTTGCTCTGCCAAGCCTGTACGCACCCCTTGCAGTGTGAGCTACTGCGAGAGGTGATAGCTGTTGCATCTCGTAATAAAAAGAGGGTGACCATGCCCAAAGATGAGTAAAAAAAACTTCCTTAAATTCCCTCTGTAACATCGACAGAGCCGCCCTGAGGCAGCTCCATAGAAAAAAATGGAGTTTCCACCAACCTGTGGTTGCACAGGGGAACCTCCATCTTTCTATAATCAGAGAGGAGGCTTACTCCTCTCCTTTGCTTACGGGTGTAGCCCCCCCCCCTCACCCCCTTGTCTGGAGGTGCTTTCGGGCACGTCCCTTTTTCCAGCGGCAGTCCACCCTTTTTTTCCTAAGGGGACTGCAAAGAAAGCCAGCAGGCAGCTCAAGGCCAACCGATCCTCAGTGAAGTTGCTCGGTAGGGCAAACCCCATTAGGGGTCAGAAGGAAGCCAGGCCCCTTCGGTCGCTTTCCTCAAAAGACCTGCTGGCAAGAATATTGAACCTTGCCGGGGTCAAGACCTGTGCATCCTTACACCAACTGATTATGACAATAATGGGTGGGGGGAAGCATAGCGCACTGGAAACACCCCTGAGGTAGACATGGTCCTTGAGATAACCCAGCCTCAGACTGTAGAGCATCCCTTGGGGAGGAATCCGGGCTCGGCACCAAGCACCGAACCCGAATACATCCCTATGCAAGGTCCTCCTCAAAAAGCTAGGGTTTCCGAAGCAGTACAAGGAGAGGAGGGATCTCCCCCGCTTTGGCCACTACGACTGCTAGGAGCTTCTCCATTTCGGAAAAGGACCTAGCTGAGGCCGGTCCATCTGGCCTGGGGGAACGGGTTCATTCCCCGCCCTCCTCTCCTAAAAAGAAAAAATAAGAAAATGACTAAAAAGACTCGGGCTCCTCTCCATCCGCGGGGGCTGCAGGGACGGATGGGTCTGAGTGACCAAGCCAGGATCGGCACATCCGGCCCCTCTACCCCCCGGGTGCGGAGCCCCGACTAAGACTAAAAGTGTGCAGGGCAGAGCCTCGATAACATCGTGGCCCCTGATTCTGAGGTTACCTGGCGTTATCGAGCCCTCTGGCTTCAAACCCTTCCTCGTTATTCGCTTCACTGATGGCAATATGTTGGCCAAGGGTAACATGATCTATCAGAGGAGAGGATTAGCTAGTGTAATTGGTAGTGAGCCAAAGGTGACTCGTTAATCGGACGGGAGCCTTCTGGCGAATGCGGGGAATCCTGCTGAGGCGGGCAAGATAAGTGCTTTTCGGAAACTTGATGGCACCCCGGTGAAGTTGACGCAGCACACTACCATAAACTTTGTGAAAGGAGTAGTCTATGCGAGAGAACTCGTTGACTAATCCATAGAGACATCACCTTAGAGCTGGCTGACGTTGCAGAGTGGACATCTCTTCCATACCAAAATAGATTGATAGTTAGTCTACCTATAACGTAGCAAAAACATCCTCTTGTAGCAACGTGGTAATTACTTTCAGGCTAAAGGAAAAGCGAATGCCACTGAGGACAATTAAATACTACATATAGTAACAACTTTCATATAAAGATTGGGTTCCTCCTCTATCCTATATATTGTGAAAGGCATCCAAGATACGAGGGGCGGTCAATAAGTTTTGCAATTCGGATATAAGGAAACGAGATATAAGGAAAAGTGTTTTATTATTTTTCAATATAACTACCCTCGACTTCAATGCACTTGCGCCACCTGTCCCTGAGGCTTCGAATTCCCGACAGCCAGAAATCTCCAGACTGCTGTTCACTTCACTCCTGGACGGCGAGCTGGACATCTTCATCGTCCCCAAACCGGTGTCCACGCAGTGCAGCCTTTAGCTGGCGGAATAAAAAGTAGTCGCTAGGGGCCATATCTGGACTGTAGGGGGGATGGTTAAACTCCTCGAATCCGCACTCGTGCAGGAAAGATTGTGCAACTCTGACCTTGTTTACTTTAACGATGTTGAAGTTCATCATGGTGCGTGAGGTTTCTACGGACCCAACGGGCAGAGACCTTGGTCACGGTCAAATTTTTGTGGATGATGTTAATGTGATATTCCAAGTTCGCGCTCGATTTCCTTTACTTTCACCCATCGAATTTCGAAGATCATCCTCTCCACACGGACAACATTGTTCTCATTGTTCACATCTGATGGGCGTCTTGGTCGGGGGTCATATTTAAGGAACTCACGACCATGGCGGAACTGCCTATTCCAGCGAGCAAAGGTTGCATAGGAAGGGGCGGTTTCGGTGTACACTACAACTATGCATTCATGCATCTCTTTCACATTCTTGCTTTCCTTGGTCAAAAATATGATCACTGCGCTGTGCCCAACCGTCTCCATTGTTAAAAAATTTATGACTGACGATCTGCGATCAGCTACTGCTTCTTAAATAGAAGAGACAGGAGCGTGCGGCTTCAGGTCCTAACTTGTCATAGCACCCCCACAAACAACCATCCCCCTTCCTCTGGTTTGCCCTACCGATTTGTAAAACTTATTGACCGCCCCTTGTTCCTTTACAGTTTCGGGTGTCATAAACGTTCTCTAGATATATAAACACCTTAGCAAAATGCTGTCTATACTGGAAGACCTCGCCTATAGCAATTTTAAGCAGGGACATAGCAGCACGTCGAGTGGTACATACGGCAGACTGACCGTATAAAAAAATCGTGGCTCCTGTTTTCGATAAAATTAGCTAATCTAAAACTTACTAATTTCTCTTTCAACTTGCCCAAGCACAAAGTAAGAGGAGAAATTGAGAAAATACCAGCATGGTTTTAGTGATCTCTCCCACGTTTACTAGAAGAAAGGAGAATAGCTATTCTCTTAGGAGTATGGAAGGATATACTCAGTCCAGATTCTCTTGAACAATTCCAACAGAAATATCCTGAGACTCTCATAAAGTTATCGAATCATGGCATAAAGTATATCCTCCGGACTAGGGGCTGTATCTGTCTATCATACTCTGCATACCAATAAGGAAGCTGACCCCCAGTTGTTAGACTAAGAATGATAGTTAGGCCCACTGCGATTAGAATGCCAGAGAATAACTCACCCGCCTCATCAAACGACCAAAACTGATTTGCTGGGATTGAGAATTCAATCCTCTCCTGAAAGGCAGACTATCACGGCCGCTCCAAGCACAAACGAGGTAGTTTTTGAGGGCACATCGGCAAGGAAAATGCTAGTTGGAGAGGAAAAGTGGTTAATACTATTAAGGTCATTTTAGAAGAATCGTCACTCCCCCGTTCTCTCGCGGTGGAGTCACGAGGCGATTACCGCAAAGACATCCGGCCCCAGGCACCGTTACGTCAAGCACGTAACCGCAGCGTCTCACCACGCGTCGCTATGAAAGACCTAAAGGTTAAAATGCAATATCTTCCCCATGAGAGTGAGATTCAATTTCACGCCAAGTAAGAAATTGGAGAAGTGTTTCTCCCAAGCTCGAAGGCTAACGAGGAGCCGATGTAAGACTTGGTGAGAAAAACCGTTTGGCATAAGAACCCTCCTGAGCCTGTCATCAAGCCTCCTCCCCTCTTAGCACTCCCTCAGTGGGGTAAGGATGTATAAATAGGAAAGACAGGGAAATCGTAGGTAGAATACGTCAGTCTCCAGGTGACGAAGTCCTCAGATTAAGACCGGGCTACCTAGACTGGATTGGTAGAATACGTCAGTCTCCAGGTGACGAAGTCCTGTAGATTAAGCCCCTGGGCTACCTAGACTGGATTGGTAGTTTACTTGGCTCGCCAGACCAAGAAGTACCTTGCAAAAGAGGCAGGGCTACCTACCTTAAGGGGCTAAGAAGCAGCTCATCCTCGAGCTATTCCCTGGTTATCAAACCGAACGCTAAGTTAACTTTGTTAAGTTCAACTTACTCTCACCAGAGAGACCCCTCATATCCTGGTGCATCTTAAACACCAGGGGTATTCCTCGTCCTTGAGGAATTAAGGAAAAAGAAAGGAAAAGGCTCGGCCTTGAGCCTGTTAATCGGTGGCCAAACCAATCTCATAAGTTAACTAGGTTGAGGAACCAAGTTCCACTTATTCTCGTCAAAGAGACTCCTCATATCCTGGTGCATCTTAAACACCAGGGGTATTCCTCGTCTTTGAAGAATTAAGGAAAGAAGAAGGAAAAGGCACCCCCTCGAACCCGTTACTCGGTAGCCACACCAATCTCATAAGTTAACTTGGTTGAGGAACCAAGTTAAACTTAATCTCGTCAGAGAAAGCACCCTCCGTTATCCTCGCCCTTGAGGAAGACTGGAACTAAGATGAAGCTCATCATCGAGCTAGTTCCTGGTTACCAAACCGACCTTCAAGTTCAACTTATTCTCGCCAGAGAAACCCCCCTCCGTTATCCTCGCCCTGGAAGAAGACCCTCCCTGAGTTCAGTCCTCGCCCATGAGGAATTAAGTAACGAAGGAGAAAAGCTCCCACTTGAGCTCGTTACTCGGTGGTCACACCAAGGTCGAATTACTCTCGCGAGAGAGACCACGACTACTTTGGTGCCACCTAGAGCATTAAATTGTTCTCGTCCTTGAAGAATGCCTTCCTGAATACCGTGTGGACCTCCAGCTGCTACCCTCGCCAAAAAGACCTCGTGATCCCGCCCACCTGTTTTTTCTTGTTTATAGATAAAAAGGTATTAAATTCGTAGGTTAAATATTTATCTGTTGTATAAGAACTTATTCCTAAGTTTTCATTCTGATACAGATCTTCCCTTCCTCACACTTACACTTCAGTTATACCAGAGATATTCGTTTCCATATTTCGGAATATTCACGACATCTCCTCGTTTAGCTTCTCTATTTCATTTACAAACATTTTTCAATTACACTAACCTCTTCACTTTAACATATTCTGAAATGTTTCCCCGTCCATCATACCTTCGTTGGTTTCCGGCGGGTTTTCTTGTGCCTTACTTTTTCGTTTTCTTATGTTTGTATTGTTGACGGTGTTTTTTTATTGTAACCTTTGTTATTTTTATTTTCTTCACTCTTCTTCTCTCATTATTCAGCTATTCCGTCCTCTCTCTTCTACTCCTTTTCTAGTAAGTGGAAATACTTACGTTGGTTAACTAAGGTTCTTTCTCCCAATCCTTCGTAGCAAAATTCATCAGCTTAGTTCCTCTCACCTGTGCATAATTAAATCAATTGGACAGAAGCCCAACCATAGTTCTCCCGTTCACACCACCGTGGCGGATACAGGGTTGCACCCGGGCTCGTCAGTTCGCTAATTGACCGCTAGGGAACTCAAAACAACTGACATGGTCTGATGAGTCACGGTTCAACATAGTAGTTTCTGCCTGATGGTATGGTTAGGAAGTATACTGGGCTCCATTACGCTACTCGTATATATCTTGGTTGTCAACAAGGCACGGTGAAGTTTAGTGGTGATTTCGTATTCGTGTCGTATTTGTTCAATAGTTGGTTGCTCTGATCCACCTAAACAAGTTAACGCTACGGTGCAATGCTTAGTGAAAAATTGCATCCATTCATGGAAATCATGAACCGGAGCAAGGTTGGCCTAATCGAGCAGAATAATAGCGCCTGTCATTGGGCCAAAGGTACCCAGAATTTGTTTGACAACCATTCCGGAGAGTTCCAAGGCTCAATTGGTCAACATTTCTCCAAGGGTCTTCCGTCCACTTGTAGATCGATGCCATATCAAGGTGCTGCATTTCCTGAGGCTATTTGGACACAACGTAACTAGTCCTTAACTTTTGTCACCCTGAATCTAGCAGGAACTAATGATAGACGCTTATCTGTAATTTGGGTTGTTTTGACTTCATATATTACGATATCTCTCCGCTCGCACAAATATTGAACACTGACGCTTAAATATGATCAAATTCAAAGTTAGAGTAATTTATATAATAAATTAGTATGCTTTAATTAATTAAAAGAAATAATAACGCCCTCTTATCTGTTTTTTGGGGGGGAATTAGAGTGGTCATGTAGTTCAACAAACCTTGAATGACATGGTAACTTTGAACGTTTGGTTTTAGAAATAAAAATATTTACATTCTATATTAATTATAAATATGATTTGGAATAATCTATCAAAATTATTGACAACAAGATAAATTACCTTGGATTAATCATTTAATCAATTACTAGAAAATAATGAGCCCCTTTATTTTTTTCGGCTTTTTCTCTTCTGTTAATTCCTGTCTGATTTATGTTATGATTTAACTCTCGTTCTATGTTGGAGGCTCTCTTCATCATGATCACTTAATGAGGCAAACACAAGTTTGAAATATTGTTTCGGATTCATGGAAAGAACAAAAAGTAAACAAACAATTGTTCTTCCGGTAACTCTCACACACTATTTGGAGTTACCAATTACCTCGAGTGTCATCGCCAAGCTTCAAACATACATTAAGGGAAATTTACAGCTACGTCAGAATTTGAGCCTAAAGCAAATTTAAATTCCTCAGCTAAATTTTGCAATCTAAAATTCTTTTTTTCTAATTCTAAAACTTGGTTGTTTGAATTAGACTAAAGTCACTGAATATTCATTCTATGGTAAACTTGGTTGTTTGAATTGAACTAAAGTCACTGAATATTTATTCTATGGTAAACTTGTTCTTTAAAAACGAAAAACGAGGATACTTCACAAAGAGATGACCGGCGATTTTAATGGATCTGTGGAAGCTTAATTTAAATGTATAGTTGTAAAAATTGGTTGTGTAAATTGAATGAACTGAGCAGTTTCAAAAGCTTTTGATCAACTACTCAGTTAATGCATCTTGTCCAATATTATAGAATGAAAAACTGATGTTCTACATAGTACAATGTTATCCTATGTTTCGGTTTTGGATCAAGTGGCGAGCAGATTCAATGAAAGATTTAAAAGGCTAAAAGACAAGTCCCGTCTTCAAACTTTCCGGTCATTAAAAGTCATGATTTGAAGATCTTTCAGCTGTTATAAAATGATATATTCAAACCATATGCATTATATTCCTTAAAACCATACCGATGTACATGCTAGTATGTAGTATTGATTCCTGCTTTAAAAGGCCTCTAAACCTGGATTACTCTCCAATTACATGCCGTAAGTGATGTATTTTTCTAACGCTATTCTGATGCACACCTTTTTTAAGCCTATGTTGTATTTTGAAGAATCAGCAAAGGTCTGGCTTTGGATTAATGAATCGAATATATCGCCAGGAGAGTTACCCCCAGCAACCAGTGCTTAGCTTTACACTAGGTCAGTGCTATGTACTCTTTGCTCAACTACACAAATTCCTTGTGAACCTCAGTTACTTTGTGGCAGTTACTTTCATTTTTTCTTTATTTAGCTAAATTTAGAGTATATTCTAGAAATCTGACGTTGCCTGACTTCTTGATCACATCTAGACAATTTATATCAACAATTATTACAAATGCAATTCTAATACTTATATATTAGTATTATTAGGGTTTGTAATTTTGATATTTTTTAAAACAGATTACTGTTTTGTAATATTTATTCACTTTGAAGCATGTTTTTTGTTTCAATATTGTTGATTTGTGAATTTCGTCTTTACGTTAGAAATTCTTCTGAGAAATTAACTTTATATTATTATTATGTTGTTGGTTTTCATTTTAGTACTGCTAGAACAAAATGAATCAATTTTATGGGATTAATGACAAAATAACCTCATTTGATTATTTAATCAATTAACTATTTAAGGGTAGAAGGCTAGTGAAAGAAGGACTAAGGGGAGCAAAGCGCATTTAGGATGATGGTGGCGAAAGGTTAGATCTTGTTGAGAGAAGAAATTTGACAGATGCACAGAATGCATGAAAGGGTAAGTCGTAAACTACTAGATTGTGTGAAGTGTAATTATGAATTATGTTGGAATTAGGGAGTGCGTTATGATAGCGAACTACTACAATGTTATAAATGGTAGGAAAGTCTCGGGAGATTAGACTCTTAATGGTAGCACCTTGCTCTGCCAAGCCTGTACGCACCCCTTGCAGTGTGAGCTACTGCGAGGGGTGATAGCTGTTGCATCTCGTAATAAAAAGAGGGTGACCATGCCCAATGATGAGTAAAAAAAACTTCCTTAAATTCCCTCTGTAACATCGACAGAGCCGCCCTGAGGCAGCTCCATAGAAAAAATGGAGTTTCCACCAACCTGTGGTTGCACAGGGGAACCTCCATCTTTCTATAATCAGAGAGGAGGCTTACTCCTCTCCTTTGCTTACGGGTGTAGCCCCCCCCCCTCACCCCCTTGTCTGGAGGTGCTTTCGGGCACGTCCCTTTTTCCAGCGGCAGTCCACCCTTTTTTTCCTAAGGGGACTGCAAAGAAAGCCAGCAGGCAGCTCAAGGCCAACCGATCCTCAGTGAAGTTGCTCGGTAGGGCAAACCCCATTAGGGGTCAGAAGGAAGCCAGGCCCCTTCGGTCGCTTTCCTCAAAAGAACTGCTGGCAAGAATATTGAACCTTGCCGGGGTCAAGACCTGTGCATCCTTACACCAACTGATTATGACAATAATGGGTGGGGGGAAGCATGGCGAACTGGAAACACCCCTGAGGTAGACATGGTCCTTGAGATAACCCAGCCTCAGACTGTAGGGCATCCCTTGGGGAGGAATCCGGGCTCGGCACCAAGCACCGAACCCGAATACACCCCTATGCAAGGTCCTCCTCAAAAAGCTAGGGTTTCCGCAGCAGTACAAGGAGAGGAGGGATCTCCCCTGCTTTGGCCACTACGACTGCTAGGAGCTTCTCCATTTCGGAAAAGGACCTAGCTGAGGCCGGTCCATCTGGCCTGGGGGAACGGGTTCATTCCCCGCCCTCCTCTCCTAAAAAGAAAAAATAAGAAAATGACTAAAAAGACTTGGGCTCCTCTCCATCCGCGGGGGCTGCAGGGACGGATGGGTCTGAGTGACCAAGCCAAGATCGGCACATCCGGCCCCTCTACCCCCCGGGTGCGGAGCCCCCGACTAAGACTAAAAGTGTGCAGGGCAGAGCCTCGATAACATCGGGGCCCCTGATTCTGAGGTTACCTGGCGTTATCGAGCCCTCTGGCTTCAAACCCTTCCTCGTTATTCGCTTCACTGATGGCACCATGTTGGCCAAGGGTAACATGATCTATCAGAGGAGAGGATTAGCTAGTGTAATTGGTAGTGACCAAAGGTGACCCGTTAATCGGACGGGAGCCTTCTGGCGAATGCGGGGAATCCTGCTGAGGCGGGCAAGATAAGTGCTTTTCGGAAACTTGATGGCACCCCGGTGAGGTTGACGCAGCACACTACCATAAACTTTGTGAAAGGAGTAGTCTATGCGAGAGAACTCGTTGACTAATCCATAGAGACATCACCTTAGAGCTGGCTGACGTTGCAGAGTGGACATCTCTCCCATACTAAAATAGATTGATAGTTAGTCTACCTATAACGTAGCAAAAACATCCTCTTGCAGCAACGTGGTAATTACTTTCAGGCTAAAGGAAAAGCGAATGCCACTGAGGACAATTAAATACTACATATAGTAACAACTTTCATATAAAGATTGGGTTCCTCCTCTATCCTATATATTGTGAAAGGCATCCAAGATACGAGGTGCGGTCAATAAGTTTGCAATTCGGATATAAGGAAACGAGATATGAGGAAAAGTGTTTTATTATTTTTCAATATAACTACCCTCGACTTCAATGCACTTGTGCCACCTGTCCCTGAGGCTTCGAATTCCCGACAACCAGAAATCTCAAGACTGCTGTTCACTTCACTCCTGGACGGCGAGCTGGACATCTTCATCGTCCCCAAACCGGTGTCCACGCAATGCAGCCTTCAGCTGGCGGAATAAAAAGTAGTCGCTAGGGGCCATATCTAGTCTGTAGGGGGAATGTGTGAGCTCCTCGAATCCGCACTCGTGCAGGAAAGATTGTTCAACTCTGACCTTGTTTACTTTAACGATGTTGAAGTACATCATGGTGCGTGAGGTTTCTACGGACCCAACGGGCAGAGACCTTGGTCACGGTCAAATTGTTGTGGATGATGTTAATGTGATATTCCAAGTTCGCGCTTGATTTCCTTTACTTTCACCCATCGAATATCGAAGATCATCCTCTCCACACGGGCAACATTGTTCTCATTGTTTACATCTGATGGGCGTCCTGGTCGGGGGTCATATTCAAGGAACTCACGACCATGGCGGAACTGCCTATTCCAGCGAGCAAAGGTTGCATAGGAAGGGGCGGTGTCGGTGTACACTACAACTATGCATTCATGCATCTCTTTCACATTCTTGCTTTCCTTGGTCAAAAATATGATCACTGCGCTGTGCCCAACCTTCTCCATTGTTAAAAAATTTATGACTGACGATCTGCGATCAGCTACTGCTTCTTAAATAGACGAGACAAGAGCGTGCGGCTTCAGGTCCTGACTTGTCATAACACCCCCACAAACAGCCATCCCCCTTCCTTTGGTTTGCCCTACCGATTTGTAAAACTTATTGACCGCCCCTTGTTCCTTTACAGTTTTGGGTGTCATTAACGTTCTCTAGATATATAAACACCTTAGCAAAATGCTGTCTATACTGGAAGACCTCACCTATAGCATGAGAGTATGCTGGTTTAATCGCTGGTGCATTGGAGTAGAATTATGGTAGGCAAAGAAAAGGAAATAACTGGAGTGAGAGCAGTGAAATGTACTAGTTGAGAGGGATGCTCGGTGTTCAACGGTAGATAAACCAAATAACGACTGGGTAAGAATTGTTTATGGCGTGAAGAAGTGTCTAAATTAGGTTGTGACAGAGTTCTTACAGGAATTATGAATATGTAAGAAGAGTAAATGCAAATCAATGTGTAAGTAGATATAGGAGAGAGTGTTAGGGCATGAGGAGGGTTCGGGAGTGGGTAAAAGAGGAGTGGGTGATCAAGTGATTGAGGATTTAAGAGAGAAAGGGCTGACCGAGGGGGAAGTGGATGCTAGTGTGTATTTTAGGTGTGCGTGGTGTGGTGTGCGAGGGGTCATAATTGGCGTGGACAAAATAATTGGTGTACTTTCGTTTAATAGGAGATGTGCCTGTCTGAGGGATTAACTGTGACAGGCAGACAAATTGTTATTGAGATTTTTAGTTTAATATTGAATAATCATCATCATCATCGTCATCATCACTAACTCTATAATTCAAGAAGAATATTTTTTTATGTATTAGGATAATAATTTCATCTTAGTTTGGTTATGACTTATGTTTTATTATCAAAGGTATTTCTAATAATTCTTTTATAATATCAAAAAACAAAATGGTGAAATTCAGAAATAAATATAAGTATCGAAATTTGGTGACTAAAACCCAAAGAATTAAAAATGGTGAAGTTCAAAAAAATTATTTTTATATATCTTCTATAACTCTATATTTTAGCAGCGTGATATTTTTATAGGAGGGGGGGGGAATTTAGTTTAGAGTTCCCTTTTAAAATTATTATAATTGGTGAAGTTCAGAAAATTTATATGAATTTAACCATGGCTGCTTTCTTTTAGATTATAAATTTTAATCTTTGCAGCGAAGCGCAAGCCCCCACCCCTAGGGAGGTAGTGGCGAAGCCATTGCCTGGTTGCTTATATTTTATTTCAGTGAATTCTTTTTTCTTAACTTTATGTATTCTAGTCATTTCTTATGCCAATTATGCTTCTTAAAAGGGCTTTTGGGTGTCTTGTTCGTTTTTCCTTTTTATTCCTTATCCCGTCCATATCTCTTCTTTTCCTTTCCATCCATATACCCTCGTTTCTTTTCCATCACCTCTTTACCTTCATTTTTATATTCCAATATATCCTTGTGCCTCTTCTTTTCACTTCTAGATCCCCTATTTTCATTTTCATTTCTTATATGCTCTTTTCTTTCCTTTTCCCTTTCCCATCCTCTCTTTCCGTTTTCCTTTCCATTTCCATATCCCTACTTTCTCTTACCATTCCCACTTTTCCTTCCCCTTTCTCTTCCCATACCCATCCTTCCCCTTTCCTTATACTTTATTGCCCATCTACATCCCCTCTTTTCATTTCTCTTCCCTATCCCGTCTTTTTCTTTCCCGTTTCATTCCATCCAATTTAGCCCGAAAGATTCGAGCAATTGACAAAATAAAATGGATCATTCCACGTTTGAAATCATTTAGAGATAACGATTATCCACAGAAATAAAGTAAAGGTTCATTCCAAGCCCTTTCCTTTTTTCGGTTTGTATATCAATTGTTAACTCCACCTTCACATCAACTCATATAACCTCTGAATAATACATTCCAATTTAAATCGATTTTCGCTCTATTTATTAATCCAAGAATAAGGCCTTTGGAAATTAAGATGGAGGCACTTAGGATCGAATTTTTAATTTTCGTGAGTAGTTTTCTTTATGGAATGCTTTGATACCTTTGTGGGCTTCAATAATTCCACTGACGTCTCACTAATCCGAAAGCAGCCTTGATTAATATATTTTTTAATAAAATAAATGTGTAATCCAAAGAAAATACATCTCGTCGATGTTCTTAAAAGGGGCTGGTAATAAAGAGTGGTAAGTTTGGGGTAGTTAAATGTGTAGAAGTTAGATGGAGTAAGAAAGCGTTGGGAAGGTCGATTATAATCAATGACCCCGAACGGCGATCTGTTCCTTTAATGCTACTAATAGTTTCCTCCTTTGGTCATCTACAGTTTAAAAGTTTTATACATTTTTATCTACCCTTTCTTGACCACTGGCCAAATCCTATTACCAAACCCTTTTGACGGGGTCGCATCCTTGAGTTTAATTGTTGTATTAGTTGTTGTTAACAATTATTTGTGAAGCGAACCAAGGATTAAATAAACCCTACTGACCTCAAGTTAAAATTGCGTGGAACAAGGACGACGACAACCATATGCAAAAGACTTATAGCAAAATATTCATGGATAAAATCCGATGTATTTAAACTTCAATAACCGAAATTTAATTTATCTATTCCAGAAAAATTGTAAAACTCAATCATATCCACGCTCAAGCACCTTTCAAATGAGAACATATTTAATATCCTAAACCTATCAATATAGTCAAGGTGAGAGAAAATACAAATTTGTTTCTGTCCTTTGAAAGGAATAGCAGGTTGATATCTTGTCTAAAATAGGGGAAGTTATGCCTGTATACAATGATTAAGATGTGGCAGAACATATGAGTTTAAATGTTAAATTTAACCTCCTTACTCCTCATAGATCAACTTACAGTGCCCACCAAAAAAATCTTGACATTTTCACCCCAACAAAAATCTATATATGAGATTTGGCGCATCGATTTCACTCCAGCTTCTTCTATACAGAATGTGGGCGAAGCTCGTGATAATGTGGCATATTAGACTCTCACTGCATATTTTAACAACACAACATCAAGGAGTATAGGACTAAAGCACAGACTATAACACTATTAAGTGAAGTCACCAATAACCTCAGCAGTTATTGTTAATAAAAGCTTTTGCCTTTTAAACTAGTCCCTCTAATCTGCTAATTTGCAATATATATATATATATATATATATATATATATATATATATATATATATATATATATATATATATTCTTAAGTGGGACTATAAAAAGTTTAAACGCTCTGAAGATATCATAAGTGCTATAATGAAAGCTTTCCAATATTATAAAAATAACCAGGCAATGGCATCGCTTCGCTATTAAGATTAAAATTTAAAATCTGAAAAAAAGCAGCCATGGTTAAATTTTTGTAAATTTTCGGAACTTCGCCAATTATAATAATTTTAAAAACGAACTATAAACTGAACTTCCCCCTTTTCAAAATATCACGGTGCTAAAATATAGTTATAGAATAAAATATATAAAAATAAATTTTCCGAACTTAACTATTTGTAATTCTTTGGGTTTTAAATATTCACGAAATTTCTATACATAGATTTATTTCTGAACGTCACTATTTTGTTCTTTGATATTATAAAAGAATTATTATAAATAATTTTGACCGAAAAAACATAGTCATAATGAAACGCCACAGCGAAAGGTTAAAAAAGAGAACCAGGAGAACCTCTTATCCTACGGCCCTTGTTGCTTTCGCTTTGTAGCTTATGAGAGAAAAAATTTTAATTAGAGGAGGGGGTTAATGACTAAAAGTTTATTCTGCCTGGTACAGGAGGCGAACGTGGACAACTTTTTAATGGCAGCATATGCAACCTCGCGCCATTAGAGCCCACTTATATGGTACACACAGGGAGCCATTTACAAATCGCTCAGCTGCCAGCATCACTCCACCGCAAGTGCCAGACATTACATCAACCTCCAACGAAGCTTTTCTCAATTACCAGCGGACTGAATGGAAGAGGCGAATGCGTTTTTTGAGTTTTAAATAAAACGGAGTACCTACAAAGCTCTCACTATCATTTTTCATCGCCACCAAATCCAATTAATCAACAACGATGGCTAACCTCACCATAAATATCTCCTTGGTGGCGATGATGCCCATAACTCTCACTTGGCAGCTCTAAAACAGCCCGTCGCGTATTCTCGGTGGCACAGCTGAGATAGCCTTCCACAGTCATCTCCCAATTCATGTATTTCTCATCCTCGATCGCCGGCAAAAGTTAAACCCATCAAAAGCTTTGCAAAGCCAGGATCTAGCCACCACTGCTACCTCCCATGGTCCAACATACCTAGCTTCGCTCAAGTCTCTTGCATCAGAGGATCGCCAATCTCAAGAACACAAGGAGGACTAACTCATCGAGGTGATCCAGAATATACCAAAGTGCTGCAGGTAACAAAAAGCTCATTTCGACGTAAGAACAGTTTTCATTACGCTCTCGGTTTTTGGTTCAGTCATCTGGCTATTACCGAAGGAAAATCCGGAAAGTGGGTCAGCTAATTGGTGCTGGTATCACCACAAGTTCAAAAGTTAGTCCCATTGCTGCCTGTCAGACTGTAGCTTTAATGTAGTTGTAAGCCCATGACTATCATCTCTTGCTTAATCCAAGGACTACCTTACGTACATCATTCATCTTTTGATGCCATAAGATAACCAAGAGTGTGCGACTGAAGTCTTAACATCTTAAGCAGTAATCACTCTCACCACTGTGCCCCATCCGGATACTTCACGGAAATATCCACATCCCAACTCACAAAATTTAGCATCAGAGTATCTACGGGAAATGACGACCTTATTTCACTATGAAAAACAGAACGTAACCTTGCCTCATAAGAGATGTTATAACCTTCTCCACACCCAATCTTCAACGTCCGTCGACCAAACTACTACCTTCGACTCAGGTGATACCTTCCTCCGTATGACTTAATTAGTCTCCTTCTGCATTCACAGTGGGCACGATGCAGGGCGAAAACCACTGCCTATTCATCCTGGATTCAGACAGTATATTCAACTTTCTCGGAAGCAGCGACTCTACTGTCGCCATAATTCCAGGTTCATTTAAGGACAGACGTAGAAATCCATAGCTTTCGCGCTACAGACTATTTCAGATCAGCCTACTTCAGTCTATTTGAAGAGATGTATCTCCTTATCTATCACCCCGCACTATCTCTGCCTTGCCTTGATTATTTGCTAAACTCTGTCATTCTATCCCAAGGGCCGAATTCTTGCAACATTTATCATTTATCCTATATTTAAAAGGGCTTTCGCCTACAGAGCAGGTGTCCGGGAAAATGATTCACCAGACTCTCTCCTCTCGCCTCCTGTCTTGACATTTACCACGCTTGTACAAAGACTTGTTTGCTAATTTTCTAAGGCCTACATTGAGTCATGCATCAAACAATACATGCTAAAACATTGCATATTACACATCCTTTCCAGGCCTAACCTCACCTTAGTTTATGCACTGCTACAAAAGCACTCTCCCCAAGAAATCAGTCATTTACCGACCACAGACATGTTCTCTCTCCATTTTAATGTGACGATGCCTATATGGCACTCTTTGACCTCCTCTCGCGCATATAGACTCTTCTATTGAGTGCCATTGATCGTTTTTACAATTAATTTTTTACGGTTGCCTATAACCTGCTAGCCTCAAACTAAGTTTTGGCGTAAGTGCCCTTTCCGACCATAAATGCGTCAGATTGATTTTAAACAGCAATCCTTAATGACAAAAACAGGATTTAATACACGGCAGCCTAGCCAAAATATTTTTTCCTTACCTGGCTCTTGGAGAAATGGCATATGTCGGGGCAGTTGTTTATGTCCCTGACAATTCTTCACTTACCATCGACTAACTAATATACTTTTTGATTAAAAATGAAAAAAGAATCTTGTTGATGAACTCAAGCAGCTCAGTTCAAACGGCCATATGGTCAGCTATGATGTTTCAGCTCTCTTTACAAACATTCCATTAATGAAACCATAGAACTATTTTAAGTAAACTATTTCCTTATCACAATAGCTTACAGTATGGACTTCCTCGATCTTGTTTAAAACACTCCAAGGATTGGCTGTCAAATATTGTTTTTTTCACTTTTAATAAAAAAGTATACAAGCAAGTCGATGGTATGCCCATGGGTTCTATACTTCGACCAACCGTCACTAACATTTTCATGTGCCATTTGGAAACCAAATTTTTTAGTGATTGTCCCAGAGAATTCAAACCTAAATTCTATAAAAGAAACATGGTTGCCACTTTTACATTATTCCATACTTCTGCTAAATCGGAACTTTTCGAGAATTCCATAAACACATATCACCCTAACATTTCATTTACCAAAGGACCAGAAACAGATAACAGATAATTGTTTTTAGATGTAAAAATAGAAAAGAATCAGAGTTGCTTTGTATTTTCTGATTTCCGAAAGCCAACGTTTAGTAACTTTGATTTAAACCGTTACAGCTTCTGCACCTATCAGTTTAAAGTTAATGCTTGTAGAACTTTAATTCACCATGCATTCAATATCTGTTGTATCTGGACCCTATTCCATTTGAAAATGATAAAACTTAAAAGGTTTTTTGAAGTAAATAACTACCCACCCCATATTTCTATAAATTACATTAGAAACCTATTAATTAATGTCTTCAAACCTATCAATACTTATAATTTTTCTCGCAAAATATGATAAATTTCCTTTCCCTTTATGGGATACCAAACTAATACTTTGAGGACGGAATTGTCGAATATTTTAAAAATTTCATTCCGCATTTTAATTTAACCCCAATTTTGGTAAACTCCCTTAAAATTAGTTCTTTGTTTACTGTAAAAGACCCCATTTCTGACATTTTGCATCCCAGAATAGTATAGAAATATACTTAATCTAAATATTCTTTGAGAACGTATATTGGATGTACGGAACGTCTTCTCAAGGTTCGCATTGATAGACAACGTGAAGTAAGTTACAGAACAGAAATGGATCTCTCTCTAAAAGAAGGCTCTGTTGTCCAATCTCATATTCCTATTCATGTAAAATACTTATAGATTATAAGCAATTTAAAATATTATCTGCATCAAAATCTAAATCTGACCTTCCCATAATTGAGTCCCTTTTAATTAAATAGAATCAGCCTCAAATAAATAAGGAGTCTACTTCCACACCGTTATATATTGCCTGATTAATTTCGTTTAAATTTTATTTTAACTAGTCACTATGAATTAATTACCACTTAAACAGCCAACTAGCTAACTTTTTTTTCGACCAACCAACTACATAGATCAGAGGGCCAACTAATACTAAATCACATCTTTCCTGGGAGTATAATTTTTAGATTTCATTCATTCAGCTCACAGCTTTTTCCGGATCAGGTAACAATTTTTTGTGTATTTATTGATGTTTTCCTTTTCTTCTAAAAGTAACCTTAGTAATTTCGTTTGAATTTATGGATCTTTTATCTTAATATACAGATTTTTGTCCTTCATATTGTATTTGTACATTTATCGTTTTGTTTTGCTTCCTAGTACATTTTTAGCCTAAAGCCATTAATTATCATTGTTCTCATAATTGTTAAGCAATTATTCTTATATAAATCTTTGAGATTCTAGCCTAGAAGATGGGTCCAGAGCCAAAAACGTTGGCAATATATGTTATATGCAGTACTTGCTCTCCTTTTCCTGTTATATATATATATATATATATATATATATATATATATATATATATATATATTAATAGAAAACACCATATTAGTGCAAGGTATTTATTTGCGATTTAGTTTTTCGGTATGATGTTTGCCGTACCATCTTCGGTCGTATACTAAGAGAAGGCGTATAGTAGCCACCTATTACTTAGAATCTTTGCTTAATCCTATTTATGTGGAACGGTGTCGAGAACCTATTTGAATTTGATTTTTCACAACATTTAGAACTTTCTCGTAATCAAACTTTCTAATAATTTCTTGAAACAATCGACCCAATTAGTTAAGCATGTACGTCCACGTCAAAAGTCGTGCTGTGTTTCATTCATTACGTTACTCGAACTGAGATTCCCCAGGATCATATCTCTAAAAAGAATTCCAAGAGTTTACTAACGACCAAGTTAACGACTTGAAATTGGGCGATGATGTCTATGATCGGTCTCTAAGCTTTTTTTGAAAATTTATTTTTCATTTCTTCGTTAAACTCTTTAAAAAATATTGACTCGTTAATAAACTTGTAGAAATTTGTACAAAAAGAATGAAATGTTTAATTTTTAAGTATATTTTTACTTGATCCGTTATGCCTTATCGTGCAATCATTGCAATGTAATTTTCTTAATATAAAGATAATTCATTTACTATAGTTCTTTAATTGATGAGAGCATTTTTTATCTTTTTATCAAAATATATCACTGAATTCGTTATTTGTATTTTGGTCGGTGAAAACTTTCACAAAATGTTCATCTAATATCTTCAACAAATGGATCTGTTCGTCTCTATGGACCGCATCTTGATGGTACCTTATATAATCTACAATCGGCTTACAATTATTTACATGTTTGTAAAAACATTTAGGATGCTGTTTCGCCAACAACTATAGTTCTTTTTTCTAGTTCCTTTTGTCTGTTCCTATTTTGTGTTTGACAAACAACGATAATAAAGGTATAAATGTTAATTCTTCTAAAATTTGGCTGGCTTTCGATATTTCGTACAATCGGTTACATTCCCATTTGTACTTTTGAATTTAAGTATTTTTCCACGACTCGGTTTGATATATTAGAACTTTTACATTTATAGTCCAATTTTCGTTATTTAGACTGAAAAGTAAACACTGGAAATTATATGTCCATTAGATAGACGTTTTTATATATAACAATTTCACCACGATTTAAAAGTTTAGAGCTTAAGCCATAAATGTCAAAATTGAAAGTTCTAAACTGCTTGATAAGAGGTCTCATGAACATTTTTAGCAATATTTACAAGGATTTGAATTATACCTTAATCGCTGTTCCCACGAGTTTTGCCAAAGTGACATTCGCAATTAATTTCTCTTCATTTGTCAAAATTAAGTTCGGCTGGTTTAATATTTGATCTGGAAAATGATTTCTATATTATAGATGTCAAACCCAGCAATATCTGTCAGTTTATTTAGAGAATATACATTACCAAAGTTTTACGTGTCGCATATTACCGTTTCTTTTATACTAAGTATTTACCGTTGAAAGCTTTTAAAAATAATAATATCTTATATTTATATTTACTTTGGTGGTTTATATACCACGACAAAATATATTTTATTGCTATTTATCAAAAGCTCACTAGGTAAAATTTTGAGAGGAAAATTTTGTGTTTTTCTTTCAATAAAGAAAGCTAATTATGTAATATTCAATAATAAGGTCCATTTTGACACTTTCTATACATAACTCCGTATCGCCAGAAATCTTAAAATCACTGTCTCAACTACATCCTTCATTTCATCAATATTGTTTGTTTTTCCATATGTACTATTTTTTTTATAAACATGACAAATTTCCTGTTAGATATTTAGGATTTTGTTGTGTACATCATTATTACTTCGTTTGCGCAACACTTTTCTCTGTGCTTATTAATCTCTATTGCATTCAGGTGGAAAATCTAGTCAAACATTACTTTCTTTAGTCATCCTAGTCTCGCCGAGCTTACCTCTTTCAGGTGACGCCTGTCTATCAATAAGAGTTCACTGTCTTCGTAAGAGTCGGGGAATTATACATAATTTCTTTGAGTATCGATGCTAAACACTTTTAAAAAATTAAGAAGATCAAGTTTAATTTCCGGTTTCTTAAAAACAGCAAGAGACCTTAAGTATAAAGTTACTGTTTCGAATGAACTTCTCTAGACTGATACTTAAACTTCCCTGGTGGTGACTAGTGCTTTCTTCAGGGTGCAATAAGAAGCAAGCGGTATCATTCTGTGCTATCCATCAACTGCACCATCTGTTATAATTTTCCATACATGTATATATATATAATTGGCTTAACTACACTGCTTTGCTTATAAACGCAATTAAAGCATCATTTTGGGGAGATGTGGATAGTAGCCAAGCAGGTAACGTTCGGTTGTTAAAAAGCTAAGGCCTTCAATGCATAAATTCCTACGGCACCTAATATTTCACTTTCTTCAGCGTATAAAAAAATTCTTTATATTATTTTGCTTCGTTTGATTTATTTCTATTCATTTTTTCGTAATTTATGTATGGTCTTTGTTTGAATTTACAATGCAAATAAAAAAAAGACTAAATGGCTTGTAGATCATTTAACTCCTTCGAACTCATGGTATCTATAAGAATTTTTAGTAATTTTTCACAACGAATTCAACTTAGGCATTCTCATGTTTAAGCTACTTATAACACCGATAGATGGAGACAGAGACTTCTGTTATTTATGATGTAGGATTATTGCCAGTATTGCCCAATATTTCACGAACAATATTTCATTTAGTAGCAAATTTCTCATTAAATCACCCAGTAACATAAAATTTAATATCTACCCTAAAGGAAAGGTTAAAAAGATGGTCAAGTTAGGTCCATCTGAATTGGAACTTTTTGAAGACTGTTGATTACATTGGCTATAGCAGAAGAAAGGGTCCTTTTATGAACAGAATTGTAACCTGTAACGAAAAATAACATCAATCCAATACCAAGAAGCCTGCAGCATTGCTAGATAAAAATAACAAAAAGATTATATGCTACAACCATTGATAAACGTAAAATTGTTACGATTTGACGCGCAGTGCCCAGGAAGACCTAAAATACAAACCAACTCTATATATAGCTAGTCTACAGGGAATCTAATGATTGGCTGCTATTGCTCTAAAACAGGCAGTACATAGTGTCGGGCAGAGCTTTACGAGCATCGCAAGAGCGTTGAGCGTGTATACACAAGGAAAGACGAAATAATTCCTGCGGCCTTACACAGCTCTTAACCCTAGAACGGTTACCCGCGTTGGGCGGGCATACACAAGCAAGGACGAAATAATTCCTGCGGCCTTTACACAGCTCTGAAGTAGCAATTGCTTGGAACACTCGTGAATCGACTAATTAATGACGCGAGTCAGTTGACTTAAATCATTGAGGCCGTCTAAAAGAGAGAAGTCAAATTAAAAGGGTTGTATAAAGTTTCAATATAAATTCAGGATTAATAGTTATTCACACACATGAACATCGAAATATAAATGCTATTAGATAGGTGAATTCATGAAAAGGTAAAAAAACGTTGACCGTCCAAGGTATTCCTTTTCACCTCCCCTCTCTCGACAAACATGTAAACCTTCTCAGTGACAAAATTGCTGTGGAAATAGAGATTGAACAAATTTTTTGGTTTTTTCCTACAATCTCACTGGCGGTTTCTATGAGTTTTCAATTCATTTTCTCGATGAGACTCTCTCTTTGTTATTTCTTCCTTTCTCTCTCTCTCTCTTTTCTTTCAACTCTCTCTTTTCCTCTCTTGTAAAAACCAGGCCAGTAATTACAGAACCATTAGCTCAACCTCAATAGTTGGAAAGTTGCTCGAAACGATCATTAGAGACAAGTTAGTAGAGTTCCTCGAAAACAATAACCTTATACGAGATAGTCAGCATGGTTTTAGGTCTAAGAGATCGTGCTTAACAAACCTAATTGACTTTTCCCATAACCTTCTCAACCTAAATAACGATATTAAATCATTAGATATAATTAACCTCGATTTACGAAGGCATTTGCCAAATTTTTCCACCAGAAACTCATGAACAAAGTGCGTACGCTAGAAATTAATGGTAATATATACGGATAGATTAGTAGCTGGTTAAAAAACAGGAAGCAGAGAGTGATAATAAATGGCATGGAATCGGACTGGGTATCTGTTAACAGCGGTGTTCCCCAGGGATCAGTCCTGGGGCCTATTTGATTTACTATATACATCAATAACATAGACGTTGGAATAAATAATATCATATCTAAATTTGCAGATGACACGAAAATGGGTAACTCAGTATTATGCAAAGAGGACAGGGCTAGCCTGCAAGCTGATATAAATAAAATTACCAAAGGGTCTGAGAAATGTCAAATGCAATTCAATATCGACAAATGCCAAATCCTTAAGTGCGGAACAAAAAACAAAAAATACAACTATACAATGCAAGGCGCATTAATAAACACAGCCCTGCAGGTTAAAGATTTAAGAGTAATAATTACAGAAAACTTAGAAACTTTAAACTAATGCGCAGCTGCTGCAAACAAAGCTAACACAGCACTAGGATTTATGAAAAGAAACTTTACTTATAAAAGCGAGGAGATAATTAAGCCACTATATAAAAGTATTATCAGGCCCCATCTTGAATACGCTGTAAAGTTCTGGGCCCCTTACTTAATAAAAGAGATATAAATTAGAAGCTGTACAACACAGAGCGACTAAACTTATTCCGTCAGTACGTAACAAACCTTACCACGAGAGGTTAAAAAAATTCAATCTATTTTCCGTCAGAAAACGAAGACTAAGGGGCAGCTTATAGAGTGCTTCAAAATACTTAAAGGATTTAACAATGTTAATGCCAATAACTTGTTCACACTGACAGGGGAGTGTCCCACCCGTGGACATGATTCAAAACTTCAGGGTAAAAGAGCCACTATGGATGTAATAAAAAACTTCTTTACTTACTCCATTATTAATGATTGGAATAATTTGCCAAACGAAGTTGTTGTCAGCAGAACTATAGACTTATTTAAAATGAGATTAGACAAACACTAAGCAAATATTTGAATTGTTTAGCATAAGCTACAAATTAAAATAATATTACAAAAAATATAACTCTTTCTGGTGTATCTAAGTGGTTTTCATAAACATTTTATATAATTACTATTCAATGCAAATTTCCTTCAGGTACTGTCTTCTTACACCTACAAGGTACTTTTTCCAAGTTATTTCATGTACGGCTTTTGCCGTAGAGAGTAGAGGGTAAAGAAAGCCTAAAACTTCTCTATCCTTTTACTTCTACTATTCTATGTGTAAGTGGCAGTATAGTAAGGCCAGATCACCTTAGTGTGGGCCGTAAGACCCGTGTGATCTGTGTATCTATGTAACTCTATGTAAGTCTCTCTCTTGTCTTCCTTTTCTTTCTGTTCTCCTTGTTAAACAACAAATAACAATTTTTATTTCCTTTTCTTCACTTTAGAACGTATTTCTCTTAGTGCTTGTTTCGTATAGAAATTAAATAACTACTCTGAACTAAGTACTCTTTGACTTTGAACAAATCATGTATTACACCACTCACTCCCACCATATTTAACTCTATTTGATGGCTTGATTCAAATATATAATCTGTCTTACCACATTCTTACAACACGTTAATGTTTTCTCCAGTTCCATAAACCTTGCATCAACCGAGGAATATTTAGTTCATGTCATCTTAACAGCTTCATCAGCAAAAACACTTGTATAAGAGCACATTTCTGCTCTAGTACCATATAAACTTCCTTCATTTTCCTCTCTTATATATTCCTAACATAATCAGGGCTGATATTTTCAAAACACTTTGGATAGGAAGGATGGTTTTTAGGATCCAATGAGGTCACACGGAGATGTAAAATAGAAAGAAAGTAACGACTACAAAAACGCAAATTTAGGAAAGCGAAAGCGATCATTAGAAAGGTGCTAAACATAGTCGTAAAAAGAGCACTCATACCCACACCTAAAACTTTATTGTCAGTATTATCGTTCTATTAGGCTACTTACCCACCAGCTTTAATTGATCATAAATAACTCAAAATTTTCTTTTATCTTCATTCTCTTTAGCTGCCCTGGAGTGGAGAAAGAAACGCCAGTTTTTAAAATTAAAAGGATACAAAAAACGTTTAGAAAAGCATAAAGGTTAAAGTTAAGCCTGGGCGTAAAGGACCGAGAATTTCTACACTTAGATTAAGATGTGCTCTAGTAGTTTTGGGTTTTAAGATGAAAGCTTTTGCTGAGATTTTAATTAAGATTATTGATAACACATTTACGGCGATTTTACGATGTGAATGAACATCTGTTCCATAACCCATTGAAAGCTACTGAGTTTTGCATAAGTTCGTTTAAACTCGAAATTTTATTATATCTCGAGAAGCTAATAAAATAGATAAAGTTCTGTCTGACAAACTTAAAGTTCTAATTTTCCAGCATGTGTCATTAAAACGACTTTTCCATTGTGTCCATGTGTGTTGAAATGGAATTGAAAAGAATCGAAATCTCTGTAATCCCGCCCATGGGATGCAATAAGTCGAGATCGCCATAGTGTTCAACCTCAGCTGTTTGACTGTCCACAAAGTCACGGAGATGCTAAAGAACATGGAAGCCCTCTAGGATTGAGCTTGTTCAGGTACAACTCAAGTTGTCAATCGTTTGGCTCTGAGAAATTTGAAACGAGAAAAGCATCTTTGGAGGCTCTGTTGAGGGCCGTCAAGGAGGTTGTCATCAAAAGCATGAGGTGCGTGGAAAGGACTATGCTCATTGAGAGACTGCGAAAACAACATCGGAAGCGCTGCATCACCTTGTCAAAGAGGGGAAGAGTGATGCTAATCAAATTCTCATTTTTTATGATAAAAATACTTCACGGTCGATCCGTTTAGGAAGAAATAGAACGAACACGTGGTGCTTTTGCCAGGACGTCGCTCAGATCCACTACGTCTCCATGACTAAGCAATTGGCATCCGTGATGATGCTTGGCATCGTGGCTTCGAATGATGAGAAGATGCCGCCGGTGTGATTCGCGACCGGTTATGGGCTTATTGCCACAAATAACACGTTTTACGGGCCATAAAAGATCTACGCTATTTGAGAATTATCATGAAGAAGGAGGACTAAGGGTTTCAGCAGGATGGTGCCCATTCGTGTTATAGTTTGTAAGTTCTCGATCATTCTTATCGGGGTCGAATAAGTTGTAGATTGTCTATGAAACAAGTAATACCATCATAGACATCGATCCTCAAAAAAAAGGAAAGAGCAAGCTGGAGTGTTTGTGATTTACGCCCGGAGCTTCTCCGTTTGAGGCTCAAGCTGAGGACAAGGCCGACAATAGAGAAAGAAATTGATGAATCTAGCTGTCATTAGGAGAGAACAGCGGCTTCGAACTATTGTTCTAAGCTTTTGTCTCAGTGATCTAGACCAGTGGTTCTCAACCTTTTTTTACCTATGCACCCTTTGCCTTTAAAAAAGATTTGGTGGCTTCAAAGGCCAAAAATTTTTCACTACTAAAAAATCAAAGGAATTGTATCAATAAGTAAAAAATGGTTAATAATTATGCTTATTTTGAGGGAAAACTTTAAGTTCAAACGAATACAAATAACTTATTTAATAGTTAAGTTTTATGGAGCATTTATTTACATTAGTAAATAATTTATAATATACCTTTAAAAAGAAAGTGAGGAATTGAATAAAAAATGTAGATTTATCCAATGAGATACCTGTGACTGATGTTGCTCAGCGAGTTTTTTTATATTAGGATCCATCGATGTCAATCATAGTCGAAGATCACTTTTTTGCACAATGTCAAGTCTATTATGAGCTTTTGACAATTAGTGAGAAACACGACTAAATCCTAATTCAACAAGGTAAGATGATGGAAATGCAATGACGTAGAGTTGTGCTTTATCCCAGAGTAGTGGATACTTTTTAGCAGCTTCAATTGTTTTTAATATATCATGCTTAATATGTTAAAATTTTGCCTGCAATATTTCATCACTTTGTAATTTAATGACGGTTTCCTGTAAAGAAATGTTCACATCGGCAACATTAACTTCGAAAGGAATTGTCCCCTAAGATGGTATATCCCTCATGAGTAAGTCACTAAACCCAGCTTGCATATCTTTGTGTAAATTTTCCAAATATTCATCATACAATGCAAGATCATCATCGTGCAGATTGCTGCTAATTGAGGCCAAACGAGGAAACTGTTTAAATGATCAATTCTGATATTAATCTTGTACAACTGTAGCTTTTTAGGAAAGCAGTAATTGCACCTTTACTGGATATGAGATCAGAATTTTTTCCTTGGAGCTGTTTATTAAGTAAATTGATTTTTTCAAATATATCTGATAATTAAAATACATCACATTTAGTTGCAAGCAGTTGTTCTCTAAGATAGGTGTTGGCCAGAAATTAGACAATAGAATCCCAAGGTGCAAAAAAACGATGAAGACAATTCTCCTTTGACAACCATCTCAACCCCGGGGAGTATGTATTACAAGATGTTTTAACTCCTCTCTATTTTGACTACAGAAATCACGAAAGAGGTGGGCTCTTAGAGAATTTCATTCAATATGGTTAGTTACTTTTCACTGTGCTTGGTTTCCAGATGTATTTTAAGTTACAAGGCTTAATGCTTGCATTTGAAAGTACATCCATGCATATGAGGAACATTGGTTTCGTTGCATTATGTGGTAATGGAATATATCCGTAGGACAAATATTTTTCACAGAATACTGTCGGCACCTATTTGTTAACGCCGCCATGGGTTATCTGTTAAAATATATCAGAAGCTATTATAGCATATATTACAGTTTATAGTTAAGAATTATGTGTAATTTGTTAACAAAACTAAAAGATAAATTTGCAACAAAAACAGAGAGAAGTGAGTGACCTTGATATTTTAAGGTAATATAGGGAATGATAATTTGGTCACTTTTTGCTTAAAGTACACTATATATATATATGGCGGCGTTAACAAATAGGTGCCGACAGTATTCTGTGAAAAATATTTGTCCTACGGATATATTCCATTACCACATAATGCAACGAAACCAATGTTCCTCATATGCATGGATGTACTTTCAAATGCAAGCATTAGGCCTTGTAACTTAAAATACATCTGAACACCAAGCACAGTGAAAAGTAACTAACCATATTAAATCAAATTCTCTAAGAGCCCACCTCTTTCGTAATTTCTGTAGTCAAAATAGAGAAGAGTTTAAACATCTTGTAATACATACAGAGGTGAGATGGTTGTCAAAGGAGAATTGTCTTCATCGTTTTTTTGCACCTTGGGATTCTATTGTCTAATTTCTGGCCATCACCTATCTTGGAGAACAACTGCTTGCAACTAAATGTGATGTATTCTAATTATCAGATATATTTGAAAAAGTCAATTTACTTAATAAACAGCTCCAAGGAAAAAATTCTGATCTCATATCCAGTAAAGGTGCAATTACTGCTTTCCTGAAAAGCTACAGTTGTACAAGATTAATATCAGAAGTCGTGCATTTAAACAGTTTCCTTGTTTGGTCTCAATTAGCAGCAATCTTCACGATGATGATCTTGCATTTGATGGTAAATATTTGGAAAATTTACACAAAGATATGCAAGCTTGGTTTAGTGACTTACTCATGAGGGATATACCATCTTGGGGGACAATTCCTTTTGAAGTTAAGTTGCCGATGTAGACATTTCTTTACAGGAAACCGTCATTAAATTACAAAGTGATGAAATATTGCAGGCAAAATTTTAACATATAAAGCATGATATATTAAAAACAATTGAAGCTGCTAAAAGGTATCCCCTACTCTGGGATAAAGCACAACTCTACGTCATTGCATTTCCATCATCTTACCTTGTTGAATTAGGATTTAGTCGTTCTCTCACTTATTGTCAAAAGCTCGTAATAGACTTGACATTGTGCAAAAAAGTGATCTTCGACTATGATTGACGTCGATGGATCCTAATATAAAAAAACTCGCTGAGCAACATCAGTCACAGGTATCTCATTGGATAAATCTACATTTTTTATTCAATTCCTCACTTTCTTTTTAAAGGTATATTATAAATTATTTACTAATGTAAATAAATGCTCCATAAAACTTAACTATTAAATAAGTTATTTGTATTCGTTTAAACTTGAAGTTTTTCCTCAAAATAAGCATAATTATTTACTATTTTTTACTTATTGAGATACAATTCCTTTGATTTTTTATTAGTGAAAAATTTTTGGCCTATGAAGCCACCAAATCTTTTTTAAAGGCAAAGGGTGCATGGGTAAAAAAAGGTTGAGAACCACTGGTCTAGATCACTGAGACAAAAGCTTAGAACAATAGTTCGAAGCCGCTGTTCTCTCCTAATGACAGCTAGATTCATCAATTTCTTTCTCTATTGTCGGCCTTGTCCTCAGCTTGAGCCTCAAACGGAGAAGCTCCGGGCGTAAATCACAAACACTCCAGCTTGCTCTTTCCTTTTTTTTGAGGATCGATGTCTATGATGGTATTACTTGTTTCATAGACGATCTACAACTTATTCGACCCCGATAAGAATGATCGAGAACTTACAAACTATAACACGAATGGGCACCATCCTGCTAAAACCCTTAGTCCTCCTTCTTCATGATAATTCTCACATAGCGTAGATCTTTTATGGCCAATTTATCGTGTTATTTGTGGCAATAAGCCCATAACCGGTCGCGAATCACACCGGCGGCATCTTCTCATCATTCGAAGCCACGATGCCAAGCATCATCTTTGAAGCCAATTGCTTAGTCATGGAGACGTAGTGGATCTGGGCGACGTCCTGGCTAAAGCACCACGTGTTCGTTCTATTTCTTCCTAACCGGATCGACCGTGAAGTATTTTTATCATAAAAAATGAGAATTTGATTGGCACCACTCTTTCCCTCTTTCACAAGGTGATGCAGCGCTTCCAATGTGTTTTTCGCACTCTCTCGATGAGCATAGTCCTTTCCACGCACCTCAAGCTTTTGCTGACAACCTCCTTGACGGCCCTCGACAGAGCCTCCAAAGATGCCTTTCTCGTTTCAAATTTCTCAGAGCCAAACGATTGACAACTTGAGTTGTACCTGAACAAGCTCGATCCTAGAGGGCTTCCATGTTCTTTAGCATCTCCGTGACTCTGTGGACAGTTAAACAGCTGAGGTTTAACACTATGGCGATCTCGACTTATTGCAGCCCATAGGCGGGATTTCTGAGATTTTGATTCTTTTCAATCCCATTTCAACACACATGGACACAATCGAAAAGTCGTTTTAATGACACATGCTGGAAATTAGAACTTTGAGTTTGTTAGACGACACTATCTATTTTATAAGCTTCTTTGAGATATAATAAAATTTCGAGTTTAAACGAACTTATGCAAAACTTAGTAGCTTTCAATGGGTTATGGAACAGATGTTCATTCACATCGCAAAATCGCCGTAAATGTGTTATCAATAAGCTTTATCAAAATCTCAGCAAAGGATTTCATCTTAAAACCCAAAATTACTAGAGCACATCATAATCTAAGTGTAGAAATGCTCGGTCCTTTACGCCCAGGCTTAACTTTTCCCTTTATGCTTTTCTAAACCTTTTTTCGGATCCTTTTAATTTTAAAAACTGGCGTTTCTTTCTCCAATCCACGGCAGCTAAAGAAAATGAAGATAAAAGTAAATTCTGAGTTATTTATGATCAATTAAAGCTGGTGGGTAAGTAGCCTAATAGAACCATAATACTGACAATAGATGTGTAGGTGTGTAATGAGTGCTCTTTCTACGACTATGTTCAGCATCTTTCTAATGATCGCTTTCGCTTTCCCAAATTTGCGTTTTTGTAGTCGTTACTTCCTTTCTATTTTACATCTCCGTGTGACCTCATTGGATCTCAAAAGGCATCCTTCCCCTCAAGGTGTTTTGAAAATATACGCCCTGATTATGTTAGGAATATATAAGAGAGGAAAATGAAGGTAGTGTATATGGTACTAGAGCAGAAATGTGCCCTTATACAAGTGTTTTCGCTGATGAAGCTGTTAAGATGACATGAACTAAATATTCCTCGGTTGATGCAAGGTTTATAGAACTGGAGAAAACATTAAAGGGGTGTTGTAAGAATGTGGTAAGACAGATTATATATTTGAATCAAGCCATCATATAAGGTTAAATATGGTGGTAGTGAATAGTGTAATACATGCTGTGGTCAAAGTCAAAGAGGACTTAGTTCAGAGTAGTTATTTAATTTCTATACGAAACAAGCACTGAGAGAAATACGATCGAAAGTGAAGAAAAGGAAATAAAAATTGTTATTTGTTGTTTAACAAGGAGAACAGAAAGAAAAGGAAGACAAGAGAGAGACTTACATAGAGTTACATAGATACACAGATCACACGGGCCTTACGGCCCACACTAAGGTGATCTGGCCTTACTATACTGCCACTTACACATACAATAGTAGAAGTAAAAGGATAGAGAAGTTTTAGGCTTTCTTTACCCTCCACTCCCTACGGGAAAAGCCGTACATGAAATAACTTGGGAAAAGTACCTTGTAGGTGTAAGAAGACAGTACCTGAAGGAAATTTGCATTGAATAGTAATTATATAAAATGTTTATGAAAACCACTTAGATACACCAGAAAGAGTTATATTTTTTGTAATATTATTTTAATTTGTAGCTTATGCTAAACAATTCAAATATTTGCTTAGTGTTTTTCTAATCTCATTTTAAATAAGTCTATAGTTCTGCTGACAACAACTTCGTTTGGCAAATTATTCCAATCATTAATAATGGAGTAAGTAAAGAAGTTTTTTATTACATCCATAGTGGCTCTTTTACCCTGAAGTTTTGAATCATGTCCACGGGTGGGACACTCCCCTGTCAGTGTGAACAAGTTATTGGCATTAACATTGTTAAATCCTTTAAGTATTTTGAAGCACTCTATAAGCTGCCCCTTAGTCTTCGTTTTCTGACGGAAAATAGATTGAATTTTTTTAACCTCTCGTGGTAAGGTTTGTTACGTACTAACGGAATAAGTTTTGTCGCTCTGTGTTGTACAGCTTCTAATTTATATATGTCTTTTATTAAGTAAGGGGCCCAGAACTGTACAGCGGATTCGAGATGGGGCCTGACAATACTTTTATATAGTGGCATAATTATCTCCTCGCTTTTATAAGTAAAGTTTCTTTTTATAAATCCTAGTGCTGTGTTAGCTTTGTTTGCAGCAGCTGCGCATTAGTTTAAAGTTTTTAAGTTTTCTGTAATTATTACTCCTAAATCTTTAACCTGCAGGGCTGTGTTTATTAAGGCGCCTTGCATTGTATAGTTGTATTTTTTGTTTTTCGTTCCGCACTGAAGGATTTGGCATTTGTCGATATTGAATTGCATTTGCCACTTCTCAGACAATTCTTTAATTTTATTTATATCAGCTTGCAGGCTAGCCCTGTCCTCTTTGCATAATACTGAGTTACCCATTTTCGTGTCATCTGCAAATTTAGATATAATATTATTTCTTCCAACGTCTATGTTATTGATGTATATAGTAAATAAAATAGGCCCCAGGACTGATCCCTAGGGAACACCGCTGGTAACAGATACCCAATCCGATTTCATGCCATTTATTATCACTCTCTGCTTCCTGTTTTTTAACCAGCTACTAATACATCCGTATATATTACCATTAATTCCTAGCGTACGCACTTTGTTCATGAGTGTTTGGTGGGGAATTTTGTCAAATGCCTTCTTGAAATCTAGGTTAATTATATCTAGTGATTTTTTATCGTTATATAGGTTGAGAAGTTTATTGGAAAAGTCAATTAGGTTTGTTAAGCACGATCTCTTAGACCTAAAACCATGCTGGCTATCTCGTATAAGGTTATTGTTTTCGAGGAACTCTACTAGCTTGTCTCTAATGATCGTTTCGAGCAACTTTCCAACTATTGAGGTTAAGCTTATGGGTCTGTAATTACTGGCCTGGTTTTTATAAGTGAGGACAAGAGAGAAAGGAAGAGAAAGAGAGAGAGAGAGAGAAGGAAGAAATAAAAAAGAGAGAGTCTCATCGAGGAAATGAATTAAAAACTCATCGAAACCGCCAGTGAGATTATGGGGCAAAACTAAAAAAAATGTTCTATCTCTATTTCCACAGCAATTTTGTCACTGAGAAGGTTCACATGTTTGTGGAGAGAGGGGAGGCGAAAAGGAATACCTTGGACGGTCAACGTTTTTTACCTTTTCATGAATTAATCTATCTAATGACATTTATATTTCGATCTTCATGTGTGTAAATAACTATCAATCCTGAATTTATATTGAAACTTTATACAACCCTTTTAATCTGACTTCTCTCTCTTTTAGCCGGGCGTCAATGATTTAAGTCAACTGACTCGCGTCATTAATTAGTCGATTCACGAGTGTTCCAAGCAATTGCTACTTCAGAGCTGTGTAAAGGCCGCAGGAATTATTTCGTCCTTGCTTGTGTATGCCCGCCCAACGCGGGTAACCGTTCTAGGGTTAAGAGCTGTGTAAGGCCGCAGGAATTATTTCGTCTTTCCTTGTGTATACACGCCCAACGCTCTTGCGATGCTCGTAAAGCTCTGCCCGACACTATGTACTGCCTGTTTCAGAGCAATAGCAGCCAATCATTAGATTCCCTGTAGACTAGCTATGTATAAAGTTGGTTTGTATGTTAGTCTTCCTGGGCACTCGGCGTCAAATCGTAACAATTTTACGTTTAGCAATGGCTGTAGCATATAATCTTTTTGTTATTCTTATCTAGCAATGCTGCAGGCTTCTTGGTATTGGATAAAAGGTATTTTTCGTTACAGGTTACAATTCTGTTCATAAAAGGACCCTTTCTTCTGCTATAGACAATGTAATCAACAGTCATTAAAAAGTTCCAATTCAGATGAAACCAACTTAACCATCTTTTTAACCTTTTCTTTCGGGTAGATATTAAATATTATGTTACTGGGTGATTTAATGAGAAATTTTCTACTAAATGAAATATTGTTCGTGAAATATTGTGCAATACTGGCAATAATCCTTCATCGGAATAACAGAAGTCTCTGTCTCCATCTATCGGTGTTATAAGTAGCTTAAACATGAGAATGCCTAAGTTAAATCCGTTTTGGAAAATTACTAGAAATTCTAAAAAATACCATGAGTTCGAAGGGGTTAAATGATCCACAAGCCATTTAGTCTTTTTTTTATTTGCATTGTAAATTCAAACAAGGACCATACATAAATTACGAAAAAATGAATAGAAATATATTCAACGAAGCAAAATAATATAAAGAATTTTTTTATACGCTAAAGAAAGTGAAATAATAGGTGCGGTATGAATTTATGCATTGAAGGCCTTAGCTTTTTAACCACCACACGTTACCTGCTTGGCTACTATCCACATCTCCCCAAAATGATGCTTCAATTGCGTTTATAAGCAAAGCAGTGTAGTTAAATCAATTATATATATACACGTATGGAAAATTATAAAAAATGGTGCAGTTGATGGATAGCACAGAATGATACCGCTTGCTTCTTATTGCACCCTGAAGAAAGCACTAGTCACCACCAGGGAAGTTTAAGTATCAGTCTAGAGAAGTTCAGTCGAAACAGTAACTTTATACTTAAGGTCTTTTGCTGTTTTTAAGAAACCGGAAATTAAACTTAATCTTCCCAATTTTTCAAAAGTGTTTAGCATCGATACCCAAAGAAATTATGTATAATTCCCCGACTTTTGCGAAGACAGTGAACTCTTGTTGATAGACAGGCGTCACCTGAAAGAAGTAAGCTCGGCGAGACTAGGATGACTAAAGAAAGTAATGTTTGACTAGATTTTCCACCAAAATGCAATAGAGATTAATAAGCACAGAGGAAAGGGTTGCGCAAACGAAGTAATAATGATGTACACAACAAAATCCTAAATATCTAACAGGAAATTTGTCATGTTTATAAAAAAAAGAGTACATATGGAAAAACAAACAATATTGATGAAATGAAGGATGTAGTTGAGACAGTGATTTTGAGATTTCTGGCGATACGGAGTTATGTATAGAAAGTGTCAAAAGGGACCTTATTATTAAATTTAACATAATTGGCTTTCTTTAATGAAAAAAAACATAAAATTATCCTCTGAAATTTCACCTAGCGAGCTTTTGATAAATAGCAATAAAATATATTTTGTCGTGGTATATAAACCACCAAAGTAAATATAAATATAAGATATTATTATTTTTAAAAGCTTTAAACGGTAAATACTTAGTATAAAAGGAACGGTAATATGCGACACGTAAAACTTTGTTAATGTATATTTTCTAAATAAACTGACAGATATTGCTGGGTTTGACGTCTATAATATAGAAATCATTTTCCAGATCAAATATTAGACCAGCCGAACTTAATTTTGACAAATGAAGAGAAATTAATTGCGAATGTCACTTTGGCAAAACTCGTGGGAACAGCGATTAAGGTATAATTCAAATCCTTGTAAATATTGCTAAAAATATTCATGAGACCTCTTATCAAGCAGTTTAGAACTTTCAATTTTGACATTTATGGCTCAAGCTCTAAACTTTTAAATTGTGGTGAAATTGTTATATATAAAAACGTCCATCTAATGGACATATAATTTCCAGCGTTTAGGTTTCAGTCTAAATACCGAAAATTGGACTATACAGTGGCGGCAACAAAAAAAGTGACATGTGACAATTCGGGGAAAATAAAACAGAAAAATGTAACTTACATATTTTATTATGAATATTTCATGAAAGTTATTACTTGGTCATGTTGCCCTTGCACTTGATGACCATCCTGAGTCGATTGGGCATTGATTCAGTGAGGTTTGCGAAGTAGGTGGGGTCGATCGTAACCCAGATCTGCTTCAGTGATTCTATCAGGTCCTTGATGCTGCTGGGTGCTGTCTCTTGAACTTTGGATTTCATCAGATTCCAAGCATTCTCAATAGGATTTAGGTCCAGGAAATTACCAGGCCACTCCAAAACACTAATATTATTATCATTGAAGAACCTTTTTACTAACTGGGACCTGTGAGCAGGGGCACCATCATACATGAAAAATTCACACTGATGAATTTCCCAAAATGGCAGCATGTGCTGCCTCAAAACTTCAAGATAGTTAGTCCCCCTCATGGCTACATTCTTGGCAAGGAAGTACAGACCTCCTCTGCCCCTTTTTCCACTAAAGGCACCCCACACCATCACACTATCAGGGTGCTTCACAGTTTTCACGGTATATTTCGGGTCATCCCGAGACACAGTGCTGGGACGACGCACGATCTTTGACTCTCCTCTGACCAGCCTAAAGGTGCTCTCATCACTGAACATGACCTTCTTCCAATGGGCAGCTGTCCAATGTTTATAGGTCTTGCAAAAATTGAGCCTTTCCATCTTCATAGCCTTGGTAAGAAGTGGCTTCTTGGCAGCGCGGCGAGACGGTAGGCCTAAGTCCTTCTGTAAGCGATGACTGATGGTCCTGAGGGCAACGTTCTGGAGGAGGTCTGGGTGTTTTTTCTTGATTGAAGCGGAGGTTACAGAAGGGTCTGACATCACTTTACGCCTTAGGATATTATCAGTCCTTGGAGATGTCTTCCTAGCTGCACCAATGCCCTCCTTCCTCTTTGGTATGGTACCTGGTGGCAATAACTCAGCTGCACGTTTTAGGCGATGAATCGTATTTTTGAGGTTACTAAATCTGCTGCTACATCAATAAAAGACTTTTCCTGCTCTAATAGGGTCAAGGCACGGCTTTTCTCTGTCATAGAAAGCTTTTTCCACCCCATTGTATCCACTTGCACAGAAGTTATAGCACGTCAAATGTAGGCACGAATGCAGATAATCAGCACGCTGGAGTGCCATATACTAAAACCTCGTTGTACGAGCTCAAACGAGACACTGAGTTCCAATAGAGCGCAGTTCTGTTGTCTTAGCCCAGGAGAGTCGTCCACTTGCGGCATAAGCTCCGCACATTTTCATTGAATTGATGGCAAGTAAAATAGTGAAAGCGATTTTGTGTATCGATTTCTGTTGCCAATATTCAATGTCACTTTTTTTGTTGCCGCCACTGTAAATGTAAAAGTTCTAATATATCAAACCGAGTCGTGGAAAAATACTTAAATTCAAAAGTACAAATGGGAATGTAACCGATTGTACGAAATATCGAAAACCAGCCAAATTTTGGAGAATTAATACTTATATCTTTATTATCGTTGTTTGTCAAACCCAAAAGAGGAACAGACAAAAGGAACTAGAAAAAAGAACTATGGTTGTTGGCGAAACAGCATCCCAAACGTTCTTACAAACATGTAAATAATTTTAAGCCGATTGTAGATTATATAAGGTACCATCAAGATGACGTCCATAGAGACGAACAGATCCATGTGGTGAAGATATTAGATGAACATTTTGTGGAAGTTTTTACCGACCAAAATACAAATAACGAATTCAGTGATATATTTTGATAAAAAGATAAAAAATACTCTCATCAATTAAAGAACTATAGTAAATTAATTATCTCTATATTAAGAAAATTACATTGCAATGATTGCGCGATGAGGCTTAACGGATCAAGTAAAAATATACTTGAAAATTAAACATTTCATTCTTTTTTCTACAATTTTATTAACGATTTAATATTTTTTAAAGAGTTCAACGAAGAAATGAAAAATAAATTTTCAAAAAAAGCTTAGAGACCGATCATAGACATCATCGCCCCATTTCCAGTCCTTAACTTGGTCGTTAGTAAACTCTTGGAATTCTTTTTAGAGATATGATCCTGGGGAATCTCAGTTCGAGTAACGTAATGAATGAAACACAGCACGACTTTTGACGTGGACGTACATGCTTAACTAATTGGGTCGATTGTTTCAAGAAATTATTAGAAAGTTTGATTACGAGAAAGTTCTAAATGTTGTGAAAAATCAAATTCAAATAGGTTCTCGACACCGTTCCACATAAATAGGATTAAGCAAAGATTCTAAGTAATAGGTGGCTACTATACGCCTTCTTTTAGTATACGACCGAAGATAGCACGGCAAACATCATATCGAAAAACTAATTCGCAAATAAATACCTTGCTCTAATATTGTGTTTTCTATTAATATATATATATATATATATATATATATAACAGGAAGAGGAGGGCAAGTACTGCATAAAACATATATTGCCAACGTTTCTGGCTCTGGAACCATCTTCTAGGCTAGAATAATTGCTTAACAATTATGAGAACAATGATAATTAGTGGCTTTAGGCTAGAATGTAAAACAAAAAGATAAATGTGAAAATGCAATATAAAGGACAAAAATCTGTATATTAAGATAAAAGATCCATAAATTCAAACGAAATTACTAAGGTACTTTTAGAAGAAAAGGAAAACATCAATAAATACACAAAAATTTGTTACCTGATCCGGAGAAAGCTGTGAGCTAAATGAATGAAATTCAAAAATTATACTACCAGGAAAGATGTGATTTAGTATTAGTTGGCCCTCTGATCTATGTAGTTCGTTGGTCGAAAAAAAAGTTTGCTAGTTGGCTGTTTAAGTGGCAATTAATTCATAGTGACTAGTTAAAATAAAATTTAAACGAAATTAATCAGGCAATATATAACGGTGTGGAAGTAGACTCCTTATTTATTTGAGGCTGATTATATTTAATTAAAAGGCACTCAATTATGGGAAGGTCAGATTTAGATTTTGATGCAGATAATATTTTAAATTGCTTATGATTGATAAGTATTTTACATGAATAGGAATATAAAATTGGACAACACAGCCTTCTTTTACAGAGAGATCCATTCCTGTTCTGTAACTTACCCCACGGTGTGTATCAATGCGAACCTTGAGAAGACGTTCCATACATCCAATGTACGTTCCCAAAGAACATTTAAAATTAAGTATATTTCTATACTATTCTGGGACGCAAAATATCAGGAATGGGGTCTTTTACAGTGAACAAAGAACTAATTTTTAAGAAGTTTACCAAAATTAGGGTTAAATTAAAATGCGGATAGAAATTTTTAAAATATTCGACAATTCCGTCCTAAAAGTATTAGTTTGGTATCCCATAAAAGGAAAGGAAATGTATAATTTTCTGCGGGGAAAATTATAAGTATTGATAGGTTTAAAGACATTAATTAAAAGGTTTCTAATGTAATTTATAAAAATATGGGGTAGGTAGTTGTTTACTTTAAAAAACTTTTAAGTTTTATCATTTTCAAATGTAATAGGGTCCAGTTACAACAGATATTGAATGCAAGGTGAATTAAAGTTCTACAAGCATTAAATTTAAACTGATAGGTTTAGAAGCTGAAACGGTTTAAATCAAAGTTACTAAAGGTTGGCTTTCGGAAAACAGAAAATACAAAGCAACTCTGATTCTTTTCTATTTTTACATCTAAAAACAATTATCTGTTATCTGTTTCTGGTTCTTTGCTAAATGGAATGTAAGGGTGATATGTGTTTATGAAGTTCTCGAAAAGTTCCGATTTAGCAGAGGTATGGAATAATGTAAAAGTGGCATCCATGTTTCTTTTATAGAATTTAGGTTTGAATTCTCTGGGACAATCATTTAAAAATTTGGTTTCCAAATGGCACATGAAAATGTTAGTGACGGTTGGACAAGTAGAAAACCCATGGGCATACCATCGACTTGCTTGTATACTTTTTTATTGAAAGTGAAAAAAGAATCTTTGACAGGCTATCATTGGAGTGTTTTAAACGAGTTCGAGGAAGTCCATACTGTAAGCTATTGTGATAAGGAAATAGTTTACTTATAATAGTTCTATGGTTTCATTAATGGAATGTTTGTAAAGAGAGCTGAAACATCATAGCTGACCATATGGCCGTTTGAACTGAGCTGCTTGAGTTCATCTACAAGATTCTTTTTTCATTTTTAATAAAAAAGTAAACTAGCAAGTCGATGGTAAGTAAAGAATTGTCCGGGACATAAACAAAAGCCCCGACATATGCCATTTCTCCAAGAGCCAGGTAAGGAAAAAATATTTTGGCTAGGCTGCCGTGTATTACATCCTGTTTTTGTCATTAAGGATTGCTGTTTAAAATCAATCTGACGCGTTTATAGTCGGAAAGGGCACTTACGCCCAATCTTAATTTAAGGCTAGCAGGTTATAGCCAACCGTATGAAATTACTTGTGAAAACGATCAAGTGGCACTCAAGAGCAGAGTTTATCTGCGCGAGAGGCGGTCGAAGAGTGCCATATAGGAAACGTCACATTTGCATGGAGAGAGAGCATGTCTGTGGTCGGTGAATGACTAATTTCTTAGGGAGAGTGCTTTTATAGCAGTGAATAAACTAAGGCGAGGTTAGGACTGGGAAGGATGTGTAATATGCGATCTTTTTAGCATGTATTGTTTGATGCATGACTCAATGTAGGCCTGTGAAAATCAGCAAACAAGTCTTTGTACAAGCATGGTAAATATCAAGGACTGAAGGCGAGATGAGAGAGTCTGGTAAATCAGTTTCCCGGACACCTGCTCTGTAGGCGAAAGCCCTTTTAAATCTAGGACAAATGATAAATCTTGCAAGAATTCGGCCCTTGGGATAGAATGACAGAGTTTAGCAAATAATCAAGGCAAGGCAGAGATAGTGCGGGGTGATAGAGAAGGAGATACATCTCTTCAAATAGACTGGAGTAGGCTGATCTGAAATAGTCTGTAGCGTGAAAAGCTTTGGATTTCTACGTCTGTCCTTAAGTGAACCCGGAATTATGGCGACAGTAGAGTCGCTGCTTCCGAGGAAGTTGAATATACTGTCTGAATCCAGGATAAATATTCAGTGGTTATCGCCCTGCATCGCCCCCACTGTGAATGCAGAAGAAGACTAATTAAGTCACCCGGAGGAAGGTATCCCCTGAGACGGAGCTAGTAGTTTGGTCGATGGACGTCGAAGATTGGGTGGGGAGAGGGTTATAACAACTCTTATGAGGCGAGGTTACTTTCTGTTTTTCATAGTGAAATAAGGTCGTCATTTCCGGATGGGGCACAGTGGTGAGAGTGATTACTGCTTAAGAGGTTAAGACTTCAGTCGCACACTCTTGGTTATCTTATGGCATTAAAAGATGAATGATGGACGTAGGGTAGTCCTTGGAGTAAGCAGGAGATGATAGTCATGGGCTTACAACTACATTAAAGCTAAAGTGTGACAGGCAGCAATGGGACTAACTTTTGAACTTGTGGTGATACCAGCACCAATTAGCTGACCCATTTTCTGGATTTTCCTTCGGTAATAGCCAGATGACTGAACCCAAAACCGAGAGCGTAATGAAAACTGTTCTTACGTCGAAATGAGCTTTTTTATTACCTGCAGCACTTTGGTATATTCTGGATCACCTCGATGAGTTAGTCCTCCTTGTGTTCTTGAGATTGGCGATCCTCTGATGCAAGAGACTTGAGTAAAGCTAGGTATGTTGGACCATTGTAGGTAGCAGTGGTGGCTAGATCCTGGCCACCTAACACATCCCGGACTAAGACGCGATCATCAGTCTTTGCAAAGCTTTCGATGGGTTTAACTTTTGCCGGCGTTCGAGGATGAGTAATACATGAATTTGGAGATAACTGTGGAAGGCTAATCTCAGCTGTGGCACCGAGAATACGGGACGGGCTGTTACGGAGCTGCCAAGTGAGAGTCATGGGCATCATCGCCACCAAGGAGATATTTATGGTGAGGTTAGCCATCGTTGTTGATCAATTGGATTTGGTGGCGATGAAAAATGATAGTGAGAGCTTTGTAGGTACTCCGGTCTATTTAAAACTCAAACAACGCATTCGCCTCTTCCATTAAGTCCGCTGGTAATTGAGAAAAGCTTCGTTGGAGGTTGATGTGAAGGCTGGCACTTGCGGTGGAGTGATGCTGGCAGCTGAGCGATTTGTAAATGGCTCCCTGTGTGTACCATATAAGTGGGCTCTAATGGCGCGAGGTTGCATATGCTGCCATTAAAAAGTTGTCCACGTTCGCCTCCTGTACCAGGCAGAATAAACTTTTAGCCATTAACCCCCTCACCTAATTAAAGTTTTTGCTCTCATAAGCCACAAAGCGAAAGCAACAAGGGCTGTAGGATAGGAGGTTCTCCTGGTTCTCTTTTTCAACCTTTCGCTGTGGCGTTTCATTATGACTATGTTTTTTCGGTCAAAGTTATTTATAATAATTCTTTTATAATATCAAAGAACAAAATGGTGAAGTTCAGAAATAAATCTAAGTATAGAAATTTCTTGAATTTTTAAAACCCAAAGAATTACAAATAGTTAAGTTCGGAAAATTTATTTTAATATATTTTCTTCTATAACTATATTTTAGCACCGTGATATTTTGAAAAGCGGGAAGTTCAGTTTATAGTTAGTTTTTAAAAGTATTATAATTGGCGAAGTTCCGAAAATTTATCAAAATTTAACCATGGCTGCCTTTTTTCAGATTTTAAATTTTAATCTTAATAGCGAAGCGAAGCCATTGCCTGGTTATTTTTATAATATTGGAAAGCTTTCATCATAGCACTTATGATATCTTTAGAGCGTTTAAACTTTCTATTGTCCCACTTACGAATATATATATATATATATATATATATATATATATATATATATATATATATATATATATATATATATATATTGACAATTACTGCTGAGGTTATTGGTGACTTCACCTAAAAGTGTTACAGTCTGTGCTTTAGTCCTATACTCCTCGATGTTGTGCTGGTAAAATATGCAGTAAGAGTCTATTATGCCTCATTATCACGAGCTTTGCCCACATTCTCTATAGAAGAAGCTCGAGTGAAATCGATGCGCCAAATCTCATGTATAGATTTTTGTTGGGGTGAAAATGTCTATATTTTATTTTGCGGGCACTGTAAGTTGATCTATGACGAGTAAGGAGGTTAAATTTAACATTTAAACTCATATGTTCTGCCACATCTTAAGCATTGTATACAGACATGGCCCCCCCTATTTTAGACAAGATATCAACCTGCTATTCCTTTCAAAGGACAGAAACAAATTTGTATTTTCTCTCACCTTGACTATATTGATAGGTTTAGGATATTAAATATGTTCTCATTTGAAAGGGGCGTGAGCGTGGATATGATTGAGTTTTACAATTTTTCTGGAATAGATAAATTAAATTTCGGTTATTGAAGTTTAAATACATCGGATTTTATCCATGAATATTTTGCAATAAGTCTTCTGCATATGGTTGTCGTCGTCCTTGTTCCACGCAATTTTAACTTTAGGTCAGTAGGGTTTATTTAATCCTTGGTTCGCTTCACAAATAATTGTTAACTAAAACTATTACAACAATTAACTCAAGGATGCGACCCCGTCAGAATGGTTTGGTAATAGGATTTGGCCAGTGGTCAAGAAAGGGTAGATAAAAATGTATAAAACTTTTAAAATGTAGATGACCAAAGGAGGAAACTATTAGTAGCATTAAAGGAACAGGTCGCCGTTCGGGTTCATTGATTATAATCGACCTTCCCAACGCATACTAACTCCATCTAACTTCTACACATTTAACTACCCTAAACCTACCACTCTTTATTACCAGCCCCTTTTAAGAACATCGACGGGATATATTTTCTTTGGATTACACATTTATTTTATTAAAAAATATATTAATCAAGGCTGCTTTCGGATTAGTGAGACGTCAGTGGAATTATTGAAGCCCACAAAGGTATCAAAGCATTCCATAAAGAAAACTACTGACGAAAATTAAAAATTGGATCCCAAGTGCCTCCATCTTAATTTTCAAAGGCCTTATTCTTGGATTAATGTATAAAGCGAAAATCGATTTAAATTGCAATGTATTACTCAAAGGGGATATGAGTTGATGTGAAGGTGGAGTTAACAATTGATATACCAACCGAAAAAGGAGAGGTCTTGGAATGAATCTTTACTTTATTTCTGTGGATAATCATTATCTCTAAATGATTTCAAACGTGGAATGATCCATTTTATTTTGTCAATTGCTCGAATCTTTCGGGCTAAATTGGATGGAATGAAACGGGAAAGAAAAAGACGGGATACGGAAGAGAAATGAAAAAAGGGGATATAGATGGGAAATAAGGTATAAGGAAAGGGGAAGGAGGGGTATGGGAAGAGAAAGGGAAAGGAAAAGTGGGAATGGTAAGAACAAGTAGGGATGTGGAAATGGAAAGGAAAACGGAAAGAGAGGATGGGAAAGGGAAAAGGAAAGAAAAGAGCATATAAGAAGGGAAAATGAAAATAGGGGATCTAGAAGTGAAAAGAAGAGGCACAAGGATATATTGAAATATAAAAAATATAGGTGAAGAGGTGATGGAAAGGAAACGAGGGAATATGGATGGAAAGGAAAAGAAGAGATAGGGACGGGATAAGGAACGAAAAGTAAAACACGAACAAAACACCCAAAAGCACTTTAGAGGAGCATAATTAGCATGAGAAATGACTAGAATACATAAAGTTAAGAAACAAGAATTCACTGAAATAAAATATAAACAACCAGGCAATGGCTTCGCCACTACCCCCCTACGGGTGGGGGCTTGCGCTTCGCTGAAAAGATTAAAATTTATAATCTAAAAGAAAGCAGCCATGGTTACATTTATATAAATTTTCTGAACTTCACCAATTATAATAATTTTAAAAGGGAACTCTAAACTAAATTCCCTCCCCCCTCCTATAAAAATATCACGCTGCTAAAATATAGAGTTATAGAAGATATATAAAAATAATTTTTTTGAACTTCACCATTTTTAATTCTTTTGGTTTTAGTCACCAAATTTCGATACTTATGTTTATTTCTGAATTTCACCATTTTGTTTTTTGATATTATAAAAGAATTATTAGAAATACCTTTGATAATAAAACATAAGTCATAACCAAACTAAGATGAAATTATTATTCCAATACATAAAAAATTCCCCTTCTTAAATTATAGAGTTAGTGATGATGACGATGATGATGATGATTATTCAATATTAAACTAAAAATCTCAATAACAATGTGTCTGCCTGTCACAATTAATCCCTCAGACAGGCACATTTACTATTAAACGAAAGGACACCAATTATTTTGTCCACGCCAATTATGCCCCCTCGCACACCACGTCCACGCACATCTAAAATACACACTAGCATCCACTTCCCCCTCGGTCAGCCCTTTCTCTCTTAAATCCTCAATCACCTGATCACCCACTCCTCTTTTACGCGGTCTCGAACCCTTCTCACACCCTAACACTCTCTCCTATATCTACTTTCACATTGATTTGCATTTACTCTTCTTACATATTCATAATTCCTGTAAGAACTCTGACACGACCTATTTTAGACACTTCTTCACGCCATAAACAATTTTTACCCAGTCGTTCTTTGGTTTATCTACCATTGAACCTTGAGCATCCCTCTCAACTAGTACATTTCACTGCTCTCACTCCAGTTCCTTCCTTTTCTTTGCCTACCATAATTTTACTCCAATGCACCAGCGATTAAACCAGCATACTCTCATGCATTTTCCTGGCACTTTTTTACACTTAACCTTATTAATCATTAAGAGTCTAATCTCCCGAGACTTTCCTACCATTTAAAACATTGTAGTAGTGCGTTATCAAAACGCACTCCCTAATTCTAACATAATTTTTAACTATTCTTCACGCAATCTAGTAGTTTACGACTTACCCTTTCATGCATTCTGTGCATCTGTCAAATTTCTTCTCTCAACAAGATCTAACCTTTCGCCACCATCATCCTAATGGTGCGCTTTGCTACTTGTAGTCCTTCTTTCACTACCCTTCTACCCTTAAATAGTTAATTGATTAAATATTTAAATGAGTTTATTTTGTCATTAATCCCATAAAATTGATTCATTTTGTTCTAGCAGTACTAAAATGAAAACCACCAACATAATAATAATATAAAGTTAATTTCTCAGAAGAATTTCTAAGGTTAAGACGAAATTCACAAATCAACAATATTGAAACAAAAAACATGCTTCAAAGTCAATAAATATTACAAAACAGAAATCTGTTTTAAAAAATATGGAAATTACAAACTCTAATAATACTAATATATAAGTATTATAATTGCATTTGTCATAATTGTTGATATAAATTGGCTAGATGTTATCAAGAAGTCAGGCAACGTCAGATTTTTAGAATATACTCTTAATTTAGCTAAATAAAGAACAAATGAAAGTAACTGCCACAAAGTAACTGAAGTTCACAAGGAATTTGTGTAGTTGAGCAAAGAGTAGATAGCCCTGACCTAGTGTAAAACTTAGCGCCTGAAGCTGGGGCGATATATCCGATTCACTAATCCAAAGCCAGACCTTTGCTGATTCTTCAAAATAAAACATAAGCTTAAAAAAGGTGTGCATCCGAATGGCGTTAGAAAAATACATCACTTACGGCATGTAATTAGAGAGTAATCCAGGTTTAGAGGCCTTCCTATGCGGAAACAATACTACATACTAGCATGTACATCAGTATGTATGGCACTGTTAATAACGTATGAGAATGTTTTAAGGAATATAAATTATATAGTTTGAATATATCATTTTATAACAGCTAAAAGATCTTCAAATCATGATTTTAAATGCCCGGAAAGTTTGAAGATTGGACTTGTCTTTTAGCCTTTCAAATCTTTCATTGAATCTGCTCGCCACTTGATTCAAAACTGAAACATAGGATAACATTGTACTATGTAGAACATCAGTTTTTCATTCTATAATATTGGACAAGATGCATTAACTGAGTAGTTGATCAAAAGCTTTTTAAACTGCTTAGTTCATTTAATTTACACAACCAATTTTTACAACTATACATTTAAATTAGCTTCTACAGATCGATGAAAATGGACTGTCATCTCTTTGTGAAGTATCCTCGTTTTTCATTTTTAAAGAACAAGTTTACCCTAGAATAAATATTCAGTGACTTTAGTTCAATTTAAACAACCAAGTTTTAGAATTAGAAAAAAAGAATTTTAGAGTGCAAAATTTATCTGAGGAATTTAAATTTGCTTTAGGCTCAAATTCTGACGTAGCTGTAAATTTCCCTTAATGTATGTTTGAAGCTTGGCGATGACCCTCGAGGTAATTGGTAACTTCAAATAGTGTGTGAGAGTTACCGGAAGAACAATTGTTTGTTTACTTTTGTTATTTCCATGAATCCGAAATAATATTTTAAACTTGTGTTTACCTCATTAAGTGATCATGATGAAGAGAGTCTCCAACATAGAACGAGAGTTAAATCATAACATAAATCAGACAGGAATTAACGCGAGGGTAAAAACCCGAAAAAAATAAAGGGGCTCATTATTTTAAAGTAATTAAATAAATGATTAATCCAATTTAATTTTATGTTTTTATCATTAATTTTGATAGATTATTATAAATCATATTTATAATTAATATAGAATGTAAATATGTTCATTTCTAAAACTAAACGTTCAAAGTTAGTTGAAGGAAGATGTTATACCATGTAGTTCAAGGTTTGTTGAACTACATGACCAGTCTAATTCACCAAAAAAAAAACAGATAAGAGGGTGTCATTATTTCTTTTAATTAATTAAAGCATGCTAATTTATTATTTAAATACCTCTAACTTTGAATTTGATCATACCTAAGCATCAATGTTCAATGTTTGTTCCAGCGGAGAGATATCGTAATATATAAAGTCAAAACAACCCACATTACTGATAAGCGTCTATCATTAGTTCCTGCTATATTTAAGTGACAAAAGTTAAGGACTAGTTACCTTGTGTCCAAATAGCCTCACGATTTCAGCACTTTGATATGGCATCGATCTACAAGTGGACGGAAAACCCTTGGAGAAATGTTGACCAATGGCGCCTCGGAACTCTCCGGAATGCTTATCGAACAAATTCTAGGCACTTTTGGCACAATGACAGGCGCTATTATCCTGCTTGATTGAGCCAACCTTGCTCCGGTTCATGATTTCCATGAATGGATGCAATTTTTCACTAAGCATTGCACCATAGCGGTGACTGAGAGTGAAGAAAATTAAAAATAACAAAGGCTGCAATAACAAAACACCGTAAACAATACAAACATAAGAAAACGAAAAAGAAATGCAAAAGAAAACACGCCGGAAACCATCAAAGGTATAATGAACGTGGAAACATTACAGAATATGTTAAAATTGAAGAGGTTAGAGTAATTGAAAAATGTATGAAAATGAAATAAAGAAGCAAAAAGAGTCGACGACGTGAATATTCCAGGATCTGGAAACGTATATCTCTGGTAGAACTGCAGTGTAAGTGTGAGGAAGGGAAGAGATTTATCAGAATGAAAACTTCTGATTAAGTTCTTATACAACAGACAAATATTTAACTTTCAAATTCAATACCCTTTTTCTATCAACAAGAAAAACAATAATATAATAAAAGGCAGTGATATAAACCAATGATTGAGTAGGACCCTACAGATTGTATAATGTTTAAAAGTGATAAATGATGTAACTTATTCCTCCCCTCATTTATTGAATCGTTTATGATCTTAAGACCATCATTGGATAAAGAGGGTAACCAGTAAAACTATGCATGAATTTGACTCGTCATATTTTATTAATTTTAGAGTTAAAAGGATGAAAATTCTGCGACAATTCTTGAGTTTTAGACCAAAACATTTTCAATCTGGCTTCGGCTTAAATCAATTCTTCAAGATGATACATAGAGATTTGTTCCGCGCCCTGGCCATTTTGAGAGATTCGTCAGCCTCAATGAGTTGGCAGTATATGTTTCAAAAACACTAGTTACCAGGTACATATCTGCGAAATTTGACTTACAGTGAATAATAATATAAATTAAAGCAATGCTAGAAGCAAGTAAAGGATATGTACCTCTTAGCCTACTGAACCAAACATCGAATTAGTGATAGCAACAGTGATCAGTAAAATAAGTCTGCTGAAATTAGTATATAAAAAGAAAAGTAGAAAATGTCTAATATTTGAACTTAAGCGCAATTCGCATCAATAGGTACAGAAACTCTCATAATATGATCGTCACCAAAGATTTAAGTTATGTCTAAACTCCAATGAATTTGGAGCCACGATCTCCTCATATAAGAAGATTGCATTCAAATATTAAAAAAATTCCGACGGTCCTCTTTATATACTTACCTCAGCAGCCAAAATTTAATCTCACTATTTTTATATTTAACTAAGCTTTTCTGCTTCTCTTGCAGCCAGAGTACCTTCATTCAAGTTCTTTATCGTTCTAATTTGCTGCCCTTATCCAAGATTCCTCCGGATTGTTGGTAGGCAAGTCCAGTTTTCGCGCATATGAAGCTGGTAAATTATGTTTGATCTTGGTTACGAATTCCGCTAACAAAGATTCGCTTTTCAACATTTAATCCACCTACACTTTATAGGACATTCGTGCGACTAATAATTTCCAGAAAAATTTCTTCCGTATTTGAGACCTTGGAGGAGGTTGAGCCAAGCCTAGGCCAAGCCTTTTATGTTTTGGTCAAAAACTTAAGAATTCCCTCGTAATTTTTGTCCTTTTAATTGTAAGAATTAATGAAATATGAAGGTAAGAATTCTATCGGTTTTTTACTGGTCACCCTGTAGTACAACGCAACATTTAGCTACTTTATGGTATAGATTTTACAGTATGACATCCTATAACGTTAGCCCGACAGTGCTACAGCTTCAACTGCTGTCATCTTTAAAATACATTTCTAGGTTCTCAGGAAATTTTCTTTGCTAGAATTCTTCTTGGTTTCTTAAACTCAAAGAGCTTAGAGATAACGTAGATGGGGACCTTTCTTGGAGGTTACTATAAAGGCTGGCAATTGGCGTTGCGCGAGCGAGAGATTGTGAAATGAGAATTTGGTTATCTCCCCATGCGTGTCAGATTATTTTGCCCGAATTGCATGAGGCTGCTGGATGTCACCATCATGGAAGTATCGGCGGTCGCTGGCTACGCCAGGTTTGATTGTTTACTGTTTAAGTCTGTTGGTATAATTTAATTTAAGGATTGTGGATAGATTGACGTGTGACGAAGTTTAGGTCAGGTTGTTTGGGATCTGTTTATCTTATTTGATGGTTATGCCTAGCATGGTGTTTGAGTTTTGCGTTTTTATTAGACGATTATAAGTTTTTTGTTTTTTATGATTGTTTAGGTTTATATGAAGTTTAGAATATATATCTATGTTTATGCTTGTGTTTAATATTTTTAAACTTAACCGAACTTATACCATTAATCCCGCCGACCATGAGAAGAAAAAGACAATATTTATTTTTTATATAGAAAGAGCTAAAGCTTTATTAAATACACTTTAAAAACCTTGATATACTGCAGATGTAAATCCAATTGGTAATGAATGAAATGAATAAAAAAAAATGAATAAGAGAAGATACATTTTCGCTCTTTATGGTTTTTCTTGGTAAATCTGTTAGACAAGATGTCTAAGAAGCGAACGAGCAAATGTTCTGTTAGCAAGCATCTGCCAAGGTTTTCTACGGTTGCCTAACTAAGATAGACAGTAAAAAACTAAATTTCTAAGATTAACCCTCCACTTTGTGTAATAAATCAGCTTGGAAAGAACGGAATAAATAGGAGAATAATTAATAATGAAATAAATTTTAATACTTTATAATGCAATTTTTACTTCAAAGGTAAATTACAGTTTTCGAGTGGGTCTGCAAAAAGGTTATAGGAAAAGGCATCCTCAAGGGTTCTGTCAGTTTTACCATGAGTAAACATGCTGCAGCTGAAATCTAGTATATTGCGTTGCATCTCAGCTCTCTTTGGTCTAAAGGCAATTAGTGACTATTTCTTCAACACATTTTCCCCTCAGCACTTTATTTACAGATTTCTGCTTGCAAAATTTTACCTCAAGTTAGGCTCGGTGATTTTTCTTGAGATTAATTTTAAAATTTAAGAGAAAATGAGAATTAACAAAAAAACTAAGCAACGAATTTCAATCTGCCCCCGCCCCCTCCACACACACAAAATTATTAGCCACTATGACTTTTTACGAGTATACAAACCAAAAGTAGTGCGGTAGTGTTCCAAATGGAAAACAGCAGCTTTCAAAGAGCATTTAAATGAGCTAATTCCTTCTCTTGCCTCTTCTTGTTTTCGAGAGACGACCCAACCTTTGGTGGATTTGTAGTGAAAGATGGATGGAATCATCGACGTTGTATGAACACTTTCACTTTATTGGATTTATGCACTAGCCTCGATCCCCCACTACGCCATTTCATTTTGGCTAATGATCAAGGTCACTTGGCTGACCGCTCATTTAGCCATTTAATCTCTATTTTAAAAAAAAAAACAGAGTGAAGCTTAGCAAGAATAAAAAGCGAAAGGCTCTTCCTTATTCTAAACCTTTTCTACGTAAATCGTTTCACACACGCTCACACATATATGTACAGGCAGGAGCAAGTTGACGGAAAAAGAAGCGAGGGAGCGTCATTAGCTCCAAGGCACTGGTGTAGCCAGATGCGAATTAAGTTCACTTGTCAAAACTATCCTTCCATTATAACGGACGCATTGTTTCAGCAGCCACCTTTGCCCTTCCCCCCCCCCCCGAGTAAGATTAATGTCTTTTCATGACAAGGCTAATTAATACCTTGTCATGCCTCTTCCTCTTTTCGAAAGAAGAAACGACCTTACAAATGCTTTTGCCACACAGAGTTTCTCCCTTCTTTTTGACTGAGCAGAAGTCAATAGCGCTCAAATTACTCTTAAAACGTGCTTTAATTAGGCGCGTCCTGCCTTCGACATTCGACCCAGGGGAAAGCTCGTCCTTCCAGAGATCGAGGAATCAAATGCCAAGATCGGATAACATACGAAGAATAACCACGTTAAACATTTTCTCCAACATGGGAAGTAATATTGTCCTTTCATTCAGAAGCGAAAACCAGCGAAGGCAAAAGCTTAGTGAGTATAATTAAGTAAAGAATGTGGAGAAGTGAAAGAGCGAGCGTTAGGAGTTTTGAGAGGAGATAATGGAGCGCACGCGACCGGGTGAAAGGAAAGAAGACTCCTAAAAAGATTTGGTGAAAGGAAAGAAAACTCCTTGAAATATTGGGTGAAAGGGTGAAAACCTCCTTGAAATGACTGGTTAGTGTATTCTTATATTAGTTTGTCACACGGAATTTCGTGGTCTTTATACTTGTTCAGTTCATGAAGAACAAATGTCTGAATGCCGAATGGCCCGATTTCTGTTCAGGATCAGCCATAACACAAATTAAGTTATACCATATAATTTCCCTTAACCGCGTACCTACCCCTCGTATTAGGGAGGAACCATGTCTATCCTCAGTAGTTATAAATTATTAATAAAAAGGTGATTTTCAAAAATAGCAGATCCGCATCTCGTATTCCTCAAATTATAACTAAATCCACATTATCTCAGCTATACCTTGCTGATATTTTTTTTCTTTATAACACTCTGCCTTACTATATTATGATAGGCAAAGAGTGGCGTACTTCACATATGTTTGGATGTCACAAATCCGGATTATCATCCGGATCGAATTGGGTAAGTTGGTAGGAAGTCACTAAGTGTCTATCCTTATGGAATTTTGAATTTATTACCCGAACCCACAGAAAGAGAAAGACTAAGATAAAGAAGTGATCATGTAATCTCCGCTCAACCCTTATGGCACAGGTAACAAGTACCAAAATTCCTCTACCACCCGTCAACTGGAAGTTAATTAGACTGAGCTTTTAAAGATTAAAAAAGCTCAGAAAAGTTCATAATATATTCGCTCGCATCAACATCATCCACTTTTTTTTTATTTAAAATCTAAAATGCGCCTTTTAATGCTCGCTGTAACAACTATTCTCGAATACAACGTAAAAGAGATAAAGAGACGTTGACTGAACATTGCGCTGAGAAGCAACGAAAAGGGTTATTAATATTCATAATAGTCTTATTTCATGGAGCTGGAATGAAAGCAAAAATCAACTGAGTACGCCATAGGGCTGACAGGTTGATTAATGGCTGATAGGCTGGCTAACTGACCAACTTATCTTAACTCCCAAAGTCTAAATTAAATATAGAATCAACAAGTCGTTGGTAAGTTCACTTAGCATATACAGATATCTAATAATCTTGGATACCATTAGGTACCGTTCAGAATAGTTTCGGGTGAGAAAGTAACAATTTTATGGGCTGGAAAACAGTAAAAGCCCAATTGAAGTCAATAAAAATCCAAATATTAATCTTGCCCTATATAAAACGTCATTGCTAGATTTATTTTTAGGAAACTTAATAAAATCAGGATGACTTTTGAAAGTTAGAAGGTAAATGAAATTCAGTAAAGATGTTTTTATAAGCAAACCTCAAGGTGCGCTCCAAAATTTAGAAGCTCGCGTCTAGGATTGAACTCTGTATCGCGCCGTCAAGAACCTGAGGCAGCATTCAGTAGGTGGGTGCGAGCTCTCATTGCTCATATTTCACTATAAATTCGGGGACAAACAATTTAAGGAGTTAAGGTCGTCTTCAGGAACATTTGTTTGCTTCTAGCTCTTCATTAATCTCAGTTGGTCATGTAAATTAGACATTTTTAATGTTAGACCTAAAAAAAGTTATTTTGCTTTTCACTTTACGAGTATTTTGAGGTTGTTCTTATTGTGAATTTAATATATTTGATATATTTAATTATTTAGATCAATTGCGATTGATATTTTTTGTGTATTTTGTAGTAATAGAGTTTCATGTTTACTTATGTTACATAGTTACAAGCAGTCAGCAAAGACTACTTAGTCCACTCAATGGCCAGTCCTATTCTATACTAATATGGTCGTAGTCCTCCTTTGAACATTGTCGCCATGATGCTCACTCGCGCGATATTCAATACACATCATTGCTCCGTATTTAAACAATATCATTATTCGTAAAATAACTATTAATTTTATTTGTAAAACTATTCACATAACTAGCATTTACTACGTCCACGGGGAGTGCGTTAACACTGAATAGATTTCTAGCTATGTTCATTTAAAACCTCTCTCGTCCTTTCAATTTAAAACCGTTTTTATGTGTTATACTATGGTCGTACTTAAAATTTTTCATAATTTAATTTTTCAAATTTATTTAAAACTTTGAATACTTCGATAAGCTCACCTTTTAATCGCCTAGTTACTAGAATCGGGAGTTTTAATATATTTAATCTTTTGATATACGACTTATTTCTAATCGAGGGAATTAGTTTAGTTGCCCGTCATTGAAATCTTTCTATTTTATTTATGTTTACTTGTGTATAAGGTAACCACAATTGTATCGTGTATTTCAGGTGTGGTCTTAACAAACTTTTATATACAGGTATGATTATATCTTGGTATTTGTAGGAAAAACTTCTCGAAATAAATCCCAGAATTCGGTTTGCTTTCTTACACGCCTCGTCACACTTTTTGTTAAACTTAAGATCTTTTGAAACTCGCAACCCTAAATCTTTTTCTTCTTGCATGGAGATCAGATTTTTACCACCAATTTCCTAGTTAAAACTGATTATTTCGACCTATGTCTTAAGTGAATTTCATGTTCAATTTATTAGAGACCATTGGAAGATTTTATCTAGATCCAGCTGAATTCAAGTACTATCGTTCTCATTTAAATTTGGATAATCTACCAAGTTGGCCAGTGTCCATATCGTTTACATAAATAAGGAAAAACAATGGTCGCAACCCAGACCCCCGGGGCACGCCGCTAGTTACATTTTCCCAATCCGAAAATTTACCGTTTAAAAACACTCTTTGCTTACAATTACTTAGCCACGACTCTATATATTGTTGGAGGTTTCCCCTAATTCTATGAGCAAAAAGATTAGGTAGTAATTGCCTATGAGAAACGGTTTAGAATGCTTTAGCAAAGCTAAGTAAACTATATGCAAAGAACTACTTTTGTTATATCTTTTAATCATGCTGTTGTAAAATTCTAAAAGATTAGTTAAACATGAACGTTTCTGTCTAAAGCTCTGTTGACTATCCTTTATATGATTATGCGCTTGAAAATGGTCAATCACCCTATCGATAATGACGGATTCCATTAATTTACCTACAAGGGATGTTAAATTTATAGGTCAATAATTGATCGGAAGTTCTCTTTTTCCTTTCTTAAAAATGGGAGTTATATTCGCTAGCTTAAAAATCTAACAGCACGACACCTTCTTCTACACATTTGTTAAAATGTTTCGTTAGCGGTTGCACTAACACGTGTTCTCAATCTTTTTGTTGAAGTAAGGTAAAAAAATTGAGAGAGTGATGTGAAATAAATTTGAGATGACTGCATAATATAGATAGTACATTTGAAAATAGAAATAGAATGAAAGTAATCTGAATACTATTTAAATTAAAATCTTTAAAATCTGATTCACCCGCTTATAACAATATTCTCACTGCCCGATACACCATTATATGGTTTAAGAACGGTGAGTGGTTGTTTGGGTTCTGGTTCTTAAAGATGAAGTCATAAAGGGCCTACGAAGTAACTAGGGTGCGAATATTTGGAACAGGTCCCTTCCTTGTATCACACACCTTATGTGGACTAATAAGCTTTTGTCCCAACGGATCTGCCTTTGAGGGTTTCTTGGTCACTGGAGTTCTACTCCTATCTATTAAAATCATGTCTCAAGGATGCGCCAGAGGCAGCTATCAAGTCGCCGCTCAAATATTTTCTCCATCCTCAGATAAGAGCTAGTTCCAATCGTGGCTGCCAAACTTGAGGAAAAACCCCTGGATCTGAGGGAAATGTGCATAGTCCTAGGGAACTGGGTGCTTTTATTAAAACTTTAAATAGTCTGGGGGAATTATGAAATAAGATAAAGATAACGCGTAAATTGCATTATTTTTAAGAGCTACAATTTTCAAAGGGATGTAAACTCATCCAAATATGAAATTTTGAATGCACAACGGTAAATACGTTCTTAATAATCAAAACGTGCAGGAAATGCCCGCAGTCGGAACAAGTATCGAACGCGTTAAATCAGAATATAAAAATATTCTGATTTTTTTTGTGAATGAAACATTTATCCAACTTGTTAAACTTTCAGATATTGATCCAAGTAACGTATATCACAAAAATCCTGATGACATTTACTTGGGAGGACTAGCAATGACAGAATTAATTAAGAACCATTACCCAGTGATATTTAGAAGATATTCAAGAATGAGGGCTAGAAATTTCTGTTGAACTCCGCGTTCAAATAAGGAAAAGATTTCCAATGAATGAAGATCGTGTGATTTCTAAGCTAAATGCTCTTTGGTCCAACCATTGCCTCAAATATCGCCTTAAGCAATTTTACAAATTTAGCACGACCAGCTCAAGTGATTGAAATTGAAATCAGTGGATAAGTTATTGGTTCACTGCTAAAAAGCTACCTATCTCAAGTGACAAAATAATCGTACAACACTACTGGTATGATTTACGTTCCATTAAAGATGGTATTGGCAATTTCAAATATGCGCTAATTTCTGATTTAATGACAAATGTATCGTGCTTACCACATTATTCATCATGTGTTGAATGCATAATTGCGCAAGTCAATAACCTCAAAACGAGGAAAGCCATTTCACAATTCAGACTGTACTAATTGGGAGCCAAGCAAGGAATTAATTAGGGATGTCAATACGGAACAAGTCGTTAATTTGAATTAACTATTGGTAAGTAGATTCGGTTATAATTTAATTTATTTCACTAAATGTTATTAATATTATAATCTGGGGATTTTGGTTGAATCTTAGAGAATTTTTATTCAGATTCTGAGGGGAACTGAAAAATCTCATTGGCAGCCCTGGTTCCTGGCCAAGGTAAGAGCCATTTCCCATTCACTCCATAGTCGGCAGATAGGCACCAGCTTCAATTTTCTCCCGTGTAAGACAAGAGACAGTTCCAATCTTCTCCTTCGCCAGACAAGAGCTACACTAGTTTAAATTTTCTACATCGGCAGATAAGCACCAGTTCGAATTTTCTCCCGTATCAGACAAGAGCCTGTTCCAATTGTCTCATTGGCTAGACAAGAGCTACATAATTTACATTTACACTCAGCTACGCTGGAGAATGAAAATTCCATTAAATCGGAAAGATTTAAGGCATGCTTCACTAGGTCGATTGGAAGAACTGAAAGCGAGAGAAATTAATTGGAAATTCAAAGTAAAACGATAAATAGAGTTAAACTCACAGCGAATATAAAATGTATATCATTCATGAACTCGAGTAAAAAATGGAAATAATCAATCATGCCCTAAAATCTTTTCATTGCCCCGCGTAGCAGAATGGTCTAAGAGGTGGTTTTAATTGAGATTAAATTAGTTGTTCGCTGCCTTAGTGTGCTTGGTTCGATACCCACCACTGCATGGATTTTTTCGCCATTAAGAAAATTCATTATGAAAATTCCGTTTGTCTTTTCTTTCCTTCTTGTTTGATTGATCTATTTCGATCATTCTCTTGCGTTTATGAAAGATAAACATTGCATATTCGCCCCGGGTTTAACCGTGGCCTCGTCACTCGCTTCGTGAGCGATGCCTACGTCATCACCAAGCGGCTGCCTCCCGCTGGAAGGCTATTTGGCAACTTAACCGCCGGACTAATCCGCAACTGACTCAATTTCAGTTTGCTGTGGTTCACGAGAGGACAAGGGTTAAGTGAAGTGAACCTGGATATTTTAATAATTTTTATGGTGGTTTTTCAATGCAAGTAACTTTTTAATCTATATTAAAAATAAATTTCAATTTTTATCACAAAGTGACATAACTGTCATATTTATGATTGATGAAATTCATATTAAACAGTATTTTGATTACAAACCAGGCAATGTTGTTGGTTCGGGTTTCAACAGCACAAAGGCAGCAAACAGTGCTTCAGTATTTATGATAAGTAGTTTGCTCTCAACGTTTAAGGACGTTGTTCACATTTTGCCAGTTAAAACGTTGAAAGCAGAAACGTGGCATACAATAATAAAGCTAGTCATCACTGGATTAGAGCAAATAGGTTTCCGAGTCATATGTGTTGTAACAGACAACAATGCTATCAACAAGAAAGCCATGTCATACTTTCACACTCCCCCTCTATGTTCCACTGTATATCACCGCCCAGCATAAAATTCTAGACCATTGTTATTCTTGTTTGATTCTGTACATATATTCAAATATATTATAAACAATTGGCTTAATCAGAAAAATGGTGACAAATGTATGGAATTTCCCCATTTTTCTTTAGAAAATGTATGTGACTCAGTAACTAGAATTTGCAGAGCTCCTTTTACAACTCTAAAGAAACTTTACTTTTTAGAAGCCGATTCTCTGCTAAAATATGCTTATAAGCTTACGCTAAAGCGTCTGTCCCCTAAACTATGGGGAGGCAAAATGTCAATTCTGTTACTCATATTTTCAATGAGTATATTGTCCAAGCATTACTAACTCTTAGGAAAGTACATAAGTTACCTTACTTTGAAGATGTTGCAAAGTACATAGAAATAATTCATGTTTGGTGGACAATAACGAATGTAAAAAACCTATCTAAAGGTCTTCGTCTCAAAAATGAATATGCTACCCCTCTGACGAATGACGAGAATAATAAAGGATATTTTTTCTTGCATTATTTTCTCAACTGGCTAAATATCTGGGATTCCATGACGGAGATTACGCGAAAACTTACTTGTGAAACCTTTAATTCTCTCAAACACACAACCAGTGGTATATTGCAAATAACCTATTAATGCATACTTGAACTTAACTGGAAGTATATTTTACCTGGGAAATTCCAGACAGATCAATTGGAGGGAAGGTTTGGCACATATCGCTAGCTTGCGGGTGGAAATTATAACATATCAGTCGGCAAGTGTTCGAGTTTGAGAAAAAACTGAGAATAATGTCTGTGCTGAAATTAGCTATCTGCAACAAAAGTGTAGAGTTGAAAATATTTGAAGAAACGAGTTGGGAACACATGGAAATAACTGATTTGCTAAATTTGGAGAAGTATGATATAGACATCACTGGAAATGATATATTAAAGATTGTATGAGGTATCAACAAGTTTTTACATACATAGCTGGATATTGTTATTTTAGCGGCAAAGAAATTGAAATGCGGATTGTGCAAAGACTTTCTTACCTACAATGAAACCATACAAAGTTTACCACACAACCATGATTATATACATGGTATTATCAGAGGCTCAATTTATATCCTGATGACGCTGTAGTAAATATTATTTAGTTATAAATAAACTTACAATAGATCCTTAATTCATAAAATCACTTCACTCAAGGACTATTGCTACAGAAGTAACACTCAATGTACTAACTGATAGTGATAGATTCCTCCCAGTGAATAATTGTAATAATGGTCATGACAGAGAAAATTTAAAAAATGCTGCTGTGAGCCTCAACCAATACTTTCCTCAACAACTTCTGTGCTAAGGAAAATGATTTTATTTGTGAAAGAAAGACATCAGGGAAAAAAAGGAAACTGCAGACTATAGAATAAGCCTCTATGTGAACTGCCTGCCTTGATTTTAGTAGTATTTAGGATGCCCATATTTGTCAATAAAAGTAGGAATACATAGCTATTATCTTTTTATTTTTTTTCCATAGGGTTATGATCAGTTTGGTTATTTAAAGGTGATTTCAGTATTTTCTAAGTCCATGATCGTTTTCTAATGTTGAAAGATGTTATATATTACGATAACAGACATACTAAGAAGTGTATATGCACAAAATGAAGAGCAAATAAGGGGGAAACTGCAGTGGACGGAAGCGCGGCTATGGCCTTCAGGTGTGACGTCACTGGCCGAGTGACGCGGCCTCCTCATCCACGAATGCCACGGTTTAACTCGGTTCTCATTTGTACTTTGAATTACTAATTATTTTCTCTTTTTCAGTCCTTCCGATTGGCCTAAGAAAGCATGCCTTAAAAGCTTGTCTATTCGAAAGAAATTTTATTCTCACACGTAGCCGATTGGTTTAAGGGGTAGCTTTAATTGAGATGAAAGCGATGGCTCACTACCTCTGTGTGCTGGGTTCGATCGACACCACTGCGAGACACTTTTTCTAGCAATTAGCAAAATATTTTTTTCCGGGAAATAATTAAGGCGTTTATCTTGTCTTTTTTGTGGTCACATATATATATATATATATATATATATATATATATATATATATATATATATATATATATATATATGTGGAGATCTCACAAAGTATCGCGTTAGTAAGCAATAAATGCCATAAAGCCCACAATGAATATTAATACGATGATTCCAAGTACTCTCGAACTTTATTTCGGAATAAAGTTCGAAAGTACTTGGAATCCTCGTATTAATTTTCCCTGTCGGCTTTGTTGCATATATATCTATATATATATATATATATATATATATATATGCATTTCAAGGCCCAAGGAAATGGAAACTGGTAACACACCTCGGAAAAACGATAGGGGAAATATTACGTGATCCATTGAAAGCTTATGAAAGGAAATGGAAGATATAGAAATGGAGAATTTAGGGAAAACTATTTTTAACCTTTATACGAAAATGAATAAATGAGTTGGATTTGAACCTGTGTCATCAAGCACTCATTGATATTATGTCCACGACGCTCATCCATTGAGCTACTATCCTCCACCAAAAGATTGATTAAAAAAACTTTTTGTAAAACAAAGTGTATGATTTTTTTATCCAGTAAGAGAAAAGACAAGTTTTTTTGTAGTAGGGGAAGAAACGGGCTTTTTGTGTATACTAATTGAAACTTACATGAAACGTAATATAAAATAGATGTAATTAAAGATCCAAAGAAATTAAAACTGAACACATATACCAGAAAACGCTAAGGAAAATATTACGTGAACCACTGAAAACTTAAGAAAGGAAATGGGAGAAATAGAAGCGAAAAAAATAGTGAAAACTATTTTTGACCGTTATCTGAAAATGAATAAAGGGGTTGGTTTCGAACCTGTGTCATCAAGTGCTTATCGCCATTATGACCACGACGCTCATCGACTGAGCTAGCATTCTCAACCCCTAAAAGTTTGATTCGAGAAGCCTTTTGAGTAACGAAGTGTAGGTTAATTTAACCAGGGAGACACCAGTTTTCATTTCTTTGGCTCTTTAAATACACCTATTATATATCACGTTACAGGTGATTTTCAATTATTATAGACAAAAAATTCGGGATCCCTCCTACTAGAAAAACACTTATCTCCGAAATAGGCTTGCCTAGTCCTGCTTATCGTCTGTAACTTCATGCCCAATAATGTCAAAATTCTAATAAAAATAGTAAAACATTTTACTTTTTGAAAATAAATGTGTTTCCTCTTCACCTATTTTCCTTGATAATGGCCATTTCCTTTAGCATTTTTCTTGCTCTCTCCCGAAATTGCTTCATATCTATTGCAAATGTTTACCCCACATCCTACCAGGAGAGATTCCCTTAGAAAAACATTTTCTACCTACCCCTTTTTGAGCTATCCCAGATTTTAGACCTGAGACTGATGACTTTCATGTGGCCGGAGAGTGCCGGTATCTCGAGCCTACTCTCTTTTCGATGGTGGACCAGTGTCAGTGCGCCAATGTCCATTGTACCCACACTTATAGAACCTAACAATCTTTAAGGTGCCCCGCTCTAAACATTTGTTCTGGTAGGTTACAGTAGGGAGCTGCATTATCTCGAAATGGTCGGTCTTAATGAAAGCCTCCTTGTCTCTGATCGAGGACTTGACTAAATAGGTAGATCTTCTCTCCTTGATCAGTAATAATAATAATAATAATAAATTTATTATAATGCGCTCTTCAAGGCCAGATGAGATAGTTTTCTTCTACCGAAAAAGGATCATGGCTAGCCGGGACCAAGCCCGTTTGTCAGATCCTACACATGGACAGCGATTTGTCTAGAAGACTAAGTAACATCAATGGAAGACAAAGAGAAACCAAACAAGAATGCCTTTTGTTTTTCCCCCTTGGCCAATCATTCTTTCTTCTTAGAAAAACATTTTCTACCTACCCCTTTTTGAGCTATCCCAGATTTTAGACCTGAGACTGATGACTTTCATGTGGCCGGAGAGTGCCGGTATCTCGAGCCTACTCTCTTTTCGATGGTGGACCAGTGTCAGTGCGCCAATGTCCATTGTACCCACACTTATAGAACCTAACAATCTTTAAGGTGCCCCGCTCTAAACATTTGTTCTGGTAGGTTACAGTAGGGAGCTGCATTATCTCGAAATGGTCGGTCTTAATGAAAGCCTCCTTGTCTCTGATCGAGGACTTGACTAAATAGGTAGATCTTCTCTCCTTGATCAGTAATAATAATAATAATAATAAATTTATTATAATGCGCTCTTCAAGGCCAGATGAGATAGTTTTCTTCTACCGAAAAAGGATCATGGCTAGCCGGGACCAAGCCCGTTTGTCAGATCCTACACATGGACAGCGATTTGTCTAGAAGACTAAGTAACATCAATGGAAGACAAAGAGAAACCAAACAAGAATGCCTTTTGTTTTTCCCCCTTGGCCAATCATTCTTTCTTCTTGTGAAGGAATTAGGCCGATTTATCTATTTCTGCCTTCCTGGCACGTTTGTGATGGAAATCGGAATGGACACATTGTTGGCGGGTGCCCAATACCTCTTCATGAAGCAAAACCACCATCTCGTGTCATGTTGAGGAAAATCTTTAGGCCAGTAAAGGACTCAAAGACATGCAATACTGAAAGGGTCGTAATACGTTTCCATAAAAAAAGAAAATCCAGAGAAATGTCTTTGATTTTTCCCAAATGTGAAAATAATAAAAAAATAAATAAGATAAGAAAAAGCGAATCTAGGTATATTATCTAATTATGTTTTCACATTAAATCAGAAAACATCAGATAAAAAATACTTCTTCTTCGAATGAATGGCTTCCGTTAGGCTTTACTAAAGGCCTTGTATCCTCATAAGATGCTTGGCGTGATACTCAGTTATGCGCATGATCCTGAGAGCGGTATAGATTATTGTGTTAAAAGGCTTAAAGAAGAAGGTGAAATAATTTGAAAGGAAACTCTGCGTTAGAGTAAGTTCAGTCATTGAGAGTCAGTAGAACCAGGCTGTTAGGAATAAAGGATTGGAAGCCCTATTTATTTAGCTAGATCAAGTCAATAACTAAATTCAATACACAAGGAAACGAGCGTCCATTCTATGGGAGCGAGAGACGTATCCTAATTTTTCTGTCAGAGGTTTTACAAGATTCTCTATTCCGCGTAAGGGTAATGGGAATTTACTCCAAGCACTAAGGGTAAGAAAATTGTTTGCCGTAGGGGAATTTCCTGAGGATCACTCTCTTTGTCATGTTTATTGCCTCAATTTTGGCATAAATTGTCTACCTTGGAACTGCGAATGCAAGCAGTTCTCGCTAGACAGAAACGCAAGACCCTGGTACCAAAGCTTGTACAGCACCGATAGCATTGAATTCGTAATTCTTTGATCGTAAATGGTGTCGGAATGGAGCCTTCTTTTAAGTAAGCCAGTGGGATTCTTCCTGGCCTTTGTAGGTCTCAACACTTAAGCTGGTTGCAATAAGCCTTTCGGTATTTTCCAATTTCAGTGCCCTAGAGGCATTGAAATCTCAATATACCCTTGTTTGCAGTATCTGTCACACCATAGCTAATGAAGTCGGAAAGGATTTCCAGATTATCTCTCGCTCTGTTTTCCGAAATGTATGTGTTGCAAAAAAGGAACAAGTTGATGAAGCGACAGGGCTGTTGTGTCTCACTTTTCCGCACACAAAATATCTGTAAAGGATCAAATAATTCCTTCGAGGTTCATGACAAAATTGATCCCAAGAGCTGCTTTTGAATTTCAAGTTACCTCCCAATTGCCCCAAATATTCCCATGGATCTATCCCTCACTCCGTCGACTGTATCAAGTAATTTTCTGTCACGCCAAATCTAACATCTTTGCGGTTCGTAGCATCACTAGATGTATTGGTTCCCAGAAGCATACTCCCAAGATGGCAAGGTGAACTAGACTGTACATATGCCATACTTTGCCTGAATGTGCTACTCTGAGAGAGCTTCGTACGTGATACATGACAAAGTACAGGGATTAACTTGGTCTCTATCGATTTCCATAGTAAGGTAATCGGTATCTGGCGATTCGGTTACGGTATAATAAAGTTTCGGAAAAGGCACTCCTCCTACCAACTATTGGATTTTTAAAATTTTCTGGTGGCTGGCCCGCTCAAGTTCCTCTATGAGGAGAACCTCCGCTGATGCTCCATATTTCTTCTGTTCATTTTTTAATGTTCTGTTGTTCTCATTGCTGTTATTCTACTTGTTTTTTTTTTTCTTTGTTTATATTTTTGATTAGCCTAAAATAGGTTTTTATTTGTACTTTCGGTAGCTACGCCTTCGTTGGCCATCGCCAGATTAGCCCCCTGAATAGTGAACATTTTTATACTGTTCGTCAAAACAGCATTTATTAATTAAAGAATTAAACTACACTCGAAAGAGAAGCTCGAAGGATGAACCTGGGCATCTACTGTAAAGAGTAATGTACTTTGTAATAATAAGTTGGAAAAAGTTATCGCACAACTATTATTGGATGTTGTTACAACAAAACAATGCGGCAAAAAAAATATCAATAAACAATGTTATTTTCGAGTTATTTTTGAGCACCTGCTTCCAACAACTGGATATATCATGCAAACGTTTCTTGGAAAAAATCAACTGGGTTGCTATCAAAGAAGTCTCCAACTACAATTTTAAGTCGTCATCATTTGCGAACGTTTAGACATTTAAGGAGTTCTGCAGTGCCCAGAAAGAGGGTAATATGTCGAAACCAGCTCTGGCAAATAGAGAGGGTGAAGGAGAACTTCTCACCAGAGTTCCAGGAGTTTTTAGTACGGATGCTTTGCAACGTGTGGCCAGGTGTTCATGAAGAATCATGATATCAGAAAATTCTGGTCGCATCGATAGCTTGATTGCGTTCCAATTATTTACAATAAGTCATTCCCTTCATATTCAACTAGACACAAAACATTAGCTTCATTTGCTGTCGGTCGCCCTTTGTCTGAGCTTGTGTAGATGCACCTTTTTCTGTCCACCTTCTTTTGCGTGTCATAATCGAGTGTAGACACTATTTCTCATTTGCAGTAACCACTTTGTTCAGCAAAGCAAAACAGCGTTTCCTGGATAATAATGTCATGAAGGCTTTTATGCGTCGCTGGCAGTCAAAGTCGGTTATTTTACGTGGAATCAATACGTCCAGTTTGTTGAGCCATCCCATTTCCTCTAAATGATGGAAAATGGCTGTATGGTTAACGCTAAACTTTTCATCCAGCTCACTTGATGTCAAATGGATATGTTTTAACACGGACACACAAACGGTTATTGTCAATAATTGAGGCTCAACTACTTCTTGGCTGATCTTGGAGATGGAATTGGCCACGCTAAAACATTTTAAGCCAATCGTAGGCTGTGCGTTGACTAATATTATCTTTTTCAAATGCTTGGTTGATACGTGGTTACAATTAGGCAGAATTTCTGCCGGACTTGTAATCATACAATAAAAAAGTACGATGCTGTTGACGAGAAAGAGTCATTTGATGGGAAATTTTAGATATTATTTAGGCTGTCCGACTAATTACTGTCTGGTAGCCTAGGCTTTCCTCGGCCTCACTAGCACGGACAAAGGGTGACCTAGTCAAGCGAGGCCTAAGAAAGGCTAGGCCACTCCACATTAACTAGTCATACACCCTGTATAAATAAATAAACTTTTAAATAAACTTATAAATATAAATCTAGAAATAAATACACTTTTAAAAGGTTGTGTGGGAACTTTGTCTCCAACCTAATATAATTTATATCACAAAAAATCAAAGACTAATGGAGGCATTAGTCTTTTCATGCCTAATACTATGGACATGGCCAAAAGTTTTGAGATATATGTTTTAGTAGCGCGCGCGACTCTTTAGGTTACAATTTTTGTGCGTAGGTAAGACGTTCATATGGTAACTATTTTCCTTTTCAATGATTTTTTATGGCAAAAACATCCTAACTATTCGGCTGATTTTAACGAAATTTGAAACCCTTATGTTGCTTTACATTTTCTTATGATTTAATTGCCAAAGACCTCCCAAGGTTAGTTCGGGAATTATTAAAAGAAAACTAACTTTGGGTCAGATTGCGCAACTTGATGAATGTTTTGAAGGTCGTAAGGTCATAGGGTCATAAGTCATAATAATTGAGCGAACTCGACATAGGTTTGCTGACCTTGTTTTCAAATAAGAAAATTAATAGAAATGATCAAATGCTTTTTTATAGTGTTTGTTTATTTAATTTGAAGGGGAAATATACAAATATTTCAAGCCCGAACAAATTGAATTGATGAATACAGTTAATTGAATTGATAAATACAGTTAATTGAATTGGTGAATACAGTTAATTGAATTGATAAATACAGTTAATTGAATTGATGAATACAGTTAATTGAATTAATAAATACAGTTAATTGAATTGATAAATACAGTTAATTGATGCGCGCACTGAATATTTAGAACGATGTCTGTTTATGTTCAGGGCCTCTTCCCTTCGTTTTGAGAAGGTGGAGGAAGATTTTGTGATGATCTGTCAACTGATATTCTTCCATCTTTCTTTAATAACAACTCGCCACAATTAGATGGCCTTTGTTTATCAATCGCCAGTTTGATCATCATCCTCAAATTCTCAATCGGCTTCAAATCTGACGAATTCCAGGGCCTAAGTCGCAAAATGTCGATGGTATTTTCATCACAGAACTTTTTATCGCTTTTCCTCTTTGTGGCAAAGGTTCCATCATGTAGAAAAATACAGTTCTCATCCCTGAAGGGGTTCTGTACTGTTGGGAGGAGGTGGTGATGAAGCACGTTGTCGTACCATTTTGAGTTCATGGCTGTGGTCTTGAGCACAAGTGTTAGTGCTCCAATTCCCTTCGATGAGAATCAGACCCAGACATGGAGATAGTCCGAAAGCTTCATCGTGGGCACGAAAGAGAAAGAGTAGAAGTGGACCACTTTTCTCCTCGACAAGAAATCATCCAGAAGCTCTAAACAAGGGAAAGGGATCTTCATCACAGAATATCCCTTTGCCCTATTCTTCCCCTTTTGATATTTGATACAAAAGAAACCTATCACTAAAAAAACATATCACTAAGGTTCCTCTTTGTAAAATGAGGTTTCTTCGCAGCTCTTCCCCACTTGAGACTTTTGACTAAAAGTATTCGCCCAATTGTGCAGACAAAAGCGTTCACACCTTCTTATTTGCAATTGCGAGCAAGCTTTGGACGAGACGCAACTCGACCCATGGCATGGGAACATACCAAGAGGTGATCTTGGCGTTTATTTGAATCTCTTAGATCTCTTCACAAGAGTGTAACCAGTCTTTTTAGAGTCATTGATAGTCCTAGAGATGGTGAAGCTTGTTGTCATTCCCTTTGCAACTTTCTCCTTGCATTTCAATCAATTATGGAGGTGATCAACAATGGTTCCACGCTTTTCTTTAGTAAGAAGCACTTTTGGAATTAGAAAAATTCAAACAATTAGTTTTTTCCAAAAATATTAAGAAACCAGACAATGGGTTCGCCACTTCCTCCTTGGCCACTCCCCACTACGGGGAGCTTGCGTTTCGCTGCTAAGATTAAAATAAAAAATCTTAAAAAAAGCAGCCATGGTTCAATTTTAATAAATTTTCTGAACTTCGCCAATTATAATCATTTAAAAAAGAAAATCTAAACTTAATTTCCCTCCTTTCAAAATATCACGTTGCTAAAATATAGTTATAGAAGAAGATATATAAAAATAAATTTTCTGAACTTCACCATTTGTAATTCTTTGGGTTTTAGAAAATTCACAAAATTTCGATATTTATATTTATTTCTGAACTTCACCATTTGTTTTTTTTATAGTAAAAAAGAATTATTAGAAGTAACTTTGATCGAAAAAACATAAGTCATAACCAAACTAAGATGAAATTATTATTCAAATACTCAAAAAATCCCTTTCTTAAATTATAGAGTTAGTGATGATGATGATGATAGCTTATAATAACAGATCATTATTAATTAAATTCATATTTGTTATCATCATACACTTTGATCGAATAGCAAAGCTCCAGGGACTGAAACTCACTACTTAGAGGAACAAGATCTAAGCGTGATGCGGTAATAAGTGAATGAAGCTCTATTTTTCTTATTATTTTGGAAATGTTGATCCTTTAATAAACCTTCAATAATTTAAATATTATATAATAATAATTATTTCAATCAGGTAAACTTTAAAACGAAAGAAAAGTAAAAACATATAATAGTCTTCAAATCTTTGGCCATGACTGTATACGGCTCACTTTGGTCTCCTCATGTGGAAAAAGATATTTTAGATTGCGATCAAAGAGGGATGGAAAGGATAATAAAAAAGAATTAAAAAGATTGATTTTCATCTTTTAGCGCAAACAGATACAGAGGAGCAAATGCAATGCAGATTAAAAAAACAAAACTAGACTAATCCAAGGAACTTAACTCTGCCGTATGTAAGCCCCTGGATTCTATTGGAGCGATAGGATCTTAGAGCATCTGGAGGTCATTAAGTAATAAATGACTCGCAGCTCGGCTTGCGACGTGGAGACTCATGCTTAGATAAATTGTTTGTTAAATAACGACGTTTGAGAAGGATAAATCTTTAGATCTCGTTTATCTATACTTAAAAATCTTTTGCCACCATTTCGCTGAAAGAGACGGAAAGGTTTTAGGCCAAAGAATTAGATATTTTTCGTTTAAATTAAAAACTTTATTCTTCCTTTATATAAGGCACTTGTTCGACATCTTTCTGAGTGCGGTAACACTCTGGCAGTCATATATGAGAAAATGATATTGCAATATTGAAACCCTTCTAGTGACAAGCTAAGAAATTAGTTCTTAGAAATAATCTTACTTTGTATTCAGGATCGTCATCTAAGCAACCAATTGATTAAATTACTTAAAATACAAAACGGGTTCATTAATATGCCCCTTAATTCTATATTTGAACACAATACTTGAATATTGCCGACTAGAAATAACAAATATAGGCTAGTTAATAAAAGATTTAGCACTGCAATAGCACATCAGTTCTTTACTTCTAAAATGGCAAAAACATCGAATAATTTACCTAAGAATATCGTTGAAAGCACTAGAGTCAATATGTTTAAGAATACAGGGTGTCCCTAAAGTCTAGACATAAAATATCCTGATGGTCTCCTTGTTCGCCAGACTTTACCCTCTCGGAATTCTTTGTCTGGTGTATGGTAAAAGGGAAGTTTTACTCGTTGTTTTCCTTGTTCACCAGACATTAGCCCCCTTGACTTCTTTTTCTGGGATATAATAAAGGAGAAGGTGCACTCGATAAGAAGTAAAGATTGGTTACACCTGAGGAAACAGCGAATCATTAATTGATGTGTCGATTAATGCAATGAGTTCATCATTTAAGTGAATAAAATGTAGCTTTCTTTTTTGATTAAAAATATGCATTTTGCCGATGCGTCCAGAGTAATGACGACACCCTGTAGAGTTTAGAAATTTGTAGACCCTTTTCATTGGACATCGTTTATCGCCTTTAATTTTCCATCTCCCTCTAAATTCCCCCTTTCACTTCTCTCTCGTACTAACCTAGAGGAAATTTTATGTGCTTTGCTAGTTCGTAATTGTGTACATCTTTAGATCACTCTAGTTATGTACTTTCCAGAAATTTTCAGTTTCCCAAAGCACCACTTTCTTGAGGAAATCTCATCGCAAAGGCTGCTGAAGTGTTGCTCTGGTTCGTTTGAAAGACTTGGCTTAGAATGGCTGACTTATTTTGTAGATTTCATTGCCCCGGTTATCCGTCTTTCCTCCGTATGGAGTAAGTTGTGCCTCCAAAAAAATAATGCATACGAGCCCATAGTGTTGAGGGACCTTGTAGAAGAATGGTCACCCCCTCCCCCTCTGTTCACTCGTGATGCAGTCCCAAGGCGGTTACCGCAAGGACATCCGCCCCAGGCATCGGCGACTCAAAAGCGTAACCACAACGTGGCACAACTTGGTGCCATGAAAGAACCTAAAGGTCAAAAAGGTAAGATCTCTCCCAGGAGAGTAAGATCCAGTTTCACGTTGAACAAGAAATTGGAGACGGGTTTCTCCCAATCTCGATGGCTAACGAGGAGCCGATGTTTGACTTCATGGGAAAGACCGTTTGGAAAAAGAACTCTCCTGGGGCCGTCCTCAAGCCCCTTTCCCCCTTACCACTCCCCCAGTGGGGGTGCGAGGTATAAATGAGGAACTCTGAGGAAAATCGAGGTAGTATACGTCAGTCTCTAGGTGACGAAGTCTTCGGATCAAACCGAACTACCGAGACTAGAGAGGTAGTTTACTTGGGTCGCCAGACCAAGAAGTACCCTGCAAGAGAGTCAGGGCTACCTACCTTAAGGGGCTAAGAAAAAGCTCATCCTTGAGCTAAGTCCCTGGTTATCAAACCAAACGATAAGTGAACTTTGGTAAGTTCGACTTACTCTCGCCAGAGAGACTCCTCATATCCTGGTGCACCTTAAACACCAGGGGTATTCCTCGTCCTTGAGGAATTAAGAAAAGAAGAAAGAGGTAGTATACGTCAGTCTCTAGACGACGAAGTCCTCGGATCCAAAACCGAGCTACCGAGACTGGAGAGGTAGTTTACTTGGCTCGCCAGAACAAGAAGTACCCTGCAAGAGAGGCAGGGCTACCTACCTTAAGGGGCTAAGAAAAAGCTCATCCTTGAGCTAAGTCCCTGGTTATCAAACCAAACGATAAGTTAACTTTGGTAAGTTCAACTTACTCTCGCCAGAGAGACTCCTCATATCCTGGTGCACCTTAAACACCAGGGGTATTCCTCGTCCTTGAGGAATTAAGAAAAGAAGAAGGAAAAGGCTCCCCCTCGAGCCCGTTATTCGGTGGTCACACACCACTTTAAGTAACTTATTCTCGCCAGAGAAACCCCCTTCCGTTATCCTCGCCCTTGAAGAAGACCCACCCCGAGTTTAGTCCTCGTCCATAAGGACATTAGTAACGAAGGAGAAAAGCTCCTCCTCGAGCTCGTTACTCGGTGAGCACACCGCACTCCAAGTTAACTTGATTTAAGAAACAAGTTCGACCCACTCTTGCCAGAGAGACCACGACTGCCTAGCTGTTGCATAAAGCACCGTCTTGGTTCTCGTCCTTAAAGAACCCTTCCCCTCCCCCGGAAGAACGTGTAGACCACCCAGCTGCTACCCTCGCCCAAACGACCGTGGAATTTCGCCCATCTACAACTGGACACACGGCTCGCGTCGTGAGTCAATAACATTTCTGAGGCCCTTTGAACTCCACATGAGTCCGTAAGCCTAATTCTTATATTACTGTTTTGTGTAGAGAAAACGTTAACCAAATTTTGGAGGGTAAACTAATTTAATTAATTCTTGTTTATAATAATATTTAGAGTATTGCTGTAGTTAATGTATAAAGGTTGTGTATTCAATGGTTAAAGATAAAATATAAGTTTATTTGGGGATTAATGTTCGTTTCTCTTATATATATATCCTTACGTGTTGCAGAACGGCTCTGTTCTTTAAGATATTCTTATAATATCAATATATTAGACACTCTTAGCACTCTTAGAATAAAACAAAAAAAAGAGGGGGCATTCTACGACACTAAATAAAAGTGGTGTCAGGTAAGTAGGGTTTTTATCAGAAAGAATTCTACGACAGACCTCATACCATTTATTTAATACAAGTGGTTCAGATAGCACCTTCCCAAGGCATCAAGACTTCCGGGATACATGGGTGTCTGCCTTTCTGGCATTGGCATACTGATCCCCGGTGCTTCCATTTTCTTCTCCACCTCAGATCTCGGCATGAATATCTTCCAGCTGAAATCTCTGTTCCTTCTTCTAGCGTTCTTAATATTTCCGTGCGCGCGGCTCTTCTCCGATTCTCTGCCCGCTATCTGGAACCTTCTGTGGGGTAAAGTCCCACAGGAACTTCTCCGATGTCTCTTTTTATCCTCAAAGCGCTCCTTCACGGAATTTATATCGTGTTTTTTTTTAATTTAAATTTTTATATTCTTAACATAAAATGAATAAGGAAGATCCCATCTGGAAAAAGCAGATTATTTTCGTTTTAATTATAAATTTGAGAAAAAATCTCATTTATAAATACGGCAGAATCAAAATCCCAATTTAGTAGTACAGAAAAGGCTAAACTTAGAATTTAGTTGCCATTTTAGCTGAAAATTAATTATGTTGGCTACCACGTTTTAGTAGGCACGAGATTAAACGCTGGATTTTCTCTTTAGAACGAAAGAACTATTGATATTTGGAACAGGGTTATTTATTGATTAGGGGGAATTTTTTTATTCAAGAGAACTATACTGGCGACCACCAATGAGGGCATGGTTATAATACAAATAACTATTAGCAAAAAATATCAAGAAGAAAACAATAACAAAATGTAACCCAAACAAACCAACAAACGGTAAAGCCAAAAAAAAAGGATGCTCCGTCTTGCGCGAAGATCCTCCCAAAGTGGGGCATCAGACAAAAATACACTGGACAGTCTGAGGGACCACGCACTCGTCGCAGTGAGGTTCAGGGGGGGGGGGGCATCAAATCTCTGTGTGTTCCTCTAGTGTTCCCGATTCGGTGACAACAATAGACAAACTGCATCTATCGTAGTATTATGTTGTAGGACGACGGGAAGAGTTGCTAAACTTATTCTTGCTGCGTAGCCAGTACGTCAAAGGGCTAAACACTAGTTCGCTAGGCCAGACCTCTTAAACCTTTGGCGCCCTTCTCTGTGCTCTCATTTCCCTCAATCTTGACATCTTACCCTACTCTTTGCCAGCAGTGGCGTGATGGGTACTGAAAACTAAGAGTTGGAGAGACTATAATGCCTTAAGAGCGATGAAAGCTCTCTTGGAGTCGCTATATATCATAATTTCGTCTCTGATACACAAAGAGCTGTATCGCTACCAGATAGAGTATGAAGATAGAGGAAGTTGAAGGTTTTTGAACAAGGGGATACGAAATGGAAGCAGACACCCTCTTTGGATTTGGAGCTAACTATATACACTGGCACGGCTCCAGCTTGACAGGAAATGTGCCCGAAAGGAAAGAAAAACCACCCTCTTGGCACTGTGGTAGCTTTAAGAGCAAAGGCGTGAATACAAATGTTTTGGCATGGTACCCTCTATGGCCGTGTTCTGTACAGAATTAGAGGTAAAAACAGCTTGAGAGCAACATTGAGCTTTCGTAAGAGTTGCTTATCTTTAAATCCAAAATGCTTAGGTTATGATTGCCACTTCATGTCTGAAAAGGTACAATCGAAATCGGCCTCGGATCACAAAGAGACGCTCAGCCAGCACATAGAGGTGCAAATTGCACTGTGCACGACGTATAGAAAGCACTATCTCCTCAACATTGAAAAGCGGTCTCTCAATATGTAACGTGTAAAAGGCACCGGTCACGAGACGAAGACCATTGTTGCGGATCGCAACCGTCTTCCACAATCCATGCTTGACTGCACATGTATAAACTAGCATTAAAATTGAACTACTTATGATTGAAAGAACAGTAAATGACGAAATCAGTAGCCTTTTTGGCACCCTAGGTACTCAACGTCATGGGACGACGAATTTTAATGGTTAATGTACAAGAGAAGCTAAGGCTGCGGCAATGAGCCTCCCAGGTGACGCATCATACCCAACCATTTAAGAAAAAGGCCAGTTTGGAGTACAGAGTTGGATAGCGACAAATATGCACTAAATTAGTCGTGGCCAATCAAAACCGAAAATCATGTCCTCTGGCGTAGCGAGCGATAAGGTTAAATAACGCCGGTTGGAGTCGAAGCTCAAGAATTTGCATCTGGATTGCAGCAAAAGGGATCGAAATGTCGTTTACGGTGAGCGTTGCGAGAACAACTTGTGGCAGTAGTTAATTGATACCTTTGACGCTAATGACAAAGAGTGTGACAATGTGGACTCTTCAATGCGGCACTCTTTTCAATTTTCTTCTTGGACTGGAGTCAGCTCCCACTATTGGTACTTTGTATCGTAAATCCAGCAGAAACTCTGGTATGAGGAATGGGAGGTGACCCCTCGCATGCATAGTGTGGAGATAATCTATGATAATGTATGGCCATGCGGTATCATAGGGCTTCTCGAGATCAAAAAAACAACATACGTAGCAAAGTACTGTCTACGAAAGAAACCTCACAATCCTCATTTCCAGCCGGACCGTGCTCTTCCCTCTTCAGCATATAGCTAAATCTAAATTACCAACATACCTCCATCATCCTGCCCACGCATAATTTAGAGAAATTTGTATTTCGAAAGGCAACTACGGTAGCCATTCAACAAGAGTTTGGAAGGAAAGCCTGGGTCAAGGTCATGTTGAACAAATCTAACAGAAAAGCCATGCCTTGCTCGCTCAGGTCTCGGAGCATGGAGTATGGAATATCGACCTAATTATGGTCGGTATCCACAAATGAATCGAGTGCAGAACGCAGCTTGCTTTGCGTAAACCGGTCGTTTAATGTTTCCTAGCGTCTGAAGGTTAATCCATTCCGTATCTTTCAGCGAGCCCACGATCTGCATAAAGGTTGATCTATAAGCATCCATGCCAAAGAATGCAGAAAAAGCTGTTCTAACATCTGCAGGACGAGACATGTGTCCTCTAACAACTTGATACAAATCCATTTGTTAAGCTTCCATACATCTCCAAGGGAGTTCTTCTCGTTGAGTAAAGACACGTAGGTCAGCGTGACTGCTTTGAAACAAACGGGAACATAACTCTCGCTCCACAGAATTCACCTACAGTGAAATTATTCTGCAACGCCTATAAACATATAAGGGCTTCTTTTCTTTCTGACGGCCATCTTAAACTCAACCAACTGGCAGAGTAATAGATTGCGTTCAAAATGGCCAGACATTCTAGGAATGTTAGTTAGGAATGTTAGTTAGAAGAACTCAACGGCCTCATCAACCGACCGGAAAGCTGACCAACAAACCAGAGAACAGCACCCACAAATGTGGTTATTTGGGACTTTCGTGCCGCAGTTGGCCTGAAAATGATATTTGAATAGTAAAGTGGTGACTATTATGGAGTTTATAGACCACCTATGACCCAAATTCATAATGCGCGTCTGATGACCACAGGTGCGATATAGACAAGAAAATATCGCTGTTCTCCAAATTTTCAATCAGGTCGGCAAGAAGCTTACACCTGGGATTGATTTTGTAGTCGTTCCAGAGGGGGTGCCTACTGGTAAAATCTTAATGGAAGACAAATAAGGGCACCAACCGTGCCACAACGAGATAGAAGTCTGCAAGTCGAATTTATCAGATGTGTAATAAAAGCTGAAATAATAGTATATATCCTATCCTATTATCGTTGCCCACCTAGTGCCTAGAAGGTTGTATTTCAAGAAAGAATAAAAACAGAGATGTCATAATTAGTGTCATTTGCGCATCAGACTTTCCGATCGGGGGTAACCTAAAGTAGCGGGAATGAAAAACCCTTAGAACCGGCACGGTGGGCATAGGGTATGCGCCCTAAATACTATCATTTGACTAAAGCATTGGCAGTAATATCACCTCAGTGGGGTAGGCACGTGTCCGTATCGATACGATTCCTTATGAACCGACTCAAGTAGACTATCATGGTTCAACATAATGAAGAGTGAAGGGGTGGGTATCAAGGACACTCCTTGTTTCCTCTTTACAAGTTTGCCTATTACTTCTTCGTGTAAGCCAGCTTTTCTGTGATCTCCGATAAGGAGTACTCTATGGTTTTCCTCGCGTAAACTGCTCGTTTTACAAAATTCTTGGCAAATATCAGTGTTACCTGCACCGGCGAGCCTACAAGTGTCCGAGAATTATGTGCCCGAGAATGGTCGCAGGAGGTTTGTGAATCTATTCAAGCTTGTTTTTTTGTCAACCTCCCTCCGTTAAAGGATGTTTCTTTATAAAAGTTCAAAAGCATCTCTTCTAACACAGCATGGGTTAGCTAATAAGACCATTAATACAGATTAGGATAAGAATTAAAAAATATATTTAGGAAATTTAAAGAGGTTCAACTTGAAAACCCGAGGGATATATATATATATATATATATATATATATATATATATATATATATATATATATATATATATATACATATATATATATATATATATATATATATATATATATAGAGAGAGAGAGAGAGAGAGAGAAAGAGAGAGAGAAAAAGAGAGAGAGAAAGAGAGAGTGAGAGAGAGAGAGGGAGGGAGAAATAGCAAATAGAAGTTCTGCGGGTGGTAACAACCACCACGGGACTTTCGCCATATTTAACTGAATTCTCAGTATGGATTGACGCCTATTTCTCTCTTTAATCCATGTGTCTTTCCATTGTCCCTTTGACGAATACCGAAGGATAGCCAGGAAAGTGAAGTCCAGCATAAGGGCGGCTAAGCGGTCTGAGGAACTCCAAGTGGCGAGACACTGTAAGGAGAATCCCAAGAAGTTTTTTGTATATGTAAACAGCCTTTAACCAATCCGTCGAACGATTGGTTTTTTGAGAAATGAGGAGGGGGCCTAAAAGCATTCAGATGCAGAAAATGCTAACCTCCTCAACGACTAATTCTCTTTAGTGTTTACTGAAGAGTGTGGTCCCATCCTCCAGCCAATGGATTCCTACTCGGTGGAAAAGCTGGAGGATATGGACTTCACCGAAGGGGAAATAAAAAAGAAGATCAGTGACCTAATGATGAATAAGTCACCTGGCCCGAATGGCTTTCTACCTAAAGTGTTGAAAGAAGTGCGCGATCAAGTGTCACGACACCTGGGCGCAATCTTCAACATGTCAATCCGGACCGAATGCGTTCCTAGAGACTGGCATGAAGCAGAAGTGACTCTTATCTTTAAGAAAGGAGATCGTAGCCAACCGTAAAACTACCGAGCTATCAGTCTGACTTCGATAGTCGGTAAACTCTTGGAAAGCATCATGGTGGACAAAATGACGTCGTGTTTAGAGTCAAACCTGCTACTGAGGAGTTGTCAGCACGGCTTCCGAAGGCAACAGTCATGCCTGACGAACTTGTGGAATTCTTCCACTTCGTGTTCAGTGAGCACGATCGGGAAAAGGCGGTGGATGTGGTGTACTTAGACTTTCAGAAAGCCTTTGATAAGGTACCGCACCGCCGCCTTTTCCGAAAAGTGCGAGCGCTGGGCATAGACGGAAAAGTAGCCGGCTGGATCGAGAACTGGCTAAGTGGCAAACGGCAATGGGTGGTGGTGAATGGACAGGCTTCTGAGTGGGTGCCCGTTACTAGCGGAGTGCCTCAAGGTTCTGTCCTGGGACCACTACTATTCATCATCTACGTCAACGACATTGGCGGTGAGATGGTTGCCAAGTTTTCCAAATTTGCCGATGATACCAAGCTTGGTATGAACGTTGCAAAGGATAGAAATACTGCCCACCTGCAGAAAGATCTTGGAAAGATTGGGGAGTGGTCGGACACGTGGCAAATGCCTTTTAACGTGAACAAATGCAAAGTGATGCATATCGGCCACAGAAATCCCCAATCTTAGTATATCCTTAAGGCCACTGCTCTTGAATCGAGTGACACTAAGAAGGACTTGGGTGTAACTATCACTAGCGACCTCAAGTTCTCGAAACAGTGCATCGAGGCATAGAAGAAAGCCCAAAGGATGTTAGGCTACATAAAGCGCCAGTTTGGATACCGTAACAAGGAGATAGTACCTTGTCTGTACAACTCCTTCGCTCGGCCGCACCTGAAGTATGCCGTACAATTTTGGAGTCCTTCGTTTCAAAAGGATATCGCAAGGTTGGAACGCGTACAAGCCAGGGCAACCAAGCTGATCCCCTCTATCCGACATAGAAGTTATGAGAATAGACTAAAGGAATTAGATCTGTTCTTGCTGGAAACCCGTAGACTGCGTGGTCAGCTTATCAAGGTTTTAAAAATACTTCGAGGGTTCGACAATGATGACTACCGGGATATTTTCACACTGAGTGAGAACAGAACGCGCAATCACGGCTTCAAACTTTAACTGAAGCGTTACAACTGCAATATGTGTGGAATTTCTTTCATTTCAGTATCTGCGGTGAGTGGAACGCACTTCCAGTGGAAGTTGTCAACAGTGAATTTGTTGACCAGTTCAGGTCAAGACTATACAAAGTCTTGAAAAGTGGCCGTTTAGGGACGCAAAACAATTGAGCTGCCATGTGCCGGCTCGATTGCTAGTCGAAAGGTACCCTCTTTGAATGGACCGTAGGGTCTCCTAGGGTACTTCCTTTCCTTGTTACTCCTTGCTACTCTTGTCTTTACAAACTCCTGTTCCTTATCATATTGCTCATTAGTGTCAAATTTATCTCCCTCTTGTACTGTTTTGTTTTATAGTCTGCAATACAAGGTTTCTGCATCCTACTTTCTGACTTCAAATGGTTTTTAAAGGCCGAATTACATATGGCAAAAGCCCTGTGGTGGTTGTTACCACATGCAGAACTTGCATCTGGTATTTCTTTTCATGTGACTGGGACAATGAGCCTTTAAATTGTGAGTGGGTAAGAAGATATGGTATTAAAACCCCATGGAGGCTCCTATCCTAGAGAGATACCGTGTTTAATAGGGTGATGCTTTGTCTGCATTTGAGTTAGTGTGTCTGGTAGCTTAATGGTAGAGCATCTTACCCGCAATCAGCAGACCAGGGTCCGAGTCCCAGCTAGGATTGTTCAAACGTTTTTCCTTTGGCGTTATTTCTGTCTTCCCACCTTTTCTTTAGGTAGTGAGTGTAATAGTGATAGAAACTACCACGGTCTTGACCTTCCTCACGGGATGTCATTGTACAACCGCCACTCATAGGGTCACTGGGCTTGGAGAATTTTTGGTTTCTAATATCAACGTATTTAATTGCTTGCGCAAAGGCCTGGAAATTCCTTTTAATCCTGTCCGATAGATAGCCTGTAGATGATCCCCTAAAACGAAGTGGTAAAACAAAAATATCGGAGTCGGTCATGATTTGTTCCAGAGATTAAATCCAGCTTGCGAGACTTTAGGGTTAATATATTAAATACTTTTATGAATAAAATTCGTTTATCAGTGCATTTGACTCACAAAAGCTAACATTTGTTCCGCTCTACAATTCTTTGAAAATTCTACGAGTGAATTTTTCCCCAGAAAGATGGGACAAAGGAAATGTACACCTATAGAAAACTCCACTCACCAAAGTTTTAACTAAGCATTTTGGCACAAATTAGCGTGAAGCTGAAATACTTTTTGATTTCTACTCAATTTTATACTTCCTTTTCGGTGTTAAAACTGTTTTTACTCTATGACAATACATCCATTACTAGTGAAAAGGAAAGACAAAACTATTTTAGGAACTTATTTATATCTACGAAAACATTAGGACAACCACGCAAAAAAGACATTAGTGAAGTGAGCATTTTAGAAAGGCCTTAGAGCACCAACTCTTATATCTTTTAACCTCACCTAATTATAAATCGCTTAAAGTCCTTGTAACTACACACTTAAAGCATCAAGGTTGAAGTAGGGAAGCCGTAAGTTAGGGACTAAAGTGAACAACTGCTAGTAGACAGCTCCTTCTGCATTCTCTCACTCACCGCAAAACTTAACTTCTTAATAAAAGCATGTAACGAAACATTTTATTTTGCCAGTGAGAATCTTAAAAAGGGAAGTGAATTTTACATGAGCGGAAGAAGGCCCTGCTGCTACTAAAATAGAAGATTTCGGCCCAAATGATGCTCGTTACGTTTGACGAGCAGAAGGAACTGCTTATAATCCTAAGCACATCATCACAACCATGAAACGGAGGAGGAAGTCTAATGGATTGAGTCTGCTTTACTGCACTTATAACAGGAGCACTCCACATCATTGATGGGAAAATGGATGGTGCTACGTACCGAAAGATATTGAAGGAAAAGCTGCCCCTAAGTGTGAAAAAATCCTACCGACGACCTCAATGGGTATTTCAGCTGGTCAACGATCCTAAGCACATGGTCAAATTAAGTCAAGAATGGTTTAGGAAAAACTTTCTCCTGCATGAGAGAGATTTTCGTAGAACAGTAGAACAAAATATCAAGAAATTATTGGAAAAAGTAAATATCAACCTATGAGAATCGTGTTCGAGCAGATATTGCAAAAAAGAGGTTATGCCCCGAAGTATTAAATGACACAAATTATTAATAGTTCAGTACTTTTGTGACCTGATATATTTTGCTTATTATGTATTAATTGCTAAAGGTATATGTTTGCTGCGTTTGCTGCTGATTTTATAAGAAGCAACAATAAATTTTTTTGAACTATAGAAAATTAACGTGTGCAAATACTTGTCTCCTTACTGTTTAACTCGCGTGAAAGTCCTTTGATATCACGATTTCTGGTTGAGGAAACGTTTCTCATTTACAGTTGAAATAAACCAATTAATCTATCATCAGTTTAATATTTGTTTTCAGAGGCTTATGCTAACTCTTTTTTACAGGGTTACTTGCTTTATCTCATTTTTGTCGAGATTAACCAATTTACTTCCTAGAGAAAAAAATGCATGTCCTCTCTTTCTCTTTTTCTCTTAAATTTACTAATTCGATATCACTATGATTAAAAAAACTATAGCATCCGCCCTCTACTATTACAGAATAGACAAAGTGGCACTTATTGATGAGTAATCTTGACAACAAATGGATAGGTAAGATAAGAGAAAGCAACTTCCCAATTAGAGAAGACGTTTAAAATGATTGTTTTTGCATCAAATACAATCAATTGTGACTTTGAGCAAGATGCAATCATTAATTATAAAGAGATACTTTCCTCAAGTAGAAGTAGAAGTTTGTCATTTTGATTTCTCCTAGATGGGTTTGACGATCTATGAATTAAAAAATGGCACCTGCACTATATTTTTACCTATAGCGGATTAAAATCTTAATGTGGATGTTCTTCAGTTATATTTACTTAGAATATTTACTCTACTAATGACATTGCCGTTTCAATCCAAATTAATTCTAAATTAGGCTGTTATAATTTTAAATACGATCTCATAAACAACGGAAACCTTTTTTGATCATTAGTACTCAATTCCATTACTTTGAATATCTTGCCTCTTATAAAATAGACACACTACTAATATTGTAAAAAGAAAGACAGAACATTTTCGAAGAAATAGAAAGCACTGAATTGCAGAAATATTAAGATATAAAATTATATAAGAGAAAATTATAATAACGAAATAGGAAGATAAGCGCGAGGTGATTAACTTATTACAAGAACATAATAAGAAAATTGGATGAGATGATTGCCTCATAAGATGCAGCATGAAATTATTTGAAAAATCCTGCAAGAAAATCTATCTCCGATCCCTGGATATTTTTTGAATACAAATGCAATTGATGAAAACATACGAAGACGAATGATCCTGCCTTAGTTCAAGATGCAACATACAATAAATGAGCGAGTTTGCAAATGTGGAAATCAAACTCCCTAACAGGAAAGATTCATTGCCACATCAACGCCGTCCCGAGTGAGGAGCCACCACTATTTAACACAAACATAAAATACATACCAGAACATCTAAAAGGACTATATATTTATTCTATTGAAATCGAGAAAAAAAACAATTCAGGTATTAGAGCGCAATTTAAATATATGCGCGTAAAGGGTTTCAAAGCGTATGGGAAAGTTGAATTTATAACCTCTTTAAAGAAAATCATATTAATTTTTTGTTTGTTTACTAATTTCACATATTTTAAGCATATTTGCGGGCAGTTTCAAGGAACAATAGAGTTGCTACTGATAAAATTGGATCATTTTTTTCTTCGATTATTAAAATGCAATTTGAAATTCTATCTCATTATTCGTTTTTGGTTGATCGTGCAAGACCCATTCGCGTGAGTTACAAAGTATGATAGAGAAGAAGAATTCTCCTTTTCTGTATCGAACTCACATTTCTCATTTAACATCAATAAAGCTGCATTCAAAAAGAGAATTAAATTCTTATTCTATATCATAAGGACAATAAAACATTCCAAATGCATCAACGAAACCTTAGGGTGGAAGAAATGCTAAAACATTTAATATTATGAGTGAAAACTTAATTATTATTATACTGAACCTTTCTGTCAATCTCAAATATTTTCCTCTCAAAAGACTGTCCAAATAAAACAAATCTAGAGATATAGAAGAAATACATCTAAAGAAATTGTGTATTCGTTTTTAAAAACCCTTAAGCAATCTAAAATATTTTTAAAGTTTCATATCCTTTATTTGGTAATCGGGCAAACATATCTGAGGGCGATGAATTTCGAATGATAACATAAATTGCACAGATTTAATTTCTTAAAGATATAGGGAAGATTTAATTGCACCATCACAAGACTAACATATATTTTCTACTACATCATCGAACCTTGGTGTTATCGCAACCATAATGATTAGATCAAAGTTGTCGATTCTGCTATCGAAAGCCAAGCCATCTAAACCATCATGATTAAACATGAATGAAACTCAGATTTCTTAACATTTTAACATGTTGGTAGTGAAGGAATTTTTTGTTCTACTTGTTTAATTTTTTTATGCAACCAAAAATAATGGGGTTACTATGCAAGTGTGTTTTTGCCCCGTCCCTTAGCTGCTCTGTATGCTTTGTATTAAACGTTATTATCTCCCGTAAACAGCGATTTCAAGAGTCCATGTATGGAGCTGCTTCACGTCTAAGGGAAATGAAGCAGTAACAACTTCGTCCAAGAGCACTGCCAGGAAGTCAAAATAGTACCAAAAGGTGCTTCATCACATCCTTTTTCCAAATGATTTAGGAGCAAATGGGGATTCTAAATTTAATTTTTTATATGATTCTGCGCCTTGTCCAAAAGGTAAAGCAATAAAAAAGTTTTGGCTGAAAATTACATAAGATCTTTGGAACTTTGGCAAAAGAATTCACATGATTCGAACCCAATAGATAATTTAGGGGCAATAATAAACTGGTTAATGAATAAAAATACAGCAATACCAATCAGAATATCAGTACAAATTTGGTCTCCAGCATACAAAAACAAATTGTGACAGTCCTAAGGAACAAATGACATCATTGTAAATATTGATTGCGCGCATCAATTGACTATATTTAATAATAAAATGGGTCTAGGTTCTAATTTTTATATATTTAACTTGCAAATTATGATAATAAATACCTATACAAAATGGATCCTTTGATTAGTTCTATTAATTTACTTATATGAAACAATATAGTAGTGTCAAAATCTTTGACAAGACTGTACTCTAAATCTAAAACCAATTTGAAACTGCTCCTTCAGGTAGGCAATCTTACAAACGATGATTGCATACATCATAATCGAGCAGATTTATCAAAAGACACAAACAGACCTGGTATGTAAAAGATACATAAGTACAAAAATATGTGAGAAACGAGCAAATAATTAAATTTCACGAGCCAAACGATAAAGGACGTTCATTCATGGCAGAGAAAAGAATGATAATAAAGTGTCCGTTTTCGGCCTAACTTAATAGGAACGAGAGGTTCTTCTTCGTTGTAGTTCGTTATACTAGTAAATAAGGTTCTTCTATTGCGTTGTCTAAGGCAATCGCCGTAAATCAGGTTTTTTTATTGAGTTACATCTGGCAATCGTAGTATATAAGATTATTCTTTGAATGGACCGTAAGGTCTCCTAGGGTACCTTTTTTCCTTGTTGTTACTCCTTGTTGTTGTTGTTATCGTAGTAAATAATGTTCTTCTAATGCGTTGCATCTAGCTCCCATAGTATAAAAGTTTCGACAATTCATGTAGCTATCCTAGTACATATATAAGGTTCTTCTATTGAGTCGCCGATCACTATCCTAGTAAATATGGCTCTCCCATTGATTTCTATCGTAATATCCTAGAAAATAAGGTTCAATTTTTGCGTTGTATCTCGTTCTCTTAGTAAGAAAGGTTGTTCGAATACATTGTATCTCTCTTTTCTAGTGGATAAGGTTGTTCTATTGCATAGCATCTCACTATCCTAGTAAAAAAGGTTCGTCTCTTGCATTGCATCTTCCTGGTCTTATAAATAAAGTTCTTATATTTTAGTATATCTTACTATCATAGTAAATCAGGTTCTTCCAATGCGTTGAAGCTTGATCTCCTACTAAATCATGTTCTTCTATTGCAATGCATCTGTTATATGTATAAATAAGGTTCTTCCCTTAAGTTGAATCTCGGGATTCTAGTAAATAAATTTCTTCTGATGTATTCCAGCTCGCAATCCAAGGAAAAAACTCTTTCATTACTATGAATCTTACATTCCTCGTAAATAAGGTTCTTATATTGCAATGCATTTTGCTATCCAATTAAATAAGATTCTTCCATTGAGTTACATCACGCGATTCCGATATATAAGGTTGGTACATTGGTTCCATTTTGCTTCTTAGTAAATAAAGTTATTCCATTGTGTTTGATATCGCTATTCTAGTAAATAAATGTGTTCTATTGCATTGCATCTCGGTATCCTAGTATATAAGATTCTTCTATTGTGACGAATCTCGCTATCCTAGAAATGAGGTTATTCTATTGCTATGATCTATCTATCATATAAAATAAGATTATTCTATTGAGTTGCATGCTTTTTTCTAGTAAATAAGGTTCTAAACTTGCCATGCATTTTACTATTCAAGTAAATAAAGATCTATTATATTACGTTGCCACTCACTATCCTAGTAAATATGGTTCTTAATTGCTTTATATTGCACTATCCTATTAAATAAGGTTTTTCCATTGCGTTGCATCTCTCTCCAGTAGTAAATTAATTTCTTCTATTGCGGTGCATCTTGCTGTCCTAGTAAAGAAGATGCGTCACTATTGTTAGATCCTCTGATCTAGCAAATAAGGCTCTTTTACTATGCAGCATCTAGCTAGCCTAGTAAATAAGGTTTTTTCCATTGCATTGTCTCTCGCTACCTTATTAAATATAGTTCTTCCATTGCGTTGCATCTCACTTTCCTAGTAAATAGGGTTTTTCAATTTCGTTTCATAGTGCAATTCTAGTAAATAAGATTCGTTAATTTCGTTTCAATGTGCAATTCTAGTATATTAGGTTCTTGTATTACGGTTCATCTTGCTAAGCTAGTAAATAATGATCTTTATTGGTTTGCATCTCGCTATTCTATTAAATAAGGTTCTACAATTGCGTTTCATCTCGCTATCCTAGTAAATGAGTTTTTTATAGCATTTGAACTTGCTATCCTAGTAAAAAAAATTCTTCCATTGCGTAGCAACTCATCCTAGTAAATAAAAGTCCCCTATTGCATTACATCACACTCTCCTAGTAATAAGGCACTTTGATTGCATGGTGTCTAGTTCTCCAGGTAAACAAGATTCTTCTATTGTGTTGCATCCTCTATCCTAGTAGATAAGTTTCTATCATTGCATTGCATCTCACTATCCTAGTAAATAAAGCTCCTCTATTGCGTTGCATCTAGTTATCGTAGTAAATAAGGTTATTTCTTTGCGTTGCATCTTGCTATGCTGGTATAAAATGTTCGCTTATTGTGTTACATCTCTCTCTACTTGTAAATAATGTTCTTTTATTGCAGTGAATCTTAAAATCCTTGCAAATATGGTCCTTCCTTTGAGAGGAATCTCGCTCTTGTATTAAATAAGGTTCTTCCATTGTGTTGAATCCCACTTTCACGGTAAATAAGATATTTCAGTGCGTTTCATCACGCTTTTTTATTAAATAATGTTGCTTTTTGCATTTAAGTCACTATCCTAGTAAATAAGAATCTTTTATTGCGTTGCTGCTAGCTATCCTAGTTAATAAGGCTCCTCTATTCCGTTGCATCTCTGTATCCCATTAAATATGATTCTTTTATTGCGTTGAAGGTCGCTAATCTAGTAAATAAGTTGTTTTTTTTACAGATCTGCATCTCGTTATCCTAGTAGAGAAAGTTCTTTTATTGCATTGCATCTTTACCTTTTAGGTGTAATTTTGATCTTTGAAAGAAGATATTTTATCGCGAAATGTTGTGAATAATCTGTGTGAAATTGGATGTGTGAAGTGCTTGCCGTCGTAGTTATTTTTCTTCTAACGTTCTTATGATTTGCAAGCATAAAACTAGTGTCGCCATGCAAAGAACAAAAATTGCCAACGTAAAAATGAAAATAAAATAGCATTAAGAATTTTAAAAAGTCTCCGCCCACTTACTCAATGGCTCTAAAAAATAATGCAAATAACTGATTTTGAAAGCAAATGTAAGAAATTAAAACCATTTTTTACTCCAACGTTTCTTAAATAGAATTTAACTTTCTGCCCGTAATATTTTTTTTAAGAATCATTCTAAAATTAATCATACCAGGCCTAGTAAATTTGAAGGAATTAAATAAAATGATAAAAAAATTACGAAAACTAAATCGAAAGGTCAATAACTCGACATTTATAAATCCATGGCTGCCTCTCACAGAATCCTGGAGTCTGGCCAGAATATTCCTGGACACCACACAAGAATTTAAAAGATTTGCCCATAAAAATCCTCCTATAGTAATCTTTATTAAAAAGAATCCCATAAAGTATTGATTCTAACCCAGTGTTTCGCAACCTTTTTTGAACTAACGCCTCCTTAGACACTAAATCTTTTGATATCAGCCCATCTGCCAACGGAATTTCATCGTTCCTAAGTTACAAGAGTTATTATTTTAAATATAAAACTTAGAAGAATCTCATTGAAAACTTACCTCAATATGTCTTAATGAGATGGTTGACATTGGTGCTTTTTGGCTAACTTTTGCACCCTAGGGTCCATCCTACTAAGAAGTAACTATAAATCTCATCTTTTGGTGATTTGCAGGTGGTTTCTTTGTTTTGTGAAAAGTCGCGTAATTGCATTAAATCAGCGTGCAGCCATATATGAAGATGGAAAACCTATGAAATATAGTTTAATTGCTTCCCACAGTTTGAGATACTTTTCAGGAACTTCTTTCTGTAACCAAAATTCCCGGTATGATTGCTTTAATAGAGGCTTGAATTTTTTTAACCAATTAACTCTTCTTTCGTTGCAAGATTAGTTTCATTTGTATAAGCATCTGTAAATTGGTTTATCAGTTGGTCAGGCATTTTCTTATTTATAAGATTTTGATATCTACAGCTCATGTCCTCGTGTAACGTTTTCAAATGTTCGCAATAGATCAAGAGATCATCTTCCAATATGGAATTATTATTCTCATCATACTCCAGTTCATTTAGATTTGGAAACATATACAGATTCTTACGACCAATATTACTCTTGAAGAGTTCAACGCTCAAATCACCACATTTATTCTCTCTGAAAAATTGAATCATACAGTTGAAAAGTGAATAAAATTGCTTTAAATTTTCCTTTCGATAACCACCTCAATTCTGTATTTAAAAGGAGGTGATCAAATTCTTTATCATTGTTATCACAGAGCTGTCGAAATATCGGGAATTAAGGGGATGGCACCCGTAAGGGGCGTGGCGATTTGCCATCCTGGCCGCCATACTGACGGGACTCAGCACCCCATCCGACCCCAGCTTAGCCTCTTCTTCTTCCTTCAAAACACTTGTTTCCTCGCTTTTCATACAACCTCTCCCACAACTTTCTCTGGTCAGCCTCTAATTTCACAGGGTAGATGATGACTTTCCTCTGAGCCAACCATCCCGCATGGGGGCTGAGGGGGTGTGGGACAATGTTCCCTAACCCCTGAGCTCCGGTGTGGGGTGGCTGGTTTTTAACAACCTGCTTCATCCCCACCCATACCTTCCTCACATCCCTTTTTCTTTCCTCTTCACACTCTATATTTTTTTACGCCGTGTCTAAGGTAGAGCCGCCATGCCGATGGGCTGCCAGGCCACCAAGCGGGAGGAGTGGTCCAAAATGGTGGCGCCTGTAAGCACCTCTTCCAGTGCGGGCAACTGCAAAAAGTGATGAGCTTTTGCGTTTCGTGGCACAAATATGGTCACCATGCCCATGGATGAATTCATAAAACCTCAAACCCCTTTAACTCCCCCTTGCTCATCGACGGAGCCGCCCTCGTGCAGCTCCAGCCAAAAAATGGAGGTCCTCCCCCTGTGCTTGCGCAGGAGACCCTCCATATATCTCTGCACGGAGAGGAGGCTTACTCCTCTCCTTCGCCTACGAGTGCAGGGATCTCCTTTTCACCCCCTTCTCTAAGCACCTCCCCTTTTCCAGTGGCAGTCCCCTCTTTTCTTTCCAAGGGGACTGCCAAGAAAGCCAGCAGGCAGCCCATTGCCGACCGCCCCTCGTGTAGGCGGCTTGGTAGGTCAAACCCCCTTAGGGGGGAGAGGAAGGCCAGGCCCATTCGGTCGCTTCCCTCAAAAGACCTGCTGGCAAGAATTTTAAACCATGCCGGGGTCAAGGCCTGTGCCTCCCCACACAAGACTGGCGACACTGCCAAGGGAACCTGCGATGTCCTGGGAGGGGATGGCCAACTGGAGGCTCCTCCTGTGATAGGCATGGTCCTTGAGGAAACCCAGGCTCAGACGGTAGGGTTTTCCATGGGGGGGGAATCCGAGCTCGGCGCCAAATACCGAACCCGAATCTGCCCCTATACAAGGTCCTCTTCAAACGGCTGGGCATTCTAAGGCAGTACAAGGAGGGAAGGGATCTCCTTCGGATGGTGCTTCTGCGACGACCAGGACCTTCTCCATTTCGGAGAGGGACCTAGCTGAGGCCGGTCCATCTGGCCTAGGGGCTTCTACCGGCGGAGGTGAGAAGCGGGATCATTCCACGCCCTCCTCTCCTAAAAAGAAAAAGAAGACAAGAAAGATTAAGAAGACTCGAGGCTCCTCTCCATCCGCGGGGGCTCGCAGGACGGATGGATCTGCAGCCCCTCTGGCAAGCGACCAAGCCAAGATCGGCACATCCGGCCCCTCTGCCGCGCCGGGTACGGAGCTCCTGAAAATGAAAAAGACGAAAAGTGCACAGGGCGGAGCCTCGATGACGTCAGGGCCCATATTCGCAGCCTTAGGGTCTCTTGTACCCGCGCCATGGACATTCTCCGTTCCGTGACGTTCAGCGCTTGGGGCGCTGAGAGGGCTACTGCCCTAATTTTTCATCGATCCTTTGTTCGTTTGAAGCTCGACTACGGATGCGAGTTTTATGCATCCGCAGCCGATCGTTTATTGCGGAAGGTGGATTCGATCCACCACAACAGCCTTCGCCTTGCGACCGGTGCCTTCCGCACTTCCCCCATTGAGAGGCTGTTGGCCCATGCTGGGGAGATGCCACTCGCTCTGCGCCGCGTGCAGTGCATCACCCACCTGTACGCACGAGCCCGGCGCCTCCCTCAGTCGCCAACAGCTCTCACTGCTTCCGCAGCTAATCTCGATGGTGCCTATGCCGCCGAGAGACGCCAGTCATACCCTAAGCCCTTTGGGTTTAGGGCCAGAAAACTCCTTCGAGAGCTAGATATAGCTCTCGGGCCGGTGGCGCCCATGGTTCTGCCCAGGACGCTACCCTGGAGGGTACCACATTTGGCTATTTGTCGCCATGCCTCTGCTCCTAAAGCTTGTACGGCGCCGGGAGTATTGCGTTCTACCTTGTTGGAGCACACATCGTGTCACGCTGGAACCGTTCCAGTGTATACGGATGGCTCCAAGTCCCATGAGGGGGTCGGCTCCCACGCCGTATCCACTCTGTTTGAAGTCAGCGGGGCTCTACCAGGCGCTGCGTCTGTCTTCACGGCCGAACTGGTAGCAATACACCACTCGGTACGGGAGATTACGTGACGTGCCCGGTTTGTAGACCGGATTGTGATCTATAGCGACTCACAAAGCGCCCTGACTGCTCTTGGGGCATTGGAATCTCCGCATCCCCTGGTTCGCGATATCCGTGACGCCACGGTTTTGGTGAGCTTGACAGATTTCGAGATTATCTTCTGCTGGGTTCCTGGACATGTAGGAATTGAGGGGAATGAGCGCGCTGATGAGGGTGCCAAAGAATCCGCGAGAAGTCTGCGACCAGACCAGCGTTTCGCTCTTCCTCACACCTACTACATGGCAGGAATACGAGCAGCTCTTCGGACTGCTTGGCAAAGAAGATGGGAGACGGTCGAAGGGAACTTAACGTTGCGTGCCATTGCGCCTTGACTTTTCCCATGGACCTATCCCCCAATGCCGCGACGGCTTCAGGTCGCTTTCTGTCGTCTCCGAATCGGACACAGTCGTGTGACGCATCGCTATTTGATGGAGCGCTCACCTGGGCCGTATTGCGACGACTGCGTTGTCTCCCAGACTGTTCGTCACATTCTTGTCGAATGTCCCAGTCTTGGTGATCTTCGCGCACGTTGCCTGTCCCGGTAGCGTGATGGGCAGGGTTGCTACCGCCTGTCCTTTGTACTCGGAACGAGTGCGTGCACATTGACTGGTGGACTTGTTGACTTTTGGGGGGAGGCCGGCCTTCTCCCTTTCATTTAACCAGGTTTAATTTTCGTTTTTGTTATTGTTTTTGTTATTGTTTTGATATTGTTATTGTTATTTCTTTTTATTGTTGTTTCCTTTTCAATTTTTTTAAAGTAGCCTAGAACTAGGCTGTTTGTTCACGGCGACTTATGCCTAAGTCGGCGGTCGCCAGATAGCACCTTAATAAAAGAAAAAATAAAAAAATAAGGGGATGGCATTTTATTTTATTTACTGATGTAATAACAACGTTTGGAGATTTACGAAGCCGATCACTCAAGTTCCTGGCAACCAGATGTTGTCGAGGAATTACGCAATATATTGTAAAAACACAGGGCACAACTTTCTTAAAAAATGCAAGAAACCATTGAATATCGTCCGGTTAATTGGGAAGCTTCGTCAGTCGCGCAAGCAATAATATTGCTCATTGGGATATCTTTTTCTTTGAAAAACTGTTCAACTGCAGTAAAAATAAATTCAACTTTAGTGTTTGTTTCAAGTTCCTTTGCAAAGAGCAGCTCTTGCTCAATTTTTTATCTTTAATAAAGCGAAAATATCCTAAAAGTAGTGCTTCATTGCCTGGTAGTGTAGACTCAATGAATTGTAAACATAGGATTTTTTCAATGTCTTCGTCCATTTCGTCAACTCTTCTTTGAACAGTATTATTACAAAGTGGAATCACTTTGACAATTGTGCTTCGTGAAGGATGATGTACTACTGTACGCAGGACTTCGTCTATATCTGACAAAATCAGTTTTCCTCCAATTATATGAGGCTTCACAGACCTGACAATCATTTTGGAGATATTATATGAAAAACAAGTCCATCGTCAAATTTATAGGATCCTTTAGCTATAAAGGAGCCAATGGAATTTCTGTTGTTAAATCGGTCTCGTAAAGTTTGAGAATATGACAAATTCTCTATTTCTTTATCAGAATTAATGTTCTTTAAGTGATAAGAAAGTTGGGATGGTTTAATGGACTCGTTAGAGAACACTTTCACACAGAGAAGGCACATTGGCAATTGGTTGGTATTAGGAGAGAACTAATATATCCAAACTTCAAATATTAAACACTATATTGTCTGCACTTTCGTTTAGAAGAGTTATCAGACATGATTATGGGTAGTTAAACACGGTCACTATAATTCAAATAGATCAGTAAATGAAAAACACAGAATTTTGCCACCAAAAATGATTACCTGGAACACGTCTAACTCACAACTAAAATAATGGGGCACAGAAAACATAAAACTGGAAAAAGAAAAAACAGCAAAAATATGTGTTAGAAAAATGATTAGTAAGTTTGTATACAGTTATTAAACTTATACAAAAATCATTATTCTTACTACTTGAATTTGTCACAATATGGGTAATGTTATGAAAAACTATTACCTAAAAGCACTAAATACTAATATCAGGCAAAGGGACAACACTTACCAACACAGAATTTACGCGGAAACTAACAGGAATCCAAAACAGACGTGGACCTAAGAGAGTGTGGCCGTTAAGTACATATTTTATACAAGTACAAAACCGATCCAGTTTAAAGCAACAATAATGAGTCTAGGCTTTGTGTTCTTATTTTATACATATACAGATTGAGCCTCAAGCTTGTTTGTCATTATTGAAGAAGATATAGTAAACTATAAGCCAGCTATATGAGGTTTATTAAAACGTCATCAAACAAACCTTTTCAGTAACAGTATGCATCAAACACGTCACCGAAAAACAAATACCGCGTGAAGAAGTATCAACAACAAGTCGTACAATATTGTTAATACAATGCATTTACAATATTAAGTTATGCAAATTACACATAGATTTTGAATCTGTATAACAAAAAAATTTAGAATTGCACTTACATAAGTATCGACATTCATTTTTTCATGGGCAGAGAGTTAAAGGATAATCAATTTTTACGTATTATGACTACGATATTGCCAATTTGGCAATTCTGCGGTGTAAAAGAAACTGAGTAAGAAAACAATCACACTAACACACATCACTGGTATCCATTAGAATTTTCTGTAGAATATCATCAAATTTCTGCAATTTTCGAGTGTCCTTTTCAGAATTGCGGTATGTCTATAGATTTCTACAGGTCCAACAAGTAGTTATGTTATAATAATTGAATAATATTTAAACTTGATATGGTTAACAGTGAATAAATGCCGAACGCCCCCAGTGTGTATTCAATGACCACAAATTGAAGCAACATCTTACAGCGCCCCTTTGTATTGGGTTGAGGAATAGGTTCTTGCGGTTTTATCAAATTTATTCATTACCATTAACAATTTTAGAAAAACTTCATTTTTAATTGATATCAATATGCAATTACCAATAATGTATTCTCCGTTGTTATTTCCGACTTCTTTCCAACGTTCAACTTGATTTTCGATGCCTCTGCAATAAAAATCAATGGATTTTGACTCTAATAATTCGTCTAACCAGGTTCTTAATTCCATATCAGTATTGAACGAAACGCCGCGCAAATTGTTGGAGAGCGATCGGAAAAGATGGAAATCCGATAGAGCCAAGTCTCTCGAATATGAAGGATGCGGCAGGATTTCCCAATTAAGCGTTTGGATGGCGTCTTTTGTTACATTGGCAATGTGAGGACGAGCATTTTCGCGTTGCAGAAGGACTCCATAACGTCGATGAGGTTGCTTTTCACGATTAGCTTCGGCGAGTCGATACATTTGTTGAACTTAGAGTTGTTCTGCATTGACAATCTCGTTGTTCGCAAGAAGATTATAAAGAATGATGCCTTCACAATCCCACCACACACACAGAATCGTCTTTCGTGGAGGAAGTCCTTGCTTTAGTCGCAAATTTTTTTTTTATTGGGGCTAAACCATTGTTTTCGATGGTTCATGTTGACATAAACACACCACTTTTCGTCGCCAGTGATGATGCGGTGAAGAAATTTGTCCTTATATCCACGAGTAGCCTTGTGGCGAGCAAGCAAACCTGCGGCAATCATGAAGCGTTGAAGTTTGTTGCTTTCGCTCAAAGCGTGCGGAACCCATGCACCAAGTTTTTTTAACTTTTCCCATCGAATGAAGATGATTCACAAAAGTTTTCTGATCACACGACAATTGTCGATTGACGAGGATTTTCATGAAGAAGGTCGTTCAATCGATCTTCATTCAACTTAATGGGTATACAAGAACGTTCTTCGTCATTAAGATTGGAATTACCGTTTTTAAAACGTGAAAACCACATTGAGTTGTCCTTTCTGATAAAACATTTTCTCCGTACACAGCACAAATATCGCGACGAACTTTGGTTGCGTTTGCATTGTTCCCGTCTCAATTGAAAATGAATAACAACAAGTGTCGAAAATGCGCCTTTCTTTCAACTTGACATTCCATTTTGAGGTACAAAACAAAAATTAAATTAACACAACTTTTAAATAAACCGCATGACTTATTACTCAACTTCAAGAAGTAGCCTAAGCAAAATCCTAATAGTCTACGCTGTTAAGAGACGTAGCCTAACCTTTGCAAATATTGCTCTCATTATTTATTATTGTTTCTTAATATTTGCACAAATGACGTCAACAAAACTTCAAACAACACAACATTAAAAAAAACGCAAGAACTTATTCCTCAACCTAATGCCTCAATAATGCTCACAAGGGGGCGTTAGCGGCTACGTTAGGAATCACTGTTCTAACCAATGCACATATTTAATATAGAAAGTAACTGGTATTTATACAAATTTGACCTACAAAATTGTGATTTTAACTAGTGTTTCCCAACTGCGGGCCATATGGCTCACTAGCTGCTGTAAGGCATTTGAAGCGGGCCACAGGAAAATCTTAAGATTTAGAGGTGCCACAAACTCCATAAAAGGTGATCACGACTCAAACTATGGTAGCATATATTAGATTAATGCTTATAGATAATTTTAATTTAAGTACATTAATTACATTTAAAAAATTATTAACGTCAGGTTGGAACGAACGTAAAGTCTGATTTTAGGGTATATATTAATATTAAAAAAAAAAATTAGGACTATGGAAATATATAATTATAAATACAACCTCCATTGCTTTCTAGAGGCCCCTTCCATCTGTCAACAAACTTATAAATGTCACGTTTGTAAAATTATTGAGGTTTTAAGGAATTTTATGAATCTAACCTGTTTTTTTTTCGTCTTTTGATGTGAACCTATGACCATACAAATGGTTTTTCAATCTCCTCAACAAGTGTTAATCAGTAAAACAAGGTTAAGAAAATATGGAGGATGACTCAATCTTTCCCAACTGGGCTCCCTTGAGAGATTGTTGGTCAATCGAGGTGTGTGAGGACAGGCATTATCGTGATGGAGAATGACACTCCTTCTGTTGACTAAGGAGGGCAAACTTTAGCCCACAGCGGTTTTCAGACAACAGGGCTGATTGCAGTAGATATTACCAAGAATTAATTGTTTGGTGTCTAACAGATCGTACTGGACAATTCTTTCATTATCCCACCATACACTCAATATGATCATTTTTGGATGACGTTCTCCTCGACTAATCCACGAACGTAGGCATTTAACGTTATGATAGCGAATCTACTTCTCATCAACAGTAACAAGCTTGCCCAAAAATTGTGCTTGAAAGTGTGCTAAGAGCAATGAATAACAGCAAGCAACAACACACTGTTGCAGATGCGCAGTTGACAGTTCATACGGGCCCTATTTTCTAACCCCTGGGACATTTCCAATGATTTTAGGTCGACAGTCGTCTGGATCACATATAAGTGTTCTGCAAGTTCTTTAAAAGTTGGTTCACTCAAAAGGACAAACCTCCTCTAATGATGCGCAGTCGTGTTGTTTAAGAATTCACTTGTCCTCGGTGTCTCCAAGGAAGATACATAGGTAGCAAGATTCACTCCCTGAGAGAAAGGTTCTCCTCACACATGGGCATCAGCGCCCGTACTGAAAAAAACACTTAATCGTAAAGAACCATCCACAATCAGAGCACATTCAATCAAATGCAACGCGGATATAAATTTAAATAATTTTACAATAATATATCAACATAACAATCAACAAAGCTTAAGAATACTAGAGTCCCTTTATATTAAATCCCGTTCCCCTAGTCTTAATTGTGACTCGTCCGCTGCTTCCCTACTTAGGACATAACTCTACTACCAATACAATCTTACCTATGTCCACTTCAATCCCCCCTCCCCACTTCTCTCTGGAGTCAGACCAACGATGGTGAGTGTTTTGATGGTTCCCCTTGTATTCCTCTAGGATTTGTAATATCCTAACTCATTATAAATTATGTATTTTCTTAGGTTTTGCATTATAGTAAAAAAGGCTCTTTTTGTAGATATTTGTCAAAATTCTTAATATTATAATTTCTTGACAAATTTTTTAATTCATTGTAAATTATGTATTCCTTTATATCATAGAACTCGAAGATGAGCGGACTGCTCGAAACGTTGTTTATCCCCAATAAATGAAGATGAATTTTCCGCATTCTATGTACTCTCATTTCTGGTGAAATTATATATATATATATAATGGGTTAAGGAATAAGTTCTTGCGGTTTTATCAAATTTATTCATTACCGTTATTAATTTTAGAAAAACTTCATTACTAATCGATAACAATATGCAGTTTAATTAATAATGTATTCTCCGTTATTATTTGCCACTTCTTCCCAACATTCAACTAGTTTTTAGATGCCTCTGCAATATAAAATCAATATATTTTGACTCTAAGAATTCGTCTAAACAGGTTCTTAATTCCATATCAGTATTGAACGAAACGCCGCGCAAATTGTTGGAGAGCGATCGGAAAAGATGGAAATCCAATAGAGCCAAGTCTGGCGAATATGGAGGATGCGGCAGGATTTCCCAATTAAGCGTTTGGATAGCGTCTTTTGCCATATTAGCAATGTGAGGACGAGCATTGTTTGTTGTGTAGAACTCCATAACGTCGATGAGGTCGCTTTTCACGAATAGCTTCGGCGATTCGATACATTTGTTGAACGTAGAGTTCTGCATTGACAATCTTGTTGTTCGCAAGGAGCTCATAAAGAATGATGCCTTCACAATCCCACCACAAAACACAGCATCGTTTTTTGTGAATGAAGTCCTTGCTTTATTCGCGGAAGTGTTTTTTTTTTTATTGGGGCTAAGCCATTGCGGTTAAGAAATCTGTTCTTATATCCACGAGTAGCCTTGTGACGAGCAAGCAAACCTGCGGCAATCGTTGAGCTTTGAAGTTTGTTGCTTTCGATTAGAGCGTTTTTAAACTTTCCCCATCGAATGAAGGTGATTCACTACAGTTTTCTGATCACACGCCAGTTGTACAGCCAATTCTCTAGTCGATTGACGAGGATTTTTATGAAGAAGGTCGTTCAATCGATCTTCATCCAACTTAATGGGGATACGAGAACGTTCTTCGTCATTAAGATTGAAATGACCGGTTTTGAAACGTGAAAACTACCATTGAGCTGTCCTTTCTGATAAAGCATTTTCTCCGTACACAGGACAAATATCGCGTCGAGCTTTGGCTTCGTTTGCATTGTTCCCGTCTCGATTGAAAATGAATAACAACAAGTGTCGAAAATGCGCCTTTCTTTCAACTTGACATTCCATTTGGAGGGTACAGAACAAAAATTAAATTAACACAACTTTTAAATAAACCGCAATGACTTATTACTCAACTTCAAGAAGTAGCCTAAGCAAAATCCTAATAGTCTACGCTGTTAAGAGACGTAGCCTAACCTTTGCAAATTTTGCTCTTATTATTTATTATTGTTTCTTAAGATGCGCACAAATCACGTCAACAAAACTTCAAACAACACAACATTAAAAAAAAAAGGAAAAACTTATTCCTCAACCTAATATATATATATATATATATATATATATATATATATATATATATATATATATATATATATATATATATATATATATATATATATTTATATATATATATATATATATATATATATATATATATATTTATATAAGTATATATATATATATATTAATTACATATTTAATTTTTTTAAACTGGACGAGAAAACTGGTATGAATTTCCAGTGCATTCTTAACCCCTTCCCTCCCCCACTCCTTGTCCCTCCTCTCTCTCCACCCCTTACTCTCCACCCTCAATCTCCCCTCCATCTCGATCCTTTATCTCTCTCACTCTCTATTTCCTTTTCCTCTACCACCCTTTTCCCTCTCCCCCACTCTAATCACCCTCCCTCTCTCTTCCCATTTCCTGCCGCCCCTCCATCTCCTTTCTCCCTTTACTTCTCCCTCTGCCTCTCCCCCTCACTATTCCCCTTCCTCTCACCCCTTCTTCTCACCCCATCTCTCTCTCCTTTCTTGCATATCCCACAGTTACCTCCCCCATGCTTCCTCCCCATCTCCCCCATCTCTCCACTTTGCAACTTCTCCTTTTCTCCCTTTCCCTATCGCTATCTCCTCTCTCACACTACTTTCTTTCACATCTTCCCCTCCCCTATCTCTCTGTTACCAATCAATATGGCACCTCTTCCTCTTACCAACACCCCTATCTCCCTCTCCCCCATCCCTCTATCATCCTCTCCACATCTCCTTCCCCCACCTCTGCCACTTATATAGGATATCCAAAATAATAGAAAATTATCTCCTCCCCCTTCCCCCCCTCTCTTTCCCCCATATCTCAACCCTATTCCCTAATAACTTCCACCCTCTTTCTCAATCTCTCCCCACCCCTCTTCCCCTCTCATCCATATAAAAGGAGATAAAAATTAAGAGAAAAAAAATTCGAAATTTCAGTTTCTTAAAATGTAAATTTTTCGAATAGAAGATAAGACGTTCAATCTGTTCCTGTGGTCACGACGTTGTTCGCTCATAACTGACGCTCAGTCACGCGGGAGCGTAAGCTGCCGAGCCTACGCGGTGAAACGTTTACTTATTTTAAGTATATTATATGATAGGGAAAATGCGCACCTCCCCTCAATTTGCCATAAATCAAAAAAATAATAATCAGCAAGTAGAGATATTTTTCTGCCACAATATAAAGATAAGAATTTTAAACATTTTATATATATATATATATATATATATATATATATATATATATATATATATATATATGAATAAGTTATATATATATATATATATATATATATATATATATATATATATATATATATGGATATGAGAAACTTAGAAGGTCGCGCGTGAGTAGAGCAATAAATGCCAAATATCCCACAAGAAAATGAAAGGCAGATTCCAAGTACTTTCGAATTGTTTAGTTCATTCTCAAGGAATAACGATACAAAGGTGGTATATTTATGTGAAACAGAAGAGCAATCAATGCCACGCCCATGTACAACTAAAAGACCCAAAATAGAGAAATAATATCAAAGACGGATGTGAAGTATAATACCAAATAGATAAGGTCTCCTCCTGGAAAATTCAAACATGTGCGCAAATTATGTAGATATTTATGTGACTAAACTAAATACATACACATCGGATTGTGAATCCTAAAAATAAACAAGAGAAACATAACTAAATTAATAAATAAAAGAGCTAGGATTTATAGTGGACAATTTCGTTATAAATCAGCCTTATAATAACAGGGTCTAGTTTAAAAAAATCAGGGGATATATTAAAATGAGGCGAGGAATTATTGAATGAGCATTCGAGAATATTTCTTTGAATAAAGTCATCAGATTTGTAAATAAATTTCGCCGAATTCCCGTTGATAGGGTGATGTTTTCCGATAAAGGGACAAAGAAAGCGCTGCTGCATTCCTCACTCCTGATATTGCATTTATGTTGCGTCAGGCCTACACTTAATGAATTGCCGGTTTGCCCAAAGTATTGCTTAGGGCAAACTAAACAATTAACAGAATAATGCCCCTCCCCCCTCTATACTATTATTATTATGAATCAAGATTTAATACATGTTATACTGATATTTGAATATCACAGAAATATTTAACTTATTCAAGAGGCGAGAAGCAAGGAAAAGGACTCTGAAAATTGCAAAACAGGGGAGTTCTTAAAATTTTATGCGGGAGGGATTTCCTTTCTATAAAAGGAATTTTTTTTCCAAATCTAAGCATCCTGCAAGAAATTTATGAGGGTAGCATCGATTTATACTAATTTCAAAGATCTTAGAATTCCAGGCTAGTGACCCGCAACCCCCGGAGAAACATTTAAATAAATACAGACGGTTCGACTTTATTATTGTGACCTGAGTAAAAATGAATATAAGAACAGGCGTTGGTAGGCTTACGATCAACGGAAAATTTAAATTCAGATGGAGTCCTCTGAATAAGTAGATCTAAGAACGGGAGGACACCATTTTGTTCGAGTTCAAGGGTAAATTTAATAGAAGGAACCAGAGAATTAAGTTCAGTAAGAAAACTATTAACATCCTTAGAAGAAGGCCACAAACAAATAATGGGTAAAAATCATGAAAGGTAACACGTGAATAAGTATAAATATTTGGTTGCACCACGTAGGGAAAAAGAAAGTTTGATTGGAACTAGTATTTTCGTTATCTTAATACCATTTTTAAACTCACAATGGTTTATCAAATAGAGAGAAACTGTATTTATACAACCAATGTTTCCCCTATAAGGTCAGATTTATTTATGACCTCTGATAAGTTTGATTTGAGAAAGAAAGAAAGGACTGGATCTAAAGAAAACAAACCGTGGCTAATATTTACATTTCTCTCCTTATCAGAGGTCATAAAAAACATCTGACCTTATAGGGAAAACATTGCTTTGAATAAATAGTGTCTCTCTATTTCATAAACTGTTGTGAGTTTGAAAATGAGACAAGAAACATGAGGTTTTTACAAGCAAGAGAGAGGGACATTGGAAGAAGACAAAGATCAAGAGAGCAAAGGACAGCACAGAGATACCCGTCGTTGCTCTTTGTAAAATATGCGTTCAAAAAGAAGTAGGACTTTTTATTCCGGGCGATGACCACGAGAAAAAGTCCTGTCGCAAATAAATAACGATGACCATTGTTTGAACTTCTTATATTAAGGTATAAAAATATCATATTTTGCTGATTATTATTTTTATTTTATATTGAAGGTAGATTCAGGAGAGGTTTTCACTCCCCCTATCATATAATATACTTAAAATGAGTAAACGTTTCATCACGCGTGCTCAGCAGTTTACGCTCACGCTTGACTGACTGTTAGATATGAGCGAACAACGTCGTGGCCACAGAAACAGATCGAACGTCTTATCTATTCTATTACTCTATATTTTAAGGAGGGGATTTAAAAATAAAAAATTATTTTGACTTGGATGTACTTTTGTAAGAGGGAAGCGGGGAAGAGTAGGGGAGAGGGGGAGTAGGAGAGAGGGGAGAGAGGGAAGGAGAATAGAGGAAAGCGGGTAGATATAGGAGAAAGATGGGGAGAGAATAGAGGTGTGTGGAAGGGGAGGAAGAGAGAGAGAGTAGTAGAGGTTGGAGTGGTTGAGGGGGAGAGTTACAAGGAGTTACAAGGAAAGAAGGTACCCTAGGAGACCTTACGGTCCATTCAAAGAGGGTACCTTTGGACTAGTAATCAAGGGGGCACATGGCTGCTCAATTGTTTTGCGTCCCTAAACGGCCACTTTTCAAGACCTTGTCTAGTCTTGACTTGACCTGGTCAACAGATTCACTGTTGACAACTTCCACTGGAAATGCGTTCCACTTACCGCAGATACTGTAGGTGAAAAAATTTCCACACAGATTGCGGTTGTAACGCTTCAGTTCAAGTTTGAAGCCGTGATTGCGCGTTCTGTTCTCACTCAGTGTGAAAATATCCCGGTAGTCAACATTGTCGAACCCTCGAAGCATTTTGAAAACTTCGATGAGCTGACCACGCAGTCTACGGGTTTCCAGCGAGAACAGATCTAATTTCCTTAGTCTATCCTCATAAATTTATATCGGATAGAGGAAATCAGTTTGGTTGCCCTAGATTGTACGCGTTCCAACCTTGCGATGTCCTTTCGAAACGAAGGACTCTAAAATTGTACGGCATACTCCAGGTGTGGCCGAACTAGGAAGTTGTACAGACAAAGTACTATCTCCTTGTTCTGGTATCCAAACTGGCGTTTAATATAGCCTAGCATCCTTTGGGCCTTTTTCTCCGCCTCAATGCACTGTTTCGAGAACTTGAGGTCATTAGTGATTGTTACACCCAAGTCCTTCTCAGTGTCGGTGGATTTCATAGCAGTGCCCTTAAGGATATACTGAGATTGGGGGTTTCGGTTGCCGATATGCATTAATTTGCATTTCCCCACGTTAAAAGGCATTTGCCACGTGTCCGACCACTCCCCAATCTTCTAAAGATCTTCCTGCAGGCCGGCAGTATTTCCATCCTTTGCAACGTTCATACCAAGCTTGGTATCGTCGGCAAATTTGGAAATCTTAGGGACCATGTCGCCGTTCATGTCTTTGACGTAGATGATAAATAGTAGTGGTCCCAGGACAGAACCCTTAGGCACCCCGCTAGGAACGGGCACCCACTCAGAAGCCTGTGCGGTCACCACCACACGTTGCCGTCTGCCATTTAGCCAATTCTCGATCCAGCCGGCTACTTTTCCCTCTATGTCCAGCTCTCGCACTTTCCTAGAGAAGGCGGCGGTGTGGTACCTTATCAAAGACTTGCTGAAAGTCTAAGTAAACCACATCCACCACCTTGTCCCGATCGTGCTCACTGAACACGAAGTGGAAGAATTCCACACGGTTCGTCAGGCATGATCGTTGCCTTCGGAAGCCGTGCTGGGAACTCCTCAGTAGCATGTTTGACTATAAATACGACGTTACTTTGTCCACCATGATGCTTCCCATGAGTTTACCGACTATCGAAGTCAGACTGATAGGTCGGTAGTTTGACGGATGACTGGGGGCTCCTTTCTTGAAGATTGGAGTCACCTCCGCCTCACGCCAGTCTCCTAGGAACGCATCCTGTCCGGATTGACATGTTAAAGATAGCGCACAGATGTTGTGATACTTCATCGCACACTTCCCTCAACACCTTGGGTAGAAACCCGTCCGGTCCAGGGGACTTATTCATCTCTAGGTCAGCGATCTTTTTCTTTATTTCTCCTTTGGTGAAGTCCATTGCCTCCAGCTTTTCCCCCGAGTAGGAATTCGTAGGCTGGGGGATGGGACCACACTCTTTAGTAAACACTGAGGAGAAGTAGTTATTGAGAAGGTTAGCATTTTCTGCATCTGACTGAGTTAATGCACCCTTCTCGTCCACTAAGGGCCCAATCCTACAATGGATTGGTTTACGGCTTTCTACATAGCCGAAAAACTCCTTGGGATTCTCCTTGCAGAGTCTCGCCACTCGGAGTTCCTCAGTATGCTTAGCCACCCTTATGCTGGACTTCACTCTCCTGGCTAGCCTCCGGTACTCGTCAAAGGCCCCCGAGATCTTCGATCGCCGGTACGCATTTCTTTTCTCCCTAAGCAGTTTGCCGATTTCTCGATTAAACCACTTCGGTTGAACAGAAGACAGATGGAGGCATTTCAGAGGGATGCAGCTTGATTGAAGACTCATGAATTTATTTTTAAGATTGTTCCACGAATCTTCAACCTCTTCGCATACCGCTAGCCTTACATCAGTCAGCCCAGCACGAAGGCTTGCAAAGTCTGCTCTTCTCAAGTCAAGTTTCCTTGATTGACTGGCAACAGACCTTACCTTCGGGATCTTGACGGTAAATCTAACTAGCTGGTGATCACTGCCACCGAGCTCTTCGCCTACAGAGACATCCTCAACGATATCATCCTCAGAGTTGAAGACCAAGTCGAGGATATTGTCTCCTCTCGTCGGTTCTCTGATCAATTGAGTGAGGAACTCGTTGTTGGCGAACTCCAGAAGTAGCGCGCTCTCGCCACAGGCTGCTCTGGTTTCCCAGTCAACTCGTCTGTTGAAGTCGCCCATAACGATGCACACTCTGCCTTGAACAAGCTCACCCAGCAGCTGGTACAGTTCCCTATCCTTCTCAACGGGTTGGAAAGGGAGTCTGTAAAGTACCAGGGTCCTGCATCGTACAGGACCTATCTCTAGGTCAACGCCTAGGAGCTCGTGATTGGATATATTGTTGGAGTTCGTAGATTTGATTGTATCCTTGACATACAACATTACACCGCCACCCTCTCTGTCTGGCCTATCTTTGTGGAAGAGTTGGTAGCCAGGAACGCTGAATTTGCCTTCAAGGTCTCGGTTCAAGGTTTTTTATCCACGATTCTGTTATGGCTACCATTTCGGGTTCTTCCGTCGCTACGAGACCACGGAGCTCAGGAAACTTGTTCCTGATTGACCTCGCATTGAACAGAAGAACTTTCAGGGAGTCCCCGACTCTAGGACTCCCTACGCTCTTCCGTTTCCCGGCTTGTTTGTTGGCGAGGCACCCCTTTTTGCGACCTATGAGAAGGTCGTTTCTGGAGTGACACGGGCGCACTAGCGTGCGTCCGCCCTCACTCTGGGCCGGATACTCCTTTCGGTCCTCTCTACGACATTCTGGATCATGTTCGACAGGAAGGACTTTCTTTCAAAGGAAAGATGTACCCCATTCCTTTGGTAGAGATCATTTTTACAATAAAAGGTGCGGTACGGGTCCACAAAAAAGACCCCCTCTGCCGTACACAAATCTGCCAGGCGCCGGTTTAAGGAGATATTCATCGAGTGAGCGGTCCGTGTTGGACCTCTCCTCAGGAGCATTCCTTTGCCGGACTGGAACCCAGGTCTGCTGATTGCAAGTCAGCAGCAGACCCAGCTCGAGTCCATGCCAGGAATTTTCATAAACTATTTTTTCCTGGCGTTATTTCTGTCTTCTCGGTAAAGGATCGCCTTCACTGTGCCACCCTCTTCTCCCTTTGATTTTGGATTCTTCTAAGGTCCCTCACTCTTGCCTTTAAAAAACTTCGAGTTCTTGACTCATTTGCTCATCCTCGTTCAATTCTTCTCTCTCTCTTATATATATATATATATATATATATATATATATATATATATATATATATATATATATATATATATATATATACCCAGCATATCGCAAGAAACCGAAAAACAGGCTAATTTTTTCTTGGGAAAAAGTTAGTCCCTAATTCTAAAAATTCCGTAATGGGGTGGGATTTGAACCAAGCACACTGAGGCAGCAAGCAACGGCTTTGATCTCAATTAAACCAAGTCTTAGATTACTTGGCTACGCGGAAGACCAAAAAAATCTTCTTTTGCGCTCATGAAAGATATACATTGTATATTCGCTGCGTGTTTACCTGAATTTCTCCTTTGTCCTTTGAATTCCCAATTAATTTCTCTCTCTTTTACAGTCACGATCGACCTTGCGAAGAGTGCCTTAAAAACTTGTCTATTCGGAAGACCTTTTGGTCTTCCGCGTAGCCGAGTGGTATAAGTGGTAAAAGGTTTTTTATTACTGAGGTTTCGCTCCTCTGGAACTTCTTTCCACTAATAAGAGTGATATTTTTAATTCTCTTATTCTGCCTCTCCATTTTTATATTTTGATTTTTGTGGGAGAAGGAATAAATAATGTTCTAAAGTTCTTGAAAATACTGTTTACTTTTCCAGGGTGATATTGCCTCCAAATATACATAAATATACCCCATTCGTAGACAACAAATATACATAAATATGCATAAATCGTGGTCATTTTAGCGAAGAGCGCTTCATGACACAGGATCGAATCCAACTCCTTTATTCATTTTCTTATAACGGTTATAATAGTTTGCCCCTATTTTTCTATAACTATATCTCCCATTTTCCTTCTTAAGCTTTAATGGTACACTTACTAATAATTTCCTTAGCGTTTATCAGGTTTGTGTCATGTGATTTATATATATATATATATATATATATATATATATATATATATATATATATATATAAATAAAACAAAAATTAGATCAAATGCGAAAAGGTAAAGGCAAGAGAGAGAGAAAAAAAAACGGCAATAAAATGGCATATACTAATTTCAGTTATTGCAATATACTGTGTGAACGTCAAACACAAACAAATTATACTTGTTAAATTTATGCGCTCAGAGTAGAATGATTAATCTCATTTCGCATTTAAAAAGAAACAATTTTCAACTGAAAAACATTGAGGAAAATCACGATTTGATGTTCAACACAATAAACAAAAGGAAACAAATTTGTTCTCTAAATATCAATTCACAGTTTCTAACTGTCGAACAAACGAGACAATCATTTTACGCTTTACTCTCTTCCATTCAAACATTCATGGAGGGTCATCAATCATTTACATAAAACAATTGTCCACTAAATAACCAAAACGATGTAAAATTTAAACTTTATTAAACTTGCGACACAAAACAAAGAAGCGCAAACGAATATATGCAACCCTTCAGCAAGTTGTCATGTCAAGTAATGAATGTCCCATGATTTTGCATATTAAATATCATCTGGGTGAATCCATGATAGAAAACAGCTTTGATCGCACGCACACACCCATTTTGGCATAGAAGAAATAAAGTAAAACACATTAATTAGATTTTTTAGTGGCTGCTATAAGTTGGAGCGACCTATTGTTTGAGATCCACCTAACATAGCCTACCATATATAGGATAATAAAGCTTACCATAGTATAGCTTATCATAGTATAGCCTAGCCTAACCTACTATAGTTTCGAATAGTTTAACATAGTATTGCCTAGCTTCTCCTCGTATAGCCTAGGCTCGCCTAGCCTTGCAAAGCCTAGCGTAGTATATCCTATCTACCATAGCCTACCTTACTCTAATCTTGCACAGCATAGAATAGTATAAGCATAGTATAACCTCGCCTAGTATATTATAAATTAGCATAGTATATCCTATCCTATTCTAGCATGGTATATCTTGGCATAGCATACCCAACCATAGTCTATCTTAGCCTACCCTAGCGTATGCTAGCTTAGCATGGTACACTATAATCTAGCCTAGCCTCGCATAGCATAGCATACCATTGTATAGCCCAGCATAGTATATCTCAGCATAGAATGGCCTAGAATAGCATAGTATACATAGAGTAGCCTAGTATACCCTAGCCTAGTATAGACTTGCATATATAGCCTAACATAGAATAACCTATCTTAGTATACCTGAGCCTATCACAGTGTTTCCTAGCCTAGCCTAGCGTACCTTAATAAAGTATAGCATTGCCTGCCTAGCAGAGTATAACCTATCCTAGCTTAGCGCAGACTACAATTCTATATTAAAACTTAGTCTAGCCTAGGTTAGCTAACCCTAGTCTAGTATAGCCTAGCTTAGTCTAGTGCACTGGAGCCTAGCCTAGTATATTCTATCCTATCCTAACCTAGTTAGCATATTCTGGCGTAGATAAGCATAGCTTAGTATAGTATATCATAGCTTACCTTATCCTACCCTACCCTACCCTAGTTATTATTAAATATTGTAGTATTGCCTAGTATAGACTAGACTATTAGATCTTAGCTTAAGCTTGCATAGCATGCATAACATAGCCTAGCCTAACTTAGCAAATCCTTGCTTATCCTAGCCTGGTATAGCGAAGACTAGCCTAGTGTACCATAGATTAGTATATCATAGCCTAAACTAGCATACCAAAGCGTAGCCTAGTCTAGTATAGCCTTCCATGCCCTACCTAGCCTAGTATAGTTTAGCCTAGCCTAGCTTAGCATGACCTATCCTAGTATTACTTATCCTAGATATGTATAGCCTATACTATTCTATTATATCCTAGTCAAGCATAGCTTATTATTGACTAGCCTAACATAATATATGTTACCCTAGCATAGCATATTATAGCCTAACTTAGCATAGTATATCTTACCTTGTACATTATATCTTAGCATAGCTTAGTATAGTATAGCCTAGCCTAGCATAGCCTATTTTAGGCATGCCTAGCAGAGTATAGTCTAAAAGAGTATCGGTCGAAAAGTTGTGATGTTATTGCCAAAACAATATAGTTACTAGATAGCCATGATAGGACTTTGGCAATTATATCATTTGAAAAATAATGTAAAAAAACATAAAGGTTTTGAATTTCATTAGAATCAGCCGAATAGTTATGATGTTATTAGAAAAAATATCAAAACGGACCCGACGGACATAGTGAGATGTAGAGTCACTCGCAACCTGACTCGCACGCAACTAAAAATCGAAGAAATAATTAAATTTTTAGTGTAAACTTAGCAATTTTTTATCAGGCTATAAAGTGGGGTAGCACTTATATGATGAAAGAGCGCTTACTGGAATTGAAACCTGTTCTTATTGACGTTGAGAACTCAGAAATTACAATCCCAGAAGCAATGTAAGATGCAGTGAAAAATTTGAAAATGTTCATTATCAACCATATATTCTCACAAAGAAAATTCAAGCAGAAGATTTGACTCGTGGTTATTTTTTAAAACAATGGAAGTCTTTGATATACCCCCTCTCTCAAACTAAGAGTACTATAACTGAAATTAGCAAGAATTTCATAGAAACAAGAAAAAATCGTTTACCGTAAAATGATGTTCTGTTTGCTTGTGTTTATCTGGACACAAATTATAGATCCTTATTAACTAATGAACAACAAAGCTTAGCCAAAAAGTCTGGCTTTAACATATTATTCAGAATGAGCAATTTTCAAGAATGGCCAGAAGCATAAATTGCAAATACGCCATCTTCAGAATCCTGGCTAGTACTAGTATTAGCACTTCAGATAATGAGTTTGATTTTGAAAATATAATTAATATACAGCAAGGTCTGCAAGCAAAACGCCCTCGATTCAAAAAAGTAAACAGGATGTTGCTCATGTTTCTCTTCTTAATTCTGCATTTAGTAATTTCAAATTAGAAGTATCGGAGTCTTTTATTGAGGTTGAGAAATTTATCCGTCAGTCAAAGTTATCTGTACATGATGCAGTACTAAACCAACCTAAATTAATAAGAGATGCTGCACAAGTGATTATTGCATTACAACCTAGTCAAATGACTGTGGAGCGTGTATTTTCTGGATTAAAAATTATAAAATCAGATTTGGGATCTGTAATTAAAGGAGACTTAGAAGAAGATATCTTATTTTTGAGGACAAATTGTTATTGATAATTTTCAATTTTGTCAAATGTTTGGAACATAAAAGGTCAAATTTTAAAAGGAATTAATCTTAAATTTTGTTGTAATTGTTTTTGTCAAAACTCAAAATTGTATGCATATTATTCTTTTCTTTTCATCATCATCATCATCACTAAATCTATAATTTAAAAGGGGATTCTTTGAGTATTTAAATAATAATTTCATCTTAGTTTGGTTATGACTTATGTTTTTTTATCAAAGTTATTTCTAATAATTCTTTTATAATATCAAAAAACAAAATGGTGAAGTTCAGAAATAAATATATGTAAGTATCGAAATTTTGTGAATTTTTTAAAATCCAAAGAATTACAAATAGTGAAGTTCATAAAATTTAACCATGGCTGCTTTTTTTTAGATTTTAAATTTTAATCTTAGTGGCGAAGCCATTGCCTGGTTTTTATATTAAATAGGTATGATTAAAGGAGTATTAGTAGCCTTTACTGCAAATCAAAATTGACCATACTTTCATATATTTATTATTGAGTATTATCAATTCTAACTTTGATTATATTTGGATTTTAGAACTTTAATGGGATCGGAGCGAAAGCCAGAGACGCACATTTTTAAAAGGTGCAACTAGTCTGGGGCCGGAGCCGGAGCGTTAATTTTGCTTCTGGCTCCACACCCCTGCAGTCAGACCTACTAAACCTGTCATGTACTTGCAAGCAAAAAGATGAATTTATACTTTCGACATTAGTAGATATGTGAACGGCAATTTTGAGGCGCAATGACAGCCAATCTTGTTTAGCCATGAAGCTCGAAAAGATTTCCAAAATTACTTCTGAGAAGAGCAAAACCCATGGTGATGAATCAGTTTAAGCAGACAGCCTGCGCCTAACATCAGAGTGATTATTACTAAAAACCAGAAGACAATCTTTACATTAATCCGACGTGAGGTATCAGTTATGCCATGGATTGTACATCAAATAGACACAAATTCTACGCCTCAAGAGCACTTAGGACGTGTTTTTCAAACACGGAACAAATAGTGTGTAATCTCTCATACCGATCGAAATAGTGTAACTATATTTCCGTAAAGACAGTCTAGGGGACCAGAAGAGCCCCTAGGCTGTCTAAGGTGAGTGGAATTTCCCCCACCTCAAAATTAAGCATTCAATAATAGAAACGAGAAAGTCACCAGTTACCATCTAGTGACTGGTGTAGTGGAGTAAAGCCACAGCACTCAATAGACGACCAGGTGCGGTGAAATAATTGACACCCACGTCACCAAATTTTGAGCAAACAAAGAAGCGGTTAAAGGCTATAAAGTAGACCTATAAACAAAAACAGTGCGTTTCAGCTAAACGGAAGAGGCAAATCAGAACTTGTTGGAATCGGCCTTTCAGACTTGCCAGCTGAAGAGAGCAAAATCAGATTGAAAAGTTGACGACAGAGCGTATAGCAAGATCATCAACTTCCAGCACTGAGGAGATAGCTTAGATGCTAACTGCTCATGACTGAAATAGGAACGCAGATGACATATAATTGTCCTATTCATCCGTATGGAAATCTCCTTCCCATACCTGGGATCGAAGATGTCTGAAGAACCCCCCTTCTTTCGATAAAATGGAGACTAGCCACGATATTATGCTACCATCCCCGCGGTATAGTATTTTCCAATCGGAGCCGATTATTCAGCTTGGAATGGAAGTTACGGAAGCCGCAATCTGCTGAAGGCAAGTGTATTTCACTATCTATAAATTAAGCTACCGTAACATTTGACAATTCCTTCATCAACGTGATTACCCAGGAACACGATACAAGGTAATCTCTAACTCTTTTGGCTTGTAGTAACCATGGCGTCATGGATACTGAGAAATTAAAGATAAGATATGTAGATTCTAACAAGTCCAGAGCTTTTAGCACTTATGAATTTAAAAAACCTAGAGTTTTTGAAGCGAGCAAGGCGTGTAATTTCTTGTTTAGAGGAATATATTTAAATCCGTTTCAAATAAGGATTTAGTTCTATAAGTTTCAATAAAAAAAAAACAAGTACATCTTTCATTCAAAGTTCATAAGAAGATATCTAGAAAGAAAGTGAAAATAGAAGTGAAAATACAGTATATTTAGAAGATATATCTTCACATGTTACCCATTAACTCTTACAGGCATTGAGGTCCAAAGGAAAAGCATTTGATAGTATTAGGAAGGAAAGGCACGCAATGTCATTGGTAGCAGTTGTAGCTCATTTTCCAGGAAACAGCTAACACCTGATTGTGAGGCCTTAAAATATAAATGTAAGAGGATAGAAATACATATGAAAGAGGGTAGGAATAAGGCTGGCAGGTTAATCCACCAGAGTCAAGATTGAGGGCGTAAGACACTCCTCTAATGACCAATCGGAAAGGAGTGGAGAAAAGCTGTTCGGCGACTTGGCTGCAAAATTAACCACTGCCATGAAAAATATATGCGAATGTACTTGTAAAGAAGGTGGCGTTCTGAAAAGCAAGTTGGTGATGTCTAGTCAGAAACTAGTTCAACTAGCTTAAACCTAGTGTTCTACTAATGGAGGCAATGTGGCTGGTAGCGCGTGCAGTTCCTCAAAATGACTGGTGTAACAGTCCAAATAGGACATCCTCCTGCATGTTAAACAAGTAGAGATGTCATGGAAGCTAAGTCTTGTTTCTGACAAAGAGCCATCTGTGTACATTGGCACGGCTCCAAGAAATACGAACGAAATATACTGGAGCTGTATAAACTTTGGTGTATGTACATACAAATGTTTAAATTAGTTTTCATCCAGGCCAATGTCTTGAGCAGAACCATAGATCTTACCGTTTCATAAGTGCTACAAAAGCAGAGACCACATGAGCCTAAGCTAGATATCTAAACACAACGGGAGGGAACTATTCTCGCGTTGGAAAACTTCAAAGCTGCTAGTAACACCTGTCTTTGATCATTCGCCCTATCCCCCACCTGGAGGACAGGGTGGACCCAACAGGAAGCTTCCTCGGTCGTCATATCTCGTCTGAGCCTAAAGAGACTGGCACTAATGGTTACTCCTAAGAGACTGCCATGCCTGGAGGCTTTCTAACGAGGAAGCCAGTAGGGTAATTAACCTATGGTCAACGGTTACTCGTCAGAGAGTACCGCCCGCCTTTTTACGAAGATACAGCATCTCGTCCCTAGTTGAACCTCGGAGTTAGGTCGCGTCGGCTAGAAAGATTGTCGTGAGTTTGGCCACAGTCAATCGGTAAATTCGTAAAACGACAATTTCCTTGGGGAATTGCGCGAACCACTTTTCCCATCTCGTCAAGTAAACTACACCCCTCATCTGAGATTACTCATCCCAATTCAAGAGTGTCTCACCCAGCCTGGAAATGACCTTACTCGTGCCCCAAGTAGCTCCGACACCTCCGTCAAGAGTACAACGCTCCTCGAGCCGCAAGACTAGCTCGCCTCGTAAGAATCGTTCCTCTCACCAAGATGCAAGCTGTCGAGGTAAAACCTTTTCCCCTTTTTAGAAGATAATGCCTCTTTTGTCCTCGCCACCTGATATCCTCCCCTTGACCCTTTAATTGGACTCCCCAGTGTTTACCAATATTTTTCCTGTCTGACCAAGTCCCATATTTTGATCCCGGTGAACTGATTAGTATTTTATTTATTATTTCATTGGGAGGGACATTATGTTCCCATTCATTAGCCTTTGTAGACATTTCCATAATTAACATTATTAGTGTACTTAAATGTTATTTTTGTTTTTAATCTTTCAATAATCTTGAATGAAACCTGGTATTTAAATCTCCCTTTTGGTCAACCATTAATCTCCTCACGCACTCACCTCTTATTAGCCCTGTGCAGCTAGTCCATCCATCTGGCCACCTGCAGCTTAAGTAGACTACATTCTCTGCAGCGAAGTTATCCGCTCACGAATACCACGACAGAAGTAAAATAGATATTTTTCACATTCATAATTAATTATAGCAGGTAACCGATGCATACTGCGTTTTGTGCCACCCTAGGGAGCTCGAGGGCATTATAAATTTTAATATTCCCACAGTTATTGTCTGCCGATCTGTAGTCCCAATTCCCACAAGAAACCCTGAAATTCCCCATGGGGGGAATTCCCTCCCAGTTGAGAACCCCTGCTCTAGGGGCCATTGCATAATTACTCCACCAGCTAGTAATCGGTTCGCTAGCAAAACGGCCACACGTTTGATAAATGAAAACCAGGCCTCCGGCAATGAGCGTGCAGGAAAAAAACTAACCAACCTCAGCTAATACTCTTCGACTGAAATAGAAATGCCAGCAATTTTCTCTAATACAGACACACGTAGTTAATTCAATTCCCATCCAGTTGGCTTTATGAGCGATGACAGCATTGCTAGAGCGTTTTGAATCGAAAATTGATTAATTAAATGAAGTTAATTGACCATTTGACAATTAAATTTCACTGATTCATCAAGAGTGCAAAAAGAAATATCATGACATGAAAATTATGAGGTTATAAGAGAGATGCTTGCCAATGACTGAATCGACTGTAAAGGTCTTTTCCATAAAAAAAAATCGATTGACATTGCTCTTCAAGTTGTTGAGATGGCAACAACAGTGCTCTCGAAATTGTTCTGGCGTACAATTGGTAAACAAAGCTCTTTCCACGCACCTCAAATTTTTGACGCACTCCCCCTTGATGGTCGTGAAGATCGTGGCCATCGAGATGTTCTTCTTGTTCGAGGGTGCAGTTATTTTGAGCCTCGGATTACTTTTGAAGGCCTTACTCAACGCCAAACGGTTGACAACTTGATATCTACCTGAACAAGATGGATCTTTGAAGTCATCCCCGTTCTTGAGCCTCTCCGCGACTCTGCTGGCGGTCATCTAGTTGACGTTGAGCACCTTGGCGGTGTTGGATTGTTGTTGCCCACGTGCTGCAGAGCAGATATCTAGATTCTTTACAATTCCATTTCACCACACTGGCAGACAATGAAAATGAGAGTCCAAGGACACATGCTGGAAAAGTAGAACTTTAAGTTTGTTCTGACGGAACTTTTTCTCTCACTCACCTAAACCTCTCAAAAGATAAAAAAAATAACTGAATATAACAAAAATTTTGCAAAATCCGGCAGGCTATGAAAAAACATAAAATAAACAAAAATACAAAATCAAACAAACTCTCCAAATATAAAAAAAAAATTAAAAAATATACGCTCAGAAGCCGGAAGGCGACTAGCACTTCTAAGGGACGGACATGCCCCCAATATCAAAAATCTCAGTATGAAAGAGGTCTCTCTTCTCTATGCAGCCCACGACTCCACAATTCAAAGAAAGGAAACCCTCTAGAGTACAACAGGCAATTACTGACCACGCTCTTCCCGATACCGGGACAGGTAATGTGACGAAGATTGTTTAGAATAAGACGTTAGAAAACAATATGGCGACAGTCTGGAGTCCAAACAGTGGTACCATCTCACTTGAGTGTATCAGATTTGTAGCGACAAAAAGAAACGTCCTGAAGCAGTCAAGGCATTGGTATAGCTCTTTTAGCAGTGTAGCTCTAATGGGTGACTTGATTCTTGCCATGTAATTAGCGTGGTAAAGAGCCAACTCTAGTCCGGTCGGCGAGTTCTTGTAAACTGTTTGACCCCTCAATTAATGCGCATATTTCCCGAAATCTCAGCATGCCAAGGAACTGAGCGGAAGTCAATTTTGACATCCTCCTGGCATGCTGCCTCCGTGGTGTCACAGAGGGTGCTAAACTCCAAAGCCTCGAATGCACAACGGGATATTTACAATAGTGAGAGGTATATTTCAACCACCATTAGATGAAATGAGTCACATTAGAGACTGAGGGAGACAGTGGAGCACTCTTACAAGATCATAATGCATCGACAATAATTGTTTTTAATGGGATATCTACTAAGCACTTGTCGCCAAACAGACACTAGTGTGGCGGATCGTCTCCATCGTTAGCCATTAACGCTCAAATCACATGCTGGGCCAAAGGAGGGGTAAAAAGGTCAAACAGCAGCCCGTTCACCACCCCCAAGTGGTGACGTTCGAGGAACGACTAATACTCATTTCACACGTACAAGTGGCCATATACCTGTAAATTTTAGCTTTCCAGCTGAGGCACCGGTCAAATCACCCGTAAGAAAAGGGGTAGATTATACAACAAACTGAACGAGCAGGACCTCTTTCAAAAAAATGTACGAGTCATATTGTTTTGAGGAAAGAGTGTGCTCCTCGCCACACTTCAGAGTCTTGGCCTTATACAATAAAGCTTTATCAAATACCGCCTTCAGGATTTTATACAGATTAACACAGATGCATTAACACGGTATCGATGCCACCAAACTGCGCCGAATCAAGATGCCTGTTAGGATCAAATAGGACGAATTGGGTAGGGGTAGGACACGAAGCGCTTCCATGTTTCCGCATCACACATTTGATCTTTAGCCCCCTTGTTGAAAATCTCTTCTATGCTCTCTTCTCAGTAGTACATGAATTTTATAGGAGAGAGTGGTGACACCAATACAGAATAGCTAGCCATCGAGTGTCATAAGAGAACTCACAATTCCTGCCTGGTCAGAGTCAGTCACATTCACTAGAAGGTTCTCGTCTGACCAACCGAAGACCTTCGGTCCCTATCGAGAAACTTGGCTAATGCCTTACTCTAATGGATTATGTGACCGTTGGATAGGATGCTCCCATCTTTAGATCGAATAATGAAGAGGAGTTTGAAATTCACAAGCCCTAAATCTCATGGAAACCTATCGTTGAGCTGTCCTACGTTGCCGACACTCTCCTTAGCTCTAGCTTATGTTTCCCGTTTAGAATTTAATTACCTCCCCTAAGAACACCCTGGGGCTGGATAAACCATCAATGTGATTGTCATATACCGATTAGGCAGGGAACCTTCAGTCAAGTGAAATCCCCAACAGGGAGAGGAAACTTTGGTTCTACGCCCTCTTTTCCCCTATACCAGTGGGTCTCCCAATGCCGGACGGGCCAGCATTTACCTTGCACTTCAACGAAAAGGCAAAGGACCCGGCTGTATTTAGATGAGTGGGCACCATCCCATAGACTCTGCATCCATTGCCTCTCTATATGTATTTTCTCCCAATCTTACACTTTCGGCTGCCAGCTTTCTTGTCCTATCACACACGGAAAGCATAACTTACAAAACAATTTCGTGTCGTCTTAGCTACGACGCGGGTAGAGTTAGAATGGTCAGAATCGGAGGTGTTGCTCTGAATTAGATGCGTGAGGGATGCTATAGAAATATCTCCTTGGCCTCTCGGAAGGACCCTGTGCCACATGACCCGTCACCGAAATACAAAATCACACTAGTGTGCGGAGCTCCTCCTTAAGAGGATGACCGTTAAATTTCTTTCATATTTTCTTTTTAAAGGCCTGTTCCCTTCGCAGGGCCATGCCCAAGGATATGAAATCTACCTTAGGTATTTGCTCCGCCGCAACTCACTACCATACGCTCCAAAACTTGGGCAAGGCCGCAGAGTGGCCTACTAGTGAATTTTCTAAAGAGATCTGTTATGGTTCTTTGCATCATTCTGGGACGGAAGGCCCTCCTTTTACCACTTCTACATATATATGAGTAGGGGCCGCATAGCAATCAAGGTGGTGATTGGGTAACTCCTAGCTTAATAAGTAGCCAGTTTCAGGATGCTTTTAAAATAAAAATGATGGTAAAGAGGAAATTCATTTACAGAGAGAATTAGTGGAATGCAAAACTCTTTCACTCCGAAGAGTTTGCATTAGTTTAAATATAATTTTCATTATTAGGTTTCGGGATAAATTTTCATACAGGTTGGCAAACGCTAAACGACCACTAGAGAACACAATCCTGAGCGTGTGAATAGATTACCGGTTGGGTCAGCTTGACAATACTTGGAGAAACCTCTTCCTTTGAGAAACCATTTGTATCTTGGCGTAGTGAGTCACCAATCTTTTGGTGAAAATAGGTTATAAAGAAGAAACAATACCAGTAGAAGAGGTAAATGGATTAGGAGGGCTGGGAGACAGAATTCAAGATTGTTGAAACTCAGGCACCGTCGGCAAGATCCAAGAGTGAAGTAGTGAACCCTCTTGATCAGCAAAAAAGAGGCCACAGACACCAGGTTTAATAGTCAATCTGGGTTATAACTTCGCTAAGGGGGCAAATATTGCCATTTCCCCCCAACTATGGAGCCGGAAAGAAAACTCGAAACGAGGAAAAACAGCCGCAGATTTTGGATCTTATGATTTGGGAATTTGGGAATTTTTTCGCCGAGAGAAAGTAAAATATTTGGACTTGCTAATTTCTTGTTTCATTTAAAATCCGTTTTGATTTAAAATATGAAAAAAAAATGATATCTGAATTTTGTTTTGAAATATGAAGGCATAATAGATGAAGAGTATAATGTTTGTATTGAAATTTTATCATTTTCTTCCCCTGAACTTCATCTTTAGTCTTACCTAATTGTTGAAACCTTTCTATATATTTAATTTAAAAACGGCAAGAAATCCACAATGATTATTTCAAAGTTGAGGGGGGTAAAATTGGGAGGAAAGAAAAAAAATTGACACTAATTAGATTGGTCGCCGATAATCAATTGTCACCTTGAGTTAGGAAATGAGAGGATCGAAGTAGGAATCAGACCGCAAGATAGGAGTGTTGAGGGTAAGGGAATAGAAACCACCTAATTCAAGTTGTGGAGACCTATAAGGATTGGTAAAATAAAGTCAAGGAGAATAGAAAAATACGTATTGTTAGAGCAAGTTTGAATGTAAATTGGGAAAGGTTTGAAAATGTTGGGTAAATACATATGCCAAGAAAAAAAGAATAAAAGGAGAGAATAAACAAACAATATTAATATATAAAAAAGTAAGAGCCAGATATAGGATGATACTTCTGCTCATACTAGATGATAGTAATAGCTTGGCAATGATGGTCGGGGATAGAGGAGAGTGTCAGATCCAGAAGATCACCCACACCTCTAGAACCCAACGTCTACCTGTGGCGCCTGAGAAGATACACCTGCATGCCCAGACAGCCACAATGGAGCAGCGAGAATTTTGTGCGGTTGTGCGACTGGTGTTGGGTTCTCTTACTCTCCCTCGCAACGTCCGATCAGTGCCAGACCTACAGCACTAAGAAACTTTGCGCAAGGCTGTGAGGCCCGCTGAGGCTATCCTCCCCCCCCTGGCACGCCAAGTCTTATGAGATCCCCGTTCCCTTTCGGGGCCCGGTGACTCGCTTCCACCGAAGCAGTATAAATACTTCGAGAAAAGCTTTGATAAATTAGTACCATACAACCCCGTCTTGGTTTTCAGAAGCGTACAGTCTCTTAAGCTCTGCTTCGCCTCCCAGCGGCTTCCAGCTCCGAACGCGACGTGTCACCTCTACCCGGCCTTGCTCCTACTAAGGCTAGAATTCCCGCCCGACAAATGATAAACATGGACCTGCATCTATCACTCGGGTATCGACTTCGTCTCGTCAGGAGTGCTCCCTCGCTCATTTCTCAGTGAGGTTAGAGAAGAAGGAATTTTGAAAGTGGAACTTTGCAGCATCCCTCGTACTCGTCGTTTCCAAAGTCTCCAGTCAGTTAGGGCTTTACGTAAGTCTCCCCCCCCCCCATTTTCACTCTATCCCTTTCCATGGAAGCAATCCCGTACATCCTCTCTCTGACTCTCGTACCCGTCGAATCATTTGTATCCCCCCCCTTTTTTACCCTGGGTCTCATTTTATTTAAGTGTCATTTATTTACTTGTGCTATTAATATATTTTATTTGTATATAGTAAAGTTACTTTTCTATCACCAATTTCTCTAATCCCAGAACCTCTAAGAATTGATTATTTAGGCCAACCGCACTCGATTTTGTTTATTTAGCCTTCGCATTGGGATCTGTATCACAATTTTCTGGCGTGCCCTCTTCACGGTCACCCTATGACGGGGAGATAAGATAAAAAAATAAACTATAAAATTATTTCGGAGCATAAATGATCCTGGAGGATATAGAAGCGGTTATAAAAGGTCACAGAAGTCTTTTAGCTATAGACGAAGAAATATGATTATTTCAACCAAGGGAAATACCGTGATGAATTATTATTATCATTAGTCAATTAAAACTGAAAAGCAAAAACCAATAAGGAACGGGGCTATGTTAAAAATGAGGATAAATAGTGTTAAGGCTTGGAGGAGTGAAAGAAGAAAATGGATTAACAGAAAAAGTGATAAAGGTCGGCGTATGACAAGGGCTGGGATTGTTAATCTAGCGAATCTCTAAGACCCTCTGAGATTCTTCGTTCCCTAGCTATGATTTCTTATTCTCTATCAAAGGTCACGTAGCCAATTAATTACCGACTGATGTAATCCAATGAGGAAAAGCTCAATAGGTAAAACGAGACAATAAATATATAAATGACCAAAAATACTAACCTAACCTAACCTAACCATGAACATGCTCCCCTTTGGAGGGGGTGGGATTATAAGGTTTTGATAAACCTCACCTAACAATGAACAAGAAAAAAATCTAGACGTGATACAGAATTATGGTTTTCAAATTCGGATTCAGCGCCCTCAAACTAATTAGAAACACTTATTCACAAAAGTTTAACAAAAAGTTACAATTTGTTGCCTAGTGTAATTGATGGTCTCTCGTTTAGGATTAGTCATTTTACATCGCTTACGTCACTTTGTTCAATCATAATTACTTCCCCCTAACTTCGATATACATATAGGATGCGGTGGTTAATTTGTCGCCTATCTTAAATATAAAAAAAAATAACACGGAGAGTTTAATTATGGAGACTTATTTATCGAAGTTCCTTAAAGACATGAAGGTTTGTTCTATTCATTTTATATAATAAAATTGCCATTGGTTTCAAACAGAGCCTCCAAGTGGTGTAAGAACTTGCTCAAGGGCTTCTCGACCGTCCCCCTGTTTAACTGCGTAAAACCTGTAGTGATCCTGGGCCTAAATTCTAGTTTGGGTGTGCAAGTGGACTAAACCAGATGTTCGGAGTTATGTGGTCAACGAAATTGCCAGACAGCCAATGCTGGTTTCTCCTGCTTATGAGCCACATGGACGGCCATCTTGGGTTATCCTCTGGATCCAAGGCAATACTAACTTCTCAAAGCGTAAGATGTCCCCCTCTACATACATTGAGTCTGAGGCCTTATACGACTGTGAATGAGAGCATAATTTAGCCTTCGCTACTGACCACCACAAACTCCATGATGTAGTGCAGGAACCTAATCTTCACCACTTTCGCTACATCTTTTGGAAACGCAAACCACCGCATATTTTGCGAGTCACCAACCTGACCTGAAAAGAGCAAAAGCACACCAGGCTTGAGGAGATGTTCCAGTTTTTTATATGCTTTACCGAACGTTCCTTTCGATTGTCTGTCATCTTCTCTGAAGGAATCTGCCCCTTTCGCATCTCTACATGAGTAGGAGCAGATGCCTTCATGCACTTCTTGTCTGATGAGAGACTCTGACTCTCCCTTGTGCATGGCTATGAACCTGATTAATTGGTGGGGATCATTGGCAATGATGGCCTCGATCTCCGCAACATATTCCTGGGATCTTTTCAAATCAGAACGCTTATAGAGAGGCTTCCTTGTGACACACCCTCTTCTTTAGAGCTTGGCTCACATAATTCTTTCTTAATTTTCTGCACCGTTCCCAGATTGATACCCAAGGCGTCAGAGACTGCCCCATTGGAGCTTTCGATGTGAATACTAAACAACACAGCTTGCTTTTTCCAAATTTGTGAGTATTAAGTTCATCTATGATATTGTTTCCTTCACAGATAATGCACAACTGAGTCTACTATAATAAAAGAAGAGAAACCGACGCTGACAACACGCATACGTGAAATTCAGTTACCAATGGCAACAAATTACACACTGCACGTTAGATAATACCCTTAACCTTAATGTCCACACTTCTCTTCCATGCAATCATGTTTTTGCGTATTATTATTATTATTATTATTATTAATCTTAAAAGCAGTGAGGTTGAAGAAAGACGTCATATCTCTCCTACCAGCCTCAAACTTTATTTAGAGCTAGAAGGGCGATAATAGATAAAACTTTATGAAGATACCATCAGTAAGTGAAGAAATATCCGATCTGAACAGAATAAAATACAAACTAAAATCCTGTTGTTGTTGTTGTTATTGTTGTTGTGTTGTTGTTGTTTTCCTTTCCAAAACAATTCTAAGAAAACTCAAATTCTATGCGAAAAAGAAATTCCGAAAAATCGAAGCCTTATAAAAAGACACTTATTATTTTCATTACTTCTCTTATTATTACTTATTTTTATTGTTTTAGTACAACAATAAATATTCATACTATTATTTCTCATTACTAATATTATAATTAATTTCAAAAGTATTATTATAGAAATCCTCCAAAGGCTCTTAACATTGGATTTGGGGGTTTTAACTTCCTATTTCCGTAAATCATGAATGTGACGAAGGTTAATTTAAATATGAGGCAGAAAAAGAATGTTTAAATTATTCTTTTTTGTATTCATTATAATTACCGATTTCAAAATGCGTTTTCTGCTCCAATATTAACAAAATCTTCAGTGTCAATGATGATATACGAGAAAAGATGGCGTGTGTTAAACTTTAGCTGCGAGTTAGCTGTAATAATTTAAAAATTAGGAACGGATAAACCACAGAACATATAAGTATTATACGTACACGTCTGTATGCCTGCACGTACACACATGTATGTGGTGTCAGGTTAGATTGTCTTCCACATTCTGAAAGACAATTACCAATTGCAGGAAACACCAAACACACTAGTTTCGATGAGGACATTTTTATATCAAAATGGAAATATTCTTAATAAAGGTTCATTGTATCTAATGATTTCAACCTTCGAATGAAATAATCGACAAATGTCAAGGCTGAAAACTAACAAGGAAAGCTGAACATAGATTATAGTAACGATGAATAATAATAAAGTGCTTCAAGAAATGTACTTGCAAAATCATCGTCTGCTCTGGAGATAGCTATCGAAAGATGTACCAAAAAAAACTACGACGAATATTGTAGAAAACCTGATAAAAATTTAAATATATTCAAATAAATTCAAATCCATCAAAATGTCAAACGTTGTTCGGCCATGTTAACAACTTTCCGCTCAAAATTTATTCTGTGACAAACTCGCATCGTTCGATCATCAATCAGGTCGAACTAATTTATATGTATGTATTGAAAAGAAAGGCAAATGACAGCATGCTTGGTAAACACCCTTTGGCATACATACATAACACATATGCACTTTTAGTAAATACCCCAATTCATGCGCACCGAACCAGTTTTACACGAGTTAGGCAAAATACATTATCAATGCATAATTTGCGATGAATCCCACAATATACATACACCGCGAGTGTTTAATAATTGATGAATGCATTGTTTTGATAACAATAATAATAATAATACAAATGATTTAAATAACAAATAATAACATGGACTAAGAATAGGGGCGAGATAAACAAATCAGAGCAGTATTGTCTCGTTTGTAAAATAAACCAAATATCAACTGAAGTTTTGCTTTGATCGTATGAACTTCGCGTTGTAGAAAAAGAGACGAGGCTACGGAAAATGAGCGAGAAAAACTGAATTCGAAATGGATTTGTAGAATGATCTTGCAAAAATGAAAACTAAAGTCAAGGTAATAAAAGTCGCTATGTAAGGAAAAAAAGGAACGAAAACAAACAAAGAAGACAAAACCAACGAAGGCCACTTTAGCAGAGTTTTACAGAAGATTGCCCAAAAATATGGCGAAGCTGGATAAACAAAAAATGCATTAATGGTATAAAGCCTCTAAAATCTAAAGTAGTGATTACTATGGCCTCTTTGAATGATTAGCTGCGTGCAAATCTCAAGAAACTCCTCTATCGCTATAATTAAAGCAGATTCGATCATGACTGTAAATAACCTGTTCATAACCCGAGAAAAACACAACTATTATTTCCTTAAACTTATCTAGAAAGGTACATAAGCTTTGCCCATCATATGAACGAAATATGAGATGCAAAGAAGATACTCGCTATCAACTGGGAGAGACTAATTTGATTCTAGTTGAGAGAAGTGAAAACGTACACAAAAGAAAAGAGAAACCTCAAAACAATTCAATTATTAAATATTTCGTATTTCGCGAGTTTGGATTATTTCATTTTTTAAATCATTTATTTATAAACTTTAGAGCCAATTAAACATAAAGCTGAATTACGATGAAATGATGGTGAAAGCGTTATGAATATTCTTTTGTTTTTCCAACGGGTTATTTTCAGCCTTGTTCTCTTACTATAAAATATAAAACAAAGAAAACCAAAATAAGCTCTATGTGACATTTGCATCACATAAATTAATACAAAACTAGAATTATTTCCAAAAATATCCATCATATGAGAAAACTATGTTTACTTCTGTTTTGAGCTCTCTAAAAAACTATAAATGGAAGACTAAAAAATAACAGTTGACCAAATTGAGCATATTGATGAGCTACACCCTCTTCCCTGATTTAGATAAATGAAACGTCCTAAAGTTTTTTATTTGCATATCAATATGAATATACAGAGAGAGAAATACGAAAGAATAAATAGCAATAAGTTATATATATATATATATATAAATATATATATATATATATATATATATATATATATATATATATATATATATATATATATATATATATATATTTATACCGCAACCAATCACCAAGAATTAACAAAATATAAAATGTGCAAAAACAGGAATTATAAGCAACATCTAGCAGATAAGGAAATAAAGCTCTGTGAAATTTACAGAGACATTAAACTGATAAAGAAAGATCCGCAGTGGCCAAGAGTCCCCTAGTAAGAATGAGAGATTTTATTCTCCGAGGCAAGCTCTCAACGAGGAGACGACAACTGAGAGGTACGATACTGGCCCATTCTTCGGTGATGACTGCCTTCAGCTGCTTATTAGAGGCTGTCTGACAACGGTTTACGGCCTCTTTTAATTCCTGCAACAAGATTTCCAGTCGATTTATATCCGAAAAGTAAAGTGGCTAGTGCGTTACTGTGGTATTGTGATCCTGGACCAATGTATGATGTAAGCAGACATGTGATGTGGGCCGTTGTCCTGCTGGAAAATCACATTCAGGGCATTCTAGAGAGAACTCGGGTTGTGAGCAGATTTAATCCCTTAGGAAGGCTTGGTACTTCTCTGAATTCATAGTTCCATCACAAACGGTGAAAAGACACAACCTTGAAGTTGACATTTAGCACCATGCCATTACAGAGCAGCCAGCATGCTTTAAAATTGTCACTATGTAATTTCTATTCTACTGTTTACCTGGCCTTCTAAGGACTCTAACTATGCATGGGATCTGGAATAACTAGACAATAATACAAGTGCTCACTGACACATAGTCTAGTTGCAATGATCACGTGTTCAAGCCAATCCACTTCAATTTTTCTGAAGGATTATCAACGGCTGCTGGCGGGCTTTACATCACTTCTGGCCTCGTGCAAGTACGAGGGGAGGTGAATAAGTTTTTCAATTAGGATATAAGGAAACGAGATATGACGAAAAGTGTCTTATAGTTTTTCAATATAACTACCGTCGACTTCAATGCACTTGCGCCACTTGTCCCTAAGGCTTCGAATTACCGACAACCAGAAATCTCCCAACTGCTGTTCAATCCACTCCTAGACGGCGAGCTGGACATCTTCATCGTCCTCAAATCGCCCTCCACGCAGTAGATGATGTCAATTACACTTCCAGGGGATATTGCAAGTTCTCGCTCGATTTCTTCGACCTTCACCCATCGATTTTTTAGGATCTCCTCTCCACACGGCCTACATTGTTCTCGTTGGTCACGTATGACGGGCGTCCTAGACAGGGGTCATCTTCAAGGAACTCACGACCATGGCGAAATTCCCTATTCCAGCGAGCAATGGTTGCATAGGAAGGGGCGGTGTCGGTATACACTGCAACTATGCGATCAAGCATCTCTTTCGCATTCTTGCCTTCCTTGGTCAAAAATATGATCACTGCGCTGTGCTCAACCTTCTCCATTGTTGAAAAATTTGTGACTGACGATCTGCGATCAGCTACTGCTTCTTAAATAGACGAGACAGGAGCGTGCGGCTTCAGGTCCTAACTTTTCATAACTTGTCCTAACACCTCAACAAACAGCCATCCCCCTTCCTCTGTTTTGCCCTGCCGATTCGCAAAACCTATTGACCGCCCCTTGTTCCTTTACAGTTTTGGTGTCATAAGCGTTCTCCAGATGAATAAACACCTTAGCAAAATGCTGTCTACACTGGAAGACCTCGCCTATATCAATTTTAAGCAGGGGCATAGCAGGACACTGAGTGGTACATATGGCAGACTGACCGTATAAAAAATCGTAGCCCCTGTTGTCGATTAAATCAGCTAATCTAAAACTTACTAATTTCTCTTTCAACTTGCCCAAGCACGAAGTAAGAGAAATTGAGCTAATACCAGCATGGTTCTAGTGATCTCTCCCACGTTTACAAAAAGAAAGGAGAATAGCTATTCGCTAGGAGTATGGAAGGATTTCCTCAGTCTAGATTCTTTTGAACAATTCCAACAGAAATATCCTGAGACTGTCATAAATTATCGAATCATGGCATAGAGTATATCCTCCGGACTAGGAGCTGTATCTGTCTATCATACTCTGCATACCAATAAGGAAGCTGACCCCTAGTCGTTAGACTAAGAATGATAGTTAGGCCCACTGCGATGAGAATGCCAGAGAATAATTCACCCGCCTCATCAAACGACCAAAACTGATTGACTGGGATTGACAATTTAATCCTCTCCTAAAAGGCAGACTACCACGGCCGCTCTTAGCACAAACGAGGTAGTTTCTCAGAGCGCATCGGCCAGGAAAATGCTTTTTGGAGAGGAAAAGTGGTTAATACCATTAAGGTCATCAACTACGTCCTAAAAAAAATCAATCTATGCATTTAGAGCGCAAAGGTAAAAATCAAGACAGAAAAATAAAGCGATTCTAGGACAATCAGGGGTAAACTTATCCACATTAAAGACACATCTCCAACTCTGAAATCATTTTGATATGTTTGATATGACCTTAACCCTTGGTATTAATCGTGTAGTCAACACAAAGAGCTCACTACTGTTTAGATCTCCGATGAATAGAAAAAGCACCGGCAAACACGCCACAACGGAGGGGGGGGGGGGATCCTGCGGGTTGAAGTCGTTCAACGTTGGTTGGAATTTTGGCAGCAATGAAAGTATATCTCCTATCCAGATGTACCTGTATTGCGACTGCTTATAAAAAGTTATTTACAACAAGAAAAAGAATTGGGCAACCAACTATTCAGCTCCCCTCCTGTGTTGGAAGGATCAGAAAACCATTATATCCCCTGAGGGTGTAAAGGGGCTACGCGCCAAACATGGTCTCCTGGAGAGAGCTAACGGGATGCGGAAAGGAGACGAGCTTCCTCAACTGCTCCTGGTTAACCTGGATTAAATTGCATGGAAGGCAAATATCCTCCTCCCTACCTAGCTCGAGTTAGATGCGAAGACCTTCTTCGAGAAGAAGACCCTCGCGGTAATGGCCGTAGATTTATTGCAGACATAACTGCGAAAACTGTGACCCGTAGAAAGCGCTGAGTGTGGTGTGGCCTTCGATGACTTAGTGTAGAAGGTTGGAAGCACCCTGGGATTATTTTCTTCCTCCAGCACCAAAAATCTTGAGGCACGGGGCGGCTTCGAAGGTGGGGATCTCTCGTCTTTTGGAGGGCTCAGCTTCTTCGGGACTTCCTGTTCATGCCTGGATAGAGATTAAAGAGCCGAGGCTCACTTGGTACGGTCCTTCATTCCGGGAACATACGTAAAATCCACCTAAGACATTCTCAAGACCACTTTCCGTGCGGATAATGCCTCCACTGAATTTTAAAAATTGATAGAGATGCTCGGCAAATAGATCTTACGGGAAGAGGTCGTGGGTGAGTGGAATGGTAAGCTTTGTTTTTAGTCGAGAAGAGGGATAATGACATTGTGCTACCATCTTTACCGGACGATCGCTCAAGGATATAACACGCAGAAGGATTTCAAATGGGCTAGGACGCTACCCTGTTCGTAAATATTGAAAGGCTATCATGAGAGGTTGTTTTATTTAACAGGAGATGTAGGAAGTCTCAGGTCGCACAGGGCGCATGACGATCAAATTCTTAGCACCTTAAAAAGTGATTGAGTCAGTAGTATGAAAGGACACAACTCCTTTTATCTAGGAGATAAGTTAGGCGCCACATTACTCCGAGGGAGCAGGATGCGTCTCTCTGCATTTTACACAATTCTCCGTTCAAAAAATGCAATAATCATATAAGATCTTAGAGCAATTTGCAGAGATTACGAGTAGACTCCACTATGCAGGACTTCCAGAACGATTTGTTTTTTCAAAGCGGTGGAATTTGTAACACTTGTGCGGCAATGGTACTAAAGCCTTTACGCGGTAGCGATACCAATTGCCATGCGCTGACTCAGGAAGCTTGTCACGATCTAACCTGACGTAGAGTGTAGGGGTGAGTCTCAAAGCCCCCTCCCCTTGTTTCTTCATCATAAGTTCAACCTTGACCTCTATTTGGTCGGCCAACTCTTCGGTGATTTATATCTTCTTAAGTTATATTCCATAGGTTCCCTCCCATAAACTACTCCTTTCATAAAATACATGGTAGAATGCGGTGCCACTTGCAAAGGGTGAGCCATAGAGTGTCCGAATAGGACTAATAAGAGCTCTCCTGAGGGGCTGCAACATTCATCAGAAGGGTCCCCTCCGGGTCGCTTCACTACCGAGTAGTCAAACTAACGCCTCGCTCTGATGGAAAATTTATAACATGTAAGATTTGATCAGGCATGCTTCCATTAGTGCGCAGGATAACTTGGATGTGTTTGAAGCTAGTGTGCTCTAAAATTCAGGGTGTTATATCGATAAGGGGCGTTAAGTCTTTCAAGCTTCAGGCACTTTACATGAAACTTTGGTCTGTTTGTTCTTGCCCTTCTCGAACCGATGACGCTCTCAGGCCAAACGTGCAATTCTTTGTATGTTCAGTTGACGAAACTGCAGGGAATCCCTGTGGCCCCATAGTTCCTCAGGAAAAGTAGAAAAATACCTTGTCTTCTCTATCTGACTTTTCTTTCTATTATTTTTTAAGAAGAGAGCGGGAAGTGAATATTTATTGTCTTCCATCAAAAATGGTCTCAATAACACAGGAACCAGCTTCATCTTTCTCCAAGGTGGCAAAGGATTTGGCACTACTAGAGCCGCACCCGAGAGTGGTGATTACTCACCTACACATAAGTCTTCGTGGTCTCTTGCCGCCTCCGAATGTTCTTGTACAGGGGTGGACTCTGGCTCTGGATTATCTCGCACCGAGTCATTGTTGCTCCTTAGAGCAGCCTCTGCCGTTTCGGTGCATCTGAGTTCAATTTCAGGTTAGGGGAGCCCTCCAAATGGCAATTCTCCAAGTTGTCGGGTATCCTGGCTAAGAACTTATGGCACTATGGCTCATAACAAACTTCATTGAGGCCGGTATGCCGACTTCACCAGCAATGTTAAGAATCATGGGTCAATTAGATACGGAGGAATGACCCAGGGAACCATATCACCTCTTATCTCACAGAAAGGGTGGAAAGGTCACGATAAGTTTCATATGTGGCGATACTCGAGTCGCCTCCTTCTCCATCTGTTTAGACTTGGATTAGCTATGGGAAATTAAAAAGTGGGGACGTCACCTTATTTTATAGAGAGTCGAGTGTCGTAGAATGGACTCTCGACGATATACCATATATAACTTTTCGTTGAGGGAACAATTCAATTATATTTCGAGTGCGTGGTTATCTGGTTGACCGATGTTATTTATCTTCAATATGTTTAAGAAGTGGAACTGAGCTCAAGGATAATAATATGGCTATCATTAATAAAATAGAGTTTTATTAATAATATTATCAAAAACACACAAAACGGAAAATGTTTACATAAACAGAGAATGGAAAGAGTCGTGGGAATATCTGGCTAATCCGAGGATTAAGATTTGGGAGTGATTTAAAAAGGTAAACAAATAAAAATTAAAGGGATAGGATGGATCGCTTAACCGTTTAAAGCACAAGGTAGGGTTGACGAAAGGTTAAATACTCAAAGTGAATGCTCAGCTTACGTAATTACAAGTTGTTGTGCATAGGAAGGCGACGTTAAGGAATCTTCGGTCCGCTGGCGAGCTCCAGCCGAAGGGGAGGAATTAAATTATCCTGACGTGACGTCATGGGAATGAGAACCGTTTCTTGACGAACGGGCTTGAAGAACAATGGCTGTTCTAACGTTGTTCTCTTCTGAACAACAGGGGGTTGAGAACAGTCTCTTGTCCACGGGCTCAAAGAACAATGGCTGTTCTAACGTTGTTCTCTTTCTGAACAACAGAGGGGGAGGGGGTGAAACGTCTTTTGTTGACGGGCTCAAAGAACAATGGCTGTTCTAGCGTTATTCTCTTTTTGAACAACAGGGAGAGGGGGAGAACCGTCTCTTGTCGACGGGCTCAAAGAACAATGGCTGTTCTAACGTTGTTCTCTTTCTGAACAACAAGTGGGGCCTTGCGGACTTGGCGTCTTGAAGGCTCAAACCGTGGCACTCAAGGGATATTGTCCTCTTCTGGAAAAAATAGTGGATCTCGAGGTAGAGGGCCCCTGGTGCACAAGGTGAGACCGGATCGGCGTGATGTCTCGCGAAGATAATCTGGATCTGATCTGCTCTAATTAGAAAATTCTGATGTATATGTAGTCGAAGCCATGCCCTTGGCGTAGGGAACAATGGAGTGGGGGCTTCGAAGGAATGCCCTGCCACGCCTGAGAACATACCTTATCTGCCCATAAGCCTAACTCCAACCGGAGAGATCGGCGCATTGGGCGAAACGAAGGGGGGGGGGGCGATGAACCTCCTTGGGTAAATATTGACTCAGGTTGCGATAAAGCGCCCTGCTTCGACGCGAAGTTGCACGTGGGTAGTAACGTGTTTCTAAACAACATGTGATAGCGGTTGAAATTAAGCGGCCTCAGACCGTTCTATCACATCGATGGAAGGTTAGTCTGAAAAGAGGGGGCTCCTAAACCCGTAGTAAAATGAAAGGGAGAAACGACCTTTCTGCTAGGAGATTCTTGGTGGGAATGTGTATAAAGTACCTATGCCATGAAATAAAAATTTTGAGACTACTGGCAAGTCTTCTGATCTAACAACAAGGAGTAACAACAAGGAAAGAAGGTACCCTAGGAGACCTTTACGGTCCATTCAAAGAGGGTACCATTGGACTTGCAATCGAGCGGGTACAAGGCTGCTCAATTGTTTTGCGTCCCTAAACGGCCACTTTTCAAGACCTTGTCTAGTCTTGACTTGAACTGGTCAACAGATTCACTTTTGACAACTTCCACTGGAAGTGCGTTCCACTTACCGCAGATACTGTAGGTGAAAAAGTTTCCTACAGATTGCGGTTGTAACGCTTCAGTTCAAGTTTGAAGCCGTGATTGCGCGTTCTGTTCTCACTCAGTGTGAAAATATCCTGGTAGTCAACATTGTCGAACCCTCGAAGTATTTTGAAAACTTCGATGAGCTGACCACGCAGTCTACGGGTTTCCAGCGAGAACAAATTTAATTCCCTTAGTCTATCCTCATAAATTTATATCGGATAGAGGGAATAGGCTTGGTTGCCCTGGCTGGTACGCGTTCCAATCTCGTGATGTCCTTTCACAATGAAGGACTCCAAAATTTTACGGCATACTCAAGGTGCGGTCGGACAAGTGAGTTGTACAGGCACAGTACAATCTCCTGGTTCCGATAACCAAACTGGCGCTTAATATAGCCTAGCATCCTTTGGGCCTTTTTCTCCGCCTCAATGCACTGTTTCGAGAACTTGAGGTCACTAGTGATTGTTACACCCAAGTCCTTCTCAGTGTCGGTAGATTCAAGAGCAGTGCCCTTAAGGATATACTGAGATTGGGGGTTTCTGTGGCCGATATGCATCACTTTGCATTTCCCCACGTTAAAAGGCATTTGTCACGTGTCCGACCACTCCTCAATCTTCCCAAGATCTTCCTGCAGGCGGGCAGTATTTCCATCCTTTGCAACGTTCATACCAAGCTTGGTATCATCGGCAAATTTGGAAATCTTGGCAACCATGTCACCGTCCATGTCGTTGACGTAGATGATGAATAGTAGTGGTCCCAGGACAGAACCTTGAGGCACCCCGCTAGTAACGGGCACCCACTCAGAAGACTGTCCATTTACCACCCCCCGTTGCCGTCTGCCACTTAGCCAGTTCTCGATCCAGCCGGCTACCTTTCCGTCTATGCCAAGCGCTCGCACTTTCCGGAGAAGGCGGTGGTGTGGTACCTTATCAAAGGCTTTCTGAAAGTCTAGGTAGACCACATCCACCGCCTTGTCCCGATCGTGCTCAATGAAAACGAAGTGGAAGAATTCCACAAGGTTCGTCAGGCATGACCGTTGCCTTCGGAAGCCGTGCTTTGAACTCTTCAGTAGCATGTTTGACGATAAATACGACGTTACTTTGTCCACCATGATGCTTCCCATGAGTTTACCGACTATCGAAGTCAGACTGATAGGTCGGTAGTTTGACGGATGACTGGGGGCTCCTTTCTTGAAGATTGGAGTCACCTCCGCCTCACGCCAGTCTCCTAGGAACGCATCCTGTCCGGATTGACATGTTAAAGATAGCGCACAGATGTTGTGATACTTCATCGCACACTTCCCTCAACACCTTGGGTAGAAACCCGTCCGGTCCAGGGGACTTATTCATCTCTAGGTCAGCGATCTTTTTCTTTATTTCTCCTTTGGTGAAGTCCATTGCCTCCAGCTTTTCCCCCGAGTAGGAATCCGTAGGCTGGGGGATGGGACCACACTCTTTAGTAAACACTGAGGAGAAGTAGTTATTGAGAAGGTTAGCATTTTCTGCATCTGACTGAGTTAATGCACCCTTCTCGTCCACTAAGGGCCCAATCCTACGATGGATTGGTTTACGGCTTTCTACATAGCCGAAAAACTCCTTGGGATTCTCCTTGCAGAGTCTCGCCACTCGGAGTTCCTCAGTATGCTTAGCCACCCTTATGCTGGACTTCACTCTCCTGGCTAGCCTCCGGTACTCGTCAAAGGCCCCCGAGATCTTCGATCGCCGGTACGCATTTCTTTTCTCCCTAAGCAGTTTGCCGATTTCTCGATTAAACCACTTTGGTTGAACAGAAGACAGATGGAGGCATTTCAGAGGGATGCAGCTTGATTGAAGACTCATGAATTTATTTTTAAGATTGTTCCACGAATCTTCAACCTCTTCGCATACCGCTAGCCTTACATCAGTCAGCCCAGCACGAAGGCTTGCAAAGTCTGCTCTTCTCAAGTCAAGTTTCCTTGATTGACTGGCAACAGACCTTACCTTCGGGATCTTGACGGTAAATCTAACTAGCTGGTGATCACTGCCACCGAGCTCTTCGCCTACAGAGACATCCTCAACGATATCATCCTCAGAGTTGAAGACCAAGTCGAGGATATTGTCTCCTCTCGTCGGTTCTCTGATCAATTGAGTGAGGAACTCGTTGTTGGCGAACTCCAGAAGTAGCGCGCTCTCGCCACAGGCTGCTCTGGTTTCCCAGTCAACTCGTCTGTTGAAGTCGCCCATAACGATGCACACTCTGCCTTGAACAAGCTCACCCAGCAGCTGGTACAGTTCCCTATCCTTCTCAACGGGTTGGAAAGGGAGTCTGTAAAGTACCAGGGTCCTGCATCGTACAGGACCTATCTCTAGGTCAACGCCTAGGAGCTCGTGATTGGATATATTGTTGGAGTTCGTAGATTTGATTGTCCACCATAATGCTTTCCATGAGTTTACCGACTATCGAAGTCAGACTGATAGGTCGCTAGTTCGACGGTTGGTTATGGTCTCCTTTCTTGAAAATTGGAGTCACCTCCGCCTCACGCCAGTCTCTAGGAACGCATCCGGTCCGGATTGACATGTTAAAGATAGCGCACAGAAGGCGTGATACTTCATCGCACACTTCCTTCAACACTTTAGGTAGAAACCCATCCGGTCCAGGGGACTTATTCGTCTTTAGGTCAGCGATCTTTTTCTTTATTTCTCCTTCGGTGAAGTCCATTGCCTCCAGCTTTTCCCCCGAGTAGGAATCCATCGGCTGGGGAATGGGACCACACTCTTCAGTAAACACTGAAGAGAAGTAGTCGTTAAGGAGGTTAGCATTTTCGGCATCTGAATGCTTTAATGTCCCCTCCTCATTCCTCAAAGGGCCAATCGTTCGACGGATTGGTTTACGGCTGTTCACATATCCAAAAAACTCCTTGGGATTCTCTTTACAGAGTCTTGCCACTCGGAGTTCCTCAGACCGCTTAGCCGCCCTTATGCTGGACTTCACTTTCCTGGCTAGCCTCCGATATTCGTCAAAGTCACCCGAGATCTTCAATTGCCGGTACGCATTTCTCTTCTCCCTAAGCAGTTGGCCGATTTCTCGATTAAACCACTTAGGTTGAACAGAAGACAGACGGGGGCATTTCAGAGGGATGAAACGCGATTGAAGACTCATGAATGTGGTTTTGAAACTATTCCACGAGTCTTCAACGGCATCGCACACTTCTAGCCTCACGTCAGTCAGTCCAGCTCGAAGGCTTGCAAAGTCTGCTCTTCTCAAGTCAAGTTTCTTTGATTGACTGGCAACAGACCTTACCTTCGGGATCTTGACGCTAAATCTAACTAGCTGGTGATCACTGCCACCGAGCTCTTCGCCTACAGAGATTTCCTCAACGATATCATCCTCAGAGGTGAATACCAAGTCGAGGATATTGTCTCCTCTCGTCGGTTCTCTGACCCATTGAGTAAGGAACTCGTTGTTAGCGAACTCCAGGAGTTGCGCTCTCTCGCCACAGGCTGCTCTGGTTTCCCAGTCAACTTGGCTGTTGAAATCGCCCATAACGATGCACACTCTGCCTTGAACCAGCTCACCCAGCAGCTGGTACAGTTCCCTGTCCTTCTCCTACAGTTCCCTGTTTTTATTTGTATTGGTTAAGAATAAAAAAAACAATAAAGCACCTTCGCAAGAAAATGTATAGATGAGAGGTGAACAAAAGAGTAAAAGGAGAGAAATTGAGAAAATTATAATTAAGGAAGGTCGTGGAAAACTATATGCTAGTCGTAAATGATGAAGAAAAGAATATAAAGTCGGATGTAAGAGTAAAGCAGATATATGATTTTTAATTCAATTATTGTAAGGAATGTAAAGAGAAAGTGAGTTTTAGCTACAACTGGTGGAATAAAATTTATGCCAAATGGAGGAAAAAGGTATGATTAGGCGTAAGTAAAAGTTATGGTGCTGCAAAAATATTCTGAAAACGATGATTGTATGCGAGATAAAGAAAGGCATGGCAGAAACCCAGTCAGAATGTAAATGTTAATATTAAAATGATCTAAAAAAAATGTAGAACGCATCGCAGCTGTGGTTGAATAGTGCTTATGTATTGTGATATGATTAAGGATGAATTTGAAGAGTATTTTAAGAATTTGGATTTTGGAAATTATACTTTGGTTTAGTTAAATTGGTTGCGAAAAACTATGAAAGTGGCGGGTGTGGATCATATCCGTAATTAAATGCTGAAATTTGAATTCTAGCGGGAAGTTAGATTTATATGTTGCATAAGTGAGTCTAACAGAGTACTTGAAGATTACATAAATGTATTGATTGTACATCTTGTTGCAGTTTAGGAAATATTAGAGGTTAAAACTCTAGGGAAAGATTAATGTAAATTGTGAATTTGAAACGTTATCGCAGGGAATTTTGGGGATTTTTTTTTTTTTTAATTTTATATTTCTCTTTTGGCATCCACAGAAACAAGGTCTGCTGACCAAAGTCGCATGCTCTCACTTATGCTGAGCTATGGTCTTCAAAACTTTCAATTATTCCCAGACTAACCTTAGAAGAACCTTGACAATTTTATCATTTGAAAGAGAATTGTCGTGGTATGACATTATATTACATCAATACCATATTACAACTATGGGGAGGGACCGATAACTTGCAGGTGAACCGACGAAGGGGTGGAATACTGCTAGTTTAGACGGGCTGAAATGCGAGAGGAGAGTGCAACGAGGTCAGGTAACAAATGGGTAAGGGCAAAGCTCAAGGTTATTTAAAGAGGCATGTACAAAAATATAATTTTATTCCCCAAAAATAATGAGAGAATTGATGGGTAAAATTACCTCAGAGAATTAACGGGCAAAATCACATCAGTAAATCAAAGGGGGAATTGTACTTATAAATCAGACTATGAAGTTAGAACTTAAGGTATTACAGGAGGAGACTATTCAAATGTGGGGGGGGGGAGTTGCGCACTCCTGCTGGGCGCGGGAAAATTTATCGCTCCGGAGGGTTTGGAACTCCGGGTCGATAGGAGTTTTCAGGGAAACAGGTGCACGGGATTCCAGGGCTGCCTGTGTACGGGTAATCACGGGCTGGGCCACGGGATGGTCGCGAATTACGGGCTTCTGACCGAACAAAACGGAGCAGAACTGGATTGGGGCCGCTACCTCTTCCGCCCAACCGGACATAATATAGTCACACTCAATGTGACAACGAATTACTGGGAAACGACTGGCCCGGCCAAGGTAGTCGTGGACCAACACCTATTTCTTGTAGTCGGGCCCAACAGGGAGGAATAGGTCCTTAGACACTATAATACAGGTGCACCCGGTGTCACGGACGAGGGTGGATACTCGGCGATCGTTCACAGTTCCGTTCTCGAACTTCAATCCACCAGGGTTGTTCTCTTAAAGAGGAAGTTTACCTGATGGACCGGTTCTTTGGCAGGCGAGGGAGGATTTGGAGTCTCCTGAGGCGACTGAGGAGGATCAGGGCCGGCCCAGATTTGGTGCACTTGGTGGTACTGCGAGTTTGCGAATCGGGAGTTTTGACGACCGTTCGTGCGGTAATGGCGCGGAACTCCGCAGGTGTAGCAGACGATCGGGTTCTCTTGGTACGGCAAAACCGGGGGAGAGGAAACTAGAGGCTTAACGTCTCGGTGTTCCGATGGATGGAAGTTTCTTGGCCTCGATGGACGAGGAGCTTTCGTAAATCTTGGAACCAATTTACGGTGGGTCTTAAGGCCATAAAATTTAATTTGGGGAGGCGATTGGGGAGCCTTTTTAACATCCTTAGGGTATAAATCGTGACTACCCGAGTAAACATCGGCCTCTTCCAAGCCCTCCTTGAAAGTGGCGCAACGTTTATCCTCAATGAAGGCGCGAATTTCGGGAGCCACGGCAGCTAAAAGCTGATTCCTAAGGAAGAAGTCCAGAAGGGACTTTTAGACCTGGGAAATTTTGCACGCATCTAGCCAACACTCAAGGTGTCATTGGAGGATGTACCCATGTTGTCGAAATGTTTGGCTGGGGCGGATCCTTTCCTTGTGGAATCGGGAGCGGTAGAATTCGCTATTCATTTAAACAGTGGTCTAGCAATTTGGACTTAAACGTGGAATAGTCCAAAGTTGCTTCCAGGGGAAGGGATACTGAGATATCCCTTAACTTGACATTTAGGAGGGGAAGTAAGAAAGCGACGCCATAATTTTTCAGATCCCATTTATTGATCTGAAAGATTCTCTCAAAATGGGCCAAAAAGTACCCAAAGTCCTCTCCCTCATTAAAAGCGGGAAGGTGGACTGAAGGAGTTTGGGGAATTTCAACCCAGGAACCGATGGACTGAGAATCCATTTGATTTCGGCTCATTTCCAGCTCATGCTGCCTAATTTGTTCACGTTCTTCCATCTACATCTTCATTTTGTTCTCTTCCATCTCCATCTTTAGTTTGTTCTTCTCCATCTCCATCTTCAGTTTGTTCTCCTCCATCTCTATGTTTAGTTTGTTCTCCATTTCCATCCTCAGTTTGTTCTCCTCCATCTCCATCTTCAGTTTGTTCTTCATCTCGGTTTTCTTAGTTCTTCTTCCCTTTGCTTTGTCCGTTCGTTCCTCTCTTCTTCCTGTACGTAATTTAGTAGGTCTTTGCCCGAAAGACCTAACAATTCACCCTGACTCTTGAATTTTTCGAAGGATGACATTTTTACGCAGTTAACGGAAGGAACACTGATACGCGAACGAGCTAGGACACTACTCACGCGAAACGAATACTTGAATATTCGTGAAGGCCTTGATCACAAAAAAAATTAAGATACAGATACCTACCTCTGCTGTTTCTGAGCTGCCAAAAAAATTAAAATGGTCCTACCGCAATTAGGACACCAAAGACATTAACTCTTTTGGATTAATAACCAGGAGAGTCTCCAAAATTCGTACACCATAAAAAAAAAATTAATTCCCTGTGGTCCAACACAAAATCTAAGTAGATTACGTTCGACTGCTCTTCAATTAAGATGAACTTTCTTTCTGCCAGTACAATACACCCCAAAATAAAAGGGATGTAGGTGAATAACAAGGGAACTTCTAATGTCGAAATTAAAATGACACGGGTTCGTAAAAACCCCAAACACACTTGACAGTCGATTATATAATATGTATATTAATATATATATATATATATATATATATATATATATATATATATATATATATATATATATATATATATATATTTATATATATATATATATATATATGTCGTGGTATGACATTAGATTACATCAATCCAATATTATATCTATGGGGAGGGACCGATAACTTACAGGTGAACCGACAAAGGGATTAAACACTGCTAGGTTAGACGGGCTGAAATGCGAGAGGAGAGTGCAACGAGGTCAGGTAACAAATGGGCAATGGGAATTTTAAGGTTATTTAAAGAGGCATGTACAAGAACAATGATACGATATGGGTGAAAATTACTGGGCGTATATATCTGAATATCTATCATAATATAATTCTGTATAGAGATAATTTAACAATGTAAGGTTTCGGTCATTTTTAGAAATGCTGGGATTATGTATATAATAATATTTAAGAAGTAACAGTCGATGGGATATAAAATAACTAAGATTAGTTGTTTGTTAGGAAACAAAGTTGGTGCATTGTCAACCTAGTTCAGAATCCACCTGAATGGGAATACTTTAGCTTAAAAAAGAAAGCTTTTCCCATAGCGTTCATTTTACTTAGTATAATACTATTTTGTGTGATTTACTCCGCTTCTTTCAGTTATATCCTTTTAGCTCCTGCATGATTGTAAAAGAAATCCACGAGTATTATGTATAAGCCACTAGTGTACAAGTGTTAAGTAAGCCCCTAGCATGCATCTTTAGAAAATCATTGGAGAGTGGCATGAAAGAAAGCCAATGTGATACCTATATTTAAGAAAGGGGATAAAACAAATATGTCTAATTACAGACCAGTAAGTTTGACATCAGTGGTAGGGAAAATGATGGAATCTATTATAGCAAGGAATATTAGAGATCACTTAGATAAGCATAAGTTGATAAAAGAATCACAGCATGGCTTTAGTAAGGGTAAATCCTGTCTGACTAATTTGCTGTCTTTTTATAGTAAGGTGTATGAAGCAGCAGATAATGATGAAAACTATGATATTTTATACTTGGACTTTAGTAAGGCTTTCGATCGAGTGCCACACTTACGACTTCTGAGCAAAGTTATAGCACACGGGATCGATGGCAGTATATTTAGGTGGATTCAGTCATGGCTTGGTGACAGACAGCAAAGAGTTAGTATAGATGGAGTTAAATCGAAGTGGGGGTGTGTTAGCAGTGGAGTTCCGCAAGGATCTGTTTTGGGTCCCTTGCTATTCTTAATTTATATTAATGATCTTGACATGGGTATAAGTAGTGACCTGAGTAAATTTGCTGATGATACTAAGCTAGGTAGGGCCATTAGGGCTGATTCTGATGCTGTTGTAATGCAGGAGGAATTGACCATTCTGTCCAATTGGGCCGAGAAATGGCAAATGAAGTTTAACATAGACAAATGTATGTACTTAGTATAGGTAGAAATAATCCATTGAATAGTTATAAATTAAATGGGAGAATTTTAGGGAGGACTGATTGTGAGAGGGACTTGGGTATTTTGGTAAGTTCAGACCTTCGTCCTAGAAAGCAATGTCTAAATGCTAAGAATAAAGCTAATAGGATATTGGGATTCATTAGGAGGAGTGTAAGCAATAAGAGTGCTGAAGTCATTCTAAAACTGTATCTGGCGCTAGTTAGGCCTCATCTAGACTATGTAGTACAATTTTGGTCACCATATTATAGGAAGGATATTGATTTGCTTGAGTCTGTGCAGAGAAGGATGACAAAGATGATTGGTGGGTAAGGAACTTACCTTATAGTGAAAGGCTCAGAAAACTAAATCTACATACATTGGAAAGGAGAAGAGTCAAAGGGGAATTGATTGAAGTCTTCAAATGGGTAAAAGGATATAATAAAGGGGATCTGGGTAAGGTTCTTATACTTAGTGAACATGACAGAACACGTAGCAATGGGTTTAAGCTTGATAAGTATAGGTTTAGGAAGGAGATTGGGAGGAATTGGTTTACAAATCGTGTGGTAGATGAATGGAATAGGCTCACTAGACATGTGATAGAAGCCTCCTCTTTGGGTAGTTTTAAGAATAGATTAGATAAATATATGGATGAAGCTGCTAGATGGGACTGACTTTTTTTTATGTACATATGTATATATTTTTCTAAGGAGTGGGGAGATTATATTTTGCGGTTGCATGAATGGACATAATCCTCTGGATGCATTTTATGTATATTGTAGATTAGATCTGACGAACTCCTGTAAAGGGTGACAATGTTGATGACTTTTCTCTGGTAAGAAATCTTTTGTGTGTTGAATGGAACAGGAGCTGCCAAGTGTAGGCCATGTATGGTCTTTTGCAGTCTCCTTCTTTTCTTATGTTCTTATGTTAAGTGAAAAATTATATTTAACGCACCGAGTGTATCAGTATTATTTTGCTAAACTAAAATAAAATAGGCTCGAAAATAAAGCTTTCTTATCTGACTATTCTTGCATTGTTAAATGAGAGATGTACAAACGGAAATTAGTTGAAAGTGTGAATCTTGAAGAAGATCAAACACTTGGGTAATGAAAACCTTCTTCAATGTTGATACTTCTTCAATTGCGTATGAAAGAATCCTGAGAATAAAAGTAAAACAAATTAATTATTAGTAGTTGATGGTAAAATTGTTGAAAACTGATATCTCTATAATTGATGGAGCGAGAATACGGATGATGAAATTGAATGCAATGATCATGATGAATTAAATGGGAGCGAAGTAGGCAAAATGTTAGTTTAAAGTACCGAGATTACCTTAGTAATTGGGTGATTGATGGAAATATTTGAAGATTGTATTGGCGGGTCGAAAGTGGGATCTAAATTACGTACGAGTTATTGTAGCGACCAACCACAACACCCTCTATGTATCTTAAATTGGCTCAAATTGGTGGTGCTGTTTGTCTCCCCCTCGGTTGTAGTTAATATCATGAATGTGTGTATAATGAAAAGAAAAAGGTAAATGGGCATATCATTTTTTTCTGTGTGAAAGAATCTGTGGAAGAAAGGCATATTGTATGTGTATGTGGGTGGGAGAAGGGGGAGGCATTCTTTTAGAGTATGCGTGCTTTAGACGATTTAGGTGGTCCTTTCGAAAATAATGGCTGGCTCAAAATGTCACTATTCTGTAGTGTTATACAATATCTCTAAACTTTATTTCAGTAATATAAATAACTCATTTAATAACTAAAATATGTTCCTTCAATATAAATTCTTCAAATATTAATAACCAATTTTAAAATGTTTCTTTTAAAAATATATATTTTTTTAAGTTAGAATTGAACTTTTCTTTCCCTTAAACATGATCGAGGGAAAGGATGAGTTAACCATAATTTTTTTGCTACGAGTTTTATTAGGGAGTTCATATAAAACACATCACAACGAGTGTTATTGAATTCATGTAAAACGCACATCACAACAACCATCCTTACGAAAAGAGTCATAAAACTATATGTAATAAAGGATATTTGGACGAGTTTGAATGCGAAAATGATGGCAATATGTTGCCTTTAGTAATCCTTATAACGGGGTATTTTCGGGTGATATCCCTTCATCTCCGATTTATAACCACCCATTTATATATCACCCGCATATCATCTGCCCAAAATATAGATTGGTCCATGGTCTGAGGTGTATTGAGGCCTTGTATATGTCCAACAAAAATCCATATATTTTAAGGGATCATACAAGAGGCGGTCAATAAGTTTTGCGAATCGTTAGAACAAAACAGAGCAAGGGGGATAGCTGTTTGTGGGGGTGTTAGGACAAGTTATGAGAAGTCAGAACCTGCACCTGCACGCTCCTGCCTTGTCTATTTAAGAAGTAGTACCTGATCGCAGATTCTCGGTCACAAACTTTTCAACAATGCAGAAGGTTGAGCACCGCGCAGAGATCAAATTTTTGGCCAAGAAATGCAAAAATGCAAAAGAGATCCATGAACGCATGGTTGCAGTGTACACTGACACCACCCGTTCCTATGCAACCATTCATTGCTCGAATCGGGAGTTCCCCCATGGTCGTGAGTCCCTTGAAGATGATCCCCATCCAGGACGCCCGTCAGACGTGACCAACGAAGTACAATGTGGCCCGTGTGGAGAGGATGATCCTCGAAAATCGACGGGTGAAGGTCGAAGAAATCGAGCAAGAACTTGAAATATCACATGGAAGTGTTATCAACATCATCCACGACAATTTCGCCATGATCAAGGTCTCTGCCCGTTGGGCCTCTAGAAACCTCACGCCGCATGATAAACTTCAACGTCATCAAACTCCACAAGGCCAGAGTTGCACAAGCTGCCCTGTACGAGTGCGGATTCAAGGAGATCAACCATCCCACCTACAGTCCAGATCTGGCCCTTAGCGACTACATTTTATTCCGCCAGTTCAAGTCTGCACTGCGTGGATGCCGGTTTGGGGACGATGTGGATGTCCAGCTCGCCGTTCAGGAGTGGATTGAACAGCAGTCGGGAGATTTCTGGTTGTCGGGAATTCGAAGCCTCAGGGAGAAATGGCGCAAGTGCATTGAAATCGACGGTAGTTATATTGAAAAATAATAAAACACTTTTCCTCATATCTCGTTTCCCTATATCCGAATTGCAAAACTTATGGACTGCCCCTCGTATCTTTTCACAATTGCACCAAAATATCAGATCGGAAGATACAGTTGTTGACATTTAAATTTTCGATGTTTTCTCTCATTCGTAGCGCCAGATTTCGGGATCAACCATAGCGTTTATTGTAGTTACTTGTTTAAGTTATCTGAAAGATGTATTTGTATAGAGATGGTGATGTATCTGCTCTATTCGAAAAGATACCAGACACCTGTATGAGGTGAAATGGGATAGACTCTACCTAAGAAATACTTACTTACCTATGACTCTCCTTCGATTACGAAGACGACTCAAGCTCCAATTGATGAAAATGGAGATGAATTTATGGGTATAAATTCATGGTGGCTGTCGATGTGGCCAGCGATAATGACTATGTAGCCCTATGTGCCATGAAAACACTCTACCACATACAAGCCACTCTATTCCGGAGTTATTTGGCTGCTGGTCTGGAAGATTATTTGCCGTTGTCTTCTCACCACTCTCTCGATGTGAATGGACTGTTCAAGGTGTTTCAGTAACTCCCTACACGTCGATCTCGATGATGATCGATCACTGGCTTTGACTTTTAGAGCCAGGGGTTCAATATTACACTTTTTTAAGATTGCTTTTACTTGATCTTTATAGCGTTTCATTGGCCCACCTTGTCTACGGTGCCCCAGTGGGAGTTGTTTATAAAGGATTTGCCGAGGTAGTCTGTCATCAGTCATGCGAATTATATGTCTAGTCCATTGTAATTGTTTTTGTGCAACCATGGTCTCAATTGAGGTTGTGCTGGCGCGTCGAAGGATTTCTACATGCGAAATTTTGTCCCTCCATGTTATCTTGAAAATATTCTGCAGATTTCTTATATAACATGCATCCATTTGTCTTATCTACCTTCTGTAAGCAGTCTATGTTTCAGCACCGTAGAGTAGAGTAGTTAAACATACAGCAGGGTAGATTGCTATGCTATCTTCGTTTTTAAGTCTAGGTTATCGTTTTGGAAGACTCTTATGCGCAGTTTTCCAAAGGCTACAGAGGCTTGATTTATTCTGTTGCAGAACTATTCATCTATATTATACTTATCCGACAGGATGCTGTCCAGATATTTGCAACTTGAGACCTGTTTAATGTCATCAACATTGATGTGGAAAGTTATACATGGTTCTGGATTCTATCGTTGCATTAGTATCTGTTTTATTGAAATTCATTATCAGACTAATTGCTTCGTAAAGACCGGCTATGAAATTGAATGATCTTGGTAGAGCAGGTGGGGTGTGTGCAATCAGCGCACAGTCGTCTGCATATTGAAGTTCCAGAATATGATTGGTCACAGTTTTCGTGCGGGCTTAAAGTCTTCTTAAATTAAATAAGTTCTCGTAATGTCGGTACTGAAGAGCAACCCTGTCCACCTGAGGAATTTCATTCTGATTGAGGAAGGTGATAGCAGAAATAAAGATGTTGAATAACACTGAGGGTATGACACATCCTTGTTTGACACCAACTTGTATGCTAAAAGTTTCGGATCTTCCTCCTGAGGCAAGTACTGTGGCTGTCATGCCATCGTGTAGTTTCTTCAGAAGGGAGATGAATTTTGGAGGCTAGCCAAACTTTTCTAAAACGATCCATAGTAGTTCCCTATTGACTGTTTTAAAAGCTTTTTGAAGGTCAATAAAAGATATGTAGAGGTCTGTTTTTTTCTCATTACACTTTTCCTGTAGTTGTCTTGCATAGAATATTATGTCGCAGGTGCTCCTGTCCTTACGAAATCCACACTGTGTTTGTGGCAAGGTGCTCTCTAATATATGGCGACATAATCTGACAAGCATAATTCTTGTCAGAATTTTAGAGGCCACTACCAATAGAGAGATTCCTCGGCTATTTTCACAAAGTGCTTAATCACCATTCTTTTTGTACACAAACACCATGTCAGATTTCAGAAATTCAGCGGGAGGTTCTTTGATATTCCAGATGACCGACATGAGCTCATGTAGCTTTGAGTGCAACAAATAGGCCTTTCTTTGTACAGTTCAGGGGGACAGCCATCTATGATAGGTGATTTATTATCTTTTAAGGATTTTATGGTGCCAAGATTTTCATCAAAAGTGAGCAGTTCGTCCATCTCCATTGTTAGAGGTACTTGAGGACAGGCATCTAAAATTTTTGTTTGGCTCTATACGGTTTCTATGGTTTAACAGGAATTGAAAGTGCTGTCCCCAGCGATTTAGAATTGTTTTTTTGTCTTTTAGGGGATTGCCATCTTTTGATCTCACAGATGCTAAATTGTGTTTTACAGGCCCATAGAGAGTCTTCAGGCCGTCGTTGTAGAACCCATGTTGGTTGCTATTGTAAGCAAGGTGTTGCAGGTTCTTTGCCTGGTTGGTCTACCATTCATTTTCCATAGCACGAAGCTTGAGTTGAGTTTCTTTTCTTAATTTATCAAAAGTTAGTTTCAAATGTGCAGAACTTGGGTTTAAGAGCCAGGCATCATAGGCCTTGTTCTTCTGCATCAGCAATATTTGAATGTCTTTCGCATTTTCGTCAAACCAGTCTTTATGGTGTCGATTCAAAAACTCAGAGTTTCCTCTGCACGGTGCTTCAGAGTGGAATGAAGAGGGGTCCAGACGTCGCTAGCTGTAACATTGGGGGGTTGTAGGCCTTGCATCAAATTTACATATATTGAACTTCTGTAAGCATTTCATTTTACTTGATCTTTCAAGCTGTTGATATTTAGCTTTTTTAAGGAGAATCTGCGCTGAGTTAGAGTGTTATTATAAGATTTAGCTTAAAAGAGTAACAATTTTATCTGTTGAGCACTATGCACCTCTCATTGTTCATGTGAGGTAAATGTAATTTTGGCCACTCTGCCTGGTTATTATAAAATCAATCATATGGCCATGCTTGGAACGCGAGTGACTCCTAGTGGTTATATATTTGTTTGCTAGTTGAAATGTAGTATTTGTGATTTTGTCATCTTTGGGTACTGCGACTAGTGCTGAATTAGCGATTCATAGAATGCATCTTTTTGTTCTTTACTGAAGTCTAGTATCGGAGCATATGGACTAATTAGGGTGGGGAAGTGGTGCTTTGCAAGAGGTATATGCCTGACATCAGTCTTGGAGATATGCCTAATGGCGATTCAGTTATTTGAACACGTAAGTTGTTAAGTATGGAAAAGTCAACTCAATGGATTTTCCTTTCGTATTCATCATAGCCTTTTCAGTAGACTGTATATCCCTTACCAACCTCTGATAAACTATGTTCCCCTGGTAATCTCGTTTCACTCAGTACCACAATGTGAAAATTGTATCTGTTTAGTTCATGGGCTATAATAGCTGTTCTGCGTCGAGGTCTGGTTTGGGGTTCATTAGCAAATAAGGTTCTGATATTCCACTCAGCAACTCTAAGTGGTATTTTACTTTTCTTAAGTTTAAGACCGCATTCAGGGATGCCTTGGCAGACGCGGTCTTCTGCTCAGGTTATTGTAAGGCTGCTTTTTTTAAACCAAGTCTTGGTAACGGTCCTTTTTATTCCTGGGTGAGCAGTAAGGGTTCCGTTTCTAGCTTCTCAGACATGTTGATGACACACGAAAGCTGAGCCAGCCCTTTTTGCTACTCAGCCAGCGGCGATTACCTCAACACCGCCCGCATGCAGGAATCAAGCTCGCAGCTCTCAGCCACACCCATGGCCTGCTACTTACAATTAATTCTATCGCCGAGGGAATTTTGATGATAAAGGGTTAATGAATGGATGAGTGTGTGAGGGGGATGATTAAGTGAAAAAGATGAATAAAAGAAAGAGATGAGAGATGAGAAAAAATGAATAGAGCTGCGCTTGCGCAGTGAGTGGATTAATGTGGACAGGAGCTTGCTCTGGGCCTATCCCAACAGCTTAGCCTCACAAAGAATTAATGATGGCAAGAGTTTATCAAGAAGACCATCGACTGTCAAAGGTTGCAGAGGTCTGCCGGACCTCCTGTTTGTCCAAAGCCACTCAATGTGGGACCCCACTCACAGCTTTCTCATTCGGGGTTGTGCTCCCGTAGACCTATCCCTATTAAGAGTAATTCACAGGTTAGGTGGGGTTATATTTACTAAGCAAAAGACCTCCTTACAGCTACCCTCACCTGGTTTAGCCTGCTGATTGAGCAATTTGCCGGGATGTGGTCGCTGGTCATAACAGGCCAGGTTCTTGGAGCCACAGGTGAGGGTTTGGTGCCAGTATTGGAATCAATGCCATCTGGATCACTCTAAAAAGGAGAAGGGCACCCACCAGAGTAAAAGGGTATTATCCCAATGAAACACCCCATATACCCCAACCAAGGAATAAGGATTTGAGAAAACCACAAACTGACACGGTTGGATTGCATTCAAACCATTGGAATTCGAGTGAGTATGGGGCAACTGAGGATAAACTTAATACCAATTAATTAAATTTGGACAGTACCAGCTAGTATGAAGCTTAAAATGAGCGTCTAAGTCATTCTCTTTTAGGGATTCAGATTATCTTTTGGTCACGAATAAGTCAGATTTTTTTTACCTATTTAAAAGAAAATTTAAGGACCGATCTGGCGACAGCCTACTAAGGCAAAATCCACCGTAGTCAAATCACGACCTACTACTACTCGGCTAGATTAAAAAATATATAGCATGTAAATAATAAATAAAGATAAAAAAGGAACAAAGGCTATCTAATACACAGGCTAAAGAAAGTAACAACAGCAACAATATAAACAAAATCAAGTTAAGGTAACAAGAAGGAAGCGCTCTACAGAATCCAGGGTAGGCCGGCCTCCACCCACCGTTGGAACATGCGAGCTTAACCAAAGAGTCATCAAAACGTAGTATAGGCTGCATGTTTGTGTGCATGAACCAGTCCGAGTACAAGGGACAAGCTGTAGCGAACTCACTCGTCCCGGTAACGCGACAGATAACCTGCGCGAAGATCACCCAGATTCGGATATTGAACAAGAATGGGCCAAACAGCCTGCGTCACAATAAGGCGCAGGCGAGGGCTCCATCAAATGACGGTGCGTCCTATGAGTGTGTCAAATTCAGATACACAAAAAGCAACCTGAAATCATCGCGGAATTGGGGGGTGTAGGTCCATGGGAACAGTCTCGGAGGAATGATACGAAACTTTAAATACCCCTCGACCGTCTCCCATCTTCTTTGTCAACCAGCCCGAAGAGCTGCCCGTATTCCTACAAAGGAATCAGTGTGAGGATGAATACCGAAACGCTGGTCTGGTCACCCAGTCCTCGTGGACTCTTAGGGACCCTCATTGACACGCTCATTCTCCGCAATTCCTAAATGACCAGGAACCAAGTAGAAGATAATCTTGAGATCAGCCAAGCTCGCAAAAACCGTGGCGTCACGGATATTGCAAACCAGAGGATGCGGAGATCCCATTGGCTCGACAGAACACAGGGCACTTTTTGAGTCGCTATAAATTACAATTCAGTCTCCAAACCGAGTATGTCGCGTTATCTTCCATACCGAACGGTGCATTACAACCTACTCGGCCGTGAAGACAGATGCAACGCTTGGCAGAGCACCGCTGACTTTAAACAAAGGGGATACGGCATGGAAACCGACGCTCTCTTGGGAATTAAAGCCATCCGTAGACACTGGCACGGTTCCAGCGTGACATGAAGTCTGCTCCAAAAAGGCCAAACGAAATACTCACGCCGCTATAGATGCTTTAGGAACAGAAACGTGGTGACAAATAGTCAAAGGTGGTAACCACTAGGGTGGTATCCTGGTAGAACCAAGAGCGCCACCGGCCCGAAAGCTATACCAAGCTGTGAAGGGAGTTTCCTAGCCCTAAACTAAAAGGGTTTGAGGTATGACTGGCGTCTCTCGAAGGCATAGGAACCGTCAAGTTCAGCTGAGGATGCAGTGAGAGCTGTTGGCGAATAAGGGAGGCGCCGAACTCGCGCGTACAGACTAATAATGCACTTTGAATGACACGGAGCAAGTGGCATCCCCCAGTATCCAAAAGTAAGCTCTCAATAGGGGACATGCGAAAGGGGCGGGTTGCCAGGCGAAGGCCGGTCTAGGAGATCAAGTCCACATTCCGCAATACACGCTTGGCTGCGGTGCATAAATCTTTTATCAGTAGTCCAGCTTAGAACGAATAACGGATCGATAAGAAAGTAAGGCAGTAACCTTATCAGTCCTCCAAGCACTGAACTTCACAGAACGAGGAATATCCACGGCGTGGTTACAAGAGACACGAATGCTGCGAATATAAGCCTCCTATGTGAGGCCTTAGTAAAATACAAGACCAAAGAATCGGTGCAAGTTCAACACTTACAGGCAAACCCGATTTAGAAACAATTCTGGGTCAGGTTTGAGCTGTGGATGGCGGCAGAATTGCACTATTTTAGTCTAGGCCAAGGAAAACTGAAACTGTGCGCTTCAGCATAGCAAGAGATTCAGTTAATGCCTGTAGGAGTGGATGCTCTAGATTTTTCATGTGGGCCACGCTTAAAGCTCGAAAGATCGTCCACGTAGCACATTGCGAGAGCATCTTCCGGCAACAACCACGTGATATCCTTCATCCATGTGTCAAAGCATGGCGTACGGTACATTGTCCGTACAGTATTATGCCCTCCAGGACTAGCTCAGAGGAGATTCAGGGGCCTTCTTGGAAGAAAAGACCCACAAGGAAATGGCCGTAGGCTTCTTGAAAGCAGAACTCTGGGCTCTGTTGGTCGGACAATGTGCTGAGCCCGCTTTGCCCCTAAGGTCTTATTGGGAGAGATTGAGCTCACCATACGAGAATTTTTTTCTATCCACATCGAAACTTTAGGCAAGCGGGTTTGATTAGAAGGCAGAGTCCCTTTTTAGAACGATCCAGCGCCTTCGAGCCACCCAGCCTACCACTGGGTGTGGGCGTAGGAGCCGAAGCTCCTTTAGTGCTCTCCTCCTTTGAGAACCCCAGAAAATGGCTTCACGGTCTGGACTTTAGGGGTGCGGCCGTTTTGCCTTACTTGAAATGGTCAGCTGGGAAAAGAAAGTGCTGGTTATAGCCGGGGCTGGGTGCAAACCCTGTGTTGCGCCTGCTGCACAAAGGGAGCGCCCAGGGTGCGTAGAACCTGCAGAAGGGTTCTGAATGGGCGCGTAAACGACCGTACTCGTAGGCCTGATGGGGCCAGGACCAGAGGGTGTCATTCTTAACATTGAGATATAGGACGTGCAAGGCAGCGCTGGGCCCACCAGGACCTAGTTCTCAGGCACGCAAAATGAAAGACGATGATGGGCCTTAACGGCCAGGATTTCCTTGCTTCAAAGAAGTGGGATGCGGCTATTTGCAATCGACACACTTGGCGGCACATGATTTGGACTTAACATGTGTGGCCTTGGATCAACTTACACAGACTTCTGGCAACCCAGACTATGCATGTTTTTAGTAGCGATTCATGTAGCCAAAGCTGTGGCAGTAGTAGTACCTTCGCCGCAGTGGTACTAATGCCTTCACACAATAGCTATATGAATAAGAAACGGCACGCGCCGACTAAGGGAGCCTCTAAGAGTCGAACGTGACGAAGAGTCTAGGATTAGATTTCGAGGTCCCTGCCTATTTTCTCATCACACGTTCTACCTTGACCACTCCTCGGTCGGCCACCTCTAATGTGATATCATCTATAGAGATTTCCACGATTTCCCTCGCATAGACTACTCCTTTCACGAAGCTCATGGTAGAGTGCGGCGTCACACTCACCGGCTTGTCATCAAGTCTCCGAGAAGCAGTAATCTTGGCCACCTCTGATGGATTCGCCAGAAGGCTCCAGTCCGAGAAACGGATCACATTCGGCTCTCAACTACTCAGGTTAACTAGGGATCTGCGGTGATGGAACTTTTTGAGTCTCCACTCTGCGCACTTGTCACGTGAGCCTGGGTCTGGGGCTCGGTATCCGGGGAGCATCGTGGTCAGGCCTGCTGATTTTGGTCTGATCGCTTGCCAAAACGGCAACGGACCCGTACGTATCCTTAACTCCCGCGGTGTAACAATGACCCTAAGTCCTCTTAACCTTTTTCTTATTTTTCTTCTTTTGGGGATAGGAGGGTAAATAATGAAATCGCTTATCTCCACCACCAGAAGGAGCACTTTGACCTGTTGGACCGGCCTCAGCAAGATCTTTCTCTAAAATGGAGAAAGTCTTGGCTGTCAAAGAGGAACCAGCCGAGAGGGGAGGCCCCTAACCTCCTTGTGTGTCCTCGGGGACCCGAGCCATTTGAGGAGAAGCTTGCCCAGGAACGGAAGCTGGTTCTGTGCTTTGCACCCAGCCAGATTTCGACCCCATGTAAGATGATACCATTAGTAGCTGAGTTACCTCAGGGAAAATATACATCTCCCGTGGGGTGGTCCATGTGGCTCCTCCTCCTCCTCTTCCCCAAGACATCACGGATCCTATTCGAAGTACCTTACGTCTAGGGCCGGTTAACCGCGATCCGTCTTGGAAGTGAGGAAGGCAGATACACTGACCCAATTTAAACTTGAAATGCATACAAGCAGGATATTAGGGGGCACGGAACGAAGGGCACTGTTATCCCTTGTTACCCTAAGGGGGTTGCCCTTATCTAGCAGCTCTCACTGTGAGCGGTCAATTATAGGGCACTTGCTTGCTCTCTTGCCAGTCACATGTGAAAACAAAAAATGCACTGACGTTTGAAACGAGGGGGCTCGAGGGAGTGCACCGCACCTCTTTTGACTAGGAGATTGCTAAGCCTCGTCGCTACCAAAAGAAGTTTGGAGAAGTTCCTGAGAAAGCACAGGGGGGGGACCTACTTTTCTGCGTTGGAACTGCCCAAGAGCGGCTCCGACGATGGTAGAGGAGAAGGTAAAGTGTGAGTATTAGGTTGAGAAATTTCATGAATGAGCATGGGGATGGTATTTTTATTAAGGGATGCAAACGCCAATCACCCCACAGAGTATCCTGCTCTGGAAGGGATGAATACGGGGCCGGTAAAGCCAGCTTCCGCCAATCAAGACCAATCTTGAGAGTATAGGTGGTGTTGGTACATGTTGTTAAAAAACTCCCTACCCCAAACCGGAGCTGAGGGGATAGGGAGCGCAGTCTCCCCCTCCCTTAGCCCAACCCTGGTTGGCTGAGTGACAGAAAGCTGGTCAGCGTCTACCCTGTTGAATTACTGGTCGATTATAAAAAGTTGTAAAAGAGGTTGTAGGGAAAGTGAGCAAGCAGGATGAGAAAACAGTGTATCAGAAAGAAGTAAAAGAGGCTAACCACGGTTTTATTTTCATCCTAATTTTAATGTTTTGAACAACATTCAGCATACAGAGATGAAGAGCCTTTGTTGTAGAGAAAAGCGATTTCCTTCTTTCTCCAATGGTAAGAGCATTTAGCGGGAGTAGACATGCGGAAGAACAGAAGAGGGATGTTTTGAGCATAGATAGTGGCTGATATACACTCAAAACACACCTTGAGGGCCCCATTATATCTTCAACTTTAGGACCAACGGTTGTTGGTCCAACTCGAATTTTAAAAGCTAAAACTAATAAATAACAATTGCCTCCAATGTAATCTCCCCCACGTTTCATGCAATTAGTGATAGTGGCGGAAAAGAGTTTTCGCGATAGAAAAACAATCAGTAGCCACCTTACAATAAGAGGGGGGTGGGAGTCTTGAGATCCAAATTATATTGAAAATTTGCTGCATGTGATTTATTTGCGTGCCGGTGAAATGATGGACAAAGCAGTAGTGATTTTCATCTAATCCAATGGAGATTAGGAATTGAATCACTAGTAGTGAAAAAATGGTTGTAATAACAGTGCCTGTAGCTAGGGAAATTTAAGGCTTGGCGTTATTAATTTAACTTTAGTGTTGCAAAATCAGGGGCGTATCTACTGATGCCTCTAATTTCTGAAAGATGAAGGCCACTTGTACGAATCACTAACTCAGGCGTTGACAATCTTCGGCAACGTTAATAATTTGGGCATATAGTTGAAATATTTAGCCTTCTCTTAAGTGTATATAGGCATGTGACTGATGTAGGTGAAATTGCGGTTAAATTAGAGTTTGTATACGACTTATACGTGCCTGGAGCAACGTCTCCTGTCAAATGCCTAACAGGCGTTACCCTGTGTACGCTTTAAACTTTGTACCTAAGAAGAGCTGCACGTCTTCCCTGCTGGAGAGTAAATTGGGTCGACCTTTACACTCTGAGGAGGCCTGGGAAAGTTGTTGGGGCGCTTGGAACCCCGTCCTGAATTAGAGATTATCCCGAAGTTACCCTTGCCCAAGATAAGGATGGTCTTAATGAACTTCACTCCCGTGAGGGATGTTCAGGACCATACAGGTTAGGTCCCCTTTTAGCAAGCGACCAGGCCAAGACTGGCCGATAGGCGTCCTTACGGGGGGAGGGGGCATCCCACACTAAAAGTAATTATCCAAGCGTAATAAGGAGAGCATCAATATTTTAAGGGGTCCTTCAGTAAAAGACTACCTGGCGTTTTTGAGCCAACTGGCTTCCAGCGCGTTTTAGTATTTTGATTCACTAATGACAGCTTTAATTACTGCTCATCAAGTGCTCAATGATTCGCTGCTGAAGGTGAGACCCCACTCTAGCATTTATTTGCTCAAAAGTAGGGCTTTTTGTTAGGCATCTCGTGGGCTACTCTTTGTAAAATACCAAGATTAAGATAAGAAAATGGGGGAGATGTTGGGTTCACGACCGCCCATTACACTCTTCGTCACGTTCGATGGTGACAGGTTTCCTGAGTCGGTGTGTGCCGTTTGGCTTCGCTACCGTGTCAAGTCATTCGTGCTAACTACTGCAGCGGAGATACTAGTCCTGCAACTGCTTCGGTCATGCGAATCGCTTGTTTATACCTCTCCCAGGCGGTCCACTGTTAGAGATAGCGCCTCAAAGACCTCACATTGCTACGCCTGAACTAACAACTAAAACCTACCCCATCATCTTCCAGCGGCGTAACCGTTCTCAGTAAGGTGAATCAGCTGCCCTTTTCCAAAAAGTCTCTATACTCACAGGAGATACTTCCACCTCCAAATGGTGGTCTTTTAACGTTAGTCGGGGACTGCTAAGGCTGTCCGCCGAAAAGACTACAGCACACCGGCAACTGTGGTTCCAATGTAAATATCAAAGGCTTTTCGATGCTGGGCCCTCAAAAATAGGGAGTTCTAGCTCCGAAGATGTCCCGTACATAAAAAGTTGTATATGAAACCAAAGACAATGAAGAACAAATTCGACTTAATAACCATCAATCAGTTCACAACCTAAAATAAGCAGCAGGCTGATATAATTGTCAGGTAACACAGCAACAACAATCTGTGATACAACAACAATAGACCACTACCGACAGCCTTGAGGGAATTCATAACAAACTGGTCTCTCCTCCAATTTCATAAACAGTAAAAAGGCAAACCAACGAAGAAAAAGTAACCCTTCACACTAGTCCTACTTAATCACTAAAAAAGTTGAGTTAGAGATTGGGGTTCAGAATAAATTGTGGTACACTTCTTCACTCTACCAAGCCTTATGTAACAATGCCAGAACAGTTGATATCTGGCTGACCTTACACTGCACATGATCTAAATATCAACAACTTCCCACATTACCCATTACAATGAAATGAAACAACTAAACTATAAAGAAAAGAGAACCATGACAATCATACAACAAAAGACCTAGTCAAGAAGCACATTAGAGGCTGCCTTACTCTTGAGGGGAAACTCAGGGTATCAACATGATCTTTCCATCCAGCAACACTCACTTTGTCCATATCAATTACCTGAACTTCGTCAACAGAGGTGTCACCTTCATTCTCCTCTGGCTGAAATACAATTTTCCTGACATCAAGAATATTTGCACCCCAACTACAAAATTTTTTTTAGAGAATTTAATATCAGTCAATGAACCTCTCCTCTAATGTGAAGTACAGCGCGTCATTGAAGGCTTTACCCAACCCTCCTCCCCAATCACATCCTCTGGAGTTGCAGTTCCTTTCCAAAACAGGCTCCATTGTTGGGTTTCTCCACTCATACCTGGAAAATGATTTATGGGGAACAGTACTTTCATCTTGTCCTGTTTGTGGCACCATATTGTACCAAAATACCGCCTCCTGAGGTGGGATATTTTCCCTCTCTGCAATGGATTTTATAGTTCGATGATTGAGCTGCACTATGGCCTTTCCCTCTTGCCTATAAACTGCTCAATAAAATCTCCTTATATTCCAATTTGCACACAAATGTTCAATTTCCTTTGATTTAAATGCGGTAGCATTATCCATTAATATTTCTTTAATCGGTTCTTTTTCTAAAATGGTTTCACTCAGAATAGTTGCAATATGTTGATTGTCCTGGTCCACAATCAACCATAGATAAATGACTCGTCTCTAAGATGAGTTACATCAATAGCTTTTCCAATTTACAATTATACAAATTTCACCTACTTTGTAAGTTGCTTGTGCTGGATCAATCATTAACATCTTCCATATGATCTCATTACCCTATTTACATCCTCTCGTTTGACACTTGGATCAATTTTCTTAGCTTGGTAGAATGATTGTTCAATGCCAAAATGATGCATATCATGAGCCTTCTTCATACTAAGACCAGTAGCATAGGGATGATAAATTTCAATATTTGTCTTATCAGTATTTACTAACCACTTTTTGGGCATTCTGGTCAAAATATCTGCTTTATTCTTTGACGTCAATACCAGCTCAAAAGCTAACTTCACTACAAATTCCTCTACCGTTGCCTTCAGTGTTTCCAGTCTGCGTTTTATATGAAGCCTGGATGCCCCTTTAGTCCTTATTCTATTCTCCTCACTCATAATACAAGTCAGCCAATTGTAGACAGTTGCTGAATCAGTAGCTAATGTAACATTCTTAAAGCTGTAATTCAGAGCAAGGTTTATACCCTTCAAAAATACATCCAGCTCTGCTACATTAATATGTTCATAATCTTCCTTTTTCCTCAACCACGTAGCATCCTTAACACAAGCTCCATTTACCTCGAGTAATGCACCAATTGCCATACCTCTTACATCGCACCATACCATCAGCTTTCTATCTTTTGGCACATACCACTGTCCTTTCACATATCATTTATCTTCACCTTATATATTATCTCTATAATCATATTTAGGGCTCTATCACCAATATAGTCCTCTCGTCTATTAGCCTCTGCACTTATTCTAATGAAACTACAAGCAACTTTCAACGAGCTTAAAACTGGATAATGTGCTGCCAAATTTCCGAATATAAAAACAATTCTCTTCTGGTACAGTTTTCAGAAACATTTGCTACTTTATTTCCGCGGGTAAAGTTTATGTTCCCATGTGGACCCAGATTAAGCCTCAACCCAAGGACTGCTGCTCCATCTAACTTTTCGGGTGGTTCGCTAATAATACCGAAGTTATTCAAATGCTCCTGAAGTTTAAATGTATATCAATCCGACACCTTTACCAGTATATCATCAATATAGAAACTGGTAGCTCTTTTCAATATCTCCGGTTTTGATAAAACACATTTTAAATCTTTAGACATGTGGGGCACAATTTAATCCAAAACCAAGTCGTATGAGACAATAGGTTGCGCCCTTGTACTTCACGAGTTATTTCCACAATTTTTTCGAAGATATGCTGACTTTAAATCCATAAAAGCAAGTCTACATCTACCTGTCGCCATTCTCTCAGTCTTTCATTACCCACATCAATGACATCATCGCCCGTATGGCACATAATGTATTTTTTTAACTCTCTATAGTCTAGAACGGGTCTTATATTGTTCTTTATTTGCTCTTCCAGTGCCATGAGGGGCAATATGCCACTTTCCACCTTGTTCTTTCATGGGACTAAGATGACTTCTGCAATCCAACGATCTATTTTTTTTTTAAACTCTTCTTTTTTTCTGCCTCTCAACAAATCTCTGTCATAACAAGAAGCTTTATTTTTTAATACAAACTCTTTAAAATGTGCTTTAAATTCCTTATCCAGGATGGTCTCTTCTGAATGCACTGAATTTTTTTATGCTGATTGTACAGTTTAAACACTTGAATCACAATGCAGTGTGCCAAATGTTGTCTTATCTCTTACATGGACACCACTAACTTGATTTATTATGTCCATGCCTAATATTACATCAACTCCATTTACAATAGTGTTACTTACAATTGCATGCACTTCTAATTCAATATTGTTCACTATCACCTGAATGGCACAACACGCTCTACACTTCACCACATGTCCATCAAAAGAATTGAACTTTCTTCTCCAGAACAATAATTAACTAACCAATTTACACGCTGCAGTTGTTTTGCAACCCGTATCCATCAATGCTTCCAAAGTGCCCCCTCTCAACTTGACATCAATTACAGGCAAATGTGATGCCATCGCCTTACAACTATGTGGAGGGCAACTGCCTGCACAACAGCACCCTCTACTCGTTTCCCTGCCTAGTGCATTGAGTTGAAACATGTCCGGGTTTCCTGCACCAGAAACAACTTATCTTATTTCTATTTGGACAAGAGCGAGCCATATGCGATGCTTCGCAGATAAAAGATTAACCTTTGAACCCTATGTTATTAGATTTACCTTCCAATTTACTATTTTCAACTGAAGATTCTTGATCCCCAGGCTTGCTTGATGCATCAGAATTAAGAAAGATCGTCACGACAGAGGCAATGTTTTTCTGCTACTTATATTAGAGGTCATAATTATAGTTCTAGCTATTATCTCAGTTATAGACATATCGGCAATACCAAAGACTTGGAGTAGCTCAATGGCTACACGTTCCAGCAGTCCATTAACATTAATCAGCTTAATAATATGCTCCCGCGCAGCTGCCTTAAAACAGCCATCCCTGTTAGCTTCCTAATATCATAGGCAATAAGTATCGATTTGTTCTCCACATCACCTCTGTTAAACCAAAGTGGTTTAATCGAGAAATCGGCCAACTGCTTAGGGAGAAGAGAAATGTGTACCGGCAATTGAAGATATCGGGTGACTTTGACGAATACCGGAGGCTAGCCAGGAGAGTGAAGTCCAGCATAATAAGCGGTCTGAGGAACTCCGAGTGGCGAGACTCTGTAAGGAGAATCCCAAGGAGGTTTTTGGATATGTGAACAGCCGTAAACCAATCCGTCGAACGATTGGCCCTTTGAGGAATGAGGGGGGGGACATTAAAGCATTCAGATGCAGAAAATGCTAACCTCCTCAACGACTACTTCTCTTCAGTGTTTACTAAGGAGTGTGGTCCCATTCCCCAGCCGACGGATTCCTACTCGGAGGAAAAGCTGGAGGCAATGGACTTCACCGAAGGAGAAATAAAGAAAAAGATCGCTGACCTAAAGACGAATAAGTCCCCTGGACCGGACGGGTTTTTACCATTAAGTGTTGAAGGAAGTGTGCGAGGAAGTATCACGACATCTGTGCGCTATCTTTAACATGTCAATCCGGACCAAATGCGTTCCTAGAGACTGGCGTGAGGCGGAGGTGACTCCTATCTTCAAGAAAGGAGACCGTAACCAACCGTCGAGCTACCGACCTTTCCGTCTGACTTCGATAGCCGCTAAACTCATGGATATATCATGGTGGACAAAGTGACGTCGTATTTAGAGTCAAACCTGCTACTGAGGAGTTCCCAGCACGGCTTCCAAAGGCAACGGTCATGCCTGACGAACCTTGTGGAATTCTTTCACTTCGTTTTCAGTGAGCACGATCGGGACAAGGCGGTGGATTTGGTCTACCTAGACTTTCAGAAAGCCTTTGATAAGGTACCACACCGCCGCCTCCTCCGGAAAATGCGAGCGCTTGGCATAGACGGAAAGGTAGCCGGCTGGATCGAGAACTAGCTTAGTGGCAGACGGCAACGGGTGGTGGTGAATGGACAGTCTTCTGAGTGGGTGCCCGTTACTAGCGGGGTGCCTCAAGGTTCTGTCCTGGGACCACTACTATTCATCATCTACGTCAACGACATGGACGGTGACATGGTTGCCAAGATTTCCAAATTTGCCGACGATACCAAGCTTGGTATGAACGTTGCAAAAAATGGAAATACTGCCCGCCTGCAGGAAGATCTTGGGAAGATTGGGGAGTGGTCGGACACGTGGCAAATGCCTTTTAACGTGAACAAATGCAAAGTGATGCATATCGGCCACAGAAACCCACAAACTCAGTATTTTCTTAAGGGCACTGCTCTTGAATCAAGTGACACTGAGAAGGACTTGGGTGTAACAATCACTAGTGACCTCACTTCTCGAAACAGTGCATTGAGGCGGAGAAAAAGGCCCAAAGGATGCTAGGCTATATTAAGACCCAGTTTGGTTATCGGAACCAGGAGATTGTACTGTGCCTGTACAACTCACTTGTCCGACTGCACCTGGAGTATGCCGTACAATTTTGGAGTCCTTCATTGTAAAAGGACATCGTGAGATTGGAACGCGTACAAGCCAGCGCAACCAAGCTGATTCCCTCTATCCGACATAAAAGTTATGAGGATAGACTAAGGGAATTAAATTTGTTCTCGCTGGAAACCCGTAGACTGCGTGGTCAGCTCATCGAAGTCTTCAAAATACTTCGAGGGTTCGACAATGTTGACTACCGGGATATTTTCACACTGAGTGAGAACAGAACGCGCAATCACGGCTTCAAACTTAAACTGAAGCGTTACAACCGCAATCTGTGTGGAAATTTTTTCACTTACAGTATCTGCGGTATGTGGAACGCACTTCCAGTGAAAGTTGTCAACAGTGAATCTGTTGACCAGTTCAAGTCAAGACTAGACAAGGTCTTGAAAGGTGGCCGTTTAGGGACACAAACCAATTGAGCAGTCATGTGCCTGCTCGATTTATAGTCCAAAGGTACCCTCTTTAAGAGGACCGTAAGGTCTCCTAAGTTACTTACTTTCCTTGTTACTCCTTGTTACTCCTTGAAACAATTTACCATATGTCACAAACATTCCATCTGTATAGGCAGAAATAAGCCTTTTTTCAATTTGATTAACATCCTTCTGTTCATCTTCAGACATCTCCAAATACAAGGCCAATGCATTACCTTCCAAGTATAGTGGAAAAAAACTAGCCACATCAGATATTTTCTACAACTTTGCAACTAGTCTTACTTTTTTTCACCTGCACCCACGCTACACCACCTTTATAATCGAATGGTTTGATCCTATCTGCTGAAAATCTTCGCTGACATTTCCTAGATAGTTTGTAGTTAAATACAAATAAATGAATCCTTTTTATTTACTTACCTCTTCTCATAGGCTCTTCGCAACAAAATACACAGAATATGAAAGACAGCTAAACTAAACATAATGAAGGGCAAAATCAACTTAAAAACCATTAATCAGTTCCCAACCTAAAATAAGCAGCCGGCTAATATCATTAATAGGCAACACAGCAACAACAAACTGAAGGTACTCATAACAAACTGGTCTCTCCTCTAATCGCCAGAACAATGAAAATGCAAACCAACCAAGAAAAAGGAACCCTTCTCCACAATCCTACTTAATCACTAAAAAGGTTCATTTAGAAATTAGGAGTCAGGGGCAACTGTGGAACACGTCCTTACTCTACCAAGCCTGATGTGAAAATGCCCAAACAGTTAATGTATGGCTGCCATTAAAAAGGTTTCTAGGCGGAAGGGGAAAAGTACGTGTTTTGTAAGCCGAAATTATCATATTAAGTGCTTAAGGCTTCAGTGCCTTCTACTAGCAATAGCCCTTGAATTTATGCCTTAAAGAAGCCTACGACCATTGTTGTGAGGGATTTCTTTTAGTAAAGACCTCAGAATCTCTTTCTTACTTGGCCTGGTGAGCATATCTATTGGAGGGAATTGCCGTGGACTCCACTCCAATTGTATGTAGCTGCGGAAACTTTTCTCCCGTTTGCTAGTTATCATCTTTTTGCATGTAGCTATGCTGAGTGCTATTTAAATCCGGTGGAAATTCTTTGTTCTATTATTCAGTGCATATTCTTTGTTTCAGACATTGCAGCTACACCTGAATAAAAGAGAAAAACTGTGATTTAAGTTAACATTCCACCGTAAGCCGACTTCCATGTGGGTGAATTATGAGGTGTCGTAACCCAGTTGTCTAGGCTATTTATAATGCTCAGGGATTGACACGGCCGTTACCCACTCTAAGCGGGACTACATGATCAATCAATGTTATCGTATCCTTTCACCTGATCGCTGAGATGGAGATAGGTTTCCTAAGTGGGAATTAGTTGGCCCATCACTGCCCTTTTACAGTTTAACTTCCCTGTCTCGATCTTTCCCTGCGCTTTCCGTATGCACAACCCACCTTGAGGTATGAAGTGGTTGATGACAGGCATTATAGTAACCACGTTCCCCTACTATTATTATTTTATTAGCGGCTGCCACTGTAGAACGACCTCGATGGAACTTAGAGACGGAACGGGACGGTGTATCAAGAACCGAGTGATTTCGCTTTCCCAGTCAATTTTCGGGAATCAAAAGAAGCTGAATCATCCCCTCCCCCAAATCTTCCAGAAATTATCAAAAGCTCAAGACCGTGTAAAGTTTATTCTCCCTTTTAAGAGGGCGACTCCGGACACCGGTGGTTTCACTGCCGCCCGGAAGATGAACGGGTCAAGAATGGCCCACCCGGCCACGGGAAGGCGTCTTTTGTAAGGGTTCTTGACCAGACCGAGACGGATCAAAGCTCCTAGTTTAGCTAGTGTAGTCTCAGTGGCGTTAGAGGCCCTCATTGACAGACTACCAGTCGTTTTTGAGGGTTTTGCCGAAGGACACATGTTCGATCAGAGAGTAGACCCAGCTATGCTGATTGGTAGAGCCAAAGGTTGCCCGTTGCGGGGATCGTCGCCTTCTAGCAACCCTTCGCAGGGTGAGCATACTGAGTAATCTTTGGACATTCAATGGCTCTCGGCTCTTGTGAAGGTACCACCAGACTTTTGCGTGAATTTTGTGAAATAGGTAGTTTATGCGAGGGATCTCGTGCACACATTTAGAAGAGATCATCGTAGAGCTGGCTAATTAAATAGCTGTAATGCAGAGATAAAATAAAGAGCAGAGAGAGACTCACTTTTACACACATAATCTCGTTAGGTCGTCACAGTATCCTTTAGTCTTTAAGTGCCTAGTAGTATAAATACCTTGTTAAACCCTCCGTTCGACTGCCGCGCAGGTATTACTACTTCAACCGCTTCGGCCTAGTGGATCACTCGTGTAAGCGAGCAAAGTCCAAAGTCTGGTTTAGCAAATATACGTTTAAACTCCTTAAAGAAATTATTGTGTACAGTCAAGAATGTCAATTGTGGAGATCTACACCCTGATTCCTCTACGTAATGTGAGTTATATGGCCTGAAGAATAAGATACTGGCCGTTCACCATGCCGACACGTTTTTTCCTAGGCTATGGCTTTGGTCTTGTCGCATCATCTGTACGTGGCTTCTCTATACCTTTGGCATAGTGGCTTCCGCACCCATTTAGAAACGTTCTGCCTATTTTACTACCACGGGCTCCACCCTGGTACAATTGAAGTCTCAACGGGATCACGCTATGCCTCAAATAAAACCAGGTATCTCCTCGCGTGACCCTTTCCCGTAAAGCGAAAAAGCCGCGAACCTCTATAGAATCGTTAGTCACCGTATGTAAATACCCACAAGGTGGCCGGAATACCCTCATTGGTGGTGTTTAGGGTTTTTCCTCGAATGACAACATCAAAGAGGCCTCTACTTCCACGCCACTAAACAAGACTCAACCAGGCAAGGTGAAGATGCGGGACCTTCAAAACGAGTGAACTACCGCCTCAGAAGCAGCCCTAGACACCAAAGGCTTAGAAGTGGCGGAAAAAGACGTATTGCGAACCAAACCTATCTTAATAAATCATAGAAGTCGATATCGCCTTCAGTGCCTTCTACGGCCAACAGCCCCAAGAAGCTTACGTCCATTCACGTCAAGGTCTTCACTTCGAAGCGACCCCACCTCAACTCCCTATTGTCTTTGCTATGCCTAAAGGGAAATGTACGCGCAGGCCTAACCTATGGAGGATTTTCAAAATTGCGTAACACCATGACGTATTGTAAACTGTTTTGAGGTTGAAGAAGAAGGCCACTGGGCTATCTCCTGACGAACGCATTAGATACCGTGGATTCCAGGAGAATGAGGGCGTCCAGGGATGAATGTACCTTTCGGAATTCGCACTGTGATATGGATATGTGGGGTTCTGTTACAAGAAGCAAGGCTAGGTGCACGTTCACCATTTTAACTTGATAGGTTTACACAAACAAGTAGTAAAGGAGATTGGGTGCTAGTTAGAGAAACTAGGGGAGCCTTTACCTGGCTATCGGAGTGCAAGAACTTTCGCATTTCTCAGGGTACCTGGGAAAGCGTTTTCCATCCATATCTTGTTAAATATGTCAAGGAGGAAGCGCTTTCCTCCTTTAACCTGGTGGCGTAGCATTACGTGTGGTATATTTTCTTGTCTTAGAACCATGTCACTACAAAATGTGAGAGCGGGTTTGAGCTCTTTTATACTGAATTCCTCGTTATAAGGTTTGGGCTCCTTTGATAAGAAATTCAAGAGTGATGTGATGATTCCCTCTCCAACCGAAGTTGGAGTTGATATTTTTGCAGTATCTCACCAGCTGGTTTGCAACGTTAATTGGATTTAAAATTGTGTTTCCGTTTATGCGAAGTACGCGAGTGGATTCTCGAATAGACCTGCCTAGCTAAACGATCGGTAGGTAAGAGTTTTTCAATTTATTGTGGAGACAAAAGACTTTGAGGTGGTACCTATATTTTGCTCATTTTGTATTAAACGCCATCTTTGTCACTGGAAAGGGCCAACGTTTGTACCTCCGGTATGCTTGCCTTTGTGCCTTTAATGTGGAAAGCATTCCGAGTCCAGTGGAGCACCGACCATCGGCAGGGTTGCCCTGAGCTGACTGAAATAGATTCTTCGCCTGCTTGGTATAGGATAGATATGAAAATCTCTAGCGCTTTGTCTGTTTCAGGGATGTCATTTTACTGGATGCCTTCGAAATTAGTGAGGTGTATTTGTCGTGAACTGAAAGGAGGGGATGGGCATCTTGTTTCTTCTTTAGCTTTTTCATTGGGTTTTGATTGGCTTTACAATAAAGGATTTTTTTTTACTTAACCGGACCAACTACTGCTTGTGAACCTCCCGTCTTGCCAGATCCAATAGGCGAACGGACCCAAAACCCGAGAAAGGGACCGATAGCTCGGTTTGCATCAACTCCGATGATGCCCGTTGGCGCAGACAACGGGCCAGTTCTAAATGACGCATTTAACGTTAAGGCGCAGGAGTATATACTTAATGGCCACGGACTTCCCCGCAAGGGTACCTCACAGTAGCACAGGCCAACCGTACAGGATACACCTGGTGAGTCTAAACCCTTTTCTCGTCCCCTTTGTTTCTGACTCGTTCCCACAGACCGAGTGCCGACCGGTGGCTTGGTAGCAGCCAATACTGCGCAGATTTTTGATAGGTGGGATCAAACCTAGACCGATCCCAGCGAATTAGACCACTTGTCTACCAATAATTAGCACAAGTCCGAACCCTAGCAGAGCAGCCTAATCCTATTGAAACAAACACTTTGAGGAGAGGAAGTAGTTGAGTTTGGAAAGAAAATGCTAGAGAAGGCTAAAGGGTTTGTTGAAGGGAAGGGCGGAGGGAGAGGCTAGACTAGGGCTGGATGGGGCGCCCAGTTCCGTCAGTACAGCGGTCACAAAGAACATATCGCTATGCCCTTTACGGGTCTGCGGAGATTATGTCGACGTAGCTCGTTAATATTAATAAATATCTCATCGAGGTATGCATTTGCTGATATTTCTTTGATCGGCGAAAGATAACCACTGAATTGCCTTTGACCCCATTACCCCCAGTAAGAGCAGTACGTGCCCTTGCTTCCAGGTGAATTAATCATTACCCCTAACTACCCTTGGTCCTTGGCTAAAAGAATAGTTAGGGCTGCATCGGACTTGATAGGACTCGTGGCGGTACGAATATTTATCATGAAGTACCATGGGTGAGTGGTACACAACTATAATGTTTTCACCACACAAGTTATCAACCAAGTTCACCAATTGAATTTATCAAATTTAATTTGATTAATTTACATGACTAATTTCTTCTAGTTTAATTTTGCCAAATCAATGATTAATTAATTGACTTATTTGCATATCGCCAGCAATTTGAACTATACGGGGAACTCGAATGGCTGGTCATTTCACATTTTTCCTAACACTCAAAAAGAGATGTCATTGGTGATGAAAAGGACGGTGTTGTGAATAACGAGGCATTTTTACCCCCGACTAAGAATTAGAGTATGGTAATGATAATAAGACAAATTTAAATTCCCCGGTGAATTTAGTTTTACGGGGTTGTTATAAATTTCATTTAATCATTCCTTCATTTCCATATTTTCTATTAATGGTTTAATGGGATTTGCTCTGTTTTGCCGTCCTCTGCAAATCTCTTCTTATTTTCGTAATTTATCTGCTTCATATCGGATATTTTAATCATTGCCTATTTGCCACTCCATTCATTCCCTTACTGAACCGGCGAACGGCATTTTCCGTTATCGGGAAATTACCCTCCTCTTCTTGGTGCCGTCTTTACCTACGCTCGCGTCCTTCTTGGTCAATATCGCTCTGCTCTCCCTCGCCTTGGAGATCTCCGGAGAAGAAGACCGCGTGCCGGTGGCAGCCTTCGTGAGTGCTGCCGTCAGCAATTTCGAAGAGAAATCTCGTCTTATTTTTTTTTCTTTTTATATCTAGGGTGGCCTCCTTTTGTGTTGACCTGTTGTCAACTTCTGGCCAAAGTACCTAAATCTTTTCGATCATTGTATCTTTTCAAAATTAGCTCGTAAATATAATTATATTTTAGTCTTCCTTCACGTATAATAAATGTAGTCCAGGGGCAATGTATCCCAATGAATGCTATTAGGAACAAAAGTAGGAAACCATTATGGTGGAATCAGGAGATAGTTAGAAAAATTTCAGAGAAGAAAAGGGCATATAAAAAATTAAAGGTAGAAAATAATTTTCAAAATTTAAGTGATTATAGAATGGCTAGAAATGAGTTAAATAAGATTATAAAGAAGAACAAAAGAGTGTCAGAAATTAAATTAGCTCAGGATAGCAACAAAGATCCTAGAAAGTTCTTTAGTTACTATAAAATTAATAACAAGTCTGGCCGAGTTAAAATAGGACCTATCAAATATGAAGGGGTTGTGAGAGAAACTGATGAGGAAATAGTTGAGGTACTAAATGGTCATTTTGCATCAGTATTTACAAAGGATAAACTGAATAGTTTTATGTATAGTACTCATGGGTAAGGGAAAGAGGTGTTTACCATCATTAGTGTGGATTGGAGGAAGATATAAGGACTAATAGGTGAGTTAGATACTACCAAGGCCTCCGGCCCTGATAATATTTATTCTAGGATACTCAAAGAAGGGGTAGAATGAATCTCAATAGCTCTAGGGAAGTTTTATTCTAGGGCACTGGAATATGGAGAAATACCCAATGATTGGAAGAGAGCAAATGTAGTCCCCATTTTCAAGAAGGGTAGTAAAGAGGATCCAAATAACTTTAGACCGGTTAGCCTAACTCCTGTAGTCTGTAAAATTCTTGAGAAAATAGTTTAAAAAGGGATTTGCCAACATCTAGAGAGGGAAGGGTTAATCAGCGATGCCTAGCATGGGTTTAGATCAGGTAGATCATGTTTGACTAATTTACTAGACTTTCTGGAGTTCGTAACAAATCAAGTAGATAAGGGAGAGAATGTAGATGTAATTTACTGGGATTTAAGTAAAGCATTTGATAAGGTACCACATAGGAGACTAGTTCATAAATTAAAAATGATTGATATATGTGGGGGTGTTTCAAATTGGATAGCTGAGTGGCTGAAAGACAGGAAGCAAAGGGTAGTGGAAATAGTGTAAAGTCAGAGTGGAGGGATGTTATCAGTGGGGTTCCTCAGGGATCAGTTCTCGCTCCATAATTATTTGTCATCTATATAAACGATCTTAAGGAGGCAGTTAATAATAAAGTGTCAATTTTTGTGGATGATACCAAATTAGCAGCTGTAGTTAAAGATATTGATGATAATTTTAAAGTGCAGGGGGATTTAAATAAATTGTTATCCTGGGCACATAAGTGTCAAATGACTTTCAACCTTGATAAGTGCAAAGTTATTAACTTGGGAAAAGATAATAGAGAATTTAACTATGAAATGGATGGGCATTGGCTGAGCTCAGTAGAGGATGAGAAAGATCTCAGATGACCTAGGATGAGCCCATGTGGCTTTTGTCATCTGTTATAATATATAGTGGGAGACTTTGATTTTCTCTTCCCCTCATGATGGTGCTTTTTGTGGGTGGGTTTTGACGGATGCGGATGACCTTTGATAGTCCCTTGTGGCTTTTGTCATCCATTAAATTATGTTATGTTATGTTATGTTTAGTAATAGATAAGTCATTAAGGTTTTCTAAGCAGTGTATTGAAGCAAGAAATAGGGCAAATAGAGTGCTGGGTCTAATTAAGAGAAATGTCAGTTACAAATGTAAGGAGATTATTCTTAAACTCCACAACTCTTATGTTAGGCCACATCTAGAGTACAGTATACAGGCATGGTCCCTACATTTTAGACACGATATTAACCTTCTCGAGTCAGTGCAACGGAGGGCAACAAAGATTATTCCTTTCCTAAGGCACCTTGAATATATAGATAGACTGAGGGTATTAAATATGTTTTCGTTCGAAAGGAGGTGTGTGAGAGGGGATATGATTGAGCTCTTAAAAAAATTTTCCGGGATAGATAAATTGGATGTTAGCAAGTTTTGGGGGTTTGATGATGGAAATCGCACTGGAGGTCACCACTTGAAAATTAAAAAGCAAGGGTGTAAGTTGGATTTAGGAAAATATTTTTTCACTAATAGAGTGGTAGACTTCTGGAACAAATTTCCGCGGAGGGTAGTAGGTAGTCCAAATTTAAATGTATTTAGGAGAAGGTTGGATGAGTTTATCGGGAGGGAAGGTTGTGATGGTTCCTAAGTTTTGTATATATTAATATTGTTTGTATATATCTATAGCTGCATGATTTAGTTCTTGACAAGCCTTGATTGGTGATACCCTTGTTTCTGGACGCAATCCTCTGGATGTAGTTTTCTTGGTAGTTTGGGTGCCTTAAAAAAGAGGCCGTTTGACTCGGATGACCTATGATGAGCCCTTGTGTCTTTTGTTATCTGTTATATTATATTGTGGGAGACTTTGGTTTTGTCTTCCCCTGGCGATGGTGCTTTTTGTGGGTGGGTTTTGACGTTTCGGAAACAATATATCAGAATTTGGATTAAAAAACAAGAACTACTAACTTATTACAGAAAAATAAAAAGAACTATGCGATGAAATCATACCTAAAATAGATTAATAAACAAAGGCAAGAGAGAATATAGGCGAACATTGGAAAAATGTTTTCATGTTAAGTGAATAGGAAAGAAAACTATGATATAAAATTTTAAAACCAGATCATATAAGCACTAACAAAGAAATTGAAAAAATATTAACACCACTGCGGCTGTGTCGATGAAGAAAGAGATACTAATGAAGGAATCGAATCGACCCAGTAATTAAGAAGAAGGAATTGAGAAATACGATTAGAATTTTAAACAGAAAGGCCCTGGAAAATCTGCGTTAACAAAAAAACATTATTTAGAAGCCCCCAAAAAATCCTTGATGGATTAAAGAACATTTTAATGCAAGCTTTAATACAGGATAGTTCCCAGATGAACTTTGGTGGCCAAAATGATTTTTGTGCACCAAAATTAGAAATACCAACCACGAAAGGAAAAAACTACAGACCAATATCCCTGATAGACTTCATTGGGAGAGACTACAACGAGATAAATTATCGTAGACTAATAGAATTCATAAATGAAAACAACTTCATAAACAGCCATTAATTTGGATTGCAAGGAAAACAGAAGTACGGATGTGAGGGTCAGCGTTATAATAAAAAACAATATCAAAAGCCAAAAGAGAAAAGGCGAGAATAGACAAAGGGTGCCGAGAGGTATACAAAGCTTACGACAAAGTTTGACAAAGGGAAATACATTATAAATACGCAAGCTGGAAATTAATGACGAGATCGAACGAATTCCACGTGACTACGCAATAGAAAGGTATACCTATACCTGCCCCCATAGTAAAGTTTAGTTGTCCCTAGCATCAGCCTCTAAGAGGCAGCTCTCATTTGTCTTTATTATCCGAGGGATTCTGTGTTTGATCAAATTTATACTTATATTTGGTTAGACTGAAGCAATTATTTGTTTGAGGCATAAGAACATATGTAAAGAAGTAGTCTGCAAAAGGATAATTAATAGTATATACGAGGCTGCTTCAGTTGCCATCACCCAGTTCAGTCCCACCTAGCGTCCTCTTCCATATATTTACCCAATCTATTCCTCAAAACTCCGGAGAGGGTTTGCCTCCAATGCATGAATAGTGAGCTTATTATAATCATCTGCCACTCGATTTGTAAACCTATTTCTGCCAATCTCTTTCCTAAGCTTATGTAAACTTGTCTAGCTTAAATCCATTGTTACGTGTCCTATGTTACTTGCTAAAAATAAGAACCTTACCTATGTTTCCACAATTACTACTTTTTAGACTCTTGAAGACGTAAACCAGTTCACATCAAACTCTTCCGGCACCTGTGAAATGAGTGAGGTTTAGCCTCCTAAACTTTTCGCCCAAGGAGAGCTCCTCAACCCATGTATCATCTTAGTCACCCATTTTCCACAGCCTGAAGCAGAACAATTTCTATTCTACATATAATTTGGTGATCAAAATTGAAACGCAGAGTCAAGAAAGGATTTAACAAATGTTAGGGAGCATTTCAGAAAGACATCATCACTTCTATTACTTACCCTATTAGTTCCGTTCCTCGAATTCAAGTACTGTTTTCTAAGGCGGTCAGAAATAACCAAGAGAACTTAGTTTCTTTTGCACTATGATTTTTAACTTCACTCAAGTTTAATTTATAATTACGTGGCTCAATACTCCTACTTGCTTATAATAAGACATCATTCCAGAAGCTCAAATGACATCCGATTTAATCCCCACACCAACATCCTTCCAAACTACATCCAGAGTATAGTGTTCATAAAATTATCTTGATGATATCGTCATTCAAGACTCGTCAAAAGCTCTACCATACAAATACAATATTAAAATATGTACAATTCATTGCTCACGTCAAAAATCAAAAACCACAATAACCTTCCTTTCTCAGCACTCGTTCAACTTGCCCTTCGAATCATCTAGATTACTCATTTCTATAACCTGGTAAATTATTTTGGAAATATACTATTCTATGTGTGATTATTTTTACTTGCATCCAACCCACACCCCTGTTTTCTAATGTTCCAGCTCTGATTCCTAGTCCTTTTACTACCCCCCTATTTAAATAAAATAAAGAAATATTGATAAAAGAGAATTGGAAGTTTGGGCATTTTCTGTCAATTTATATGTAACGATGTCCCTTATTATGAAGAATAGTAAATTTGTGCGCATAGATGAAAAATGTGCGGTAGGAAGATGCATCAAGAACACTAATACCTGATTGGAAAACCCCAACCAACATCCCACCCACCGCCATCCTAATCACTAGGAATCAGCTTCACGATTATCTCTTCCAAGCAATTTATTGTGATTTGGCTCTCTTCCTCTTTCTATATCGTCGTCGTCAAAGGTAAAAAAAGGCAAAATTAATTTCGGCTCAATTTTGGGGGTGTAAATTCGTGACTGGCCTCTGTTTCTTCTTCCGAAATATTTGGTAGAAGTTGACTTAAAAGACTCTGAGTTGACTTGATTTTACTGACTCTAATTTTACTTATTTGACTGACTATGACCTGACTCGACTTAACTGAATCTGCATCTCTCAAAAGGAAGCGATATTCCCCCGCCTCAAACGCTTCTTTTTGAAGAGGCCTCGAGATCTAGAACCGTTAAACCGATGGATGATTGGTAATTGTTCTCCCCTCTTCTCCTTTTGTTACATTCATCTATATTCCTCCTTTCACTTCTGGATGGGGAAGAAAAAGAGGTTGGCTCGGAGGGACACCTTTATATCAAGATCACACCAGGGCATCAAAATACCCTCCTAAAGACGTGAAAATTCTACAAAAACTTGGGAAATGTTTACTAATTTTATTAATAATAATAATGATGAAATGTTCTTTATGTGGTCCCCTATAGCATGTACTGAGCGAGACCCATTCTTTTCCTCATCAGTTGTGTAGGTAGTGAGAATTTCTCACAATGCCAATTGGCGAGGTATTAAAAGGGCTGATCTGCTTTGCAACAGTGAAATAGCCATTAATAATGGCAATCAGAGTATGCAAAGCTATCAACACATTCACGGTCAAGGACACATTTGGGATGGAGAGATGTGTACCACACGGGGTGAACTGGAATGTCCAATTGGGATTACATAGATTTTCCTTCTTTTATATTTTAAAGTTGTACAAAAATGACTAAAGGATATAAAGCAATAAAAAATAGTATGTAATTTATTAAAGAAAATTATCAGTGGTACAGATCCCTTCAAAGTCCTTGTTCATCTGGTGGATATGGCCCCATATTAACGAGCACGAATGTCCCCATTAGCTCTTCTGGTCACAAAACTTTGGCACTCAAATACACTTAAAGTCACCTCGTGATCTTAATTATTCTGTACTGTCTCACCTTTAAACCACTTCAATCTCCTGTTGTTTCAACCAGGACAAGGATTACATTTTATAGTTAATGGAATCTTGAGCAAGAAAATAAAATCCCTGGTGATAAAATCTTAATTGAGCTTGCCACTGACGGATACCTCTTAATTCTCCCGATTAACTCGAATACCTTTAGTAATTTCAGTATATCTTCCACACAACTTTACTTTGACTTATTACCTATATAATAAAAGAAAAGAAGGAGGCTGCAAAAGGCTAATCAATAGCCAAATACAACCGCGATTCCCCTAATATCGCAACCCGAATCATTTCATGGACGTATTCTGTCCTGTTTCTCAATCTAAAGACCTTGAATATAGGGGAGAATATTAAAGTAAACACTCTATTGCTAAAAAAATATTTAATATATAATTTGTTAACGAAAAAATAAATGATTATAATTTAGTAATATATTTAACTCTAATATCGTGATGGTGCAAATCTAGACGTTGCTACGAGGGCCAATAAATGTAGATTGGACTCTGCATTTTCCTCAATTTCCTTGGCCCAGTCTCGATCGTAGTCTTTATCAAGGGAAACTTCGGTTGGTGGGATTCTATTTCTTCTGACTTCTTGTCGCTCCTCAGGGATGAGGTGGCGCAACCAACAATTAATTAGGGCTTGGTCCACTTGAGCTGTGCCGCCTGTTCTCTCTACAAGAACAGCCTTTTCCTCAGGGGATGGAAATGGGCAACTTTTATTTCTTAACACCCACTTTCTGATTACAGAGGCCCCAAGGAATGATCTGAGTCCTCGATTATTCGATGGAGAAGACATTGAGGTAGACGATAAGGCTGGTTTGGAAGCAAAGAATTTAGAATAAACAATGTCCTATTCGAGATGAGGTCGTTCTTTTATATCAGGAATACAAGATGGGTTGGGCCGAGGGATTAGTAAGATCCAATCGGGTCACCGGTGATTAAGAAGGTCGATGTTGCCGTATGGCTCAATAGTTGCTTTGAATTAATAAAGATATAGAATCAAATCAATATATTTAAGGCAGAAGTGGCCAGATCTTAATACACGAGACCTGGGAAGAAAAAAGTGGAGGTTCGAAAGAGGGAGTTCGTAATTATGTGGAGGCAAAACATCCACATTCCACGACGTTCGAATGCCTCCCTCCTGCAGAAGGAGTATATGGTATTATAATCCTCATGTTGCGTCCTAAGTGATGACTTCTTTCTGCTCTGCCAGGAGGTGGATTTCGTACATTTATACAAACGTGAGCCTTAGGATTTCCGTTTCACCCGCAGGTCGTAGAAAAGAAACTACTTAAACTTTTATTCATTTCCTTCTCGAGAAATATCTTCGTCCCCATAGTGCCAAGAACATGAAGTCCACTAAGCCAACAAATGTCTTTTGTGTCATGTTTATAATTGGATCCATTTTAATTTTCGTCTATCTCTGGTCGATCATTGTGGCTAACTCAAGGCCCGAAGGGGGCGAGGGGGCTTTGTGTCATCGGATTTGGGTACAACACATTTTGGGTGCAGGTGTGGATGGGTTACAAGATTGAGTTCATTTGTGCGCCATTTGACGAGTGGGGTTATGTGGGATGTCATGCCATTCTTGACCCCCCCTTCCCTTCTTCTCTCTCTATGGCCCCGATTCCCTAGGAAGGAAGAGGTAGAGGGGTTGCGATAGATCTCCTCAAATACGTCTAAATTAGTCGTGACTAATTCCCATTCGTTAGTCTCTATTCACTTCCTCTAACTTCACCAGATTATTCTCTTTTGTTAAAAACTGATTTTTAACGAATAATTATAAAAAAAAGTTTTCCATCACGTAAATTGTTTCGTTTATCGGGAAACCGATTTTTCATGATCATTTTTGTGGAGATTTCTCGGGTGGTTTTCACATTTTAGATCAATGGAGGAGAGAGGAAAGAACAAACATTAAAAACCACAAAATCCCGCGATGAAAAGTGGTTTTATTTATAAACCCGGGTTTTATCCTATAGGAATTATTTTTTCTCATGTGATCGTAACCGAGGAAGGATGATGGAGGGTCCTTGCCGTCGTTAAAAGTGAAGAGAAGATAACCGCGCATCATAGTTCTCTCCTACCACATAGTCTGGCAGAGATGACGTCGTTTATTCATCTTTCTTAGCTTCAATTAAGCAACAACAACCAAAATTACTTTCAAGAAATATAGACGAGCAAAAACTGTTATTGAATGCTACAAATTCAATCCCTCCAAATTTAAATATTAATTTACTGAAGCTCAAGGACTTGTGAGACATTTTTCGCAAATGGATTCTGCAGGAAGGGGGTCCTGCACACCCAAGATCACCAATCCAGTGATCATTATTCACTCGCTTATGGGTTCCTTCCTAGCTAAGATTGTAATTATTTCCTGATTTTCTTCCCAAAATATTACCTATAAACCTCTTTCCCCAACATAAAAGTGACGCAGAAAAACGAAATTACTCCCAATAATATAGAGAAGTCTGCAAAAGGCTACTCACTAGCCTACACAAGGCAGCTCCTATTTCCCACCCATGAGTTCAATTCTATCTATTTTCCTCTTCCCTAAATTTATCAACTCTATTCATAACACTCAGCAGGGAGGTTATGACATTACATGACACGTAAGCTGACTCGATTCATCCACCCCTCAATTTTTAAACCATTTTCTACCAATCTCTTCTCTCGTAGAATTCGCCTCCTTTTTGTTCTATCTCTAAGAGTGCTAAGAGTGTCTAATATATATTGATATTATAGGAATATCTTAAAGAACAGAGCCGTTACCAAACACGTAAGAATATAAAAGAAACGCCCACTAATTCACAAAATAAACTTATATTTTATCTTTAACCATTGAATACACAACCTTTATACATTAACTACAGCCAAACTCTAAATATTATTACAAACAAGAATTAATTAAATTAGTTTACCCTCCAAAATTTGGTTAACGTTTTCTCTACACAAAACAATAATATAAGAATTAGGCTTACGGACTCATGTGGAGTTTAAAGGGCCTCAGAAATGTTATTGACTCACGACACGAGCCGTGTGTCCAGTTGTAGATGGGCGGAATTCCACGGTCGTTTGGGCGAGGGTAGCAGCTGGGGGGTCCACACGTTCTTCCGGGGAGGAAGGGTTCTTTAAGGACGAGAACCAAGACGGTGCTTTATGCAACACCTAGGCAGTCGTGGTCTCTCTGGCGAGAGTGAGTCGAACTTGTTTCTTAAATCAAGTTAACTTGGAGTGCGGTGTGATCACCTAGTAACAAGCTCGAGGAGGAGCTTTTCTCCTTCGTTACTTATTTCCTTATGGACGAGGACTGAACTCAGGGAGAGTCTTCTTCAAGGGTGAGGATAACGGAGGGGGGTTTCTCTGGCGAGAATAAGTTACTTAAAGTTTGGTGTGGCAACCGAATAACGGGCTCAAGGGGGAGCCTTTTCCTTCTTCTTTTCTTAATTCCTCAAGGACAAGGAATACCCCTGGTGTTTAAGGTGCACCAGGATATAAGGAATCTCTCTGGCGAGAGTAAGTTGAACATACTAAAGTTAACTTATCCTTTGGTTTGATAACCAGGGCCTTAGCTCAAGGATGAGCTTCTTCTTAGCCCCTTAAGGTAGGTAGCCCTGCCTCTCTTGCAGGTTACTTCTTGGTCTGGCGAGCCAAGTACTCTACCTCTCCAGTCTCGGTAGCTCGGTTGTGGATCCGAGGACTTCGTCACCTAGAGACTGACGTATACTACCAATCCAGTCTAGGTAGCTCGGTTTTGGATCCGAGGACTTCGTCACCTGGCCTGACGTATACTACCAATCCAGTCTAGGTAGCTCGGTTTTGGATCCGAGGACTTCGTCACCTGGCCTGACGTATACTACCAATCCAGTCTAGGTAGCTCGGTTTTGGATCCGAGGACTTCGTCACCTGGCCTGACGTATACTATCTCGATTTTCCTCAGAGTTCCTCATTTATACCTCGCACCCCCACTGGGGGAGTGGTAAGGGGGAGAGGGGCTTGAGGACGGCCCCAGGAGAGTTCTTTTTCCAAACGGTCTTTCCCACGAAGTCAAACATCGGCTCCTCGTTAACCTTCGAGATTGGGAGAAACCCGTCTCCAATTTCTCATTCGACGCGAAACTGGATCTCACTCTCCTGGGGGAGATCTTACCTTTTTGACCTTTAGGGACTTTCATGGCACTAGGTTGTGCCACGTTGTGGTTAAGCACTGACCCGCCGATGCCTTCGACGGATGTCGTTGCGGTAACCGCCTTGGGACTGCATCACGAGTGAACGGGGGGGGGGGGAAGTGACCATTTCCCGACATCTTCACTAAAAATAAAGAACCTTAACTATGATTGTGTTATTATAACCTTTTATGCACTCCTAACCTCCTCCTTTCTACCTTATGAATATTTATTACATAGTAAACCTCTTAAATATTCCTCCTCTGCCTTAATGACAGAATCTCATTTTCACCTGACGTCACAATTTCCTGGCAGACCAAATATTCAGGAAGATAAATTGAATTGGACAATTTCATCCAGAACAAAGCAGGCTCTTCTTAAGTAACATAACAAACCTGTTTTTTAAGCAATAATATTAATTTAACTAGTGGGAAAAAAACACTTCCCTTTTTCTATCTCAACGGTGTTCATTAGGATGGTGTTGCTAGGCTCCTACTCTTGGTTCCTTCCAATTAGGTCTCCTTTAATAAGCTTCACGGGGATAACTAGGATTTAAATCTCCCCTTGGAATCAAATTAGAGAATGTGTGGACATTGTTCGTTCGTTCGCTCGCGTTGAACGCCAAACTTGCGTGCTTACAGAATGACTGTCTGGCCTTCTATCTTCATGAGGCTGCTTTCGTTCCACAGTGCCAAATATCCTTCCTCTCTGGTCTATTTGTTCGTCTCCCATACCTTTCATTTTCCCCAGCTGTCTATGTCATGAGTTAGTAACAGATTGATGAGGTCGGAGGAGATACCTGAACCCTAACAAACTCTCTCCCCCAGACAGTTTGTACACATATCCGGGAATACTCGGATTCCTTGTAACAAACACACGCGAAAAATGTCGATGTGTGTGTTATAAACATAGGAATAGTTAATTAGAACCAAATTGACGAGGCTGACAAGGATCATATCGAGTTAAAAAGGGATTTATTCAGATTTATCTTTGAACCCTATAGATTTATTCCTTTACAGATTATTATTATCATATTGAGGAATACGGATGGAGAGGAGGTCCTTGCCCTCGTTGAGGCTACAGGTAGAGGTAAAATCTGAAATCTCGGTCGAATTTGAACGGAGGAATAAGGAAACCTCGGATAATCCAACGAAGTCACGTTCTTCCATCGGCGGGGACTAGGGGGTGGAGTAATTTGCATGTGGGTAAACAGCGCACTGCGAACGAAGGTAGATCAGAGGTGCGGAGGATCGAAAAATGCTCCACCGCAGTGCTCTATTATTCTGGAGTACTACTCTATAAACCTTAGTAGGGTCGAGCAAATAAAGGGAATGAAGGCGTGAAAGAAAGGTGCAATTGGTCTTGGGAAGCGGCGCATCTACGGGGCCAGAGGCAGATGAGGACGCAGGGCACCAGGGGTCTCTCTTTTTTGCAAATCGGTACAACGGTCACACCTGTTAACCCACTCTTTCCCTTTGTGCCCCCTGGAACCCCTTAAATTACCTTCTCATGGGTAGTGGAAGACCCCTTTTGGAAATTTCACACACCCTTACTTCTTCACATTATTTAGAGATCAATTAGTTCAACAAAAGTTGATGAAGGACTCTCAAACCGGCTTTCCTCGGGTCTCTGGGCTAATTTCCTTTCTTTTTATAGAAATGAGTCGGATGCTGCCGCTCCAGATGATAATTAGGAATATTGGGATTTTAGAAAGGCTTTCGACAGGATGCCACACATACGCGCTTTGAATACAGTTAAAGTGCATGGAAGGTTTGGGGGTGGATAGGGTCGTGGCTGTGTGAAGGACAGACAGCGGAGAGTCAAGATATATAAAATTGAATTTGAGTGGGGGAATGTTACCAGTGTTGTTCCTTAGGGATATTTGTTTGGGTCGATAATGTTCTTTATTCATATTAATGATTTTGACATAGATGGAAGTTGCGAACTGATCATGTCTGGTACCAAGCTAGGTAAGATTATGCAGACTGACTCTTATGCTGAGGTAATACCGGATGAATTAAACAGTAAAATAAGGAATTAAATTTAACCTCTCCTAATGTAGTGTATTTAGTCAAGATAGGTAAAAACAAGTGAATATTTATAAATTGAATGGAAAAGTTTTAGCAAAGTCAGTACGCGAAAAAGTCGTAGGCGTCCTAATAGTTCAGACCACCAGCTTAGAAAACAGTGGATAAGTGCTAGGAATGGAGCTAATCAGGAAATGGGGTCTATTGGGAGGAGTGAAGTAAAAGGAGTGCTGATGTCATTCTGAAACTCTACCTAAAGTTCGTTAGACTTTTCCTTGACTATGTGGTGCAATTTCGGATATCGTATAATGGGATGGACATTTGTTGGTTTGAGTATGTAAAATAAGGTTAATTAAGATCATTCGTGTGTTGAAGATCTTACCTATTGGTAAAAGTCGAAGAGATAAAGTATACGGAGGTTAGATTGATGAGTTTGAAGAAGCTTGATTGAATTTTATATCAGCTAAAGTTTGGCATACACAAAATCCTTGGGGTAATAAAAGTAAATAAACAAAGAATGAAGGAAATTCTTCTTCTAAGGTCATATCTTTACTCGATCACATATTTGAATTCATTCATTTTGATCAATCTGTGGTGTCAACCACAACGATTCAGAATCATTTCTCTGTGGTTTTCGGTCAGATACATTAAAAGTTGGCCCAGTGCCATGTGTCCTACTACTACAGTGTCCAACCTATGTCAGCCTTTACCACCTCGCTGCTTACGGATTGCGATAAATGATCACCATATTTAGCGTCGTCTGAAAAGTTATCTAGTTTAATACATATCCTTAGTCTATTTTGTTCATAAATAGAATAAAAAATAGAAAGCATGGCGCATAGTCTTAAAGTAATCAGTTCCTTACGATCAGCGACAAGTACAACAATTAATCACAACACTATGGCAGTTTGGGGCACGGAAATAAGAACAAAAGAAAATAAGACATCTGCAAAAAGCTAAAGATCAATAGCCTATCGGAGGCAACTTCTGTTCCCGTCATTAACTTCAGTTGCACGAAGTATCATCATCAATAAATATATCCTATATATTCTTAAACTTAAGGTCGTAGGCCCTAATCCCTTACCATATTCTATTTCAAAAACTTTCTAAAATTCAAATTATCTAATCAAGAAAAATTTAAATTGCTTAATGTTATCCCCTCTGACGCACCTTCCTTCAAATGAGAACCAATTTAGCCTCCATAAACTACTATATATAACAGATGCTTCAGGAAAGCTATGATCTCTGTTGTTTCCTTTGCATCGAATCTGGCAAGTTGATATGACGCCTAAAGTCCGGGGACCATATTTATCTAAAGTACTCAACAAGTGGCCTGTGATGTGATTTTAAGGATAACCTCCTTACTTATGAAACAACGATTCCTCTTAGTCAAGACAACATCATTTGCTCCATTTTTGCCTCAATAGAATGCTCAGAAAATCTCAATAACCTATTTACTCCTTACCATAGCTACTTCTCATTTTCTACTGCTTTCAGCCAATCCTATCCATTTCATAGCTAATTGCTCTATTATCCCTTCCCATGTTAATAACTTTACATCTTTAAGGTTACAATTCACCTAAGCCTTGTGGGCCAAAGTTAAAGACTTATTTCTTTCGCACTGTACTTTAAACTTAGCTTTAACTTCATTTACTACAGCTGCCAATTTTGTCTTATTATAAAAAAACGCCACTTCTCTTTCTACATCCTCTTGAAGATTACTGTAACCTCACTCCATTAAATACCACATTCTGCATCCTGTTTTTAAGCAATTCAACAATATAATTCAAATTCTTACAAAATATCTCCTGCATTTTTCTTATATATGCGCTAATCTCTTATTTGAACTTATCAAAACTTTTGAGCAAATTTTAGCAAATTACCTCAACATTATTTCTTTTATCTAAATATTTAATTACATGGTCCATAAATAAAATTAAGTGTTCTAAACATGATTAACAGTTCTAAACCAATGCCAGCAACCGAGTGTTACCCACCACAAAAAGGCAGCAAGGGGTGATTCGAGTACCAGCCTAAACAAGATTACCGTGAGTAGGTCTTGCCTGGCCGATGCAAACTCGACAAAGCACAACCTCTAAGAAACTTAGTCTCTGATAGCTTAAGGGTCCATATCAAACAGAGTTTTTGATTTATATAATTTAAATGATGAACACCCATACCATTCGTCCTGCTACAACTCACAATTAAGTTCTCTTCTAGAAGGAAAGAAGTCTCGAAAATGCAGTGCAGAGTTCTCCGAGGACACAGATTAAGTTGAACGTGCCATCTAATCAGCCCTCTCGTTGCCTACGTCCAATACCTACCTGGGGACCCGACAAAATAGAGCTTGATTATAGGACGCATTCTGGACCAGCCAGTGGTAGATTTCTTTGACTAAGTGTTTGGAAGCATTAAAAGAGGGAATTGCTTTTAAATCCTCATAGAATCGGAGAAAATGACGAAATCTCTTAAAGTTAAAAGTGGATTAGTCTTAAATCAAAAAGGATGCTAAAAGTTCAGCAGTAAAAATAGAAGCTACCAGCGGCAAATACAAAGTTCAAAGTCTCCTGAGCAAGTGGCTGCGACACCCACGCCAGGGGCTGACTTGGAACCAATCAGGGATATCGGATAGTGCTGTATATGTGAGGTTGCGTGCTCTAGTAACATGCTTTTAAGGAAACAAGGATCCACGGACGACTTCTCCAGGCTCCTTTTTTCTGGTATAATTTGTGCGAGGTGAAGCACGCCAATTAGGGTTCAGCGATAACTGAAGGGCAAGGACCCTTATAGCACCCAAGGAGGGGTGATGATCTTCTATCTGGATGATAAAGAGGCGGGGTAAAGACGGCAACCGATCGAATGCCTGCGTTGACTCAGTAGCATAAAGGCATCTGTGAACATCTGATACAATGGCCTGCTGCACACGACTGAGGTATTGAATATAAATATTTAGTTGATGATAGGGCATGCTGAGCACCCCACCCTCACAGTAGAGGATGTTTAGGGGAAAACTCTAGAAGGCTTCTCTTTTAAAACGAACTTCGAGGTTGCGAATGGGGTTCAGTGTCGTTCCCTGCCAGTGCTGCGCGAGTGATGGAAGCAACATTATATATCTCGATGTCAGAGCGATTCTTCTAAGGTATATCATGAATGCTTCTTACACTAACGGTAAATGCGCTATGAGATGTTATTAGGCGCGTCAGAACTGGAACGTGTTGGTTGGATAGGACTAGTGGAAAGTAGACCGTATGAAAAGAGACGTCCAAGAGGGGTGGTTTGTGCTCGAGCACGTCGACGAGCCTCTCTCACCTCCAAATGCAGAGAGTAGCGCAATGCAAAAACCACCTTTTTTTATTATATTCGGCAGATAATTTACGCAGCCCTGAAGGAACCACTGCATTTGCCATAGCACTGTATTTTGGTGCATTAAGAGCCATGGTAATCAAAACTACAATACACACAAGAACGGAAGTGGCGACAGGCACGACCAACATGTCCAAATTGATTACAATTGATGCAACGTCAGGGGAGTTTGACGAAAGTGTTTACCGGGATACGAAAGTACTAAGCTTTAATAACCTGCCTCAGTTCCTGACGTTCGAACGTTAAAATCAATGTGACAGTTTTCACTCTAGTAGAGCTTCCAGATTTGTTACCACATCCACATATGTTACGCGTTAGGTACTAAACTTACTCTAGAGACGGGTGAGGTCGTAGTCACGTAAATTGATTGAACGGACGACTCATTTGACAAAATTTTGACTTGGATTGGGCTAAATTGTCATGGGAACTTCTGCATTTGAATGCACATTTTGCATAAGATAATTCTGAGAGTGAGATGATAACTCGACTACGATATCACTACTACCTCTTGACCACATCCGACGAGATTCACCCCAGTGAGACTCAAATGATTCATTAACGTCAAACACAACCACTTTTGCAAGTGGTGTGTTAGATGACGGACTCATGACCGGAAGGTGGGAAAAAGTTGATTCAGGATCCAGATTGTTGGCATACAGATCCAACGACCCAGGGAAGGCTGAAAGTGGGGCTGGAGTACGTTTGTCACATGAACCCTTGCAAAATATGGAAGGTGTAGATTAATCTCCAGCAAGTGCAAATTGAAATAACTTTACATTCTGCCTCGGGACTCCCCGCTATGGAGGCCTACAAGAGCCCGGTGCTACTACAACTCTCGATTCAGTTGCGTCCGGTATGTCCTATTGTAGAATGGTTACGGATTTACCACACCATATTTATCGACCAAACAAGCTAACTGAGTTCTCCTACGCAAGGAGAAAAGTGGCCAAGATGGGATTCTCATTGCGCATCGCCAGACGAAGGCGGTGGAGATGCCCAGCCTCTTCCAACCTTTATAAAAGAACAAATCAGCATCATTTGTATAAAACTAGCAGATGTCAGGCAAGCATCAGAACCACTAAAGGAGACAAAGAAGAGGGGGGAAATAAAGGGCAGTAAAAGAAAGTAATAGGGGTGAGAGGAGTGTCGTATATTGAAAATACGGTTTGAAGCACCACAGGACCAATGAGGGCTACAGAGCTGACCTCAATGCGAAGGGAGGGTTAAAGCCTCTCTCGGACAAACCTTTCGAGAAAGAAAAGGTCCCAGAGAGGGAGAGCGAGGTATGAATGGAAGGACAAACAGAAAAATACAGATATATATTCAAAGGGATAAAACCGGACGTAATACTAATAACTTGACAAGGAATAAACCTAAATGAAAAAAGATTTAAATAAATAAATATGATGTAACAGCCACAAGCCCAAAAGAGGAATATTTCGTCGGTGCAGTATTAGCCCTAAAAACCAACATAGACTACATAATTAAATAAGGAATAACAGAAGCTTGAATTCTAAATAAAAGTAAAATGGAACTTACAAATATAATAAAAGCAAATATAATAATATGAGTAACCGATAGACTCTCAGTCATTTTCATTGGAGATTTATATGCAGAATGAAAAGCATCAGATTACATCGAAACGAACACATGAAAGACATCTTCAAACTCTGTTGGTCAAAGAAGAGCCCGAAATCCCAAAATATACCACAGCACAGACAGCAGTTAAACAGATATATTAGTGACAAATATTAACCTCCCTTTTAAAGACCACATGGAACCAATTCCTATAAATTTCAGCGATCATACGAACTACGAACATATTATTCGAAAGTAATAAATACCGAATACCGATCCCATCCAGGCAATGAAAAGCTTGCCACATGGCAAACTGTGAGAACTACAAAGGAAAACTAAGGAAATATATAACGGAAGAGCTGATCGAAGCAACTCTTGAGACAGAGACGAGGAACAAAGTTCTTTTGAGAAGCAATTAAAAAGGCAGATGAAGGATCAATACCAAAAAGACATTCATGACTACCAAACAATTTAATAGGACACCATATATAATACGATTAATCAAAGAAATACAAAAAACAGCAGAAAGAATAAAACGTTAGAGAATAAAAACGGAGCAATAAATTATATTAAGGACTAGAAAAATGAAATACTAACTCTTATTAAGGAAAAAAGGTATATAAATATGCACTGAAATCAAAGAATAAATAGATACAGAAACAAAGCGAGGAAAATTCTGGAAAAAGATAAAGTAAATGAAAGATAAACTGCCAAGATAGACAATGAAAATTAAAGAAGCAAGAAGTAAACATTAAAAAAAATTAACTTTAGTGAAGGGTAAAACTAAAACTATGATAACAAACTTTAAAAACAGCAAAGAAATTGCTAAGAAATTGCTAAAACAAAATATAATCAGTGCTGTTTTATCGATGAAGAAAGATACTCACGAGTTAATCAACTCAGTAATTACGAAGAAAGAATTGAGAAATATGATTCAAAGTTTGAAACAAAAAGCTTCTGAAAAATCTTGGTTGACGACAAAACACTAGGTAGAAGCCTTGAACTATATCCTATAAGCTTAAATATATAATAACCCTATAAGCTAACTCTTATTCACCCAAATTCTAACTTAAAGAATAATTTAAACTAGCAAAGTTTTTCCTGACCCCTTGGAAACGTAGTAACTCTCTGTAAACCTCGTAATTCCTTCAATTTCAACTTTGAACCTTTGACAATCTATCGTAATTTACTCTACCAGGACCTACAATTGACATAAGAGACTGGAGTGAAAGAAATCCAGAATAAAAAACTAACGCAAAATACAGCCTGTGCTACGGATTCCAGGTTAAACTATAGGTCCACTGACAACCTAAGTCACATGATCTGACTTAAGTTAATTATTAACATTAACTAAAAGTTAGCCTTCAAGTGCATCCTTCACTCAAAAGCAAACCTATGCCTTGCCCCCCTAACTTATTTAAGATTTACTCTATCATGCATTGCCAGCTCCTAGTCTCTAGCAATCTGCACTAAGTAATCTTTAGTCCAATCTTGACTATGAATATCATCTACCTGACCACCCCCTCTCTAATTCATTCTCTCAATCACGCTTCTAAGCTCACTAAATTCTAGCTCTTGCTGTTTGGCGCCTGACACGACGACATTTCACTCAATAAAGAAGGAGACTGCAAAAGGGTCATAAATATCCTCTTCCAAAAATCTCTCCAATCTATTCTTAAAACTCCGCAGGGAAAATGCTTCCATCACATGAATATTGATTTTATTAACATCCTTTACCCTCGATTTATAAACAAATTTCTACCAGTCTCTTCCCTCAACCTGAACTTGTTCAGCTTAAACCCATTGCTACAATCTCGTCTTCTGTAAACTAAGGAAGGGAAATATCTATGTCTGCCTTATTATAACCCTTAACCCAATTAAAGACTTCAATCAAGTCTCCTCGAACTCATCTTTCTAGCGTCCGTATATTTCGCCTCAAAAGTATTATCCCGTAAGGTAAGATCCTCAACCCATGAATCATCTTATTGATCCTTATTTCCACATAATCAAAAAACAATATCCATTTTATGATACGAGTACCAAAATTGCACCACACTGTGAGGTAAACACCAATAATCGGTTATCTCTATTTCTAGCACTTATGGACTGCTTTCTAGGGCAGTGGTCTGAACTTAATAGGACACCTAAGTTTCTTTCGCTTTAGGACTTGACTAAAACTGTCTCATTTAGTTTATAATTATTCATTGGATCTCACCTATTTATAGTAAATACACTATACTTGCTTACTTCAAGTTCCATTCCCTTTTTCTCCGCCCATGGCGATAGTCTGGTCAATAAATCAGCAGAGTCAGACTTTATAATCCTACCTAACTTACGACCAAAGTTGATCAGTTCATACATATATCTCTGTCAAGATCATAAATATGAAACAAGATCATTAACGAACCCAACATTCCAGAACTTAAATTTATTTCCCTCTATACTAACTCTCTGCTGTCTGTCCTACACACAGACACAACTGAATCCGCCCTAAAATTCTCCCATGCCCTTTAACATTATTCAAAAGGTGTAAATGTGGCCCCTTTTCGAAAGCCTTTCTAGCATCCAAATAATGCTACTTTTCATCTCGAGCGGAAGCATTCAACACCTTTCCATAAAAAGTCTAAATTAGTCCCAAATGATTTGGCACGAGTTAAGCCGGGTTGAGATTGATTTATCAACCAATGTTGATATAATTGATCTTTAAAAAATAATGTGAAGAAGTAATGATGGATGAAATGTCCAAAGTGAGCACATTCAACAACCAGAGGAGGAGAATCCATTGGTTTCCTGGGACCGGAAAGGGAAGTGGGGGTTAGCACGTCCCTGTGGTCCCGATATCCAAAAAGTAATGTCCCCTGGCGTCCTTCGTGCCTGTAGATGTGCCCCTTCCCAGAGCCAAAATGCCCTAGTCGGTCGTTCATTCATTCCCTTTATTTGCTCGACCCTACAAAGGTTGATAGAGGAGAGAGCACTGCGGGCGAGCACTTTTCGATCCACCGCGCCTCTGATGTGCCTTCGTTCGCAGTGCGCTGCTTTCAGGCCGATGACAATGCCGATGGAAAAACGTGACTCCGTTGGATTATCCGAGTTAACCTTCTTCTTCCGTTTAAATTCGAAAAACTTTTTAGCCGATGGTGTCTCCTTATCTTAATCCTCTGCCCCTTTCTTCCATTACCTCTACATGTAGCTTTAACGAGGACAAGGACCTCCTTTCCATCCGGATTCCTGAAGGTGATAATAATAATCTGTGAAGAAATAAATCCATGTGGATAAAACTTAAATATGAATAAATCCCTTCTTTAACTCGATATGATCCTCGTCAGGCCTCTCCTTTCGGGGGATTCACCTTAATTAACTATTCTTATGTTTATAACACACACAGTGACATATTTCATGTACGTTTATTGCAAAGTATCCGTACATTTACCCTGGGATGTGCACCTATTGCCCGGGGGTGGAGTAGAGTTTTGGATGTTCAGGTAGCTCATCTAAACCCATCTATCGCTAACTTCGTCGTCATGGGTGATTTAAGGTAATATTTGTGCAATAAAATCAAGAAATAATTGTAATTTCACTGGGAAGGAACCCATAAGGAGAGGCTTAAGGATAAGTGAATTCGTGATTATGGATATGCAGGACCTCCGTTCTTACAGATTACATTTGCAAGAAATCTCTCAAAATTTCTTAAACTTTAGTAAATTAATATTTAAATTCGGAGAAATTGAATCTGTTACTTTCAATAACAGTTTTTTCTCGTTTGGATTTCTAGAGAGTAATTTTGGTTGTTGTTCTTTATTAAAGTTAAGAATAATGAATGAACGAGGTCATCTCTGATAGACAATGTTTCAAGAGAACTGTGATGTGTGTTTATCTCTTCAATTTGAACAAAGAAAATAAATCCCATAGGATAAAACGCTGGTTTAAAAATAAAGCAACTTGTCATCAAGGGATTTTAGGGTTTTAATTGTTTGTTTTTTCGTCTCTCATGAATTGAAATTGCCAAAAATTGATGCTGGAAAATTGGTTTCCAGATAAACGAAACAATTTAGGCGATGGCAAATTGTCTGTTTTTATAATTATTTAAAAAAAAAAAATCCATTTTTAAAAACGAGAATAATGTGGTAAATTTAGGAAAAGTGAATAAAGGCTAACGAACTGAGTGTAAGTACGACGAATTTGGACGTATACGAGGACATCTCTCCCAAGCCTCCACCTCTTCCTTCGTGAGCATTCGGGGCCGGGGAAAGAAGGGGGGGATTTATGGTAAAGGATTTACTCACATAAACCCCCCTGGTCGAATGTCACACATATAGAATCAATCTTGGATTCCAAGAATCACCCTATTTTTCGAAGAAAAGGACCTCTTCGGTCCATAAGGGAGCCACATTGATCGACAACAGCTCGACAAAAGTTGACATGGACTCATTGAAACGACATGGAAAGAAAGCCATTTCTTGGCTTGGTCGATTCCATGTTGTTGACAATGTGGTTACCAAGATATTTGCTGCAAGTTTCTTTTCTAGGATCTGCAGGGGAAACGGTAGTCTTAAGCCTCACATTCGTATCAGGAGACAAATCATCTCCAATCTACGAACCCCACCTCCTGGCTGAGCACAGGGCAGCAGGTTCATAAATTAAGATTGAGTATAAAAGTTCGGAACTAAATTTAAAAAATTATTTTTTGACCAAAAAGATCCAAAGTGCTCATTCATAAGCGCTAAAATGGCGCCATATTCACCAACTGAGCAAGAAATTTCAGTGATATATTTCTGAAAAAACTTTGTTTTTAATAAATTACATACTAATGTATATTAATTAGTTTACTTTACATATTTTGTACAGGTTTAAAATATGGAAGGAGGAGATCTAGTCCATGAGGATTTATTGACTCTGATGTTCTTTGTGCTTTGATAAATGATGTCATGTTATAAGTAAATGCAGAGTACTATGCATAGGTAGGAGTAATCTGCTGAATAATGATAAACTAAACGTGAGGGATGTAGGTAGGTCATAGTGCGAAAGACAGTTTCGTGTCTTGGTTAGTTCTTACCGCTCTAGAAAACAGTGCTTAAGTGCTAGGAATATAATTATTAGAGTTTAGGAGTTTATTGGGGGGGGATTGTAAGTAATAGGAGTGCTGATGTCAATTGAAAACTGATACTGGAAATTGTTAGACCTTTTCTGGACTATGCGGTGCAATTTTACTCACCATTTAATGCAGTAGAAATTGGTTCACTTGAGTTTGTGCAAAGAAAAGTGACAAAGTGATTCATAGATTGAGGAGTTTACCCTAAGTTATTTAAGACTAAATCTACAAAAATTAGAAAGGGAAAGAGTTAGAGGGAACTTCATGGAAGTCTTCAACTGGGTAAAAGGTAATAGGATACACATAGGTAATGTTTTTATTTGGAGTGAACAGGATAGGACACGTAGAAATGTAGTGAAGGTTGACACATTTAAGTTTTGAAAAGAGACTGGTAGAAATTGGTTTACAAATCGAGTGATAGAAGATGGCAAAAGAATCAATAGTCATGTGATAGAAGCGTCCTTCCAGGGGTGTTTTAAGAATAGACTAGATAGATTTATGGAAGAGGATGCTAGGTGGAACTCAACTTGTGGTTGGAAAGAGGGGCTACTTGATCTAGTCTATTGATTACCCTTTGGCAGTCTTCTTCATTTCTTACGTTCTTAAATAAGTAAAAGAGTGACATGTCTTCGTCTCAGGCATCACTCAGCAAGAGCTAGAATTAGTGAGCTAGAAGCGTGATTAAGAGAACTAATCAAAAAATTGTGGTCAAGTAGATACTAATTATTATTTAGATAGGTCTAAGGATGATGAGGTGCAGAGTGTTAGACATAGAAGCTGGTAGAATGCAAAGGTTTGGTTCAAGATTGAAGGATGCACATGATAGCGATTTTGGGGGCAATGTTCATAGTTTAATTTAGTCTGATCGAGTTAGATCTGTGAAACAGAAAGATAAAGAACCAATTAGTTTGACTAATAAAATTAGAATTAGAAATGAGCTGTTTGATATGAGCGGCTCAAAGATTAGATATTTAGATAGGAAGTTGCGTGCATGTAGATGAAAAGGGTTGACGGTTTGCTTAGAAGGTGCTGGAATAAGTGATGTGTCTGACAGGTATGAGATGCTAGTGTCTGGCTGTGTAAATAAAGGAATTTAGTCGTGTTCATGCATGTATGAGATAGGATAGTGAGTGAATGCGATTTGTGTGAGAGGTTAAATTAAAATGAAAAGGAAGCTGGGAGACAAAGAAATGCGGATGAACCCCCCCCCCCCCCGCCTCGTACTTCTTGGAGTTGCCAAGGCAGGGGAACCGATGGACCGATATCCCTTAACAGTCAGCCGAGCCCATTCATTAGAGTCTATGGTTAATCAGTGAACAGACAGTTTAACGTAGAATCCAAACCGAGGGCTGGATTTTCGCTTCGCTTTGTATTCTCTATTTCTTTCGTTCCTATCTCTAGTGTCAATTATTGGTCCCGTGAGTTCGAGTTACGAGAGATTGTGAAAATTTCTAAGTTGAAATTAAAGGAATTAAGAGATTTCAAAAGAGTTACTACATTTCCTGGAGGCCAGGAAAATCTTTGGCAGTTTCAATAATTATTAACTTTAGAATTTCTGTGAATAGGAATGAACAAATCTGGATATTTTTTTATATATGGTAATAGTTCTTCTCTTTTCTATTTTTATGTTTATTTGTAGTGGCTTTCAAACCGGCTCTTTTAACGTTGGTAATTTGATGCTGTCACGCATCCTCCTTTCTGTATTTCCTTCTCTTTCGTCACTTGCGTGTTTTATTATTTTCTTTTACTAGATTTTTAGCTATAATATATTTATCTCTTCAGATCTACATCAGAGGTAGTAGTGTATAGTATTCCACTTTCGTGGTTGGTTTCCCTCTTTAGGCAGAGAGATTATTTTGGTCACCTTTAGTTCCTTGGGGAAGTATTTCGTGTTAAGGTTGGCTCTAACAAGTTGCCTTAATCCCTCAAAAATGTTTTATGGGGCTTTTACATAGTGTTTTCTAGTGGGCCCAGATTTTGCAGGGGCTTTCTGTTTAACATTACAATCGTATTTCTCAATTCCTCAGTCGTCGATTCTCTTGGTGGTATCTCTTTCTCCAGCGACAAAGTAGAATGTTTTTCAATTTCTTGGTTTTGTACTTCTATGACCTGTTTTCCGAATTTGATATCATTGTTTTCCTTTTCTTCTTCACTTTTCATGAAAACCTTTCCTCATTATTCGCATTTTGCTTCTTTAATTTTCACTTTCATTTGGAGGTTTATCTTTCATTTGGTTCATCATTTTCCTGAATTTTCTTGGTTTTCTTTCTGTATCTGTTTCTTGTATGATTTCATCACATACTTTTTTAATTTATTTATAATAATTTAGTTGTTCTCTTTATTATTCCTGAATCTGATATATTGTTCCCTTGTTGTACCTTTTCGTCTTATTCTTTCTGCTGTTATTCGTATTTCTTCATTAATCGTATCATATCCGGTTTGGTATTCCTGAATGCCTTATTTGGTCTTGTTATTTTTAATTGCTTTTCTAAATGTTCTTAGTTTCTCTTTTTTGTCCCTAATCTTGCTTCGTTCAGTTTTTTCATTATATATTTCCGTAGTTTGTCTCTGTAGATTTCGCACTTTGCCATGTGGTAAGCTTTCCATTCTCTGTATTCGGTGTTGATTAATTTCTAATAATATGTCCGTATGGTCGCTGCAAGTTATGTTTATTGGTTTTATGTGGTCTTAAAAAGAAAGGTTAATATTTGTCACTCATATATCTGGTTGACTGGTGTCTGACCTGTGATATATGTTGGGAAGTTCGGGCTCTTCTTTGGCCAACAGAGTTTGAAGATGTCTTCCGTTTAGGTTCGTTCTTTTGTAATCTGATTCTTTGCATTGTGCATTTAAATCTCCAATGAATATAACTGGCAGTCTATTGATTTAATATATTGGTAAAAGTACCTATTCCTAATCCATTTCTTCTTAGATCTTGATATCAGTTTTAATTTTTATTGCAAGGTTAAGATATTATTTAATTAATTATGTAATCTATTTTCTTTTTTATGGCTGTTGCTGCATCGTCGATACCTTTATTTTTTGAGATTGTGGCTCTTACATTCTAATTCTATGTTTTAATTTTATTTTCAATTAGATATATTCCGTAATCAGATGGTATTATTCCGTCAGTGTCTTTTCTTTTGAATATCTTTCGGTAAGTCATCTGTTTGTCCTTACTTCCATTCGTGTTAAGGTGTAAAATTCTTACTTTCCTCGTATCCATGCTTCATTCCTTGCATTTTGTAGTTCTCCACTTTGGCGATTCGTTGCATGAATGAAGACAAATTCTCCTTATTCTCAGTCTCACCATTAAAACTAACCTCTGACTGAGCGTGGTTAAGGCGGAGTAACCCACATTGGTGCAGCCATAAGCCCTTAGGGACACTTCCAACTTTGTATTGATTTACCTGAATACATTTTATTTTGAGCCATATATTATCTTTTTTGAGTTCTTGCTTAATTTATTGGCATGAGTATTCCCAAATTGATAATACTATTTTTCAAGAAACCCTAATCCTGTTATGGGTTACTTGCAGTTGGACTCTAGCTTCTAGGTCCACTTTCTTTACCCAGAATTGCGCCTGATGAAAATAGCAGTTCCATGTCTTTATTTTTAGGACTAAGAGTGTAAATCCGTTAGGAGTTTCGATTTATTTTATAAACGTGATTTTTATAAAGTGGGAGAATATTGATTGGACAACTTCGTGTGGTTTGGTCTTCTTTACATGCTGTAAAACCCTCTTAAGCATTCTTTTAGTTTCCTCTTTCCTTTTTCTACCCCACTATCTAAACCGATCTCTAAATCTCTAGTCTAACTCGGGTCGCACTCTCCCTGGTAACTTAGCTTAAATAGTCCTAATCCTACCAGTGTTTTGCAACTTATTTCGACTAGGGGACAAAGCATGGGGCACCTATTGTCGTTGCTCTAGCGGTTCGCTTGCTCGGGGAAATTTAACTTATTTAGTGTACCCGCCTGTTTTTGGTGTTCCTTGTCATCACGTAGAGTGGGTCTGTTACTAGCCAAACAAAGTCCCTAGAGGTATAAGACTCTTCACACTTGGTCACCAACGAGTGGCCAAGAAGAGGAGGGCGAGGCTTGCTACTCCTTTTTGTCCTAGCAATTATGGAAACGAAGAGTAGCAGTGAAAGGAAATATAGTAGAAGAATACAAAGAGGACTTAGTAGTGGGACCTGCAACCTTATGTGAATCCGAACCACGGTGTGTAGCGTAAATTTATATTTTAGACAATTGTATTTTTCTGATAGTTGACAAAAAATAAATGATGTAATATGAAGGAAGAAGTTTGAGATAAACCTGGAGATCAGGCTTATCTTACTACAGTGTAGTAAAGTTAACGTGATTAAGTTAAAAAGTTATTAAGGGAATTAATAGTGCAATTCTGTTTTGTATCTCTATACTTATCCCTTTTCACTGTAGTGTTTGTTTGTCAAAGGCATTCAAATTGTTATTAGTATTTATTCCTACTAATACTGGTGTAGGTTTTATCTCTCTAGTTACGCTTTTCTATTCTCATTTTAGTTAGCCATTAATCTATAATATATTAACTCGTAAGGCTTCCGTTATCTAAATAGTCCTAGTCGACGTCAAATAAAGTTCTCTTTCTCTAGGTGTAACTTTGTTCTTTCTCTCTCGTCTATCGTTGGTCAATTTTGCAATGAGTTGTGTGTTCTCCAACCTTCTCTTTGGGGAATTAGTTTTGTTAGATCTATGCCTATATGGTTCATCATTTCTCTTTGATTATCTTGACTCTTTTTGCAATTGTTTTTTTGAGTGGATTTATCTCTGGCTTCCTATGGAGGTCTCGGTTCTCTTTTATCTTTCTTCCTCGAATATTTGTAATGATGTATATTAACTTCGTTCTCTACTATTTCGAGTATGTTGCTCTTCCAGAAAGTGGGCATCCCTATGTTTGGATAAATAAACCTGGAATCTATTATGCTTCGTATATATTCCAATTGTTCTTCAGGCTAAGGGATTTTATCAACATGTCTTTTAATACCAGTCCACTTTTAATCTGCTGTACTCATTCTGGAAAGTGATTTTGGTTACTTGATGTTATGATGGTTAGCCCAGTCACCTTACACTCGTTCTTATATATGGATCACTTTACTTCTATAGGATACAATTGTAAATTTATACGTATTGTTTTCATTTTTCATTTTCTTTATATTCATTGATCCTGCGTATCTCATATGATCTCATTCTAACCTGTATTTCTGAGCATCTAAAAAGAGTTAGTTTAATAAATGAAGGAAAGCGTTGGTTTAGAACTGAATTTATTGACTATGAAACTAAACAATTAGAATCCGCATAAGAGATTAGCGCATATATAACAATTGTGTAAGATCTTTGGGGAGCTTTTGAATAACAGGATGCAGAGAGTAGTATTTAATGGAGTGAGGTTACAATGATCTTGAAGAGGGTGTAAATAGAAAGTTTTACTTATGACACAAAATTGGCAGCTGTAGTAAATGAAGTTAAAGTTAACTTCAAAGTGAAAAGTCATGAATATAAGTTATTAAGTTTGGCGCACAAGAACTAGATAATTTTAACATAAAAAATGTTAATTTATGAACATAGAAAGAAATATTAGAGAAATTAGCAATGAAATGGTTCGGCATTGGCTGAAAGTAGTAGAGGATGAGAAGTATTTAGGAGTAGGAGTATTTAAGTTACTGAGGGTTTCTCAACACTTTATTGAGGCAAAAAGAGAGCATATAGTATGGTTGGCGTCACTAAAAAGGAATACTAGATACAAAAGTAAGCAGGAGGTTACCCTTGTACTAATATCTCAGGCCATATATAGAGTACTGTACACAAGAATAATCCCTAAACTTTAGCCATCCTATCAGCCTGTTTTCTTAAATGCAGACAAGGCGACAGATGTGATACGTTCTTTGAAGCACCGGAAATACATAAATAGGTTGAGGATGCTAAATATATTCTCATTCGAAAAAAAGTGAACCTTTTAGGTTTTTTCTGGGACGAATAACTTGGATTTTAGCACGTTCTTAGAGTTGCGAGGTAGTAAATGACTAGTGGACACCACGTTAATATTCAAAGTAGACAGGATAGATTCATGGATGATGATGCTCGGTGTTGTGGGATTAAACATTATGATGGAAACAGTAGCTGCCTCGAATAGGCTATTGATTATTATTTGCCCGTTGCAGACTCCTTATCATCATCATCATTATCTCTATAATTTAAGAAGGGGATTTTTTTACTGTTTGAATAATAATTTCATCTTAGTTTGGTTATGCCTCATGTTTTTTTATCAAAGTTATTTCTAATAATTCTTTTATAATATCAAAAAAACAAATGGTGCAGTTAAAAAATAAATATTACGGCCGTATGCTAAGAAAAATGTGAAATGCACTTTTATCAGATTTAGTGTAGCTTCACAATTATTTATAATTTTATTATATGCAAAAGGCTAAAATGTAAAATACATAAAAAAAAAATAGGTTTTTTGCTCATGTGCCTTTCAAATTTGTTTTAGCATATGGCGATTATTATCGAAATTTTGTGAATTTTTTAAAACCCAAAGAATTACAAAGGGTGAGGTTCAGAAAATATAGTTTTATAATGTATCCTCTATTCTCTAACTGTCTATTTTAGCAACGTGATATTTTGAAAGGGGAAAAATTTAGTTTAGAGTTCATTTTTGAAATGTTTATAATTGGCGAAGTTCAGAAAATTTATAAAAATTTAACCATGGCTGCTTTTTTTAGATTTTAAATTTTAATCTTTGTAGTGAAGCGATTCCCGGGTTTACTTATGTTCTTCCCTTGCCCAAAGGCTGCAGAGGGATGCGATAAATGGTCTAACCTCTCTCTGGTGGTCGGTGACAGAAGGAGTACTTGAGGGATCAAAGTTATGCTTCTGTTTTTTCACCCTCTTTGGAAACGATTTAAACAAACTACAATTTAGCAAAGTAGATCAATTTACAATTAACGCAAAATTGGTTGGTAGTTGAGCGTACACCAGCAGCATCTAGAAGTTGAGTTCTGAGGTGCGTTGGCGTTGGGCACTGTAGTGGTAGGACAGGTAGCACAAACCTTTCAAATTAGAAAAGCGAATGGTAATTTATATCGGGTAGGCAAAACCCCGTTGATAATTATCAGGTGTGCTGATAATTATCAACGATTTAAAGTTGTCTCGATAGTGCGTTGAGGTAAACAAAATGACACATGGAGTATTAGGAAATTTTGCGGCCCATGTATACGTCGTTTGTGAGAATTCATTTGTAGTAGGATGTTCGGTTGTGCTCGCAGGGAATTCAAAAATGCATAGTCACTCTGGAAAGAGTACAACCCAAGGCCACGATACTGAGCCGTACTTTTTTTAAAAAATCATCGCCACTGCAAGCAATGTTTGGTGCTGTTTAGATTTTTGTCCTTTTTATTTTTTTTATTTTTTTTTAATATAGCCTAGAATTAGCCTGAAACTTATTAAGGGGACTTGAGGGCTTGTTAGGGACTGCCGCATAAGCGCTGTTTAAAAATATATGCCCGAAGATAAGATGGAGTCCAAGAATAATCATGAACAATTCAGGGCAATTCAGCATGAAAAGGCGCACCAGCGTTATCATTGTAATAAACAAAAGAGGAGGTTCGCTATTATCACCATAATAAGCAAATGTTTGGCCTTGCACCTCACCTGGGTCCCAAATCTACTCCACCAATGTGTCAAGTTCAGTGAAAATTCACCTTCTAGAAGTCGATTCCGATCGGATGTGATAATTCTAAATTCTTTTTTTTCGTTTTTTCTTAGAAAGGATTAACTCCCAAGTTGCCCCAATTGAGCCAGTTTAGTCCGTTGCTATAATTGTGATGCGATGCCAAAACCGCTTGATTATTCGTCATAACTGATGTCTCGTCCTTGAACAAGCATTTACGGCGATCTTACTTCTTTCCCGTAGGGCTAAACGAAAATGGCAAGATGAGCCCCTCTGTTCAGCCCATCCGGAGGGTGTCTCCCAAAGAACTCGGAAAGGGGAAACAGGTGAGCCCGGGTGAGGAGGATGGGAATGACTCGGGGAGTTAGTTGTGGGTGATGTCTTCATTAGCACGAGATACTGATGACTTCACTTCTTCTAAATAAGAACATCAGGACTGCTTCTACAACAACCAGACCTTGATTAGAGGATTGTAGTAATGGAAAAGCTAGCGACGTAATGTTTAACGGCATTTCCTCGCTTGTTATTAATTATAAAACTGCCAATTATTGTGGTTATATTTGGAAACAATTTCTTTGGCTTAAGCCACTGTCCTCTCATTTTACCATCCTTCCTTTTTTTGGACATCAGTTCGAGCCCATGATTGGCTGGATATGGACCCCATATTAGCGTGCATGAACTTCCGCCTGCCTTGGAGGACGAAATAAAATCCATTTCTGATGAAAAAAAAATCCTAAGAATTGGATTGAAATCTTATATAGCCAAATCCCTCTCCTTGACATTTTAATCCGTCTCTTCAAAAAAAACTGCGAATCCTTTCACCTACCTGGTGTTTCCAAGAGTGCGAGGATTTCTTTTCTGCCAATATCAATTTAGGTGGTAATCATGTGGTAACTAAATCCCGGGCGGTAAAACTGAAATTTGAGCTCAATTCACGCTGTTCCCGTCGCCTCGCAGAATTCTCTGGATTTTCTTCGTGTTTTCGTATGTACATACAATACATTAATTTTATGGGCCTATTGTATATACGTACATGTGACTGTGTTTATTGAGTCGATCTCATATCAATTGTTAAAATCTTTCATCAGAAATTCCTGCAGTAGTCCCTTTTTTGTTGGGAAGAGCACGCACACGCAAGTAGCTGGAGGCTGCTCGAAAATTTACTCCTAGGACACTAATACAACAATACTAAGAAGTATTACATGATTTAATAGTCTAAAACGCGTGCGCTTGTAATATTCATAATATCAAAATCTATTACCCAAACTCTCCGATGAAGAAATCGGTATCTAATCTTGCAAGCGAGATCATAATTATATATAGCATTGTATGGGATGCAAAACATGCCGTATATATGAAGGAGAAAGAATAGCAAAATCTTAGTATATTTCTGAACCAAGTTTTAAAGCATACAATGATCGAAAATATTTACATATGGAATTTGGTCAGAAGTTGACACTCTACATTGAAAAGGAGAAAACCGAAGAGATTTATCTTCAATAATCGAATCTTGCAGCACTCAAGAAGGCTGCCGCGACATGCGGTCTTCTTCTCCGGGGTCTCCGAACCGGGGAAGAGCAGAGGAATATTGTCCAAGAAGGACGCGAAGGGAGGGTAGTGACTGCAACAAGAAAACTAGGCAAATTTCCCGCTAACGGAAAATGCGCTTACCAGGTGGATCGAGAGAATGAGGAGTAGTGGCAAATGAGTAATAATAAAAATCTCCAATGTGAAGAAGATTACCACAAAAATAGAGATAAATTATCAGAACAGGGTAAAATAGACCAACAACGTTAATCCATTAGTGGAAAATAGGGAAATGTAAAAATGACACAAGATAAGTTGAGCTGTATCATTTTCTTAATAGTAATGTAATGTGTCATCGAAATACAATATTATTATAATCATTATTAATTTACTTAATAAGGATAAATATAAGTATAGATTAATTGAAATTCAACTTACCCCCGTAAAATGAAATACACCTAGAAATTTAAATTGTTGTGTTATTATTATTACTCTGCCTTTATTCTAAGCAATAGGAAAAAATACCTTCGTTATTCCAAAAATAATGCTTTTCTTCCTCCATGACATCCCTTTAAGAGTTCCGTGAAAAGAGCGAAATGACGAGGCATATTTGTTCCCATGCCTTCAAAAACTAATGAGAATATATTCCTTTGTTTGGTAAACATTTTCTTTGCTGTTCACGTGTACAACTTCTTTCTATCCATTTCGTCGGAACTCACTTCACATGAAGAGTGAAATTTAAAGAGAACACTCTTGTGTTTAAGATAAGCTGCGAGTCTACGTTTATGACAACAAAAATAGTAATAAAGGATCCCTAGCCTTCAGGTTTCAAGTGCTATGCAATGGAAGAGTATGTCATCGCTAACTGGGCCAAACAGAACATGATTATATGTTCCGAATATAGTTTAGAAAGACATTCGCGGTGTAATTTCCACAACAAAACAAAAATGAAAAAGGCTGCTCAGAAACTTTAGCCGAGGAACAAGATATTTCCGTAAAGAATACAGAGAGAATAGGAAAGAAAAAATCGTAGTTAATGCAGAGACAGGCAAAACCTTTACAAATCCTCACCACATAACCAGACCTACCAAATCAATATTGACGGTTCAAAACGGGTTAAGATTTTAACATGCATTATTCACTCGCATGGCATGAAAATGGCAAAGTCAGGGTAATACGTGTCAAATTCATCAATATGTTGAGTGAAAACGGTTGGCCACAATGAAACCCCAAACGTTGATTCCTAGGCTAAATTTAATGTCAAAATGATAGAGACTTGATCCGGAGAGATTACACGGAGATAATTAATCGTAGACAAACGGAATTTCTAAATGAAAATAACTTCCTAAACAGTGGATTGCAAAGAAAACAGAAGTACGGATATGAAGGTCACTATTATACTAAAAAAGAATGGCAAAATCCCAAAGAAAAAGGCAAGAACAGACATAGTCTGCCTAGATGTATACAGAGCTTACGACAAAGTTGACAAAGGAGATTTTATTATAAAAACTCAGCCTGAAAATTAACAACAGGATCGAACGAATATCATGTGACTACGCAATGAGAAGATATTCCTAGATAGAAATGCAGAAACATAAAGAAATTAAATTTAAGAACAAAAGAAAAGGAGTCTATAAAAGGGTATATCGAAATCCTATAAAAAGGCATATCCGGCTCCCATCAGCCCCAATGAGGCAGATTTCATTTATTTTTAATACGACAGGGATTCTGTGTGTGAAAAACTTTGTACACTTATTTGTGTAGACTCAAGCAATTATTTGTTTAAGAAATAAGAACATATTTAAAAAAGGAATCTGATAGAGTATAATCAATAGTATATACGAGGCTGCTCCGGTGCCCATCACCCAGTTCATTCCAACCTAGCGTTCTCTTTAATAAATTTATACAATATATTCTTAAAACTCAGGAGAGAGGTTGATTCAATCGCCTGAATAGTTACTTGATTCTACTCATATACCACTCGATTTGTAAACTTATTTCGCCAATCTCTTTCCTAACCTAAACTTATCCAGCTTAAACCCATTGCTACGTGTCATGTGTTGCTCGCTAAAAATAAGAACCTTAGCCATATCTCGCCTATTACAACCTTTTACCCACTTGAAGACTTCATTCAAGTCACTTTGAACTCTTCCGCTTCCTAAAGTGTGAAGATTTAGTCTCCTAAACCTTTCACCCTAAAGAAAGCTCCTCAACCCATGTGTCATCTTAGTCACCCTTCTATGCACAGCCTCAAGCAGCCCAATTTTTATCCTATAATATGATGATCAAAATTGCAACGCATACTTAAGAAAATGTCTAAAAAACGTCATGGAGCATTTTAGAATGGCTTCAGGACTGCTATTACTTAAACTCTTTCAATCAACCCCTAAACCCGCTTAAATCTATTCCTGAAATCAAGCACTGTTTTCTAAGGCGGTCAGAACTAAACAAGACACCTAAGTCTCTTTTGCACTATGAAGTTCATGCAACATTCAAGTTTAATTTATAATTACGTAGCAGATTACTCCTACCAATAGACTACACTACACTTGCTAATAACATGAGAGCACTTACTCAGAGCTCAAAACTACATCAAAAGGATAGTTTCCATTAAATTGCCTTGATGATATCATCATTCAAGACGCGTCGAAAGCTCTAACTTGCAAATTCAATGTACAATATTAAAATTTGTACAATTCATTGCTAACGACAAAACTCAAAAACCAGTGTAACCTTACTTTCTTAACCCTCGTTCAACTTGCCCTTTAAAACATCTATATTTCTCATCTGTATCAACTGGTAAATTATTCTAGAAATATACACTTCTATGTGTGATTATTTTTTTGCATAGAACCTACACCTCTGTTTTCTAAGGATCAAGCTCTGATTCCTAGTCCTTTTACTACCCTCCAACGCAACGAACTTTTTAAAACGTTAAATTTAATTTGCTTCTTCTACGACTATTGAAATAATTCGGTCAATTCGCCCTTCAATACTTCAGCATCGGAGTCTGACCTTATAATCCTCCCAATCTTCGTGTCACCAGCATACTTGCTCAGGTCATTCCTTATTCTTTCTTTCTACTATACGAGACAATGTCTCAATAACTTGGGTGGTTCATTTAATACACAAACCGGAAATTATTTTTCCCCTCTCCCCTAAAGTATAACAAGTAACAAACCTTCCCGAAATTGATGAATAAAATTCCTGCCACCTGCAATTACGTTTCTCAAAAATGCGTCGACTTTAATTACAGATCTTGGATTTGCCACTTGTTATCTCCTATCCTTGTCCTAATCCGCCAAAAATCATACCCCTATAAAAGAGAAATGAATCGCGCCTCTTTGAAATAAAATGTAATAAATGGTCATTTACAGAAAATGAAGATTATAATTAAGAAATATTGATAGAAGTAAATTGCAAGTTTACGCATTTTCTGTCCAAATATATGTAACGATGTTTCTTTTATGAAGAATTGTATATTTGTGCGCATAGGTGAGAAATGTGCGGTAGGAAGATGAGTCAAGTACCCTAATACCTGATCGGAGTACCCCAACCACCGTCCCACCCATTGCCATCCTAATCACTAGGAATCAGCCTTCACGAATTGTCTCTCCAAGCAATTTTTTGTCTTTTGCCTCTCTTCCTCATTCTATATCGTCGTCGTCAAAGGTAGAAAGGAAGAAATAATTTGGCTCAATTTTGGAGGGGTCAGGGGGTGGAGGGAAAGTCGGGACTGGCGTCTGTATATTGTTCCTAACTATATGGTCCAAGTTGACTTAAATGACACTAAATTGACTTGATTTGACTGACTATGACTTTACTCGAGTTGACTAGAACTGCCTCTCTCCAAAACTAAGCGATATTCCTCACAACAAAGGCTTCGTTTTAAAGGGGCTTCGAGATTTGGAACCATTAAACCGATGGGTGATAGTTCATTGTTTTTCCCCCTGCCACTTTTAGAACATTCATCTGTATTTCTCTTTACACTTCTGGATTGGGAAGAAAGAGAGGTGGGCTAGGATGCACCCATTTAATTTAAGATGCCACCAGCGTATCAAAATTGCCTTCCAAAGACGTTAAAATTCGGGGCAGACGCAAATAAACAACATAATTCTATAAGAATTTGTGCAATATTAATAATAATAATAATGATGAAATCTTGTTTATGTGGTCCGATTTCGCATGTACTGAGCGAGACCCATTATTTTCCTCATCAGTTGTGTGCGTAATGAGTATTCTTACCCATTCCTCTTCGGCGAATGTTATAGCGAAGAAAGAGACTTTCTCACATTTAAATTTGGGAAAGCAGTGGAAGAGCAGATCTGCTTTGCAACAGTGAAATTAATAATGCTGACCAGAATATGGCTAAGCTATCAACACATACATGGTCAATAACACATTTAAAATGGAGAGATGTGTTCCACCCTTCAAACTGGAATGTCCAGTGGAGATCGCATGCATTTTCCTTCTTCCATATTTTAAAGTTGTCCAAAAATGACTAAAGGAAATAAAGCAATACAAAATAGTATGTAATTTCTTTAAAAAAATTTAGCTTATTCTGGTCACAACCCTTTGGCATTCAAATCCATTTAAATTCAACTCGTGATCTTAATTATTCTGTGCTGACTCACCTTTCAATCCCTTTAACCTCCTGTTGTTTCAACCAGGTCAGGGATTACATTTTATAATTACATGACCGCAGAGCAAGAAAGTAAAATCCCTGGTGATAAAAACCTCAATTGATCCTGCCGCTAACGGATACCTCTCTTAATTCTCCTGATTAAAACGAATACCTTCAGTAAATTCCGTATATCTTATACACAACTTTACTTTCCCTGGTATCGATTTTGAACACCTGGCTTTGTCTGGTAGGAAGTGATTTCCTCTATTCAAGCCATTTGAAACCTGATTTCTTACCTATAGAATATAGGAAAAGAATGAGGCTGCAAAAGGCTAATCAATAGCCTAATACGACCGCTATTCCTCTAATATTGCAACCTGAATCATTTCACGGACGTTTACTATCCTGTTTCTTAATCCAAAGAACTTGAATATTTGGGGGAATATTAAAGTAAACACTATATTTCTAAAAAAATATTTAACAGAAAATTTCTTCAGGAAACAATAATTAATTATTATCTAGTGTGGAGAAATGGCTAAAAATAACTATTCCTTAAGGACTAAACCACTAAAATAGCACTCTTAGAACAAAGCCTACTTCATCATAGAAGTAACTCACGCCCCTTAAAGCATACCGCTACTAAAAGGGTGTCAAAGCGTAGAGTGATCAAAGCCAAGGGTCATTCTACGACATTTAGTATTAAATTTAACTCGCATATCGCAATGGCGCAAAGCGAGATGTTGCTACGAGGGCCTTGCCTTTTTCCAAAATCGGGAACACAGTCAGACCTCAAACGCCCCCCATTCCCTTCTACACTTCATGTATAGATCAATGTCGGGATCCTTCTTTACATATGTTCTTATGTCCCAAACACAAAATTCAACAAGGCTCAAGGTAATATTTGAAATTGTAACTTCAATGTTGCCATAAACTTAATACCTCGATATATCCTTCTTAAGGGAGGAAAAAAAATTAAAATTGCAAATTATTGCTTCAGTGGACAAAAATATCTGCTTAAGTTTGGCAAACACAGAATCCCAGGGGTAATAAAAGTAAATGAACAGAAAAATGAACGAAATTCTCCTTCTAATGTCATATGTTAAGGAAGATCCTTCTATTTTTCTCTTTAAGATGACTTGAATTTACACGATCAAATATTTCTTATAATTCATTTAGGTAAATCTGTTATATCAACCACAACGATTTAGTATAATTTCCTGTACATTTAAGTCGAATACTTTAAAATGTGTTCCTGTCCTGTGTGTCTTACAACTACAGTGTCCAACTTATGTCAGCCTTCAACATCTCGCCGCCTACGGCCTGCGCTAACTGATCACCAAATTTAGGGTCGTCTGAAAATTTATCTATTTTGTGAAATAATTATTTCACTATCCCGTTCATAAATAAAAGAAAGAATAGAAAGCATAACGCATAGTCCTAAAGTAATCATTTCGTCACATCAGCGACAGGTACAACCATTAATCGCAACACTGACGCTTTTTGGCAAATGAATAAGAACAAAAAATATAAGAGCTCTGCAAACTGCGAATCATAAATAGCCTCTTCTACCTACTATATATACCAGATGCTTCTGGGAAGCTATCATCTCTGTTGTCTTCATTTGCATTGAATCTAGCAAGTTGGTATGATGCCTAAAGTCTGGGGACCATACTTATTTACATTACTCTACATGTGGCCTGTGTTTGAGTTTAAGAATAAGCCCCTTACTTATGTAACATACATTCTTATTAGTGAAGACAACACAATTTCCTCTATTTTTGCCCCAATTAAGTGCTTACAAAACATCAGTAACCTATCTGCTCCTACCCCTAAATTCTTCTTATCTTCTACAGCTTTCAGCCAATCATATCCATTTCATAGCTAATTGCTCTATTATCCCTTCCCATGTTTATAACTTTACATTTTTAAGGTTAAAAGTCATATATCCATTGTGTGTCCAACTTAAACACCATTTGATTAACATTGTACTTTAAAGTTAGCTTTAACATCATTTACTACAGGTGCCAATATTGTCTCATTAGAAAAATTGCCACTTCCCTCTTTACACCCTCATGAAGATCACTGTGACCTCACCCCATTAAGTACAACCCTCTGCATCCTTTCTTTCAGTAATTGAGCAAAATAATTCAAATATGTCACGCAATTTTTATATATTCGCTAATCTCTTATTTGGAACCTTATTAAAATTTTTGATCAAATTACACCAACATTATGTCCCTTATCTAATTGCTTAGGTACATAGTCCACAAATTCCAGTAAGTTTTCTAAACATGATTTTCCAGTTCTAAGCCAATGCTTACCATCATTCCTTAAATTACCAGGTTCTAGATGCTCAGAAATAAAAGCTAGAATCATTGCGGAAGTGATTCGCAGAATCAATGAATATAAAGGAAATGGAAAATAAAAATCAGTAGGAATAAATTTAAGATTGTACCCGTTTACAGGAAGTGGGTGAAAGAGATATATATGTATATTTATATATATATATATATATATATATATATATATATATATATATATATATATATATATATATATATATATATATATAGAAGAAGAGGGGTAGGAATATGAAAACGAGTGTAAGGTGAATGGGTGAGCCATTATAGCATCAGGTTGCAAAAAGTATGTTCCTAAAATAGTAGATTGGGGAAAAGTTTGTTAAAGGGTTATGCAATTTAAGAAACTCATTCATAATGATAAACACTCTTAAGACATCATTATATGATTATGTAAGGAAAATAGAATTTATATCAAAGTTACCGCCATCAGAGGGGTGAATTCGTGTTTCCTTACAACGCAGGTATCCTTTCCCCAATAAATGAGAGTTGCCAGAACATCTACTTCGCCGACTACATCAGCCAACTGATAGTTTGCCCTTATTAAAACGGACAATTACCAGTTAGAATGATGGCGCAAGAGATAACTAAAATCAAAGAATATGAACAGAAAATATAAAAGGATAAAAATAGGGATGTATATATGATCTTACCCGTTTACAGGAGGAGAATGCCAGATGAAGGACAGCGCTCCATATATGACGACGAGTGTAAGGTGAGTGGATTAACCATTATAACATCGGTTTGCAAAGATCACGTTGCTGAGAAGGGGGAGATAGGATAAAATGGGAACTGGTATTACTATACAGGTTGATACCCCGGTTCATGAACAAAAAGCAGAAGATACGCGTGGCTATAATACAATCTGAGATTGTTTATCCAAATATAGGTATCCACACTATGTCAAATTGCAACATGATAATACTCCAAATAGTGCAGAATAAGTCTATATACATCTTAAAAAATACTGGAAGAAGCGAAATTAGAGAACAACCAGAACTTTATAGGGAAGCAGAAATAAAGATACTCAACAGAACAATTGCAAGAAGGGCTAAAGTAATCAGTGAAAAGATACATACCAAAGGGGCACACTCAATACGAGGTTAGCCCTTATATGGGTTATGTCGATTATGGAACTTTGAAACTACCCAAATAAACGCAATTTACAAACTCACATTGCAGTATAGAATACTGAGTATAAGAACAAAGTGCCTTCGTTCATGGAACGAATCACGATACTAGAGAACTAAATAAAGCAGAGGAAGAGATCTTGGAAAGGAGCAGTGACAAGGGTTATGTCCGATGTTGTGGAGGAACAGGCCGATGGCCCTGCTTGTAACTAGGGTGCAATGCCAGGCGTAAATGCAAGGCCAAGAAGAGATTTTTGAACAGTAGATCCAGATAAATGTGTGAGTTCGCTTTCGATGTCTGAATAGTTGATTCAACAACCGCAACTGGTGATGTTGAAATATATCGGCTTTCATCGAATCATGAGTTAGTAGAGCAGGGGATCAGGGCAAAGTAAGTGGCACCGGTTGGATTTCTACTAGTATTTATACCCTTGAGGAGGCTACGTCTAGTAAAGTGCGGGACGGGCTTCAGGGCAGAGAATATTCAGCAACAGGAGAAGAGTCCATTGAAGATTCTCGAGGCTCAACCGAGTTAGCTCCAAAGGCTGTTCACTTATTGGTGATGATGACCTAGGTGAGGTGTTTGGGTAAAAAAAAACCTTTGCTGGTCGATATAGAAGATTATTTCATATAACGTCTGAAGTATTCAAATACCCTGAGCTTCTGGCCCGGCTGGAGCTACCGGTTAAAGGGGAGCAACATTAGATATCTCGGTGTCAAAGCGCTGCTTCGACAGTATATCGTGAATACTTCTGACATTAACGGGAAATGGGAGATGAGATGCATTAGGCATTTCGGAACTCAAATATGAAGATCGGTTAGGTCCAGCCTCACGTAAAACGTCAGAGAAGAGACGGCCAAAAGGTGTAAATTGTGCTCGAGGTCGTTAGCGAGCCTCTCTCACCTCTAAACGCAGAGTCGCAAAAGGTGGAAACCTCCTTTTATATAATTTTCTTGGGCACATGAACTGAAATACCGCATGGCACGACCAAAATGTCCAAATTGATTATAAACTAAAGCAACATCAGGGTAGTTCGACGAACGGACTTATCGGGATACGAAGGTTGAAAGCTTTAATGACGAGTCATTTCATGACTTTCGAACGTTAAAATCAATATGACCTTTGCCACTCTAGTATAGCTCACAGTTTTGTCACCCTATGTACATATGTGACGTGTTGGGTACTAAGCTTACTCTAGAGACATATAACGGCGTAGTCCCTTAATTCGTTTGAACGGACGAAACCTTTGACAAAGTTTGGACGTAGATGGGGCTAGACGGTTATGGGAACTTCGTCATTTGAAGGCAGATTACACATAAGATTATGTTGAGAGTACAATGACACCTCACTCTTAACCACATCCGGTGGAATTCACCACAGCTGGACTCAAATGATTCATTAACGCCAAACACCACTACTTTTGTAAGTGAGTGTCAGATGCCAAACTCACGACCTGAAGGTGGGAAAATTGAAATCTGAGTCCATAAATCTTGCATAAAGACCCAAAGAACGAGGAAAAAATGAGAGGGAAGTTGAAGAACGTTTGGCACGAGAACCCTTACAAGAAGGGAAATGTTTTAGGTTAATGTCTAGCCATTGCAAGAAGAAATAACTTCACATCCTCCCTCTTGAGCTCCAACCACGATGGACTGCAAGGGCCCGGTGCTACTGCAACTTTCGATTCGGTTGTGTCCGGTATGTCCACTTATATAATGGATAAGGATTCATCACCTCATAAGTTTCTCTATGGGCATCGGCAGACGAAGGCGGTGGTGATGCCCAGGCTCCTCCGACTTTCATAAAAGAATAATTCAGAATCAGTCCGAAAAAACAGACTGAGGTCAGGTAAACGTCAGGACTAATTGATAGAAGAAAGAATAAGGGGGAAATAAATGGCATTAAAAGAAAGTAATATGGGACGAAGTGGTATATTAAAAGTCCAGTTTACATCACCAAGGGACTCCGGAGTGCTCCAGAGCTGACCAAATCCGGGCCCTAACCCCACTGGGACCTAGCCCTGAAGAAAGAAAAGGTCTCAAAGAGGGAGGCGTAGGAATGAATGGAAGGACAAACAAAAGACCTACAGAAACATATTCGGAAGGATAAAACCGGGCGTAATACTAATATCCTGACACGGAATAAAGATAACTGAAAAGAAATTGAAATATAGAAATAGGATGTAACAGCCACAGGCCCAACAAAAAAAGATGACGTCGGCGCTGTATTAGCCATAAAAAAAGAACATAGACTACAGAAATAAACACAGAATTACAGAAGCTTAAATTCCAATATATAATATAATGGAACTTATAAAATATAATAATAGCAACCAGATATCATCGTGCAAGAAAAAATGGATTAGCAATAGCTAATTTTACTAAAATATCTACCAATAGAATATCAGACATATTCACTTGAGTTTTAAATGCCCCATGCCAATAATCAGATCAACTAAGAATGAACACAAAGCGAAGCCATCTTCAAATTCTGTTGGCCCGATGAATTTGCCAAAGAAAGGCCCATACTTCCCAACATATATCACAGGACAAACAGCAGCATTTAACCAGATATTTGAGTGGCAAATATTAATCTCCCTTTTAACGACCACATGGAACCAATCCATATAAATTCCAGTGACCATACAGACATAATATTTGAAATTATTCAATGCCAAATATAGATCTCATCCAGGAAATGGAAAGCTTATCACATAGCAAACTGTGAGAACTACAAAGACAAACAAGGAAAAATATAACGAACCAGCTGAAAGAAGCAACATTTGAGACAGGGACGAGGAGCTAAAGACCTTTCGATAAGCATTTAAAATGGCATATGAAACAATAATACGAAAAATTACATTCAGGACTACTAAAAAATTAATAGCGCACAAGATATACGATTAAATGAAGAAATACGAATAAGAGCTGAAACAATAAGACGAGGAGGAACAATAAATTATATAAAGGACTAACTCCCCGCCAATGGGAAAACGTGACTCTGTTGGATTATCCGAGGTTTACTTATTCTTCGGTTTAAATTCGACCAAGATTTCAGCCGATGGTGTCTCCTGATCTTAATCCTTTCTGCCTTTATCCCTTCACCTCTACCTGTAGCTTCAACGATGGCAAGTACCTCATCTCTATCCGGATTACTCAAGATGATAATAATGATCTGTTAAGAAATAAATCCCTGGTGTTAAACCTCAAATCTGAATTTATTCATCTCTAAACTCGATATGCTCCTCGTCAGCCCCCTTTTTTCTGGGGCTTCACTTTAATTAACTATTCCTATGTGCATAACCCATACATCAACATCTTTCGTGTGCTTTTGTTAGAAGGAATCCGTTTATATCCTGAGATGTGCACCAACTGTCTTGGGCGGTGGGGAGTTGTGAGGGTACAGATATCTCCTGTAACCACGTCCATTAATTCATAAGTAATGGCATATATAGTTGGGGAAAATGAAAGGGATGGGAGGCGAAGAAACAACAAGAGAGGAATGATAATTGGCACTGTGGAACAAAAGAAGCCGCAGGATGATAGAAGGCGATTCAGTCATTCTGCAAGCACGCAAGTTTGGCATTCAACTTGAGCGAACGAACGAATGATGTCCTAACATTCCTGGATTTCATTCAAGAGACATTTAAATCCGAGTTACCCCCCACAGGCCTAAAGAAAAGGAACCGAGAGTAGAAGTCTTGCAATAAAGGCCGTTGAGATAGAAAAAAGGGAGCGCTTTCTTCCTACGGCTTAAAAGAATAATTATCGCTTGTGTTCATTTATCGCTTCAACATATATAAAAATGGCTAGTTTCACTCCTCCTATACAGCTATTTTTCTTCTCAGGCGGTCATCAACCAGGGCAAGCCCCAATTCCCCACCGTGATGCCAAGTCACGGTATTAACCTCCCTAGCAAATAGTGTCAGCTTAAAAAGTATCCGGACGGAGATTCGAACTGCCGACCCAGCGATTACTAGGCAAGCGCGCTAACCACTCTCCTTGGAAATCGAGATGGTTCTGCATGACATTTTCCATTTCGATTAATCTTCTTAAATATTTGATATTCTCAAATAGTCAAGAAATCAGATCCTTCCCTGGCGGCACGTTTTTCAGAGAGTGGGTGATACAAAATAAAAGTTGCCCCTTCCCATCTCCTCATGAAAAGGCTCTTCTTGCACAGAGAACAGGCGGCACATTTCAACAAGTGGACAAAGCCTTCATAAATTGCCGGCAACGCCATCTGACCCCTGAAGAGGGAGAAGACGCCAGAAGGAATAGGCTCCGTCAACCCAAAGTTTCCCTTGATTCCCGCTACGATCGCGACTGGGTCAGGGAAATTGAGAAAAACTCGGAGTCGAATCTTCTTTTACTGGCCCTCGTAGCAACATCTCGCTTTGCGTCATCGTGATATCCGAGTTAATTTAATACTAAATTATAATTATTTCTTTATTTTCGTGGAATGATGCAATATTAGGGGAATGCCGGTCGTATTAGGCTATTGGTTAAACTTTTGTAGCCTCCTTCTTTTCTTATATTATACCGATAAAGAATCAGGCTTCAAATGGCTTGAAAAGAGGAAATCACTTCCTACCAGACAGGGCCAGGTGTTAAAATCGATACCAGGGAAAGTAAAGTTGTGTGAAAGATAAACAGAAATTACTAACGGTATTCTAGTTAATCGGGAGAATAAAGAGAGGTATCCGTCAGTGGCAAGCTCAATTAAGATTTTATCACCAGGGATTTTATTTTCTTGCTCGGCAGTCAATTAATTAAAAAATGTAATCCCTGTGCTGGTTGAAACAACAGGAGATTGAAGGGATTGAAAGGTGAGACAGCACAGAATAATTAAATCACGAGTTGACTTTAAATGGATTTGAGTTGCAAAGCTTTTTTACCAGAATGATTTAAAGGGGACATTCATGCACGTTAATATGGGGCAATATCCACGAAATGCCCAAGGAATTTAAGGGATCTGTACCAGTCAGAATTTTGTTTAATATATTACATACTATTGTGTACTGCTTTATTTCCTTTAGTCTTTTTATACAACTTTAAAATATGGAAGAATGAAAATCTATGCAATTATTCTCCATTGGGCATTCCTTTTTGGCCCGTGGGGAACAGATCTCTTCATCCCGAATATGTCCTTGACCGTGTATGTGTTGGTAGCTTTGTTATATTCAAGTTACCAGTATTAATGGCAATTTCACTGTTGCAAATCAGATCTTTTCTTCCAACGCCTCCACAAATGGAAATGTAAGAAAATCTCTTTCTTAGCCATAACACTCGCCAAAGAGAAATGGGTGAGAATACTCGTTACCCACACACCTGATGAGGAAAAGAATCTGTCTCTCTCAGTAGATGCCAAAGGGAACCACATAAGCAACATTTCATTATTATTATTTTTAAACATTGCCCAAGTGGTTATAGAATTATGTCGTTAAATTGAGTCTACCCCGAATCTCCACGTCTTGGAAAGTTCACTTTGATGCTCTGGTGGGATCTTAAGTGAAATAGGTCCCTACGAGCCCACCGCTCCTCCTTCCCATCTAGATGGGAAAAAAGGAAAAAAATGACTGTAACAAAAGGCGATAAAGGGAGAACAATGACCTATCATCTCGGTCAAGTTGAGTCAAATCAAATCAAATCAGGGTCAGTAAAATCAAGTGAAGTCCGAATCAGTCAAGTCAAATTTATCCAAATATTTAGGAATAAGAAAGAGACTCCACTCCCGAATTAACCTCAATCAATTGAGCCAAATTTATTACTTTTCTACAGTTGACGACGACGATATAGAACAAGTTCTGTTGACCAATAAGTCGCGTGCCCTACCTTATCTGAGTTATGACCTTACGATCTTAAAAACATTCAATAAATGTTGGAGTAACCTTGGGAGGATCTTGGCAATTCTATCATTCGAAAGAGAATGTAAACTCCTTAAGGCTTTCAAATTAGAATCAGCCGAATAGTTATGATGTTATTGCCCCCCAGTAAAAATTCTCGGGTTGCTTTTTAATAGAATTTGAAGATGTGGCTGTTATGTTTAATGTCACTTCCTAAATTCAATACTTAACATCTTGCAAAAGCAGCTATTTGTTCTTCATTTACTTCACGAGAGAGAATTATTTGACTTGTTGGCATTGAAACATTGGCCTACGTATAGTAAGCAACTCTTCTTCCTTCACCTTCTTGTAGCTTTTACAAATTAACTTGTTTATTTTTACTCAAGTTAATCTCGAAAGCAAACCTGACCTTTAATTAAAGCAAGCTCCTTCACAGAGATCCTCATCTCCATAGGGGATTTAAATTAATTTGAGTTTCGATTCGCAACCAGGGCAGCCAAATTCACAGCCCTGACAATTTTAAACTTACGCCTGAGAATATCAACAGGTTGTCTAGTTTTGTAATGAAAGTGTCTTAGACCTTTAGCTCTCCTCTCCCAAGGGATATGTTTTTGGCCAGCTCCCATTTCTTTTGGATCATTTTAAGATTGTGACTCTTGAATTTACAACAGGGGCGAAACACTTTAGGGTAAATATCCTTTGCAAGATTGGCTGTTGGGTAGTTTCTCACATCCACATTTCAGAACGTCAGCCAGAGTTTGGAATTGAGATGACAACAACACTGCTATTTTCACTTTAGGTGTTCAAATGTGTGAATATCGCCAGTCTTGTCCTAAATTTAAAAGCAATTGTAGGTCAAATCACACTGGTAGGATGGTAGCACTAAAGGCCACGTAATCTTCAGCAGACTGATGAATGTTTCGAACGTGGAAATAAAAAAAAGGTGAAATAGTTAAAATTATTAATATAAATAAGGGTCATTTAATTCCCCAAGATGACAAAATAAGTCAAAACCTTCAGGTAGCTAACCAAGTAGAGCTAAAATAATATTAAAATTAAAAAATAACTTTAGAATTCTTAAGTAGGGCTGCAAGTTTTGAGCACCCCTCATCTATGTAATTAGAACGTTGAAAAGATTGACACACACTAACAGCACAGTATTCTATAGTATAGGATAATATACCATAGCAGATTAGAGCATAGTATATTATATAATATTATTGCATATCAGAGTATAGCATAGCAGAGCATTGGATAATATTGCACAGCATAGTAAAACATAGAATAGCATAGCAGGGCTTGGGATAATATAACACAGCATAATATAACATTTACATAGTATAGCATAGGATAATATATTATAACATAATATAGAATAGAATAGCACAGAAGAGTAGACCACAGCATAGTCTAGCCTATCTTAAAAGAGAAAAATTCTAGCCACATACTTTAGCAAATATCCTAGCCTAGCATAGCATAGCCTATTACAGACTAGAATAGCTTTGTGTAAACTTGCCTAGTATAGCATAGTATATCATAGTATAACCTACCCAGTTTTATCCTAGTATAGCCAAGCCTAGCCTAAAACAGAATAGCCTAGCTGTGCCGGGCCTAGCCTAGCCAAGCTTAGTATAATCAGCTAGCCTAGTATAACCTAAAATAGTATAGTCTAGCTTAGTAGAGGCAGGTCTAACCTAGCATATTATAGTATAGCCTAGCTATAATAGGCTAATATAGCCTAGAAAAAATATCCTTCAATACGATAGCCTAGCCTAGCATACTATAGTCAAGCTTGGTAAAGAATATCCTAGCATAACCACACCAAACATAATACTGCCAGAGGTATCATATTAAACCCTAGCCAACTATACCGTAGACAAGAGTAACATAGCCTTGCATATCGATCCCTTCCTATTATTTCCTTAGCTTACACTAACATAGCATAGTATAGCCATTACTTCCCCAGTATAGGGTAGCCTAGCCTAGCATAGTATAACCTATCCTAGCAGTAACTATCCGAGACAGGTATAGCCTATACTATCTTATTATACCCTAATCAAGCATAGCTTAGTATTGTGTAGCCTAACATACTATATGCTATCCTAGCATAACATTTGATATCATAAATTAGCATAGTATATCTTACCCTTGTATATCATATCTTAGCAGAGCTTAGTATAGTATATCTTAGCCTATAATAGCCTAGTATAGTATTATCTATTCTAGGCTTGCATAGCAGAGTATAACATATTATAGCCAGGTCTAGTCCACCATAGTATCGGCCGAATAGTTATGATGACATTATATCATTCGAAAGTGAATGTAAAACAACATAAGGGTTTCAAATCTCGTTAGAATCAGCCAAATAGTTCTGATGTTATTGCCAAAAGAATATAATTGGCGGGCTATCCTTGGGAGGACTTTGACAACTATAGCATTCGAAAGTGAATATAAAACAACATAAGGGTTTAAAATTTAGTTATGACTGTTCGAATAGTTACACTGTTATTACATAAACAAAAAAAATGCAAAACGGAGACCCACCGACATAGTGAGATGTAGTCACTCGTGACTAGACCGACACGCGACTAAAACGGAAGAGAGGCAAAGCAAAATAAATCCTTTGAAGAGACAATTCGTGAGAATTGATTACTAAAGGAAAAGATGGCCATGATTGGGATGGGGAGGGGGGTGGTCCAATAAGGTCTTAGGGTTTTTGACGCATATTACATTTTTCATATGAGGGAACATCATAACTTATAAGTGGACAGAAAATCTCCAAACTTCTAATTCTCTTCCATCAATATTCCATGATTTTATTCTTAATTTTATTTCAATAATTATTTATTCACTACATTTCATTTCTACGAGACGCGAATCATTTCTCTTTTTAGGATATGTGATTGATGGCGGATTGGCGCGAGGATTGGAGATAAAGAGTGTGCAAATCCACGTTCTGTAATTAAAGAGGACGCATTTCAGAGAATAATCATTCCAGCTGGCAACATTTCGAGAATGCTTGTTACTTGTTGTACTTTAAGGGGATGGGGGGAATATGTTCCCGTTTGTGCTTTAAAAGAACCACCCGAGATAATGAGAGATTGGTGGAGAGTGGAAATGAAAAGTAAGTAGCGACCTGAGCAAGTTTGCTGGTGACACTAAGTTTACGGAGGATCATAAAGTCAGACTCCGATACTGAGGTATTGCTTGACGAATTGACCAAATTATTCCAATAGTCGGAGAAGTAGCAATTTGAATTTAACATTTTAGAAAGTTCTTTGAGGTGGAGGATACTAAAATGAATAGAAACGGAGCTTGGACCTTAGAAAATAGGAGTGTAAGCTGGATGCAAGGAAAAATAATCGCACATAGAGTGCTATATTAATATACTAATTTAACAAATTAATGTGTTATAGAGTTTTTTATTGTGCTATGAAATGTACGTATTTTAATATTGTACATTGTAGTTGCATGGTAGAGCTTTTGACCTGACTTGAATTATGATAAATTCAAGGCCATTTTATGTAAACAATCCTTTGATTTGTGGATTGACTTGGATGTCCTTTGAGTTTTGAGTAAGTGATGTCATGTTATAAACAAGTGTAGTCTACTCTATGGGTTGGAGTAATCCGCAAAGTAATAATAAATTAAACGTGAGTGTTGTATGAACGTCATATTGCGAAAAAGAATTAGGTAGCTTGGTTAGTTCTGACCCCCTAGAAAACAGTGCTTGAATTCAAGGAATAGAACTAAGAGGGTTAAGGGGTTGATTGGAAGTAGTGTAGGTAATAGAAATTCTGGTGTCATTCTGAAATTCTATCTGCCATTTTTTAGACCTTTGAGTTGCCATTTTTATCACCATATCATGGGATATGAATTGGTCTGCCTGAAGATCTGCAAAAAAGGGTGACTAAAATGACACATGGGTTGAGGAGCTATCCTTAGTGTGAGTAAATTCTTCAAGTGGGTAAAAGAATGTAATAAGGAAGACATACGTAACGTTCTTATTTTTAGCTACCAAAATTCGACACGTAGCCATTGGTTTAAGCTGGATATGTTTAGGTTCAAGAAAGAGATGGGGAGAAATTAGGTTTACAAATTGAATAGTAGATGAGTAGAATAAGCTAACTATTCACGGGGTGGAAGCCATCTCTCTGAATTGGTTTAAGAATAGATTAGATAAATTTATTGAAGAGGACTCTAATTGGACTGAATTGGGCGATGGGAACAGGAGCAGCCTTGTATATGCTATTGATTATCCGTTTTCAGACTTCTTCTTCACTTATGTTCTTATGTCCCAAACAAATAATTGCTTCAGTCTCCCCAACTTTTAGTACAAATTTGATCAAAAACAGAATATTTGGGATAATAAAAACCAATGAAAGATGCCTCGTAGAGGCTGAGGTTAAGTAGAACTGAACTTCCGTATGGGATTAGGATTTGCCTTTTATAGGCTTTTAAAATAGTTTTTGCAGACTCTTTCCTTTTTTGTCTATTTAAATTTATTTCCTTAGGAATTTCGCATTTCTATTTAAGTATATCTTTTCATTGCATAGTCAAATGGTACTCTTACGAACCTATTGTTAATTTCCAGCTTGAATATTTATAATGTAATTTCCTTTGTCAGAAATTTGTCGGAAGCTTTGTATATATTTAAGCACACTATGTCTATGCTCGCCTTTTCTCTTTTGGATTTAGCTATTCTTTATATTATAAAGCTGACCGTCATATCCGTACTTATGTTTTCTTCGCAACCCACATTACCAGCTGCTTAGGAAATTACTTTCATTTAGGAATTCTGTTAGTTTACGATTAATTATCTCCTTGTAATATCTCCCGATTAAGTATAACAGACATTGGTCTGTAGTCTTTCCGCTCCGAGATTGGTTTTCCTCATTTTCGGGCACAAATATCATTTTGGCCACCTTAATCAGAAGAATAAACTCAGGCGTAATAAAATAATAATATTTGGACACGGAATAAATCGCTTATTTCAACCTTTTAGCCACTTGAAGACTTCCATCATGTCACTTCGAACTCTTCCACTTCCTGAAGTGTGAAGATTTAGTCTCCTAACCCTTCCACCCTAAGGAAAGCTTCTCAACCCATGTGTCTTTTTAGTCACCCTTCTTTGAACAACCTCAAGCAGACCGATTTTATCTTATGATATGGTGATAAAATTGAAACACACAATCAAGGAAAGGAGTAACAAATATGAGGGAGCATTCCAGAATGACATCAGCACTTCTAATACTTACAATCCTTCCAATCAACCCCTCAACTCTCTTAGTTCTATTCTTTGAATTCAAACACTGTTTTCTAGTGTGGTCGGAACTAACCAAGAAAACTATGTCTCTTTTGCAATATGACGTTCATACAACACTCACGTTAAATTTATAATTACGTGGAGGAATGCTCCAACCATTAGATTACACTACACTTGCTTGTAACATGACATCACTTGCACAGGTCTCAAATGACATCTGAGTCAATCCTAACGCCATTATCTTTAAAATTACATCCAAAGGATAGCGTCCATAAGATTTCCTTGATGATATATTCATTTAAAACAAGTCAAAAGCTCTATAATACAACTACAATGTACAATATTAAAATATATACAATTAATAGCACAAGACAAAACTCCAAATCCACCATAACCTTCCTCTCTAAACACTTATTAACCCTGCGCTTTAAAATATCTAGATTTCTAATCGCTATTACATGCGTGGTAATTTATTTTGGAAATATACCATGCTATTTGTGATTATTTTTTCTTGCATCTAAACTACACCCATGTTTCCTAAGGTTCAAACTCTGATTTCTAATCCTTTTACTACCCTCCAACACAAAGAACTTTCTAAAAGGTTAAATTTCATTTGCTCCTTCTCCGACTATTGGAATAATTCGGTTAATTCTGAGCCTGTCCTTTTAATCCTCCAAATCTTAGTGTCACAGATAAACTTACTCATTTCATTAATTATTTTTCATTTCCGTTATCCGACAATGTCTCAATATCTTGGGTGTTTCATTAAAAGCACAAACGGAACATATCCCTCTCCCTCCGCCCCTTAAAGTACAACGAGTAACAATCCTTCCCGAAATTGATGAATGAAATGTCTGCCACCTGCAATTACGATTCATGGAAATGCGTCCACTCTAATTACAGATCTTGGATTTGCCCACTCTTTATTTCTTATTCTGGCGCCAAACCGCCTTCAATCACACCTAAAAAAAGAGAAATGAATCGCGTCTCTTAGAAATCAAATGTAGTGAATAATTATTTAAATAAAATGAACTTTAAAATCAAGGAATATTGATCGAAGAGAATTGGAAGTTTGGGCATTTTCTGTCAATTTATATGTAACGATGTTCCTTTATATGAAGAAATATTAATTTTGTGCGCATGGGTGAGAAATGTGGGGTAGGAAGATGCGTCAAATAACCTAAGACCTGATTGGAGCACCTTAACCACCATTGCACCCATCGCGATCCTAATCACTGAAAAACAGCCTTCACGAATTGTCTCTTCCGCGAAATTTATTTTGTTTTGCCTCACTTCCTCTTTCTCTATCGTCGTCGTCAAAGGTAGAATTAATTTGGCTCAATTTTGAGGGGGTAAATTCGGAATTGGCGTCTATTTCTTATTCCTAAATATTTGGTAGAAGTTGACTTAAAGGACTCTGATTTGACTTGATTTTACTGGCTCTGATTTTACTGACTATGACTTGACTGAATCTGCATCTCTCTAAATCTAAGCGATATTCCTCCGCCTGAAACGCCTTGTTTTGAATGGACTTCGAGATTTGGAACCGTTAAAACGAGCGATTGTTGTCCCCTCTTTCATTTTTGTTTCATTCAGTTTTATTCCTCTTTACAGTTCCGGATTGGGAAGAAGGATCGGTTAGCCCGGAAGGAAAGCTTTCAATTAAGATCACACAAGCGCATCAAAATGACCTTCTAAAGACGTGGTAATCCGGGGCAGACGCAATTTAACGATATAATTCTATAAAAAATTGTGCAATGTTTAATGATAATAAAAAGGATGAAATGATGTTGTTTATGTGGTCCCCCTCCGCAAGTACTGATCGAGATCCATTTTTTTTTTAAACAAGTGTGTGGGTAATGAGTATTCTTGACCATTTCTCTTCACCAAGTGTTATGGCAAAGAAAGAGAATTTCTGATATTTCCATTTGGGAAGGCGTTGGAGAAAGAGATCTGCTTAGCAACAGGGAAATTGCCATTGATAATGGCAACCAGAATATGACCAAGCTACCAACACATACACGGTCAATAACATATTTGCGATGGAGAGATGTTTGCCAAACGGGGCGAACTGGAATACCCAATAATGATTACTTACATTTTGCTTCTTCCATATTAACAAATAAGACGAAAGTAAATAAAGCAATTAACAATAATATGTAATTTATCAAACAAAATTATGAGTGTTGCGGATCTCCTAAATTCCTGGTTTATTTGGTGGATATGGCCCCATATTAAAATAAATAAATGTCCCCTTTAGCTCACTCTAGGCACAAAAGTTTCATTCAAATTCATTTTAAAGTCAACTCGTTATCATGATTCTTCACTGCAATCTCACATTTCAATCCCTTCAACCTCCTGTTATTTCAACCAGTACAGGGATTAACTTTTCCTTTTTTTCATATCAATTGAACTCTATAAATAAAAGTAAAATCACAGGTGATAAAATCTCAATTGAACTTGCTGTTAACGGATACCTCTCTTAATTCTCTGGATTAACTCGATTACCTTTAGTAATTTCCGTATATCACACAACTTTACTTTAAAACCTGTCCCTGGCTGATAGGAAGTGATTTCCTCTTTTCAAGACATTGAAAACCTGATTCAGTACCTATAGAATAGAAGAAAAGAAGGAGGCTGCAAAAGGCTAATCAATAGCCTTATACCACCGGCATTCCCCTAATATTGCAACCTGTATCATTTCATTAAGGTGTAATGTTCTGTTTCTCAATTTAAAGACCTTGAATATAGGGTAGAATATTGAAGTAAAACACAATATTTCTACAAAAATATTTAATATAAAATTTGTTAACGAAAAATAAAATTTCAATTTAGTCATAAATTTAAGTGGTATATCTTGATGGAGCAAATCTAGATGTTGCCACGAGGGCCAATAAATGTAGATTGGACTGTGCATTTTCCTCAATTTCCCTGGCCCAGTCTGGATCGTGGTCTTTATCAAGGGAAACCTCGGTTGGTGGGATTCTGTTTTTTCTGGCTTCTTGTCGCTCCTCAGGGGTGAGGTGGCGCCGCCGACAATTAATAAGGGCTTGGTCCACTTGCTGAGGTGTGCCGCCTGTTCTCTCTACAAGAGCAGCCTTTTCCTCAGGAGATGGAAATGGGCAACTTTTATTTCTTAACACCCACTCTCTGATTACAGAGCCTCCAAGGAATGATCTTATTCCTCGATAATTTGCGGATGAAGACATTGACGTGGACAAGATAAGGATGGTTTTCAAGCGAAGAGTTTGGAATAAACAATGTCCTATTCGAGATGAGGTCGTTCTTTTATATCAGGAATCCGAGATGGGTAGGGCTCGAGGGATTAGTAAGAACCAATCAGGTCACAGGTGATTAAAAAGGTCGATGTTGCCGTATGGCTCAATAGGTGCTATGAATTAATAAAGATCCAAAATCAAATCAATATCTTTAAGTCAGAAGTAGCCAGCATTTTGCTACACGAGACCTGGGAGGAAATAGGTGTAGGAATAAAGAGGGAGTTCGTAATAATGTGGAGGTCAACAACCACATTCAAGCGATGTTCGAATGCTTCCCTTCTGCTGGAAGAGAATATTATATTATAATCCTCCCGCTGTGTCTTTAGTGGTGACTTCTTCCACCTCTCACAAGAGGTGGAGCTCATGCATTGGAGAATCTTTACCTCTTGGTACGAACGAGACCCTTATGATTTCCGTTTCACCTGCAGGTCATAGAAAAGAAACTACTTTAACTTTTATTAATTTCCTTCTTGTCAAACATCTTCGTCCTCACATTGCCAACAACATGGAGTCCACTAAGCCAACAAATATCTTTCGTACCATGTTTTGTATTGGTTCGATTTCAATTTTCGTCTATCTCTGGTGATCAATGTGGCTCTCTTAAGGCCGCAAGGGGGCCTTGCTTCTTCGGATTGGGGCACATCCCATTTTAGAAGCACGTTCATTTGTGATCCAAGATTCGGTTCATTTTTGTGCCATTTGATTACTGGGGTTATGTGTGATCTCATCCTATTCTCTACTCCCCCTCCCTTCTCTATGGCCCGTTGCGCCGGAAGGAAGTGGTGGAGGCGTTGCGAGAGATATCGCCAAATACGACTAAATTAGTCGTAACTAATTCCCATTCGTTATCCTCTATTCATTTCCCCTAACTTCACCAGATTATTCTCTTTTGTTAAAAAAAATTATATTTAAAAAATAATTTAAAAGAAAAAACAGTTTTCATCACCTAAATTGTATTGTTTATGGAAAACCAATTTTTCATGATCATTTTTGTTGAGATTCCCCGGGTGGTTTTCGCATTTTAGGATCAATGGAGGAAAAAGGAAAGAACAAACAATTTAATCCCCAAAATTCCAAGAAAAAGGGTTTTATTTTTTAACCCAAAGTTTATCCTATGGATTTATTTTCTATCATGTGAATGTACCAGAGTAAGGATGATGGAGGGTCCGTACCCTTGTTGAAAGTGAAGAGAAGATGCACGCGTATCATAGTTCTCTCCCAACACATTGTCTAGCAGAGATGACCTCGTTCATTCATTTTGCTTAGCTTTAATTAAGTAACAATAACCAAAATTACTGTCAAGAAATATAGAGGAGCAAAAACTGAATGCAACAAATTCAATTCCTTCAAATTTAAATATTAATTGACTGAAGCTCGAGGACTTTGAGAGATTTTTCGCAAATGGATTTTGCAGGAAGGGGGTTCTGCACACCCATGATCCCCAATCCACTGATCCTTATTCCTCTGCTTATGGATTCCTTCCTAGCTAATATTATAATTATCTTCTGATTTTCTCCCACAAATATTACCTATAAACCTCTTACCCCGAGATAAAAGTGACGCAGAAAGGCGAAGTTACTCCCATTAACATAGAGAAGGACTCTGCAGATGGCTACTCACTAACCTATATTAAGTAATTCCTATTCCCCACCCACAAGTTCAATTCCTCCTATTGTCCTCTTCAATAAATTTGTCAACTCTATTCATAACACTCATTAGGGATGTTGCTGTCATTACATGACTCATAAGCTGACTCTATTCATCTACCACTCGATTTGTAAACCATTTTCCACCAATCTCTTTTCTAATCTTAAACTTGTCCATCTTAAATCCATTGCTACGTGTACTATCCTATTCACTAAAAATATAGAACCTTAACTATGATTCTGTTATTATAACCTTTTACACACTCCTAATCTTCTCCTTTCTAACTCATAAAGATTTATTTCTAAATAATCCTTCTTTGGATTAATGACATAAATCAACTGCCAGAAAGCCACTACATCCTGTCCGAGATCTTATTTTTACCTGTCGTCACAATTTCCTGCCAGATCAAATATTCAGGAAGATGAATTGATTCGGACAATTTCGCCCAGAACAATGTCGAATCTTAAGAAACAAACCAAATTTGTTATTTTTAAGCAATAATTATTAATTTAACGGCATTCATTAGGTTGGTGTTGCTCGGTTCCTAATCTCGCTTTCTTTTCTTAACGTCTCAAGGGCTAGGCCTCAAGGAGAAATCTCTGAATTAAATCTGCCTCTTGAATGAAATGTGTGGACATCTTTCACTCGATCCCTCGTGTGGAACGCCAAACTTGCGTGCTTGCAGAATGACTCTCTCGCCTTCTATCTTTATGCTGCTTCGTTCGTTCCACAGTGCCCAATATCCTTCCTCTTTGTTATGTTTGCTCGTCTCCCACCCCTTTCATTTTCCTCATCTGTCTATGTCATGAGGTAGAAACAGATTAATGAGGTTAAAGGAGATACATGAACCCTCAACAACTCTCTAATCGTAGAAAATTGGTGCACATGTCCAGGAATATACGGATTCCTTGTAACAAATACACACGAAACATCTCTATGTGTGTGTTATAATCTTAGCAATAGTTAATTAAACCCGAAACGAGGGGGATGACCAGGGGCATCTTGAGTTAAAAAAGGGATTTATTCAGATTTAACTTTGATCCCTATAGATTTATTTCTTTACAGATTATAACTATCATATTGAGGAATACGGATGGAGAGGAGGTCCTTTTCCTCGTTGAAGCTATAAGTAAGGGTGAAGAGATACAGGCAAAGGATTAAGACAAGGAGACACCATCGGGTGAAATTTAGATTGATTTTGAACGGAAGAATAAGGAAACTGCGGATAATCCAACGGAGTCACGTTTTCTCATTGGTTGGGAGTGGGGAGCGGAGTCTCTGTTACGTGAGTAAGTAGCGCACTGCAAACGTAGGCACATCAGACGCGCGGATACTCGAAAAGTGCTCTACCTCAGTGCTCTATTATTCGGGAGTACTACTCTCTCAACCTTAGTAGGGTCGAGTAAATAAAGGGAAGGAATGCGCGACCGAGAGGTGCATTTGGGCCTGGGAGGGGGCGCATCTACGGGCCAGAGACAGATGAGGACTCAGGGTGACATTGGACTCTCGTTTTTGAAAATCGGGACCACGGTCAGATCTTTTATCCCCCTCCCTCCCCTTCCGTTCCCTGGAACCCCTTGAATTACATTCATATGGGTATTGGAAGACCTACTTTTGGAAATTTAACGCACCCTTACTTCTTCACATTATTTAGGGATGAATTAGTTCAACATAAGTTTAAGAAGGAATCTCAACCCGGCTTCCCTCGGGGCTCTGGACTAATTTCCTTTTTTTTTATAGAAAGGCGTCGGATGCTTCCGCTCGAGATGAGAATTAGGAATATTAGGATTTTAGAAAGGCTTTTGACAGGATGCCACACATATATCTTTTGAATACCGTTAAAGCACATGGAAGGATTTTAGGGTGGATAGGGTCGTGGTTGTGTGAAGCACCGACAACGGAGAGTTAGTATATGAGGAATTGAATTTGAGTGAGGGAATGTTACCAATAGTTTTCCACAGGGATCGCTGATTTGGTCTTTAATTGTCTTTATCCATATCACTGAGGTAGGTAAGATATAAGGTGAGAACTTATCATGTACGGTACCAAGTTAAATAGGATAATACAGACTGACTCTAATGCTGACGAAATCCTAGATGAATTAAGCAGATTATCCTACTGGGCGGAGAAATTGGGAATGGAATTTAGGCTCTGCGACTGTAGTGTATTTAGTTAAGGTAGGTAAAATCTAGTGAATATTTATAAACTGAATGGAAAAGTTTTAGCAAGGTCAGAATGCGAAAGAATCCCAGGTGTCCTGATTATTTCAGACCACCATGCTTAAAAATAGTGGATAAGTGCTAGGAACTGACCTAATCGGGAAATAGAGTCTATTTGGAGGAGTGAAGTATTAGGAGTACTGATGTCATTCAGAAACTGTAGCTTTCTTCCGTTAGACTTTTCCTTGCCTATTGATTTAAAATAAGGTTAAATAAGATTATTCATAGGTTGAGGGTCTTACCTTATTGTAAAAGGCTTAGAAGAGAAAATATATGGACGTTAGAATGATGAGTTCGAAGAGAGCTCATTGAAGTCCTTAAGAGGATAAGGGAGACAGAGTTAAGATTTTTTTATGGAAGAGGATACAACAGGAAGCAATAGTTGTAAGTTGTACAAGTTGAGGTTAACGAAAGAGATTGTTAGAAATTGGTTTACAAATCGAGTGGTAGATGAATTGAATCAGCACAGTAAATATTTGATAGATGCATTCTCTCTGCAGAGTGTTATTGATTTGCCTTTAGGCAGACTTCTTCTTTACATATGTTCTTATGTCCCAAACACAAAAATTAACAACACTCAAGTTCATATTCGAAATTGTAACTTTAATTTTGCCATAGACTTAAAACCTCGATATATCCTTCTTAATGGAGGAAAAGAACTTGAAATTGCGAATAATTGCTTCAGTTGACACAAACATCAGCCAAAGTTTGGCAAACACAGAATACAAGGGGTAATAAAAGTAAATGAACAGAAAAATCAAGGAAAATCTCCTTCCAATGTCATATGTTGAAGAACATCCTTTTATTTTTATTTTTAAGTTGGCTTATTTTTACTCGATCACATATTTAAATTATTCATTTGGATAAATTTGTTCTATCAAACACAACGATTCAGAATTATTTCCCTGTGGTTTCGGTCGGATACTTTAAATGTTGGCCCTGTGCCATGTGTCCTACAATGTGCAACCTATGTGAGCCTTTAACTTCTCGCGGCTTACGGCCTGGGTTAATTGATCACCAACTAAGGCATCGTCTAAAAAGTTATCTACTTTGCTAAATAATTCTTAGTCTATCTCGTTTATAAATATGATTAAATAACTAAAGCATAACGCAGTCTTAAAGTAATCTGTTCGTCATGATGGGCGACAGGTACAACCATTAATCACAACTGTATGGCGCTTTGGGGCAAAGGAATAATAATAAAAGAATATTAAGACGTGTACAAAAAGTTAAAAATCAATAGCCTATCGCAAGCAGTGTCTGTTCACACCATCAACTTCAGTTGCACGAAGCTTCCTCATTAATAAATATATCCTATCTTGTCTTGAACTTAAGGTGGTAGGCCCCAGTCCCTTACCATATTCTATTTCAAAAAGCTTTCTAAAATTCAAATTTTCCAATCAAGTAAAATTTACAAGGCTCAATCATATCTTCTCTGACGCACCTTCCTTCAAATGAGAACCAAGTTAGGCTCCTCAACCTACTATACATAACAGATGCTTCAGGGAAGCAATGATCTCTGTTGTTTCCTTTGCATCGAATCTGGCAAGTTGATATGACGCCTAAAGTCCGGGGACCATATTTATCTAAAGTACTCAACAAGTGGCCTGTGATGTGATTTTAAGGATAACCTCCATAATAATGAAACAACGATTCCTCTTAATCAAGATAACATCCTTTGCTCTATTTTTGACTCAATAGAATGCTTAGAAAATCCCAATAACCTATCTCCTCCTTACCATAGGTACTTCTCATCTTCTACTGCTTTTAGCCAATCCTATCCATTTCATAGCTGATTGCTCTATTATCCCTTTATATGTTAATAAGTTTACATCTTTAAGGTTACAATTCACCTGTCCCTAGTGTGCTTACTTAGACACTTATTTGATTCACACTGTACTTTAAACTTAGCTTCAACTTCATTTACTACAGCTGCCAATTTTTTATCATTATACAAAATTGCCACTTCTCTCTCTACACCATCTTGAAGATCACTGTGATCTCACCCCATTAAATACCACCCTCTGCATCTAGTCATTCAGCATTTCAGCAATATAATTCAAATCCTTCCAAAATATCTCAAGGCTCTTTTTTATATATGCGCTAATCTCTTATTTGAACCTTATCAAACTTTTGATCAAATTTCGGAAAATTACCTCAACATTATTTCCCTTATCTAATTGTTTAGTTAGATAGTACATAAATACCAGTAAGTGTTTTATACATGATTTAATAGCTCTACACCAATGTCAGCGACCGAGTGTTACCCCCTAAAAAGAGGCAGCAAAGTGTGATTTGAGTACCAGCCTAAACAAGATTGCCGTGGGTAGGTCTTGTCTAGCCGATGAAAACTCGGCAAAGCACCACCTATAAGGACCGTAGTCTTTGAAGGCTTAAGGGTCAAGTTCGAACAGACTTTTTTATTTATATCATTTAAATGATGAATACTCATCCCATTCGTCCTGCTACAACTGACAAATATATTCTGTTATAGAGGGAAAGAAAGCTCGAAAAGGCAGTGCAGAGTTGTCTGGGGACACAGAATAAGCTGAAGGTGCTATCTGATCCACCCTCTCGTTGTCTACGACCCCTACCTACCAGGGGACCCAACAAAATATAGCTCGATATTGTGCCGCATTCTGGACCAACCAGTGGCAGATTTCTTTGACTTAGGGTTTGGAAGCATTATAAGAGCACATTGATTGTAAAACACTCATAGCGTAGGAGAAAATAAGGAAATCTTTAAAAGTTAAAATTTGGATTAGTCTTAACTCTAAAAGAATACTGAAAGATTAGCGGTAAAATTAGAAGCTGCCAGGGGCAAAGACAAAGGTAAAACTCTCCTCAATAGGTGGCTGCTGCACCCACGCCACTGACTGACTTCGAACCATTCATGTATATTAGGGAGTGTTGTATATGTGAGGTTGCGTGCTCTAGTAACATGTTTTTAAAGAAACTATGATCCACGGACGACTTCTCCAGGGTCATCATGCTGATACAAATTATGCGAAGTGGAGCACGCTAATTATGGGTCATCGATGACTGAAGGGCAAGGACCCTTATAGCACCCAAAGTGTGGTGATGATCTCAAATCTGGATGATCAAGAGGCAGGGTAAATACGGTAACCTTTCGAATGCCGCCGGTGACTCGATAGCATACAGGCAACTCTAATTCTCTGATACAATGGCCTGCTGCACACGACTAAGGTATTGAATTTAAATATTTACTCGATGATAGGGGACGGTGAGCACCCCACCCTCACAATATAGGATGTTTAGAGGATAAGTGTAGAAGGCTCCTCTGTTAATACGAACTTTGAGGTTGCGAATGGAGTTCAGTATCGTTCCCGGCTAGTGCTGCGAGAGTGATGGAAGGAACATTATATTTCCCGGTTTCAGAGCGATACTTCTACGGTGTATCATGAATGCTTCTTACACTAAGGGTAAATGGGCTATGAAATGTATTAAGTGTGTCAGAATTCAAAAGTTGTGGTTAGGGAAGGGCTAGCGTCAAGCAAGACATCTGACAAGTGACGTTCAAAAGGTGTGGTTTGTGCTCGAGCACGTCAACAAGCCTCTCTGAACTCCAAACGTAGAGTAGCACAAAGCGAAACCCTTATTACATATAATTATATTGGGCAGAAAATTGACGCAGCCCTGAGGGAACCACTGCATTTGCCATAGCACTATGTTTTGGTGCATTAAGAGACATCGTAATCAGAACTACAATTCACACGAGAGCGGAAGTGTGGACAGGCACAACCAACATGTCCAAATTAATTACAATTGTTGCAACGTCAGGGTCGTTCAACGAAGGGGCTTACCTCGATACGAAAGTACTTAGCTTTAATAACCTGTGTCAGTTCCTGACGTTCGAACGTTAAAATCAATGGGACGGTTTTCACTCTAGTAGAGCTTACAGATTTGTTACCCTATCAACATATGTTACGCGTTGGATAATAAGCTTACCCTGGAGACGGGTGAGATCGTAGTCACTTAATTTGTTTGGCCAATAGACAATCAGTCATTTTCATTGGAGATTTTAATGCACAATGGAAAGAATCAGATTACACCGAAACGAAATACATCTTCAAACTGTGCTGGCAAAAGCAGAGCCCAAACTTCCCAACATATATCACAGCACAGACAGCAGTTGACCAGATATATGAGTGACAAATAATAACCTCCCTTTTAACAACCACATTAAACCAATCTATAAAAAAATCAGCGATCATACGAACATATTATTCCAAATTAAGCAACACCGAATACAGATCGCATCCAGGGAATAGAAAACTGCTCAAATGGCAACCTGGGAGAACTCCAAAACAGCTGAAGGAAGCAACTTTTGAGACAGAGAGGAGGAACTAAAGATCTTTCGAGAAGCAATTAAAAAGGCAGATAAAGGAACAATACCCAAAGGACATTTAGGATTACCAAACAATTTAATAGGACACCATATAAGATACGATTCAACTAAGAAATACAAATAACAGCAGAAAGAATAAGACGAGAAAGAATAAAAATGGAACAATTAATTATATTAAGAACTAACAAAAAGAAATGCTAACTATTAGTAAAGGAAAAATAAAAATAAAGAAATTGCTAAAACAAAATATAATCAGTGCTGCTTTATCGATGAAGAAAGATACTCACGAGTGAATCAACTCAGTAATTACGAGGAAAGAATTAAGAAATATGATTCAAGGTTTGAAACAGAAAGCTTCTCAAAAATCTTGGTTGACGAGAAAAACACTAGGTAGAAGCCTTGAACTACATCCTATAGGCTTAAATATATAATAACCCCATAAGCTAATTCCTACTAACCCAAGCTTTCCCTTAAATATCTATTAAAACTGGCAGAGATTTTTCTTGCCTTCAGGAAACGTAGTAACTCTCTGGAAAGCTCGTTATTCCTTTAATTTCAACTTGGAAACTTTCACAATCTACCGTAACTCACTCTACCGGGACCTATAATTGACAGAAGGGAGAGAAACGAAAGAAATACAGAATACAAAGCGAAGGGAAAATACAGTCTGTGTTTCGGATTCCACGTTAAAATATAAGTCCACTGACAACCTAATTCACATGACCTGACTTAAGTTAACTGTTAACAATAACTAAAAGATCGCCATCAAGTGCATACTTCACTCCGAAGCAAACCTATGCCTTGCCCCCCTAACATATTAAAGATTCACTCTATCATGCACCGCCAGCTTCTAGTCTCTAGCAATCTGCACTGAGTAATCCTTAGTCCAATCTTGACTATAAATATCATCCACCTGACCACTCCCTCTCTGATTCGTGATCTCAATCACGCTAAGCTCACTAAATTCTAGCTCTTCCTGTTTGGCGCCTGACACGACGAGATATCTTTATTTTACTTATATAAAAACATAATAAAGAAGGAGACTGCAAAAGGGTCATAAATTTTCTCTTCCATAAATCTCTCCAATCTATTCTTAAAACTCCGCAGGGAAAATGATTCCGTCGCACGTCTATTGATTCTCTTACCGTTATTTACCCCTTGATTTAAAAAAAAAATTCTAACACTCTCTTCCCTCAAACTAATCTTGTTCATCTTAAACCTATTGCTACAGTCTCTTCTTCTGTAAACTAGAATAGGAACCTTATCTATGTCTGCCTTATTATAAACCTTAACCCAATTGAAGCCCAGAATCAAGTCCCCTTGGACTCATCTTTCTAGTGTCCGTATATTTCGCCTTAAAAGTATTTGCCCGTAAGGTAAGATCCTCAACCCATGATTCATCTTAATGATCCTTATTTCCAAATAATAAAAAAAACAATGTCCATACTATAATACGATCAAGAGAATTGCATCAGACTGTGAGGTAAACACCAATATTCAGTTAGCTCTATTTCTAGCACTTCTAGACTAATTTCTAGGCCGATGGTCTAAACTTAACAGGACACCTAAGTTTCTTTCGCTTTATGACTTACGTAAAACTGCCTCATTAAGTTTATAATTATTTACTTGATTTCACCTCTTTATACTAAATACACTACTGTATACTTGCTTACTTTAAATTCCATTCCCTTTTTCTCCGCCCATGGTCAATAAATCATCACAGTCAGACTTTATAATCCTACCTATCTTACTTCAAAACTTGATCAGTTCACTACTTATATCTATGTCATGATCATTAATATAAAACAAGATCAAAAACGACCCCAAATTTGATATCTGAGGACCCCAATAATAACATTCCCTAACTCGAATTCAATTCCCTCTATACTAACTCTCCGCTCACTGTCCTTCGCACAGCAACGCCTGAATCCATCCTGAAATCCTTCCATGCCCTTTAACTTTATTCAAAGGGTGTAAGTGTGGCACTTTTTCGAAAGCCTTTCTAACATCCAAATAATGCTACTTTTCATGTAGCGCGAAAGCATCCAACACCTTTCTATAAAAAGTCTCAATTAGTCCCATATGATTTAACCCGAGTTAAGCCGGATTGAGATAAATTAATCAACCACTGTTGATATAATTGATCTTTAAAAAATAATGTGAAGAAATAATGGTGGATGAAATGTCCAAAGTGAGAGCATCTAACACCCAGAGAAGGAGAATCCATGGGGTTCCAGGGTCCGAAAAGGTAAGTGGGGGTTAGCACGTCACCGTCGTCCCGATTTACAAAAAAGAGTGTCCCCTGGCGTCCTTCGTGCCTGTAGATGTGCCACGTACCAGAGCCAAATGCCCTGGTGGGTCGTTCATTCATTCCCTTTATTTGCTCGACCCTACAAAGGTTAATAGAGGATAGAGCACTGCGGTCGACCACTTTTCAATCCACCGCGCCTCTGATGTGCCTTCGCTCGCAGAGCATTGCTTTCAGGCCGATGGAACAATGTGACTTCGTTGGATTACCCGAGTTTAAAATCTTCTTCCGTTCAAATCAGAACAAGTTTTAGCCGATGGTGTCTCCTTATCCTAAACCTCTGCGCCTTTCTCCCATTACCTCTACATGTAGCTATAACGAGGACAAGGACCTCCTTTCCATCCGGATTCCTCAAGAGGATAATAATAATCTGTGAAGAAATAAATCCATGTGGATAAAACTTAAATATGAATAAATCCCTTCTTTAACTCAATATGATCCTCGTAAGGCCTCTCCTTTCAGGGGATTTACCTTAATTAACTATTCTTATGTTTATAACACACACAGTGACATATTTGATGTACGTTTATTGCAAGGTATCCGTACATTTACCCTGGGATGTGCACCTATTGCCTGGGGGTGGAGTAGAGTTTTGAATGTTCAGGTAGCTCATCTAAACCCATCTATCGCTAACTTCGTCGTGATGGGGGATTTAAGGTAATATTTATGTGTGAAAGAAATAAATAATTGTAATCTCACTGGGGAGGAACCCATAAGGAGAGTCTTAAGGATAAGTGAATTCGTGATTATGGATATGCAGGACCTCCGTTCTTACAGATTGCATCTGCAAGAAATCTCTCAAAATTTCTCAAACTTCAGTCAATTAATATTTAAATTCGGAGGAATTGAATCTGTTACTTTCAATAACAGTTTTTTCTCGTTTGGATTTCTAGAGAGTAATTTTGGTTGTTGTTCTTTATTAAAGTTAAGAATAATGAATGAACGATGTCATCTTTGATAGACAATGTTTTAAGAGAACTGTGATGTGTGTTTATCTCTTCAATTTCAACAAAGAAAATAAATCCCATAGGATAAATAGCTGGGTTAAAAATAAAGCAACTTGTGATCAAGGGATTTTAGGGTTTTAATTGTTCGTTTCTTCGTCTCTCATGAATTAAAATTGCTAAAAGTTATTTGATTCAAGTTTCTTTTCTAGGATCTGCGGTGGAAACGGTAGTCTTACGCCTCACGTTTGTATCAGGAAACAAATCATCTCCAATCTACGAACCCCACCTCCTGGCTGAGCACCGGGAAGCAGGTTCATAAATCATAAATCAACATTGAAAAAAAGTTCCAAAGTGCTCATTCATAAGCGCTAAAATGGCGCCATATCCACCAACTGAGCAAGAAATTTTAGTGATTAATTTCTGATATAACTTTGTTTTTAATAAATTACATACTAATGTATATTAATTAGTTTACTTCATATTTTTTGTACAGGTGTAAAATATGGAAGGAGGAGATCTAGTGCATAGGTAGGAGTAATCTACTGAATAATTATAAACTTAACGTGAGAGATGTAGATAGGTCATAGTGCGAAAGACAGTTTCGTGTCTTGGTTAGTTCTTACCACTCTAGAAAACAGTGCTTAAGTGCTAGGAATATAATTATTAGAGCTTTGGAGTTTATTGGGGGGATTGTAAGTAATAGAAGTGCTGATGTCAATTGGAAACTGTTACTGGAAATTGTTGACCATTTCTTGACCATGCGGTGCAATTTTGCTCACCATTTAATGCAGTATAAATTAGTTCACTTGAGGTTGTGCAAAGAAAAGTGACAAAATGATTCATGGTTTGAGGAGTTTACCCTAAGTTATTTAAGACTAAATCTCCAAAAATTAGAAAGGGGAAGAGTTTGAGGGAACTTCATGCAAGTCTTCAAGTGGGTAAAAGGTAATAGGATACAAATAGATAATGTCTTTATTTGGAGTCAACAGGATAGGACACGTAGAAATGTAGTGAAGGTTGACACATTTAAGTTTTGAAAAGAGACTGGTAGAAATTGGTTTACAAATCGAGTGATAGAAGATGGAAAAAGAGTCCATAGTCATGTGATAGAAGCGTCCTCCCCGGGGGGTTTTAGGAATAGACTAGATAGATTTATGGAAGGGGATACTAGGTGGAACTCAACTTATGAATGGGAACAGGGGCTACTTTCTCTAGTCTATTGATTACCATTTTGCAGTCTCCTTAATTTCTTATGTTCTTATATAAGTAAAAGAGTGACATGTCTTCGTCTCAGGCGTCACTCAGCAAGAGCTAGAATTAGTTTGCTTAGAAGCATGATAAGAGAATCAATCAAAAAATTGTGGTCAGGTGGATACTAATTATTATTTAGATAGGTGTAAGGATGATGAGGTGCAGAGTGTTAGACAGTAGAAATTGGTAGAAAGCAAAGGTTTGGTTCCAGAGTTAAGGATACAAATGATAGCGATTTGAGGGGCAATGTTCATAGTTTAATTTAGTCTGATCGAGTTAGATCTGTGAGACAGAAAGATAAGGAACCAATTATTTTGACTAATATAATTAGAATTAGGAATGAGCTGTTTGATGTAAGTGGCTCAAAGATTAGATATTGAGATAGGAAGTTGCGTGCAGGTAGATGAAACGAGTTGACGGTTTGTTTAACAGGTACTGGAATAAGTGATGTGTCTGACACGTATCAGGTGCTAGTGTCTGGTTGTGTCAAAAAAGCAATTCAGTCGTGTTCATGCATCTATGATATAGGGTAGTGAGTGAATGCGGTTTGTGTGAGAGGTTAAATTAAAATGAAAAGGAAGCTGGTTGACAAAGTAATGTTGATCAGCCCCCTCCCCCACTCGTACTTCTTGGAGTTGCCAGGGCAGGGTAACCGATGAACCGATATTCCCTAACAGTCAGACGAGCCCCTTCATTAGAGTCTATAGTTAAAGGAAATATAGGTGTATTAGTTTATCATTAAACAGACAGTTTAACGTGGAATCCAAACCAAGGGTTGTATTTTCGCTTCGCTTTGTATCCTGTATCTTTCGTTCCTGTTTCTTGTGTCAATTGTCGGTCTCGTGAGTGCGAGTTACGAGAGATTGTGAAAATTTCTAAGTTGAAATTAAAGGAAATAAGACATTTCAAAAGAGTTACTATGTTTCCAGGAGGCCAGGAAAATCTTTGGCAGTTTCAGTAATTATTTAATTTAGAATTTGTGTCAATAGGAATTAACAAATCTGGTTATTTTATATATATGGTAATAGTTCTTCTGTGTTCTATTTTTATGTTTATTTGTAGTGGCTTTTAAACCGGCTCTTTTATCGTTGGTAATTTGAGGCTGACACCCACCCTATTTTCTGTATTTCCTTCTCTTTCGTCACTTTTGTGTTTTGTTATTTTCTTTTACTAGATCTTTAGCTATAATATATTTATCTTTGAATATCTACATCAGAGGTAGTAGTGAATAGTACTCCACTTTCGTGGTTGGTTCTCCTCTTTAGGCAGAGAGATTATTTTGGTCACCTTTAGTTCCTTTGGGAAGTATTTCATGTTATGTTTGGCTCTAACAAGTTGCTCTAACCACTCAAAAATGTTTTATGGGGCTTTTACATGGTGTTTCCTGGTGAGCCCAGATTTTGCAGGCGCTTTCTGTTTAACATTATAATCGTATTTCTCAATTCCTCAGTCGTCGCAGGGCATTCGAAAATGCATAGTCACGCTGGAAAGAGTACAAGCTAAGGCCACGACACTAAGCCGTACTTTTTTTAAGAATCATCGCCACTGCAAGCATTATTTGGTGCTGTTTAGATTTATGTCCTTTTCGGTTTGTGTTTTTTATTTAGATATAGCCTAGAATTAGCCTTGAAACTTAATGAGGGGTCTTGAAGCCTTATTAGGGACTGCCGCATAAGCGCTGTTTAGAAAATATATGTCAGAAGATAAGAGGGAGTCCCAGAATAATAATGAACAATTCACGGCAAATCAGCATTAAAAGGAGCACCAGCGTTATCATTGTAATAAACGAAAGAGGAGGCTCGCTATTATCACCATAATAAGCAAATATTTTGCCTTGCACCTCATCTGGGTCCCAAATCTACCCCACTAATTTTAACTTCAAAGAGAATCTTCTCAAACATGGCACCAACGTGTCAAGTTCAGTCAAAATTCTCATTTTAGAAGTCAACTCCGATGGGATGTGATAATTCTAAATTCTTTTTTTTTGTTTTTTCTTAGAAAGGATTAACTCCCAAGTTGCCCCAATTTAGCCACTTTAGTGCGTTGCTATAATTGTGATGCGTTGCCAAAACCGCTTGATTATTAGTCATAACTGATGCCTCGTCCTTGTACAAGCATTTACGGCGATCTTACTTCTTCCCCTTCGGGTTAAACGAAAAGGGCAAGAGGAGCCCCTCGGAACAGCCTATCCGGGGGCTGTCTTCGAAAGAACTCGGAAAATGGAAACGAGTGAGCGAAGTCTTCATTAGCACGAGACACTGATGACTACACTTCGTCTAAATGAGAACGTCACGACTGCTCCTACAGCTATCGGACCTTGATTAGAGGATTGGTGTAATAGAAAAGCTAGCGACGTAATGTCTGACGGCATTTCCTCGCTTATTATTACTTATAAAACTGCCAATTATTGTGGTTATATTTGGAAACAATTTTCCCCTACTCCTTTTGACCGGGCATTAGTTCGAGCCCATGACTGGCTGGATATGGACCCCATATTAGCGTGCATGAACTTCCGCCTGCCTTGGAGGACGAAATATGATCCATTTCTGATGAAAAAAATCCTAAGAATTGGATTCTAATCTTATATAGCCAAATCCCTCTCCTTGCCATTTCAATCCGTCTCTTCGAAGTCAACTGCGAATCCCTTTACCTACCTGTTGTTTCCAAGAGTTTTAGGATTTCTTTTCTGCCGATATCAATTTAGGTGGTAATCATGTGGTAACTAAATCCATGGCGGTAAAACTGATGGCTGATTACTGTTGGACTCTGAAGAGAAAAATCCCTACCGCTGAGCATTCCTGGAGTTCAAAGAAACGGAAGTTCATGCTCTGAATTCTGAACAATGATGACCTAATATCCAATTTAAATGTACTTACCTTTATCAATATCTACCATACAATGTACATTAATTAATTTATGTAACATTAAAATAATAAATTGTTTTAAAAAACGAAGTTTTTTATCTTAGAAACCTCTCTCAGATGAGAAATATTAACAAAAACAACCGAAAATGTCACAAAAATTTAATCGATTTAGTTATAAAAGATCAAACTTTTAAAAATTAAACTTAGCACAAAAACTTAACATGATTGGAGCCACAGGTGAGGGCTTGGTGCCAGTATGGGAACCAATGCCATCTGGATCACTCTAAAAAGGAGAAGGGCACCCACCAGAGTAAAAGGGTACTATCCCAATGAAACACTCTATATACCCGTCCCAAGGAATAAGAATTTAAGAAAACCATAAACTGACACGGTTGGATTGCATTCAAACCATTGGAATCCGAGTGAGTATGGGGCAACTGACGATAAACTTAATACCCGTTAATTCAATTTGGACAGTACCAGAAAAGTATAAAGCTTAAAAATGCGCGTCTATGTCATTCTCATGTAGGGATTCAGAGTATCTTTTGGTCACGAATAAGTCAGATTTTTTTTTTACATATTTAAAAGAAAATTTTAGTACCCTTCTGGCGACAGCCTACTAAGGCCTAACTCACCGTAGTCACATCACGACCAACTAATCGTCAAGATTAAAAAATATATAGCATGTAAATAACAAATAAAGATAAAAAAGGAACAAAGGCTAGCTAATACACAGGCTAAAGAAAGTAACAACAGCAAGAATATAAACAAAATCAAGTTAAGGTAAAAAGAAGGAAGCGCACTACGGCATCCACGGTAGGCCGGCCTTCACCCACCGCTAGAACATGCGAGCTAAACCAAAGAGTCAGCAAAACCTAGTATAGCCTGCATGTTTGTGTGCATGAACCAGTCCGAGTACCAGAGAAAGCTGTAGCAAACTCACTCGTCACGGTAACGCGACAGATAACCTGCGCGAAGATCACCCAGATTCGGATATTGAACAAGAATGGGCCAAACAGCCTGCGTCACAATAAGGCGCAGGCGAGGGCTCCATCAAATGACGGTGCGTCCTGTGAGTGTGTCCAATTCAGATACACAGAAAGCAACCTTAAAGCATCGCGGTATTGGGGGTAGGTTCATGGGAACAGTCTCGGAGTAATGATACGAAATTTTAAGTTCCCTTCGACTGTCTCCCATCTTCTTTGTCAACCGGCCGGGAGAGCTGCCAGAATTCCTACAATATAATCAGTGTGAGGAGGAATACCAAAACGCTGGACTGGTCACCCAGTCCTCGTGGACTCTTCGGTACCCTCCTTGACACGCTCATTCCCCGCAATTCCTAAATGACCAAAGAACCCAGTAGAAGATAATTTGACATCAGTCCAGCTCTCAAAAACCGTGGCGTCACAGATATCGCAAACCAGAGGATGCGGAGATCCCATTGGCCCGAAAAAACACAGGGTGCTTTTTGAGTCGCTATAAATTACAATTCGGTATCTGAACCGGGTATGTCGCGTTATATCCCCTACCGAACGGTGTATTGAAACCTACTCAGCCGTGAAAACAGCGCAACGCTTGGCAGAGGACCGTTGAATTCAAACAGAGAGGATTTGGCGTGGAAAACGACGCTCTCCTGGGAATTACAGCCATCCTTAGACACTGGCACGGTTCCAGCGTGACACGAAGTCTGCTCCCAAAAGGCCAAATGCAATACTCCTGGCACTATAGATACTTTGGGAGCAGAGACGTGCCGAAAAATAGTCAAAGGTGGTAACCATAGGGTGACATCCTAGGTAGAACCAGGGGCGCCACCGGCCCAAGAGCAATACCAAGCTCTCAAAGGAGTTTCCTTAGCTATAAACCAAAAGGGCTTAAGGTATGATTGGAGTCTTTTGAAGGCATAGGCACCGTCAGGATCAGCTGAGGATGCGATGAGAGCTGTTGGCGAATGAGAGAGGCGCCGGAACTCACGCGTACATACGAATAATGCACTTTGAATGGCACAGAGCAGGTGGCATCCCCCCATTATCGAAGAGTAAGCTCTCACTAGGGGACGTGCGGAAGGCACGGGTCTCCAGGCGAAGGCTGGTCTGGTAGATCGAGTCCACATTCTGCAATACACGCTTGGCTGCGGTGCATAAATCTTTCATCAGTAGTCTAGCTTGAAATGAATAAAGGATCGATAAGAAAGTATAGCAGTGACCTTATTAGTGCTCCAAGTACTGAACATCACAGAATGAGGAATATTCACGGCGCGGTTAAAAGAGACACAGATGCTGCGAATATGAGCCTCCTATATGAGGCTTCAGTCAAATACAAGACCAAAGAATCAGTGCAAGTCCAGCACTTCCAGGCGAACCCGATTTAGAAACAATTATGGGTCAGGATGGAGCTGTGGATGGCGGCAGAAGTACACTACCTTAGTTTAAGCCAAGGAGAACTGAAGCCTGTGCGCTTAAGCATAGCTAGAGATGCGGTTAATGCTTTAGGAGTGGACGCTCCAGATTTTTCATGTGGGCCACGCTCAAAGCTCGAAAGGTCGTCCACGTAGAGCGCTACGAGAGCATCTTCCGGCCGCCATCACGTGATATACTTTAGTCAGGTGTCAAAGCATGGCGTACGGTACATGGTTGGTACAGTATTTGCCCTCCAGCACTAGCTCGGAGGATATGCAGGGGCCCTCTTGGAAGAAAAGACCCTCATAAGAATGGCCATAGGCTCCCCGGAAGCAAAACTCTGAGCTCTGTTGGTCAGGTAATGTGCTAAGCCCGCTGTTGCATTCGATGACTTATCGGGAGAGATTGGTCTTACCATACGAGACTTTTCCTCCGTCCGCATCAAAACCTTAGGCAGGCGGGGCCGTTTAGGAGGCAGAGTCCTTCTTTCGAACGATCCACCACCTTCGAGCCACCAAGCCTTCACTGGGTGTGGGCGTAGGAGCCGAAGCCCCTTTTGTGCTCTCCTCCTTTTGAGCGGACAACTTTAGGAACCACGGAAGATGGCGTCACTGTCTGAACTTTAGGGGTGTTACCTCCTATGATTCTAACAACTCGTTGGAAGCGTGCGGACGTTTTGCCGTACTGAAAATGGTCACGCTGCGGAAAGGAAGGGCTAGTTATAGCCGGGAAAGAGTGCGAACCCTTTGTTGCGCCTTCTGCACAAGGGGAGCGCCCAGGGTGCGTAGAACCTGCAGAAGGGTTCTGAATGGGCGTGAAAACGACCGTACTCGCCGGCCTAATGGAGTCAGGACTAGAGGGTGTCGTTCTTAAAATTGAGACATAGGACGTGCAAGGTAGCGCTGGGCCCACCAGGACCAAGTCCTTAGCCATGCGAAATGAGAGGCGATCCTGAGCCTGAACGGCCAGGATTTCCTTTCCTCGAAGAAGTTGGATGCGGCTATTTGCAATCGAAACACTTGGTGGCACACGATTTGGACTTAACATTTGCGGCCTTGGAGCAACTTACACAGACCTTGGGCAACCCCGACTATGCATGTCTTTAGTAGCGATTCATGTGGCCAAAACTGTGGCAGTAGTAGCACCTTTGCCGCAGTGGTACGAATACCTTCACGCTATAGCGTTGACTAAGGGAGCCTCTAAGAGTCGAACGTGACGGAGAGGGTAGGGGTAGATTTCGATGTCCCTACCTCTTTTCTCATCTTTGTGACCCTTAGTCCTCTTAACCTTATTCTTATTTTTCTTCTTTTGGAGATAGGAGGGTAAATAATGAAATCTCTTATCTCCACCACCAGAAGGAGCCCTTAGACCTGGTGGACCGGCCTTAGCAAGATCTTTCTCAAAAATGAAGAAAGTTTTGGCTGTCAAAGGGGACCCGACCGAGAGGAGAGGTCCTTAACCTCCTTGTGAGTCCTCGAGGACCTGAGCCGTTTAAGGAGAAGCTTCCCCAGGAGCGGACGTTGGTTTTGTGCTTCGCACCCAGCATGATTTCGATCCCATGAGGATGCTACCATCTATGGCTGGGTTCCCTCAGGGACAATGTCCATCCCCGAGGGAGTCCATGTGGCTCCTCCTCCTCTTCTTCAAGACATCATGAATCCTATTCGAAGTACCTTCCGTCCAGGGTCGGTTAACCGCAATCTGTCTTGGAAGAGAGGAAGGCAGGTACACTAACCCAATTTAAACTCGATTGCATGCAAGCAGGATATTAGGGGGAATAGAACGAAGGGCCCTGTTATCCCATGTTACCCTAAGGGGGGTTGCCCTTATCAAGCCGCTCCCACTATGAGTGGTCAATTATAGGCCACTTGCTTGCCCTTTAGGCAGTTTCCTGTCAAAGCAAAAAAGGCACTGACGTTTGAAACGAGGAGGCTTGAGGGAGCGCACCACACCTTTATGCCTAGGAGATTTTTAAGCCTCCTCTGTGTTAGAAGAAGTTAGGAGGAGTTCCTGAAAAAAGCACAGGAAGAAAACTACTTTTCTGCCTTACGCTGCCCAAGAGCGGCCCCGACGATGGTAGAGGAGAAGGTAAAGTATGAGTATTAGGTTGAGAAATTTTATAAATGAGCATGGGGATCATATTTTTATTAAGGGATGCAAACGCAAATCACCACGCACAGTAGCCTGTTCTGAGAAGGTTGAATACGTGGCCGGTAAAGCCAGCTTTTGCCAATCAAGACCAATCTTCCAGCCCAGTGGCCTGGTAGCCCTTTAGCATGGCGGCTCCCCATTGGGCTTAGCGTAAATTTGATAGACCATGAACATGAGTGAGAGGGCTTTTGCGAGGAAGTTGAATGTACAGGTGGTGTTGGTGGTACATGTTTTTAAAAAACTCACCACCTCAAAACGGAGCTGAGGGGAAAGGAAACGTAGTCTCCCCCTCCCTCAGCCCAACCCTGGATGGCTGAGTGAGAGGAAGCTGAACAGCGTCTACCTTGTTGAATTACTGGCCAATCAGAGAAAGTTGTGGGAGAGGTAGTAAGGAAAGTGAGGAAGCAGGATAAGAATAGAGTGTATTAGAAAGAAGGAGAAGAGGCTAACCAGGGTTTTATTTTTATCCTAATTTTAATGTTTTAACAACATTTAGCATACAGAGATGAAGAGCTTTTGTTGTATAGAAGAGCCCTTGCTTTCTTTCTCCAATGGTAAAAGCGTTTAGTAGGCTACTAGCAGCGGGAGTTGACATGCGGAAGCACAGGAGAAGGGTGCCTTAAACATAGATAGTGGCTGATATACACTCAAAACACACCTTGAGGAAACCATTATATCTCTAACTTTAGGACCAAGGGTTGTGGGTCCAACTCGAATTTTAAAAGCTAGAACTAATAAATAACAATTGTCTCCAATGTAATCTCCCCCACGTTTCATGCAATTAGTGATAGTTGCGAAAAGGAGTTTTTGAAATAGAAAGACGATCAATAGCCACCTTACAATAATAGGGGGGGGGGGTCCTGATATCCAAATTATATTGAAAATTTGCTGTATGTGATTTTTTTCCGTGCCAGTGAAGATGATGGACAAAGTAGTAGTGAGTTTCATCTAATCCAATGGAGATTAGGAATTGACTCACTGGTAGTGAAAAAATGGTTGTAATAACAGTGCCTGTAGCTAGGGAAATTTAAGGCTTGGCGTTATTAATTTAACTTTAGTGTTGCAAAATCAGGGGCGTATCTACTGATGCCTCTGATTTCTGAAAGATGAAGGCCACTTGTACGAATCACTAACTCAGGCGTTGACAATCTTCGGCAACGTTAATAATTGGGGCATATAGTTGGAATATTCAGCCTTCTCTTTAGTTTATATAGGCGTGTGACTGATTTTGGTGAAATTGCGGTTAAATTGGAGTTTGTCTAAGATTCATACGTGCCTGGAGCAACGTCCCTTTTGAATGCCTAACAGGCGTTACCCTGTGTACGCTTTAAACTTGGTACCTGGCAGAGCTGCACACCTTCCCTGCTGAAGAGCAAATTGGGTCGACTTTAACACTCTGACGAAGCCTGGGGAAGTTGTTAGGGCACTTGGAACACCGTCCTGAATTAGAGATTATCCCGAAGTTACCCCTGCAAAATATAAGAATGGTCTTCCTTAACCTCCCTCCCCGGATGGATGTTCAGGACTATACGGGTTTGATCCCCTTTTAGCAAGCGACCATGGCAAGACTGGCCCAAAGGCGTCATTATGGGGGAAGGGGGTAATTCCAGACAAAAAGTAATTATCCAAGTGTAATGAGGAGAGGATCGAAATTTAAAGGGGTCCTTCAGTGAAAGACTACCTGGCGTTTTAGAGCCAACTGGCTTCAAGCTTGTTTTAGTATTTTGATTCAAGAATATCAGCTTTAATTACTGCTCACCAAGCGCTCAATGATTAGCTGTTGAAAGTGGATCACACTCTAGCATTGGTTTCGTTAAATAAAGGAGTTTCTGTTAGGCATCTCGTGGGCTACTCTTTGGAAAATAACACCAAGATTGAGATAAGAAAATGGGGGAGATGTTGGGTTCACGACCACCCCTTACACTCTTCGTCACGTTCGATGGTGACAGGTTTCCTGAGTCAAGCCATTCGTGCCAACCGCTGCAGCGGAGGTACTAGTTCTGCCACTGCTTCGGTCATACGAATCACTCGTTTAGACCTCTGCCAGGCGGTCCACTGTTAGAGCTAGCGCCTCAAAGTCCTCACATGACTACGCCTGAACTAACAACTAAAACCTACCCCATCATCTTCCAGCGGAGTAACCGTTCTCAGTAAGGTGAAACAGCTGCCCTTTTCCAAAAAGTCTCTATACTCACAGGAGATACTTCCACCTCCAAATGGTGGTCTTTTAACGTTAGTCGAGGACTGCTAAGGCTGTCCGCCGAAAAGACTGCATCACACCGGCAACTGTGGTTCCAATGTAAATATCAAAGGCTTTTCGATCTTATCAGAGATGCTGGGCCCTCAAAAATAGGGAGTTCTAGCTCCGAAGATGTCCCGTACGTAAAAAGTTGTATATGAAACCAAACACAATGAAGAACAAATTCAACTTAATAACCATCAATCAGTTCACAATCTAAAATAAGCAGCAGGCTGATATCATTGTCAGATAACATAGCAACAACAATCTGTTATACAACAACAATAGACCACTACCGACAGCCTTGAGGGAATTCATAACAAACTAGTCTCTCCTCTAATTTCAAAAATAGTAAAAATACAAACCAAGCAAAAAAAGGAACCCTTCACCCTAGTCCTACTTAATCACTAAAAAAGTTGAGTTAGAGATTGGGGTTCAGAATAAATTGTGGTACACCTCTTTACTCTACCAAGCCTGATGTAACAATCCCAGAACAGTTGATATCTGGCTGACGTTACACCACCCATGATCTAAAGATCAACAACTTCCCACATTACCCATTACAATAAAAGGAAACAATGAAACTATAAAGAAAAGAGAAACATGACAATCATACAACAAAAGACCTATTCAAGGAGCACATTAGAGGCTGCTTTACTCTCGAGGGTTAACTCAGGGTATCAACATGATCCTTCCATCCAGCATCACTCCCTTCGTCCATATAAATTACCTGAACTTCGTCAATAGAGGTGTCACCTTCATTCTCGTCTGGCTGAAGTACAATTTTCATTACATCAAGAATATGTCTTTGCAACCCAACTACAGAAATCTTGTTAAAGGATTTAATATCAGTCAATGCAAATCTCCTCTAATGTGAAGTACAGTTCGTCATTGGAGGCTTCACCCAAACATCCTCCCCAATCACATCTCTGGATTTGCAGTTTATTTCCAAAACAGGCTCCATACCTGGATACTGATTTATGGGGAACAGTACTTTCATCCTGTCCTGTTCGTGGCGCCATATTGTACCCAAAGACCGCCTCCTGAGGTGTGATGTTCCCCCTCTCTGCCATGAATTTTATAGGTCGATGATTGAGCTGCACTATGGCATTTTCCTCTTGCCTATAAACTGCTCAATAAAATCTCCTTATATTCCAATTTATACACAATTGTTTAATTTCCTTTGATTTAAATGCAGTAGCATTATCCATTAATATTTCTTCAATCGATCCTCTTTCTAAAATGGTTTCATTCAAAATAGTTAAAATATGCTCAGCAGTTTCTAATTTTAGTTTCCTCCACAACACAAACCGTCCTGGCCCACAATCAACCATAGATAAATGACTCGTCTCTAAGATGAGTTACATCAATAGCATTTCCAATTTACAATTATACAAATTTCACCTACTTTGTGAGTTGCTTGGGCTGGATCAATCATAAACATCTTCCATATGATCTCACTCTCCTATTTAAATCCTCTCCTTTGACACTTGGATCAATTTTCTTAGATAGGTAGAATGATCGTTCAATGCCAAAATGATGCATATCATGAGCTTCCTTCATGCTAAGACCATTAGCTTAGGGATGATAAATTTCACTATTTGTCTTATCAGTATTTAATAGCCACATTTTGGGCATTCTGCTCAAAATATCTGCTTTATTCTTTGACGTCAATACCAGCTCAAAAGCTAACTTCACTACAAATTCCTCTACCGTTGCCTTCAGTGTTTCGAGTCTGCGTTTTATAAGAAGCCCGGATGCCCCTTTAGTCATTATTTTATTCTTACTCATAATACAAGTCAGCCAATTGTAGACAGTTGCTGAATCAGTAGCCAATGTAACATTCTTAAAGCTGCAATTCAGAGCAAGGTTCATACCCTTCAAAAATACATCCAGCTCTGCTTCATTAATATGTTCATAATCATGCTTTTTCCTCAACCACGTAGCTTCCTCAACACAAGCTCCATCTACCTCGAGTAATGCACAAATTGCCATACCTCTTACATCGCACCATACCATCGGCTTGCCATCTTTTGGCACATACCACTGTCCTTTCACATATCATTTATCTTCACCTTATATATTATCTCTTTGATCATATTTAGGGCTCTATCACCAATACAGTCCTCCCACCTATTACCATCTGCACTCCTTCTAATGAAAATAAACGAAACTTTCAACAAGCTAGAAAGTGGATAATGCGCTACCAAATTTCCGCATATAAAAACGATTCTCTTCTGGTACAGTTTTCAGAAACATTTGGTACTTCATTTCCGCGGGTAAAGTTTATGTTCCAATGTGGACCCAGATTTAGCCTCAACCCAAGGACTGCTACACCATCTAAAATGTCGGGTGGTTTGCTAATAAAACCAGTTATTCAAATGCTCCTGGAGCTTAAATGTAGATAAATCTGATACCTTTACCAGCATATCATCAATATAGAAACTGGTAGCTCTTTTCAATATCTCAGGTTTTGATAAAACACATTTAAAATCTTTAGACATGTGGGGCACAATTTAATCCCAAACCAAGTCGTATGAGAAAATAGGTTGCGCACTTTTACTTCACGAGCTATTTCCACAATTTTTTCGAATATATGCTGACTTTAAATCCATAAGAGCAAGCTCTCTATCTACCTGTCGCCATTCTCTCAGTCTTTCATTACCCACATAAATGACATCATCACCCGTACGGCACATAATGTATTTTTTTACCTTTCTATAGTCTATAACGTGTTTTATATTGTTCTTTGTTGGCTGTTCCATTGCCATGGGGGGCAATATTCCACTTTCCACCTTGTTCTTTTATGGGACTAAGATGACTTCTGCAATCCAACGGTCTATTTTTTTTCAAACTCTTCCTATTTCCTGCCTTGCAACAAATCTGTCATAACAAGAAGTTTTATTTTTTAATACAAACTCTTCAAAATGTGCTTTAAATTCCTTATCCAGGATGATCTCTTCTGAATGCACTGAATTTTTTTATGCTGATTGTACAGTTTCAACACTTGAATCACAATGCAGTGTGCCAACTGTGGCCTTATCTCCGACATGGACACCACCAACTTGATTTATTATGTCCATTCCTAATATTACATCAACTCCATTTACAATAGTGTCAGTTACAATTGCATGCACTTCTGATTCAATATTGTTCACTATCACCTAATGACACAACCTTCTCTACATTTCACTTCATGTCTATCAAAAGAATTAAACTTTTTTTCCTAGAACAATAATTAACTAACCAATTTACACGCTGCAGTTGTTGTGCAACCCGTATACATCAATGCTCCCAAAGTGCTCCCTCTCATCTTGACATCAATTACAAGCATATGTGATGCCTTCGCCTTTACACTATGTGGAGGGCAACTGCCGGCACAACATTCCCCATCTACTCGTTTCCCTGCCTAGTACATTGAGTTGAAACATGTCCGGGTTTCCTGCACCTGAAATAAATTATCTTATTTCTATTTGTACAAGAGCGAGCCATATGCGGTCCCTCACAAATAAAAGATTTACCTTTGAACCCTTTGTTATTTGATTTACCTTCCAATTTACCATTTTCAACTCAAGATTCTTGATCCCCAGGCTTGCTTGATGCTTCAGAATTACGAAAGATCCTTACGACAGAGGTAATGTATCTAACTGTTCTTCACACGACCGTTTGTGAACCAATTTACTATATTCCACAAACATTCAATCTGTATAGGCAAAAATAAGCCTTTGTTCAATTTAATTAACATCCTTCTGTTCATCTTCAGACATTCCCAAATACAATGCCAATGCATTACCTTTCAGGTATAGTTAAAGATATTTCTACAACTTTGCAACTAGTCTTACTTTTTTCACCCTCACCCACGCTACCTCACCTTCACAATCGAATGGTTTGATCATATCTGCTGAAAATTTTCGCTGACATTTTAGAGCCTAGATAGTTTGTATTTAAATACAAATAAATGAATTTCTTTTTTACTCACCTCTTCTCATAGGCTCTTCTCAACAAAATACACAAAATATGAAGGACAGCTAAACTAAAGACAATGAAAGGCAAAACAACTTAACAACCATCAATCAGTTCCTAACCTAAAATAAGCAGCCGGCTAATATCATTAACAGGCAACACAGCAACAACAAACTGAGACACAAAAACAATAAAACACTACTGACAGCCCTGACGGGACTCATAACAAACTGGCCTCTCCTCCAATTGCCAGAACGATAAAAATGCAAACCAAGCAAAGAAAAGAAACCTTTCTCCACACTCCTACTTAATCACTAAAAAGCCTGATGTGAAAATGCCAAAACAGTTAATGTATGGCTGCCATTATAAAGGTTTTTAGGTGGAAGGGGGAAAATAAATATTTGGTAAGCCGAAATTACTATAATAAGTCCTTGAAGGCGGCAGCGCCTTCTAGTAGCAATATCCCTTGGATTTATACCTCAAAGCAGCCGACGGCCATTGTTGTAATGGGTTTCTTTTAGTAAAGACCTCAGCATCTCTTACTTACTTGGCCTGGTGAGTATATTCATTGGAGGGAATTGCCGTGACCTCACTCCAATTTTAAGTAGCTGCGGGAACTTTTCTCCCGGTTGCCAGTAACCATCTTTTTGCATGTAGCTATGCTGCGTGCTATTTAAATCCGGTGTAAATTCTTCGTTTCAGACATTACAGCTACACCTGAATAGAAGGTATACGGTGATTTCAGTTTACATTCCACCGTAAGCCGACTTTCACGTGGGTGAATTACGAGATGTCGTAACCCAGTTGTCTAGGCCCTTTATAATGCCCAGGGATTGAAAAGGACGTTACCCACTCTGGGTGGGACTACATGATCAATCCAAGTTATCGAGGCCTTTCACTTGATCGCTAAGATGGAGATAGGAGTCCTAAATGTGAATTAGTTGGCCCATCACTACCCTTTTACAGTTTTAATTCCCTGTCTCGATCTTCTCCTGTGCTTTCCGGATTCACAACGTACCTTGAGGTATGAAGTGGTTGATGACAGGCATTATAGTAACCACTTTCCCCTCCTATTATTATTTTATTAGCGGATGCCACGGAAGAACGACCTCAATGGAACTTAGAGACGGAACGGGACAGTCTATCAAGAAGTGAGTGATTTCGCTTTCCCAGTCAATTTTCGGGAATCGAAAGAAGCTGAATCATCCCTTCCCCCACATCTTCCAGAAATTATGAAATACTCAAGACAGTGTAAAGTTTATTCCTCCTTTTAAGAAAGCTAATCCGGACACCGGTGGTTTCAGTGCGGCCACGAAAGGTGAACGGGTCACGAATAGCCCACCCGGCCACGGTAAGCCGTCGTTTGTAAGGGTGCCTGACCAGACTAAGACGGACCAAAGCTCCTAGTTTAGTTAGTGTAGTCTCAGTGGCGTTGGAGGCCCTCATTGACAGACTACCGGTCGTTTTTGAGCGTTTCGATCGTTTTTAAGCGTTTTGACCCAAAAGATAAACGGGTCACGAACAGCCCACCCGGCCACAGTAAGCCGTGGCCTTACCAATCAGCTATGCAGTGGGGACACTGTAGGGAGGTGACCGCAGTTATGGGCGAACGGTCTCTGGGACATTTTGACCGTCCATCCGTTGGGGATGGGGATTGATGGATCGGGAAGGTGCTGGGATTCGGTTCACGGTTTTACCTCTCAGTTGAGAATCGAGATCCTGAGTGCAGGAGACTCGTGGTGGTGCAACTGCTTTTAGGTGACATCTGTTCGGTTCTCGGCCATTGTATGGCCGGGAAGGGAAATAGCGGTAATGTAGTAGTCTACTTTAATCTCGGCTATTTGAAAAATCATTTCTAGGGTGGGGGAGGCTTCCATAGTGGGGACATGAAGTGCTGACTCCTCTAGGGGAGATTGGTTGATTGCGTGCTTTAACCTCATAAAATGGGGAGTTTAGAACCTGCTCATTTCTACAATGGATGCGTAAAAGTTGCCTCTAATTTAGATTATAGTCATGCCTTTTCTCTCGCCTCTCTAAAATTGAGGCATTTGTTTTCTCGGAGGGATACCACCTCCTCTTTGAACTTTAAGTGTTACTTATGTTGCTCGATACTAGATGGGGCTCTCCACAGTTTGCACATTTTGCTGTACAAGTTTAAATCGAGTGAGGATGTGAGGCATTTGCTCAGTTGACGCAGGTCAGCACGAATCCCTGTTCCTTGAAACCGCAAGTCTTTATAGAGTGTCCATATCTTTGGCAGGACTAATATCTTCTGGAACTGTGTTTAACTTCCCTGATTAAAAAGCAGCGCCATCCCAGATATATGTTTTGGAGGCAGGATATCTAGGTTAAATGAGACAAAGTAGGTGTTTCTTGATACTTTGACGTTAATTTTGTACTTGGGTGACAGAGTATTCATCGAATTCTTCAATTTTGTGGGACTTCTGAATATTTGGCAAAGTCTGGCCCTATTATTACGCCTTAGTGCCTCTTAAAGGAGGGGTGAGGTGTCACTACCTCTTTGTTCCCTGCCAGATCTGTTAGCGCTAATACTTACTGTACCTGGTTTTTGTATTTACTTCAACTAATATGCATAGTTGGGCGCGACTTTTATTTTTTCAGGTATGACTTTGACGCCGGATCTGGTGCGACTGTGACTTTGCGACTGTAACAACCCCCCCCCCCCCCCCCCCAGTGCGACTTGCGAATTTGCGACTCCGACTTTTTTTTCCCCGGTGCAACTCGCTAAATTACAAAGTCAACTTTATTGCGATAACAGAATCATGTTTTTATGAGGCAGAAAAACACATATAAAACAGCCACGGCAATTTCTTCCAAAAAAGTGGTCTTTGTTCCTGTTCAAAATTGCGCCAAAAGTCGCAGATTATTGGCGGTGCGACTTTGCTCACTCTGACTTTTCAAAACCTTTGCGACTTTTGACATTACGACCTTGAAATTCATAGTGCGGCAAAGTCGCAAAGTCGCAACTCGTTGCTTTTATCTGCTTGAGGCGGGAAAGGTGGGAACGGTGTCCTGGGAAGCTGGAATAGTCTCTTCATTAAGTAAGTTTGGGTTTTTTCTGGTTTTATCAGATAAAACGTTGTTAAAGAGCGGTCTATGAAAGGTACCTAATAGAACTCGTATGAAACTAGTTTAGGTAATGTCTTTGTGTACCTCAGTGAACCTGCTACTTATTAAGGATTCAAAGCTTCCTCTTGTTCTCGTATCTCTTTCAGTCGTTTCTGCGGTGGTGAGGTTTGATACTTGGACATTTTACTCGTTCCTGTGTTCATGACCTTTCCTCTCTTCCTGGTTTCTTGGGGAAAAGATCTTGTGTTAGATGTAATACTGTTTACTTTGTCCAGAGCCGGGGTACCTTTCGTTTCTTAGGTATAGCATTTGTTGTATTTGTCGTGAAGTGGGAAGTAAAGGTGATGGGGAGGGAGGAGAGAATGGTCATCTTGTTTTTTCTTTAGCTTTTTCCTTAGGTTTTGAGTGGCTTAACTATAAAGGATTTTTTTAGACATAACGGGACAAACTACTGCTTGTAAACGTCCCGTCCCGTCTTGCTAGATCAAATAGGCGAGCGGACCCAAAACCCGAGAAAGGGACCGATAGCTTGGTTTGCATCAAGTCTGATAATGCCCGTTGGTGCAGACAAGGGGCGAGTTTTAAATGACGCATTCAGCGTGAGGGCGCAGGAGTATATACACAATGGCCACGGACTTCACTGCAAGGGTATCTCACAGTAGCCCAGACCGACCGTACAGAATACACCTAGTGAGCCTAAACCCTTTCCTCGTCCCCTTTGTTTCTGGCTCGGTCCCACAGACCGAGTGCTGACCGGTGACTTGGTAGCAGCCAATATTGCGCAGAAGTTGATAAGGGGGATCAAACCTAGGCCGATCACAGCGAATCAGACTACTTGTGTCCCAATAATTAGCACAAGTTCGAACCCTAGCAGAGCAGTCTAATCCAATCGAAACAAACACTTTAAGGAGAGGAAGTAGTTAAGTTTGGAAAGAAAATGCCAGAGAAGGCTAAAGGGCTTGTTAAGGGGAAGGGGGAGGAGAGGCTAGACTAGGGCTGGATGAGGCGCCCAGTTTCGTCAGTACGGCGGTAAGAAAGAGCATATCGCTATGCCCTTTACGGTTCTGCGGAGATAATGTTAACGCAGCTCGTTAATATTAAGAAATATCTCATCAAGGTATGCATTTGCTGATATTTTTTTGATTGGCGAAAGATAACGACTGAATTGCCTTTGACTCCATTACCGCCAGTAAGAACAGTACGTGCCCTTTCTTTCAGGTGAATTAATCATTACCCCTAACTACCCTTGGTCCTTGGCTAAAAGAATAGTTAGGGCTGCATCGTATTTGATAGGCCTCTAAGCGGTACGAATATTTATCATGAAGTACCATGGGTGAGTGGTGCACAACTATAATGTTTTCACCACACAAGTTATCAACCAAGTTCACCAATTGAATTTATCAAATTTAATTTGATTAATTTACATGACTAATTTATTCTAGTTTAATTTTGCCAAATCAATAATTAATTAATTGACTTATTTGTATATTGCCAGAAATTTGAAATATACCGGGAACTCGAATGGCTGGTGATTTCACATTTTTCCTAACACTCGAAAAGAGATCTCATTGGTGATGAAAAGGACGGTGTTGTAAATAACGAGTGCATTTTTAACCACTACTAAGAATGTGAGTATGGTAATAATAATAACACTAATTTAAATTTCAAGTAAATTTCATTTTACGGAGTTGTTATACATTTCATTTAATTATTCCTTCATTTCCATATTTTCTATTAATGGTTTAATGGTATTTGCTCTGTTTTTTCGTCCTCTGCAAATCTTTTCTTATTTTCCTAATTTATCTGCTTCATATGGGATATTTTTATCATTGCCTATTTGCCACTCCATTCATTCCCTCACTGAACCGGCGAACGTCATTTTCCGTTATCGGGAAATTACCCTCCTCTTCCTGTTGTGGTCTTTACCTACGCTCGCGTCCTTCTTGGTCAATATCGCTCTGCTCTCCCTCGCCTAGGAGATCTCCGGAGAAGAGGACCGCGTGCCGGTTGCAGCCTTCGTGAGTGCTGCCGTCATCCATTTTGAAGAGAAATCTCCTCTTATTTTTTTCTTTTTATATCTAGGGTGGCCTCCTTTTGGGTTGACCTCTTGTCAACTTCTGGCCAAAGTACTTAAATCTTTTCGATCATTGTATCTTCTCAAAATTAGCTCGTAAATATACTTTTATTTAAGTTTTCTTTCACGTTTATATTTACGGGCTTCATCAGAGAGATGGAGTCATAGATCAGGTAATTTTGAATGAGAAGGGCGCACGCGATTTAGGCTCAAAAATGTTATTTAAATGCAGTAGGTTTGCTAAGACGCTCTTTAACAATGGAAATAAAATTGGCAGTTACATATATGTGTAGACAAATATGACTATAAAATCGCTTGCATTGTATGTACACACGAAGACACGAAACCAATTCAGATATTTACGAGAGGCGACGGAAGCGACTTAAATTAAGATCAAATTTCAGTTTTGTCACCCGGGACTTACTTAGCACAAGATTACCACTTAAATTGATTTCAGCGCAAAAAAAATCCTTACGCGCTTGAAAACAACAGGTAGGTGAAGGGATTCGATTTGATACGGAAGAGAAGGATTAATATGGTGGGGAGAGGGATTTGGGTGTAAAAGATTTGAATCTAATTCTTAGGATTACTTTTTATCAAATCTTAGTTTTGCCCCCTGGTATTTAGTTACCACAAGATTAATACCTAAATAGATATGGGCGGCAAATAAATCCTCACCATCTTGGAAACAACAGTAAAGTGAAGGGATTTTGAGGTTATACGGAAGAGAAGGATTAAAATGGGAAGAAGACGGATTTGGGTATAAAAGGTTTTAATAAGGTGACCTAAGGAAAGATACTCACAAGAATTTACTCGCACGTGATACTATTATAATATTTGGGCACAGAATAAATCTAAATCAAAATAAAATTGAATATGGAACAATAATGTATAACCAAAAATTTCAACACAGGAATTTTTCGACTCGGAACCAATATTTGTAAAAAAGAACATAGACTACAAAAGCAAGAAATGAATAACAGAAACTTAACTTGCAATAGACATTAAAATGGAATTACCAATATAATAATAAGAACTGAATGTCAACCTGCAAGAGGAAAGGGATTAACAATAGGTAATTTTACCAATTTATTCACAAATAGACCATCATTAATATTCATGGAGATATAAATGCACACTGAAAAAATCCGATCACATCGGACCTACACAAACGGAAGACATCTTCAAACTCTGTTCGACGAATTTGCCAAAGAATAGGCCAAAACCTCTCAACATATATCACAGGACAAAGAGCAACTAAACCAGACATATGTCTAACAAATATCAACCCCCTATTAAATACCACAAAACAAGCCGATCCACAAAACTTCAAGTGACCATACGGAAATATTATTAGAAATTAATCAACACCGAATACTAATCCCATCCAGGGAATGGAAAACTTACCACATGTCAAACTGTGAGAGCTTCAGAGACGTTAGAGGACAAAGACGAGGAACTACAGATTATGCGAGAAGCAAATAAAAAGCAGATGAAGAAAAAGTACCATAAAGGACATTCAGAACTACCAAACAATTTAACTGGACACCAGAAATGATACGATTAAACGAAGAAATACGAATGAGATCAGAAGGGATAAGACGAGAACGTACAATAAGGAAAAAAGATATCAGAATTAGGATTGAAAAACAAGAACTATTAACTTATTACTGAAAAATAAAAAGAACTATGCGATGAAATCATACCTAAAAAAGAATCACAAACAAAGGCAAGAGAGAATATAGGCAAACATTGGAAAAATGTTTTCATGTTAAATGAATAGGAAAAAAAAAACTATGATATAAAATTCGAAAACTAGATCATATAAGGACTAACAAAGAAATTAAAAAATTCTAAAACCACTGCGGCTGTATCGATGAAGAAAGAGATGCTAATGAAGGAATCGACCCAGTAATTAAGAAGAAGGAATTGAGAAATACGATTAGAATTTTAAACAGAAACGCCCTGGAAAATCTGCGTTTACGAGAAAACATTATGTAGAAGCCCCAAACAACATCATTGATGGGTTAAAGAACATTTTAATGTAAGTTTTAATACAGGATAGTTCCCAGATAAACTTAGTTGGCCAAAATGATTTTTGTGCCCCAAAATTAAAAAAACAACCACGAGAGGGAAAAACTACAAACCAATATCCCTGATAGACTTCATCGGGAGAGACTACAAGGAGATAAATAATCGTAGAATAATGGAATTCATAAATGAAAACAACTTCATAAACAGCTGTTAATTTCGATTGCAAGGAAAACAGAAGTACGGATGTGAGGGTCAGCGTTATAATAAAAAACAATATCAAAAGCCAAAAGAGAAAAGGCAAGCATAGACAAAGTATCCCGAGAGGTATACCTAGCGTAGGACAAAGTTTGACAAAGGGGAATACATTATAAATACGCAAGCTGGAAATTAATGACGAGATTGAACGAATTCCATGTGACTACGCAATAGAAAGGTATACCTATACAAAGGCAAATCCTGCTCCCATAGTAAAGTTCAGTTGTATCTAGCATCTGCCTCTAAGAGGCAGCTCTCATTTTTCTTTATTATCTGAGGGATTCTTAGTTTGATCGAATTTCTACTTATATTTGGTTAGACTAAAGCAATTATTTGTTTGAGGCATAAGAACATATGTAAAGAAGTAGTCTGCAAAAGGATAATCAATAGTATATACGAGGCTGCTTCAGTTGCCATCACCCAGTTCACTCCCACCTAGCGTCCTCTTCCATAGATTTACCCAATCTATTCTTAAAACTCCGGAGAGGGTTTGCTTCCATTGCATGAATAGTGAGCTTATTCTATTCATCTACCATTCAATTTGTAAACCTATTTCTGCCAACCTCTTTCCTAAACTAATGTAAACTTGTCTAGCTTAAATCCATTGTTACGTGTCCTATGTTACTTGCTAAAAATAAGAACCTTACCTATGTTTCCACAATTACAACCTTTTAGACTCTTGAAGACGTAAACCAGTTCACATCAAACTCTTCCGGCACCTATGAAATGATTGGAGCTTAGCCTCCTAAACTTTTCACCCCAAGGAAAGCTCCCTGACCAATGTATAGTCTTAGTCACCCTTCTTTACACAGCTTCAAGCAGACCAATTTCTATCTTACATATGATATAGTGATCAAAATTGAAAGGCAATGTCAAGAAAGGATTTAACAAATGTCAGGAAGCATTTGAGAAACAAATCATCACTTCTATTACTTACCCTATTAGTTCTGTTCCTAGAATTCAAGCACTGTTTTCTAAGGCGGTCAGAACTAACCAAGAGACCTAAGTCTCTTTCGCACTATGACATTCATACTTCACTCAAGTTTAATTTATCATTACGTGGCTGATTACTCCTACCAATAGAGTACACTTGCTTATAATATGTTATCATTCCCAGAGCTCAAATGACATCCGATTCAATCCCCACACTAACATCCTTCAAAACTAAATCCAGAGGATAGTGTCGATAAAATTAACTTGATGATATCGTCATTCCAGACTTGTCAAAAGCTCTACCATACAAATACAATATTAAAATATGTACAATTCATTGCTCACGTCAAAACTCAAAAACCACAATAACCTTCCTTTCTCAACACTCGTTTAACTTGCCCTCTGAATCATCTAGATTTCTCATTTCTATAACCTGGTAAATTATTTTAGAAATATACTATTCTATGTGTAATTATTTTTACTTGCATCCAACCTACACCCCTGTTTTCTAATGTTGTAGCTCTGATTCCTAGTCCTTTTACTACCGCCCAAAACAAAGAACTTTCTAAAAGGTTAAATTCCATTTGCTACTTCTCTGAATATTAAAATAATTCAGTTAATTCGTTTTACAAAACCTCAGCATCGGAGTCCGATCTTATAATCCACCCAATCTTAGTGTCACCAGCAAACTTGCTCAGGTCACTACTTATTATTTATTTCTACTATACAACAATGTCTCAATATCTTGAGTGGTTCATTCAAAAGACGAACGGGAAATTATTTAGCCCCTCCCCACTAAAGTATAGCAAGTAACAAACCTTCTCTAAATTGATGTATGAAATGCCTCCCACCTGCAATGACGATTCTCTGAAATGTGTTGACTTTAATTACAGATCTTGGATTTGTCCACTCTTTATCTCTTATCACCGCACCAATTCGCCATCAATCACACCCCAAAAAAGAGAAATGAATCGTATCCTTTGAAAATGAAATTAGTCAATTACTATTTAAATAAAATAAAGGAATATTGATGGAAGAGAATTGGAAATTTGGGCATTTTATGTCAATTTATATTTAACGATGTCCCTTAATATGAAGAATAGTAAATTTGTGCGCATAGATGAGGAATGTGCGGTAGTAAGATGCATCAGGAACACTAATACCTGATTGGAAAACCCCAACAAACATCCCACCCACCGCCATCCTAATCACTAGGAATCAAGCTTCACGATTATCTCTTCCAAGCAATTTATTGTCCTTTGACTCTTTTCCTCTTTCTATATCGTCGTCGTCAAAGGTAGAAAGAAAGAATGCATTTGGCTCAATTTTGGGGGTGTAAATTCGTGACTGGCCTCTGTTTCTTCTTCCTAAATATTCGGTAGAAGTTGACTTTAAAGAATCTGAGTTGACTTGATTTTACTGACTAATTTGACTTGTTTGACTGATTATGACCTGACTCGACTTGACTGAATCTGCATCTCTCCAAAATTAAGCGATATTTCCCCGCCTCAAATGCTTCTTTTTGAAGGGGCTTCGAGATCTAAAACCATTAAAACGATGGATGATTGGTAATTGTTCTCCCCTCTTCTCCTTTTGTTACATTCATCTATATTCCTCTTTTCACTTCTGGATGGGGAAGAAAAAGAGGTTGGCTCGGAGGAACCCCCTAATATCAAAATCACACCAGGGCATCAAAATACCCTCCCAAAGACGTGAAAATTCTACAACAACTTGGGAAATGTTTAATAATAATAATAATAATAAAGAAATGTTGTTTATGTGGTCCCCTATCGCATGTACTGAGCGAGACCCATTCTTTTCCTCATCAGTTGTGTAGGTAATGAGAATTTCTCACAATGCCAATTGGGAAGGTATTGGAAGGGCTGATCTGCTTTGCAACAGTGAAATAGCCATTAATAATTGCAATCAGAGTATGACAAAGCTATCAACACATTCACGATCAAGGACACATTTGGGATGGAGAGATGTGTACCACAAGGGGCAAACTGGAATGTCTAATTGGGATTACATAGATTTTCCTTCTTTCATATTTTAAAGTTTTAAAAACTGACTAAAGTTCTTGTTCATCTGATGGTTCTAGCCCCATATTAACGAGCAGGAATGTCCCCTTTAGCTCTTCTGGTAACAAAACTTTGGCAGTCAAATACACTTGAAGTCCCCTCGTGATCTTAATTATTCTGTATTGTCACACCTTTTAACTTCTTCAACTCCCATTGTTTAAACCAGGACAGGAATAACATTTTATAATTAATTGACTGCTGGGCAAGAAAATAAAATTCCTAGTGATAAAATCTTAATTGACCTTGCCTCTTAATTCTCCCGATTAACTCGAATACCTTTAGTAATTTCAGTATATATTCCACACAACTTTACTTTCCCTGATATTGATTTTTTATAAAATGGCCCTTTTTGGTAGGAAGTGATTTCCTCTTTTCAAGCACTTTGAAACCGTATTCCTTACCTATATAATATAAGAAAAGAAGGAAGCTGCAAAAGGATAATCAATAGCCAAATAGGTTTGTTGGAATGAAAGAAATGTATGCGATGGATGGACTGCATTTGAGTAGGAGGGGGGTAGATGTGTTGTGGGAGGAGTATGATCGTGTTTTTAGGTCTTTGCGGGCGGGAAACTAGATACTAATAGTGGTCAGGGAATTATGAGAGGAAATTATAGTACTGAAAGTAGAATGGACTTCGCAGATAACAGAAATAGGTTCCAAGGCGATAGAGGTGAGGTCATTCAGGTTTCAAGAGGTGCTTTAGGGATAGTGGGGTTAAATTGTTTCTATACAAATGCCCGTAGTCTTAGAAACAAGAAGGATGAGCTATTTAGTTATATTAGCAATGAGGATATAGATATATTATGCGTTACTGAATCATGGGTTAATGAAATAGAATTTAGTGACACTATAAGTCAATTTGATTTACAGGGCTATAATATGTACATTAGTCAAAGGACAGGTAGGATTGGTAGAGGAATAATTATCAAAATAAAAAACAACATTGTTTCAAGTTTAAATACTTCAATAAAGCAGGATGGAGTTGAGTCGCTTTGGATAGATATTAGGTTCAGTAAAAATAGAATGGTGCATTTGGGAGCTTTTTACAGGCCACCTGGGCAGACTGATGATATGGAAGAACTAATGATAAGGGAAATAAGTAAGGGATGTAAAACAGATGCAGTTATTATTGGGGACTTCAACTTAAACTCTGTGGACTGGAAAAATATGATGGGTAGGGATAGAACAAGTGGCAGGTTCATAGAATGCTTTGAGGATAATTTTTGGAATCAATTTGTTAATGAGCCAACGAGCGGGACAATATATTAGATTTAGTACTTTCTAACAGTGATCATTTTGTTCAAGAATTGACTGTTGGGGAAGCATTTGGAAATAGTGACCATCAGATAGTTCGTTTTAACTTGGGAATTGAAAAGAGTAAAATAACCGAGAATGCTGAAAAAGTTCCAAATTTTCATAAGGGAGATTATGTAAAACTTCGAAGCTTGCTAAATTTGGTAGACTGAGATGTAGAATTCAGAGGTAAAGATGCTTATGGGATGTGGGATACTTTCAAGCATATAATAAATGTAGTCCAAGAACAATGTATCCCAATGAAGGCCATTAGGAACAAAAGTAGGAAACCATTATGGTGGAATCAGGAGATAGCTAGAAAAATTTCAGGGAAGAAAAGGGCATATAAAAAAATACAGGTAGAAAATAATATTCAAAATTTAAGTGATTATAGAATGGCTAGGAATGAGTTAAATAAGATTATAAGGAAGAACAAAAGGGTGTCAGAAATTAAATTAGCTCAGGATAGCAACAAAGATCCTAGAAAGTTCTTTAGTTACTATAAAATTAATAACAAGTCTGGCAGAGTTAAAATAGGACCTATCAAATATGAAGGGTTTGTGAGAGAAACTGATGAGGAAATAGTTGAGGTACTAAATGGTCATTTTGCATCAGTATTTACAAAAGAGAAACTAAATAGTCCTATGTATAGTACTCATAGGTCAGGAAAAGAGGTGTTTACTAACATTAGTGTGGATCGGAAGATGATAAAAGGACTAATAGGTGAGTTAGATACTACCAAGGCCTCCGGCCCTGATAATATTCATTCTAGAATACTTAAAGAAGGGGTAGAAAGTATCTCAATAGTTCTGGAGAAGTTATATACTAGGTCATTGGAATATGGAGAAATACCCGATGATTGGAAGAGAGCGAATGTAGTCCCCATTTTCAAGAAGGGTAGTAAAGAGGATCCAAATAACTTTAGACAGGTTAGCCTAACTCCTGTAGTCTGTAAAATTCTTGAGAAAATAGTTAAAAAAGGGGTGGCCAACATCTAGAGAGGGAGGGGTTAATCAGCGATGCTCAGCATGAGTTTAGATCAGGTAGATCATGTTTGACTAACTTACTAGACTTTCTGGAGTTTGTAACAGATCAAGTAGATAAGGGAGAGAATGTAGATATAATTTACTTAGATTTTAGTAAAGCATTTGATAAGGTACCACATAGGAGACTAGTTCATAAATTAAAAATGATTGGGATATGTGGGGGTGTTTCAAATTGGATAGCTGAGTGACTGAAAGACAGGAAGCAAAGGGTAGTGCTAAATGGTGTAAATTCAGAGTGGAAGGATGTTATCAGTGGGGTTCCTCAGGGATCAGTTCTCGGTCCATTATTATTTGTCATCTATATAAATGATCTTGGGGAGGTAGTTAATAATGAAGTGTCAATTTTTGCGGATGATACCAAATTAGCAGCTGTAATTAAAGATATTGATGATAATTTTAAAGTGCAGGGGAATATAAATAAATTGTTATCCTGGGCACATAAGTGGCAAATGACTTTCAACCTTGATAAGTGCAAAGTTATTAACATGGAAAAAGATAATAGAGAATTTAACTATGAAATGGATGGGCATTGGCTGAGCTTAGTAGAGGATGAGAAAGATCTAGGAGTAGTAATAGATAAGTCATTAAGGTTTTCTTAGCAGTGTATTGAAGAAAGAAATAGGGCAAATAGAGTGCTGGGTTTTATTAAGAAAAATGTTCAGTTACAAAAGTAAGGAGGTTATTCTTAAACTCTATATCTCTTATGTTAGGCCACATCTAGAGTACTGTATACAGGCATGGTCCCCACATTTTAGACACGATATTAACCTTCTCGAGTCAGTGCAACGGAGGGCAACAAAGATTATTCCTTCCCTGAGGCACCTTGAATATATAGATAGACTGAGGGTATTAAATATGTTCTCGTTCGAAAGGAGGTGTGTAATAGAGGATATGATTGAGCTGTTTAAAATTTTTTCTGGGATAGATAAATTGGATGTTAGCAAGTTTTTGGAGTTAGATGATGGAAATCGGACTAGAGGTCACCACTTGAAAATTAAAAAGCAAGGGTGTAGGTTGGATTTAAGAAAATATTTTTTCACCAATAGAGTGGTAGACTTCTGGAACAAATTGCCGCAGAGGGTAGTAGGTAGTCCAAATCTAAATGTATTTAAGAGTAGGTTGGATGGGTTTATGGGAAGGGAATGTTGTGATGGTTCCTAAGTTTTGTATATATTAATATTGTTTGTATATATCTATAGCTGCATGATTTAGTTCTTGACAAGCCTTGATTGGTGATACCCTTGTTTCTGGACACAATCCTCTGGATGTAGTTTTCCTGGTAGTCTGGGTGCCTTAAAAAAGAGGCCGTTTGACTTGGACGACCTATGATTAGCCCTTGTGGCTTTTGTCATCTGTTATAATATATTGTGGGAGACTTTGATTTTGTCTTCCCCTGGTGATGGTGCTTTTTCTGGGTGGGTTTTGACGGAGGCGGATGACCTTTGAGAGGCCCTTGTGGCTTTTGTCATCCGTGTAATTATGTTATGTTTATGTTTTGTTAACCGCGATTCCCCTAATTTTGCAACCCGAATCATTTCATGGACGTATACTGTCCGGTTTCTCAATCTAAAGACCTTGAATATAGGGAAGAATATTGAGGTGAACACTATATTGGTGAAAAAATATTTAATACATAATTTGTTAACCAAAAAATAAATGATTATAATTTAGTTATATATTTAACTCTAATATCGTGATGGCGCAAATCTAGACGTTGCTACGAGGGCCAATAAATGTAGATTGGAATTTGCATTTTCCTAAATTTCCCTGGCCCAGTCTCGATCGTAGTCTTTATCAAGGGAAACTTTGGTTGGTGGGATTTTAATTCTTCTGGCTTCTTGTCGCTCCTCAGGGGTGAGGTGGCGCTGCCGACAATTAATTAGGGATTGGTCCACTTGAGCTGTGCCGCCTGTTCTCTCTACAAGAACAGCCTTTTCCTCAGGGGATGGAAATTGGCACCTTTTGTTCTGTAACACCCACTTTCTGATTACAGTGCCCCCAAGAAATGATCTGATTCCTCGATTATTCGATGAAGAAGACATTGACGTAAACACAAGAAGGGTGGTTTTGAAGCCAAGAATTTGAAAAAAACAAGGTCCTATTCGAGATGAGGTCGTTCTTTTATATCAGGAATCCGAGATGTGTTGGGCTCGACGGATTAGTAAGAACCAATCGGGTCACCGGTGATTAAAAAGGTCGATGTTGCCGTATGGCTCAATAATTGCTTTGAATAAATAAGGATCTAGAATCAAATTAATATCTTTAAGGCAGAAGTGGCCAGGATTTTACTACACGAGACCTGGGAAGAAAAAAGTGGAGGGTGAAAGAGGGAGTTCGTAATTATGTGGAGGGAAAACAACCACATTCAACGACGTTCGAATGCCTCCCTCCTGCAGGAAGAATATATGCTATTATAATCCTTCCGTTGTGTCCTAATTGATGACTTATTTCTGCTCTGCCAGGAGGTGGACTTCGTACATTGATACGAACGTGAGCCTTAGGATTTCTGTTTCACCCGCAGGTCGTAGAAAAGAAACTACTGATACTTTTATTCATTTCCTTCTCGGCAAATATCTTTGTCCCCATAGTGCTAACAACATGAAGTCCACTAAGCCAACAAATGTCTTTCGTGTCATGTTTATAATTGGATCCAATTTAACTTTCGTCTATCTCTGGTCGATCAATGTGGCTCACTTCAGGGCCGAAGGGGGGGCTAGGGGGCTTTGTGTCATCGGATTTGGGTACAACACATTTTGGATTCAGGTGTGGATGGGATACAAGATTGAGTTCATTTGTGTGCCATTTGACAAATGTGGTTATGTGGAGGCTCGTGCCATTCTTGACCCCCCCCTCTCTCCCCTCTCTATGGCCCCGATTGCTCCGGAAGGAAGAGGTGGAGTCGTTGCGAGAGATCTCCTCAAATACGTCTAAATTAGTCGTAACTACTTGCCATTCGTTAGTCTCTATTCACTTCCTCTAACTTGACCAGATTATTCTCTTTTGTTAAAAACTGATTTTTAAAGAATAATTATAAAAAACAGTTTTCCATCACGTAAATTGTTTCGTTTATCGGGAAACCGATTTTCCTTGATCATTTTTGTGGAGATTCCTCGGGTGGTTTTCACATTTTAGATCAATGGAGGAGAGAGGAAAGAACAAACATTAAAAACCACAAAATCCCGCGATGAAAAGTAGTTTTATTAATAAATCCGGGTTTTATCTTATGGAAATTATTTTCTATCATGTGATTGTAACAGAGTAAGGATGATAAGGGGTCCTTTTCCTCGTTGTAAGTCAAGAGATGCTCTTGTTCATTCATCTTTCTTAGCTTCAATTAAGTAACAACAACCAAAATTACTTTCAAGAAATATAGACGAGCAAAAACTATTATTTAATGCTACAAATTCAACTGATCTAAATTTAAATATTAATTGACTGAAGCTCGACGACTTTTGAGATATTTTTCGCAAATGGATTTTGCAGGAAGGAGGTCCTGCACACCAATGATCAACAATCCACTGATCCTTATTCACCCGCTTATGGGTTCCTTCCTACCTAAGATTATTATTATTTCCTGATTTTCTCCCCAAAATATTACCTATAAACCTCTTTCTCCAAGAGAAAAGTGACGCAGAAAAAATAAATTACTCCCAATAATATAGAGGAGTCTGCAAAAGGCTAATCACTAGCCTATACGAAGCAGGTACTCTTCCCCACCTATGAGTTCAATTCTATCTATTTTCCTCTTCCACAAATTTATCAACTCTATTCATAACACTCAACAGGGAGGTTGCTGACTCGGTTCATCCATCCCTCAATTTTTAAACCATTTTCCACCAATCTCTTTCCTAAACCTAAATTTTTCCAGCTTAAAACCATTGCTACATGTCCTATCCTATTCACTAAAAATAAAGAACCTTAACTATGATTGTGTTATTATAACCTTTTACGCACTCCTAATCTTCTCCTTTTAACCTTATGAATATTTATTACTTAGAAAACCTCTTGAATATTCATCCTCTGCCTTAATGACAGGATCTCATTTTCACCTCACGTCACAATTTCCTGGCAGACCAAATATTCAGAAAGATAAATCGAATTGGACAATTTCATCCATAACAAAGCAGGCTCTTCTTAAGGAACATAACAAATCTGTTTTTTAAGCAATGAAATATAATTTATCTAGTGGGAAGAAAGCACGTCTCCTTTTCTATCTCAACGGTGTTCATTAGGATGGTGTTGCTAGGCTCCTACTCTCTGTTCCTTCCCATTAGGTCACCTTAATAAGCTTCAAGGGGATAACTAGTATTTACATCTGCTTCTGGAATCAAATTAGAGAATGTGTGGACATTGTTCGTTCGTTCGCTCGCGTTGAATGCCAAACTTGCGTGCTTCCGGAATGACTGTCTGGCCTTCTATCTTCATGAGGATTCTTTCGTCCACAGTGCCAAATATCCTTCCTCTCTGGTCTTTTAGTTCGTCTCCCATCCCTTTCATTTTCCCCAGCTGTCTATGTCATGAAATAGGAACAGATTGATGAGGTTGGAGGAGATAACTGAACCCTAACAAACTCTCTCCCTCCCGACAGTTTGTACACATATCCGGGAATATACGGATTCCTTGTAACGAACACACACGGAACATGTCGATGTGTGTTTTATAAACATAGGAATAGTTAATTAGACCCGAATTGATGGGGCTGACAAGGAACATATCGAGTTAAAAAGGGATTTATTTAGATTTATCTTTGATCCCCACAGATTTATTCCTTTACAGATTATTATTATCATATTGAGGAATACGGATGGAGAGGAGGGCCATGCCCTCGTTGAGGCTACAGGTAGAGGTGAAGGGATAAAGTTGGAGAGGATTAGGATAGGGAGACTCCATCGGCTGAAATCTCGGTCGAATTTGAACGGAGGAATAAGGAAACCTCGCATAATCCAACGGAGTCACATTCTCCCAGGAGGATCGAAAAGTGCTCCACCGGAGTGCTCTATTATTCTGGAGCATTACTCTATCAACCTTAGTAGGGTCGAGCAAATAAAGGGAATGAATGCGTGAACGAAAGGTGCAATTGGTAATGGGAGATGGCGCATCTACGGGGCCAGAGACAGATGAGGACGCAGGGCACCAGGGGTCCCTCCTTTTTGCAAATTGGTACCACGGTCACACCTGTTAATACACCGTTTCCCTTTGCGCCCCCCTTAAATTTCGTACTTATGGGTAGTAGAAGACCTCCTTTTGAAAATTTCACACACCCTTACTTCTTCACATTATTTAGAGATCAATTAGTTAAACAAAAGTTGACGAAGGACTCTCAACCCGGCTTTCCTCGGGTCTCTGGGCAAATTTCCTTTCTTTTTATAGAAAGGGGTCGGATGCTGCCGCTTCAGATGATAATTAGGAATATTTGGATTTTAGAAAGGCTTTCGACAGGCTGCCACACATACGCCCTTTGAATACAGTTAAAGCGCATGGAAGGTTTGGGGGTGGATAGGGTCGTGGCTGTGTGAAGGACAGACAGCGGAGAGTTAAGATATAGAAAATTGAATTTGAGTGGGGGAATGTTACCAGTGTTGTTCCTTAGGGATATTTGTTTGGGTCGATAATGTTCTTTATTCATATTAATGATTTTGACATAGATGGAAGTTGCGAGCTGCTCATGTCTGGTACCAAGTTAGGTAAGATTATGCAGACTGACTCTTATGCTGAGGTTATACCAGATGAATTAAACAGTGAAATAGGAAATGAAATTTAACCTCTCCTACTGTAGTGTATTTAGTCAAGGTAGGTAAAATACAGTGAATATTTATAAATTGAATGGAAAAGTTTTAGCAAAGTCAGAACGCGAAAGAGTCGTAGGCGTCCTAATAGTTCAGACCACCAGCTTAGAAAACAGTGGATAAGTGCTAGGAATGGAGCTAATCAGGAAATGATGTCTATTGGGAGGAGTGAAGTAGAAGAAGTGCTGATGTCATTCTGAAAGTCTACCTAAAGTTCGTTAGACTTTTCCTTGACTATGTGGTGCAATTTCGGATATCGTATAATGGAATGGACATTTGTTGGTTTGAGTATGTAAAATAAGGTTAATTAAGATGATTCATGGGTTAAGGATCTTACCTATTGGTAAAAGTCGAGGAGACAAAGTATACGGACGTTAGATTGATGAGTTCGAAGAGGCTTGATTGAATTTTATATCAGCCAAATTTTGGCATACACAAAATCCCGGGGGTAATAAAAGTAAATAAACAAAGGATGAAGAAAATTCTCCTTCTAAGGTCATATCTTTTCTCGATCACATATTTGAATTCATTCATTTTGATCAATCTGTGGTGTCAACCACAACGATTCAGAATTATTTCCATGTGGTTTTCGGTCGGATACATTAAAAGTTGGCCCAGTGCCATGTGTTCTACAACTACAGTGTCCAACCTATGTCAGCCTTTAACACCTCGCCGCTTACGGCCTGCGATAATTGATCACCCAATTTTGCGTCGTCTGAAAAGTTATCTAGTTTAATAAATATCCTTAGTCTATCTCGTTCATAAATAGAATAAAAAATAGGAAGCATGGCGCATAGTCTTAAAGGAATCATTTCCTTAGGATCAGCGACAGGTACAACCATTAATCACAACACTATAGCTCTTTGGGGCAAAGGAATAAGAACAAAAGAAAATAAAACATCTGCAAAAAGCTAAAAATCAATAGCCTATCGGAGGCAACTTCTGTTACCGTCATTAACTTCAGTTGCACAAAGTATCATCATCAATAAATATATCCTATCTTTTCTTAAACTTAAGTTCGTAGGCCTTAATCTCTTACCATATTCTATTTAAAAAAACTTTTAAAATCCAAATTATCTAATCAAGAAAAAAATTAAATTGCTCAATGTTATCCCCTCTGACGCACCTTCCTTCAAATGAGAACCCATTTAGCCTCCTCACCCTACCATATATAACAGATGCTTCAGGGAAGCTATGATCTCTGTTGTTTCCTTTGCATCGAATCTGGCAAGTTGATATGACGCCTAAAGTCCGGGGACCATTTTTATCTAACGTACTCAACAAGTGGCCTGTGATGTAATTTTAAGGATAACCTTCATACTTATGAAACAACGATTCCTCTTAGTCAAGATAACATCCTTTGCTCTATTTTTGCCTCAATAGAATGCTCAGAAAATCTCAATAACCTATTTACTTCTTACCATAGCTACTTCTCATTTTCTCCTGCTTTCAGCCAATCCTATCCATTTCATAGCTAATTGCTCTATTATCCCTTCCCACGTTAATAACTTTACATCTTTAAGATTACAATTTATTTGACCCTTGTGTGGCAAACTTAAACACTTATTTGTTTCACACTGTCCTTTAAACTTAGTTTTAATTTCATTTACTACAGCAGCCAATTTTGTCTCATTATAAAAAAACGCCACTTCTCTTTCTACATCCTCTTGAAGATTACTGTGACCTCACTCCATTAAATACCACATTCTGCATCCTGTCTTCAAGCAATTCACCAATATAATTCAAATCCTTCCAAAATATCTCATGCATTTTTTTTATCAAAACTTCTGATCAAATTTGAGCAGATTAACTCCACACTATTTCTTTTATCTAAATATTTAGTTACATAGTCCATAAATAACAGTAAGTGTTCTGAACATGATTTAACAGTTTTAAACCAATGCCAGTGACCGAGTGTTACCCGCCACAAAAAGGCAGCAAGGGGTGATTCGAGTACAAGCCTAAACAAGATTACCGTGAGTAGGTCTTGCCTGGCCGATGCAAACTCGGCAAAGCACCACCTCTAAGGAACTTAGTCTCTGATAACTTAAGGGTCAATATCAAACAGAGTTTTTGATTTATATAATTTGGATGATGAAGACCCATACCATTCGTCCTGCTACAACTCATAATTAGATTTTCTTATAGAAGGAAAGAAATCTCGAAAATGCAGTGCAGATTTCTCCGAGGACACAGATTAAGCTGAACGTGCCATCTAATCAGTCCTCTCGTTGCCTACGGCCACTACTTACCTGGGGACCCGACAAAATAGAGCTCAATTTTGGGACGCATTCTGCACCAGCCAGTGGTAGATTTCTTTGACTAAGTGTTTGGAAGCATTTAAAGACGAAATTGCTTGTAAAATCCTCATAGAATCGGAGAAAATGACGAAATCTTTAAAAGTTAAAAGTGGATTAGTCTTAAATCAAAAATAATGCTGAAAGTTCAGCAGTAAAAATAGAAACTACCAGCGGCAAAGACAAAGTTCAAAAAGTCTCCTGAGCAGGTGGCTGCGACATCCACGCCACACGCAGACTTGGAACCAATCAGGGATATCGGACAGTGCTGTATATGTGAGGGTGTGTGCTCTAGTAACATGCTTTTAACTTCTCCAGGCTCCTTATGCTGGTACAAAGTGTGCGAGGTGGAGCACGCCAATTAGGAGTCAGCGATGACTGAAGGGCAAGGACCCTTATAGCATCCAAGGTGGGGTGATGATCTTCTATCTGGATGATAAAGAGGCGGGGTAAAGACGGCAACCGATCGAATGCCTGCGTTGACTCAGTAGCATAAAGGCATCTGTAAACATCTGATACAATGGCCTGCTGCACACGACTGAGGTATTAAATATGAATATTTAGTCAATGATCGGGCATGCTGAGCACTGCACTCTCACAGTGGAGGATGTTTAGGGAAAAACTCTAGAAAGCTTCTCTTTTAAAACTAACTCCGTGGTTGCGAATAGGGTTCAGTGTCGTTCCCGGCCAGTGCTGCGCAAGTGATGGAAGCAACATTATATATCTTGATGTCAGAGCGATTCTTCTAAGGTATATCATGAATGCTTCTTACACTAACGGTAAATGGGCTATGAGATGTATTAGGCGTTTCAGAACTGGAACGTGATGGTTGGATAGGACTAGTCGAAAGCAAAACGTCTGAAAAGAGACGTCCAAGAGGGATGGTTTGTGCTCGAGCACGTCGACGAGCCTCTCTCACCTCCAAATGCAGAAAGTAGCGCAAATCGAAAACTACCTTTTATATAAGTATATTCGGCAGATAATTTACGCAGCCCTGTAGAAACCACTGCATTTGCCATAGCACTGTGTTTCGGTGCATTAATAGCCATGGTAATCAGAACTACAATACACACAAGAACGGAAGTGGTGACAGGCACGACCAACATGTCAAAATTTATTACAATTAATGCAACGTCAGGGGAGTTCGACGAAAGTGTTTACCGGGATACGAAAGTACTAAGCTTTAATAACCTTTGTCAGTTCCTAACGTTCGAACGTTAAAATCAATGTGACAGTTTTCACTCTAGTAGAGCTTCCAGATTTGTTACCACATCCACATATGTTACGCGTTAGGTACTAAACTTACTCTGGAGACGGGTGAGGTCGTAGTCACGTAAATTGATTGAACGGACGACTCATTTGACAAAGTTTTGACTTGGATGGGGGTAAATTGTCAAGGGAACTTCTGCATTTGGATGCACATTTTGCATAAGATAATGCTGAGAGTGAGATGATAACTCGACTACGATATCACTACTACCTCTTGACCACATCCGACGAGATTCACCCCAGTGAGACTCAAATGATTCATTAACGTCAAACACAACCACTTTTGCAAGTGGTGTGTTAGATGACGAACTAATGACTGGAAGGTGGGAAAAAGTTGATTCAGGATCCAGATTGTTGGCATAAAGATCCAACGACCCAGGGTAGGCTGAAGGCGGGGCGGGAGTACGTTTGTCACATGAACCCTTGTGAAACGGGGAAGGTTTAGGTTAATTTCTAGCCATTGCAAATTGAAATAACTTCACATTCTGCCTCGGGACTCCCCACTATGGAGGCCTACAAGGGCCCAGTGCTACTGCAACTCTCGATTCGGTTGCGTCCGGTATGTCCTTTTGTAGAATGGTTACGGATTTACCACACCATATTTATCGACCAAAGAGGCTACCCGAGTTCTCCTACGCAAGGAGAAAAGTAGCCAAGATGGGATTCTTATTGCGCAAAACCAGACGAAGGCGGTGGAGATGCCCACCATTTTCCGACCTTTATAAAAGAACAATTCAACATCAGGTGTATAAAACTAGCCAATGTCATGCAAGCATCAGAACCACTAAAGGAGACAAAGAAGAGGGGGAAAATAAAGGGCCGTAAAAGAAATTAATAGGGGGGGAGGAGTGTCGTATATTGAAAATCCGGTTCGCAGGATCACTGTACCAATGAGGGCTACAGAGCTGACCCTCAATGCGAAGGGAGGGTTAAAACCTCTCTCGGACAATCCTTTAAAGAAAGAAAGGGTCCCAGAGAGGAAGAGCGAGGTATGAATGGAAGGACAAACATAAAAATACAGAAATATATTCAGGAGGATGAAACCGGACGTAATACTAATAACTTGACAAGGAATAAACCTAAATGAAAAAAAATTAAATAAAGAAATATGATGTAACAGCCACAAGCCAAACAGAGGAATATTTCGTCGGTGCAGTATTAGCCCTAAAAACCAACATAGACTACATAATTAAATAAGAAAGAACAGAAGCTTAAATTCTAAATAAAAGTAAAATAAAACTTAAAAATATAATAAAAGCAGCAAATATAATAATATGAGTAACCAATAGACTATCAGCCATTTTCATTGGAGATTTATATGCACAAAAAAAAGCATCAGATTACACCGAAACGACTACCAATGAAAGACATCTTCGAACTCTGTTGGTCAAAGAAGAGCCCGAAATCCCAACATATACCACAGCACAGACAGCAGTTAAACAGATATATGAGTGACAAATATTAACCTCTCTTTTAAAGACCACATGGATCCAATTCATATACATTTCAGCGATCATACGAACATATTATTCGAAAGTAATCAATACCGAATACCGATCCCATCCAGGCCATGGAAAGCTTACCACATGGCAAACTGTGAGAACTACAAAGACAAACTAAGGAAATATATAACGGAAGAGCTGATCGAAGCAACTCTTGAGACAGAGACGAGGAACAAAGATCTTTCGAGAAGCAATTAAAAAGGCAGATGAAGGATCAATACCAAAAAAACATTCATGACTAACAAACAATTTAATAGGACACCATATATAATACGATTAATCAAAGAAATACGGAAAACAGCAGAAAGAATAAGACGTAAGAGAATAAAAACGGAGCAATAAATTCTATTAAGGACTAGAAAAATGAAATACTAACTCTTATTAAAGAAAAAACGTAAAGAAATATGCAATGAAATCAAAAAAGAAATATATACAGAAACAAAGCGAGGAGAATTCTGGGAAAAGATAAAGTAAATAAAAGATAAACTGCCAAAAGATCCATGAAAATTAAAAGTGCAAGAAGCAGACATTGAGAAAAGTTTTCTTTAGTGAAGGGTAAAATTAAAACTAGGAAAACAAACTTTAAAAACAGCAAAGAGGCATTAAAGCAAGAAATTGCTAAAACAAAATATAATCAGTTCTGTTTTATCGATGAAGAAAGATACTCACGAGTTAATCAACTCAGTAATTACGAGGAAAGAATTGAGAAATATGATTCAAAGTTTGAAACAGAAAGCTTCTCAAAAATCTTGGTTGAAGACAAAACACTAGCCTTGAACTACATCCTATAGGCTTAAATATATAATAACCCTATAAACTAACTCTTATTCACCCAAATTCTAACTTAAAGACCTACTAAACCTACAAAGATTTTTCTGACCTCCAGGAAACGTAGTAACTCTCTGTAAACCTCGTAATCCCTTCAATTTCAACTTTGAACCTTTCACAATCTATCGTAATACACTCTACCGGGACCTACAATTGACATAAGAGACAGGAGTGAAAGAAATCCACGAATAAAAAACAAACGCAAAATACAGCCTGTGCTACGGATTTTAGGTTAAACTATAGGTCCACTGACAACCTAAGTCACATGATCTGAATTAAGTTAATTATTAACATTAACTAAAAGTTAGCTATCAAGTGCATACCTCACTCCGAAGCAAACCTATGCCTTGCCCCTCTAACTTATTTAAGATTCACTCTATCATGCATTGCCAGCTCCTAGTCTCTAGCAATATGCACTGAGTAATCTTTAGTCAAATCTTGATTATGAACATCATCTATCTGACCACCCCATCTCTGATTCATTCTCTCAATCACACTTCTAAGCTCACTAAATTAAATTCTAGCTCTTGCTGTTTGGCGCCTGACATGACGACATTTCACTCAATAAAGAGTGAGACTGCAAAAGGGTTATAAATATCCTCTTCCATAAATCTCTCCAATCTATTCTTAAAACTCCGCAGGGAGTACGATTCCATCACATGAATATTGATTTTATTACCATCATTTACCCCTTTATTTATAAACAAATTTCTACCAGTCTCTTCCCTCAACCTAAACTTGTTCAGCTTAAACCCATTGCTACAATCTCGTATTCTGTAAACAAAAGAAGGAAAATATCTATGTCTGCCTTATTATAACCCTTAACCCAATTGAAGACTTCAATCAAGTCTCCTCGAACTCATCTTTCTAGCGTCCGTATATTTCGCCTCAAAAGTATTATCCCGTAAGGTAAGATCCTCAACCCATGAATCATCTTATTGATCCTTATTTCCACATAATCAAAAAACAATATCCATTTTATGATACGAGTACCAAAATTGCACCACATTGTGAGGTAAACACCAATAATCGGTTATCTCTATTTCTAGCACTTATGGACTGCTTTCTAGGCCGATGGTCTGAACTTAATAGGACACCTAAGTTTTTTTTGCTTTATGACTTGACTAAAGCTGTCTCATTTAGTTTATAATTATTCATTGGATCTCACCTATTTATAGTAAATACACTATACTTGCTTACTTCAAGTTCCATTCCCTTTTTCTCCGCCCATGGAGATAGTCTGGTCAATAAATCAGCAGAGTCAGACTTTATAATCCTACCTAACTTACGACCAAAGTTGATCAGTTCATACATATATCTCTGTCAAGATCATAAATATGAAACAAGATCATTAACTAACCCAACATTCCAGAACTTAAATTCAATTCCCTCTATACTAACTCTCTGCTGTCTGTCCTTCACAGAGACACAACTGAATCCGCCCTAAAATCCTCCCATGCCCTTTAACTTTATTTAAAAGGTGTAAATGTGGCCCCTTTTCGAAAGCCTTTCTAGCATCCAAATAATACTACTTCTCATCTCGAGCGGAAACATTCAACACCTTTCTATAAAAAATCAAAATTATTCCCAGATGATTTGGCAAGAGTTAAGCCGGGTTGAGATTGCTTCATCAACCAATGTTGATATAATTGATCTTTAAAAAATCATGTGAAAAAGTAATGGTGGATGAAATGTCCAAAGTGAGCACATCCAACAACCAGAGGTAGAGAATCCATGGGGTTCCAGGGACCGGAAAGGGAAGTGGGGGTTAGCACGTCCCTGTGGTCCCGATATCCAAAAAGTAATGTCCCCTGGCGTCCTTCGTGCCTGTAGATGTGCCCCTTCCCAGAGCCAAAATGCCCTAGTCGGTCGTTCATTCATTCCCTTTATTTGCTCGACCCTACAAAGGTTAATAGAGGAGAGAGCACTGCGGGCGAGCACTTTTCGATCCACCGTGCCTCTGATGTGCCTTCATTCGCAAAGCGATGCTTTCAGGCCAATGACAATGCCGATGGGAAAACATGACTTCGTTGGATTACCCGAGTTAACCTTCTTCTTCCGTTCAAATTCGAAAGTGTTTTTAGCCGATGGTGTCTCCTTATCTTAATCCTCTGCCCCTTTCTTCCATTACCTCTACATGTAGCTTTAACGAGAACAAAGACCTCCTTTCCATCCCGATTCCTCAAGGTGATAATAATAATCTGTGAAGGAATAAATCCATAGGGATAAAACTTAAATATGAATAAATCCCTCCTTTAACTCGATATGATCCTCGTCAGGCCCCTCCTTTCGGGGGATTCACTTTATTAACTATTCATATGTTTATAACACACACAGTGACATATTTCATGTACGTTTGTTGCAAGGTATCCGTACATTTACCCTGGGATGTGCACCTATTGCCCGGGGGCGGAGTAAAGTTTTGAATGTTCAGGTAGCTCATCTAAACTCATCTATCGCTAAATTCGTCGTGATGGGGGATTTAAGGTAATATTTGTGCAATAAAATCAAGAAATAATGGTAATCTCACTGGGAAGGAACCCATAAGGAGAGGCTTAAGGATAAGTGAATTCGTGATTATGGATATGCAGGACCTCCGTTCTTACATATTGCATCTGCAAGAAATCTCTAAAAATTTCTCAAACTTCAGTGAATTAATATTTAAATTCGGAAAAATTGAATCTGTTACATTCAATAACAGTTTTTACTCGGTGTATTTCTTGAGAAATATTTTGGTTGTTGTTACTTAATTGAAGCTAACAAAAATGAATGAAAGTGGGCATTTCTGCTGGACAATATGTAAGGAAGAACTGTGATGTTTGTTTATCTCTTCAATTTCAACAAAGAAAATAAATCCCATAGGATAAAAGCCGGGTTTAAAAATAAAGCAACTTGTCATCAAGGGATTTTAGGGTTTTAATTGTTTGTTTCTTCGTCTCTCATGAATTGCAATTGCCAAAAGATATTTGATTCAAGTTTCTTTTCTAGGATCTGCGGTGGCAACGGTAGTCTTACGCCTCACGTTTGTATCAGGAAACAAATCAGGAGACAAATCATCTCCAATCTACAAACCCCACATTCTTGCTGAGCACAGGGCAGCAGGTTCATAAATTAAGATTGAGTGTAAAAGTTCTGAACTAAATTTAAAATATTATTTTTTGACCAAAAAGATCCAAAGTGCTAATTCTTTAGCGCTAAAATGGCGCCATATCCACCAACTGAGCATGAAATTTCTATGATCTATTTCTGAAAAAACTTTGTTTTGAATAAATTAAATACTAATGTATATTAATTAGTTTACTTCACATTTTTTGTACAGGTTTAAAATATGGAAGGAGGAGATCTAGTCTATGAGGATTGATTGACTCTGATGTCCTTTGTGCTTTGATAAATGATGTCATGTTATAAGTAAATGCAGAGTACTATGCATGTATGAGATAGGATAGTGAGTGAAGGCGATTTGTGTGAGAGGTTAAATTAAAATGAAAAGGAAGCTGGTAGATACGGAAATGTTGATGAGCCCCCCCGCCCCTCGTACTTCTTGGAGTTGCCATGGCAGGGGAACCGATGGACTGATATTCCCTAACAGTCAGCCGAGCCCCTTCATTAGAGTCTATGGTTAATCAGTGAACAGACAGTTTAACGTAGAATCCAAACCAAGGGCTGTATTTTCGCTTCGCTTTGTATTCTCTATTTCTTTCCTTCCTGTTTCATGTGTCAATTGACGGTCCCGTGAGTTCGAGTTACGAGAGATTGTGAAAATTTCTAAGTTGAAATTAAAGGAATTAAGAGATTTCAAAAGAGTTACTACATTTCCTGGAAGCCAGGAAAATCTTTGGCAGTTTCAGTAATTATTTAATTTAGAATTTGTGTGAATAGGAATTAACAAATCTGGATATTTTATATATAGGGTAATAGTTATTCTCTGTTCTATTTTTATGTTTATTTGTAGTGGCCTTCAAACCGGCTCTTTTACCGTTGGTAATTTGATGCTGTCACGCATCCTCCTTTCTGTATTTCCTTCTCTTCCGTCAATTTTGTGTTCTGTTATTTTCTTTTACTAGATCTTTAGCTATTATATATTTATCTTTGAATATCTACATCAAAGATAGTAGTGTATAGTATTCCACTTTCGTGGTTGGTTTCCCTCTTTAGACAGAGAGATGATTTTGGTCACCTTTAGTTCTTTTGGGAAGTATTTCGTGTTAAGTTTGGCTCTAACAAGTTGCTCGAACCACTCAAAAATGTTTTATGGGGCTTTTACATGGTGTTTTCTGGTGAGCCCAGATTTTGCAGGGGCTTTTTGTTTCACATTATAATCGTATTTCTCAATTCCTCAGTCGTCGATTCTCTTGGTGGTATCTCTTTCTCCATCGACAAAGTAGAATGATTTCAATTTCTTGGTTTTGTGCTTCTATAACCTGTTTTCTAAATTTTATATCATTGTTTTCGTTTTCCTCTTCACTTTTCATAAAAACCTTTGCTCATTATTCGCATTTTGCTTCTTTAATTTTCACTCTCATTTGGAGGTTTATCTTTCATTTGGTTTATCATTTTCCTGAATTTTCTTGGTTTTCTTTCTGTATCTGTTTTTTGTATGATTTCATCACATACTTCTTTTTATTTATTTATAATAATTTAGTTGTTTTCTTTATTATTCCTGAATTTGATATATTGTTCCCTTGTTGTACCTTTTCGTCTTATCCTATCTGCTGTTATTCGTATTTCTTCATTAATCGTATCATATCCGGTTTGGTATTCATGAATGCCTTATTTGGTATTGTTATTTTTAATTGCTTTTCGAAATGTTCTTAATTCCTCATTTTTGTCCCTAATCTTGCATTGTTCAGTTATTTCATTATATATTTCCTTATTTTGTCTCTTTAGATTTCGCACTTTACCATGTAGTAAGCTTTCCATTCTCTGTATTCGGTGTTGATTAATTTCTAATAATATGTCCGTATGGTCGCTGCAAGTTATGTTTATTGGTTTCATGTGTTCTTAAAAATAGAGCTTAATATTTGTCATTCATATCTCTAATTAACTGCTGTCTTCTCTGTGTTTTTTGTTGGAAAGTTCGGGCTCTTCTTTGGCCAACAGAGTTTGAAGATGTCTTCCGTTTGTGTTCGTTCTTTTGTAATCTTATTCTTTGCTTTGTGCATTTAAATCTCCAATAAATATAACTGGCAGTCTATTTTTGAATATATTGGTGAAAGTACCTATTCCTAATCCATTTCTTCTTAGAGCTTGATATCAGTTTTAATTTTTATTGCAAGGTTAAGATATCATTTAAATAATTATGTAATCTATTTTCTTTTTTATGGCTGTTGCTGCATCATCGATACCTTCATTTGTTGAGATTGTGGCTCTTACATTCTAATTCTATGTTTTAATTTTATTTTCACTTAGATATATTCCGTATTCAGATTGTATTATTCCGTCAGTGTCTTTTCTTCTGAATATCTTTCGGTAAGTCATCTGTTTGTCCTTACTTCCATTCGTGTTAAGGTGTAAAATTCTTACTTTCCTCATATCTATGCTTCATCCCTTGCCTTATGTAGTTCTCTACTTTGGCGATTCGTTGCATGAATGAAGACACTTTCTCCATATTCTCAGTCTCACCATTAAAACTAACCTCTGACTGAGCGTGGTTAAGGTGGAGTAACCCACATTGGTGCAGCCATTAGCCCTTAGGGACACTTCCACCTTTGTATTGATTTACCTGAACACATTTTATTTTGAGGCATATATTATCTTTCTTGAGTTCCTGCTTAATTTATTGGCATGAGTATTCCCAAATTAATAATACTATTTTTCAAGAAACCCCAATCTTGTTGTGGGTTACTTGCAGTATGACTCTAGCTTCTAGGTCCACTTTCTTAACTTAGACTTGCGCGTGATGAAAATAGCAGTTCCATGTCTTGATTTTTAGGACTAAGAGTGTAAATCCGTTAGGAGTTTGATTCATTTTATAAACGTGATTTTTATAAAGTGGGAGAATATTTATTGGACAACTTCGTGTGGTTTGGTCTTCTTTACTTGCTGTAAAACCCGGTTAAGCATTCTTTTAGTTTCCTCTTTCCTTTTTCTACCCCACTATCTAAACCAATCTTTAAATCTCTAGTCTAACTCGGGTTGCACTCTCCCTGGTAACTTAGCTTAAATAGTCCTAATCCTACTAGTGTTTTGCAACTTATTTCGACTAGGGGACAAAGCATAAGGCCCCTATTGTGGTTGCTCTAGCGGTTCGCTTGCTCGGGAAAGTTTAACTTATTTAGTGTACCCGCCTGTTTTTGGTGTTCCTTGCCAAAGGAGTGCGTTATCATCATCGCGTAGAGTGGGTCTGTTACTAGACACACAAATTCCCTAGAGGTATAAGACTCTCCACACTTGGTCACCAACGAGTGGCTAAGAAGAGGAGGGCGAGGCTCGCTACTCCTTTTTGTCCTAGCAATTATGGAAACAAGGAGTGGCAATGAATGGAAATATAGTAGAAGACTACAAAGAGGACTTAGTCGTAGGACCTACAACCTTTTGTGAATCCGAACCACGGCGTGTAGCGTAAATATATTTTAGACAATTGTATTTTTCTGATAGTTGACAAAATATAAATGATGTAATATGAAGGAAGAAGTTTGAGATAAGCCTGGAGATCAGGCTTATCTCACTACAGTGTAGTAAAGTTAACGTGATTAAGTTAAAAAGTTATTAGGGGAATTAATAGTGCAATTCTGTTTTGTATCTCTATACTTATCTTATTCACTGTAGTGTTTTTTTGTCGAAAGGTTTCAAATTGTTATTAGTATTTATTCCTACTAATACTGGTAAGGATTTTACCTCTCTAGTTACGCTTTTCTATTCTCATTTTAGTTAGCCATTAATCTATAATATATTAACTCGTAAGGCTTCCGTTATCTAAATAGTAATAGTCAACGTCAAATAAAGTTCTCTTTCTCTAGGTGTAACTTTGTTCTTTCTCTCTCGTCTATCGTTGGTCAATTTTGCAATATGTTGTGTGTTTTTCAACCTTCTCTTTGGGGAATTAGTTTCGTTAGATCTATGCCTATATGGTTCATCATCTTCTCTCTGATTAACTTGACTCTTCTTGCAATTCTTATATTGACTGGCTTTATCTATATATATAGCATTTATATATAGCATTGTATGAGATGCAAAACATGCCGTATATATGAAGGAGAAAGAATAGCAAAATCTTCGTATATTTCTGAACCAAGTTTTAAAGCATACAATGATAAAAAACATTTACATATGGACTTTGGTCATAAGTTGACACTCTACATTGAAAAGGAGAAAACCGAAGAGATTTATCTTCAATAATGGAATCCTGCAGCACTTACGAAGGCTGCCGCGGCATGCGGTCTTCTTCTCCGGGGTCTCCGAACCGGGGAAGAGCAGAGGAATATTGTCCAAAAAGGACGCGAAGGGAGGGTAGTGACTGCAACCAGAAAACTAGGCAAATTTCCGGCTAAGGGAAATCACACTTACCAGGTGGATCGAGAGAATGAGGAGTAGTGGCAAATAAATAATAATCAAAATTTCCGATATGAAAAAGATATTCCACAAAAATAGAGAATGATTTTCAGAACAGGGTAAAATAGACCAACATTATTAATCTATTAATGGAAAATAGGGAAATGTAAAAATGACACAAGATAGGCTCCGCTGTATTATTTTCTTAATAGTAATGTAATGTGTCATCAAAAAATACAATATTATTATAATCATTATTAATTTACTTAATAACGCTAAATATAAGTATGGATTAATTGAAATTCAACTTACCCCCGTAAAATGAAATCCACCTAGAAATTTAAATTATTGTGTTATTATTATTACTCTGCCTTTATTCTAAGCAATAGGAAAAAATACCCTCGTTATTCCCAAAATAATGCTTTCCTTCCTCAATGAAATCTCCTCAGAGTTCCGTGAAAAGGGTGAAATGACGAGGCATATTTGTTACCGTGTCTTCAAAAACTCATGAGAATATATTCCTTTGTTTGGTAAACATTTTGTTTGCTGTTCACGTGTACAACTTCTATCGATTTACCCGGAACTCGCTTCACATGAAGAGTGAAATTTAAAGAGCACACTCATGTGTTTAAGATAAGCTGCGAGTCTACGGAAATGACAACCAAAATAGTAATAAAGGATCACTAGCCTTCAGGTTTCAAGTGCTATGCAATGGAAGAGCATGTCACCGCTAACTGCGCCAAACAGAACATGATTATATGTTCCGAATATAGTTTAGAAGGACATTCGCGGGGTAATTTCTAGAACAAAACAAAAATGCACAGGCTGCCCAGAAACATTAGGTGATGAACAAGATATCCGCTTAGAGAATACAGAGAAAAAAGGAAAGAAAAAATCGTAGTTAATGCGGAGACAGGCAAAACCTTCACAAATCCTCACCACATAACCAGACCTATCAAATCAATATCGACGGTTCAATACGGGTTAAGAATTTAACATGCATTATTCACTCGCATGGCATGAAAATGGCAAAGCCAAGGTAATACGCGTCAAATTCATCAATATGTTGAGTGAAAACAGATGGCCACAATGAAAACCCAAACGTTGGTTCCTATGCTAAATTTAAGGTCAAAATAATAAAGACTTGATCCGCAGAGATAACAAGGAGATAATGAATCGTAGACAAACGGAATTTCATAATTAAAATAACGTCCTAAACAGCTGGATTGCAAAGAAAAAAAAAGTACGGATATAAAGGTCAGTATTATACTAAAAAAGAATAGCAAAATCCCAAAGAGAAAAGGCAAGAACAGACATAGTGAGCCTAGATGTATACAGAGCTTAAAAGGAGTCTGATAGAGTATAATCAATAGTATATACGAGGCTGCTTTTGTGCCCATCACCCAGTTCATTCCAACCTAGCGTCCTCTTTAATAAATTTACACAATATATTCCTTAAACTCAAGAGAGAGGTTGATTTAATCGCCTCAATAGTTACTTGATTTTACTCACCTACCACTCGATTTGGAAACTTATTTCGCCAATCTCTTTCCTAAACTTAAACTTATCCAGCTTAAACCCATTGCTACGTGTCATGTGTTGCTCGCTAAAAATAAGAACCTTAGCCATATCTCGCCTTTTACAACCTTTTACCCACTTCAAGACTTCATTCAAGTCACTTTGAACTCTTCCGCTTCCTAAAGTGTGAAGATTTAGTCTCCTAACCCTTTCACCCTAAGAAAAGCTCCTCAACCCATGTATCATCTTAGTCACCCTTCTATGCACAGCCTCAAGCAGCCCACTTTTTATCCTATAATATGATGATCAAAATTGCAAAGCATACTCAAGAAAATGTCTAAAAAAGGTCAGGGAGCATTTCAGAATGACATCAGAAATTCTATTAATTACGCTCTTCCAATCAACCCCTAAACCCGCTTAAATTTATTACTGAAATAAAGCACTCTTTTCTAAGGCGGTCAGAACTAAACAAGACACCTAAGTCTCTTTTGTACTATGACGTTCATCCAACATTCAAGTTTAATATATAATACGTAGCAGATTACTCCTACTAATAGACTACACTACACTTGTTAATAACATGACAACACTTACTCAGAGCTCAAAACTACATTCAAAGGATAGTGTCCATAAAATTGCCTTGATGATATCATCATGCAAGATGCGTCGAAAGCTCTACCTTGCAAAGTCAATGTACAATATTAAAATTGTACAATTCATTGCTAACGACAAAACTCAAAAACCAGTGTAACCTTACTTTCTCAACCCTCGTTCAACTTGCCCTTTAAAACATCTATATTTCTCATCTCTAATAACTGGTAAATTATTCTAGAAATATACACTTCTATGTGTGATTATTTTTTTTCATGGAACCTACACCCCTGTTTTCTAAGGATCAAGCTCAGATTCCTAGTCCTTTTACTACCCTCCAACGCAACGAACTTTCTAAAACGTTAAATTTAATTTGCTTCTTCTACGACCATTGGAATAATTCGGTCAATTCGTCCTTCAATACCTCAGCATCGGAGTCTGACCTTATAATCCTGCCAATCTTCGTGTCACCAGCATACTTGCTCAGGTCAGTACTTATTATTTCTTTCTACTATACGAGACAATGTCTCAATATCTTGGGTGCTTCATTCAATACACAAACAGGAAATTATTTTCCCCCTCTCCCCTAAAGTATAACAAGTAACAAACCTTCCCGAAATTGATGAATGAAATTCCTGCCACCTGCAATTACGTTTCTCGGAAATGCGTCGACTTTAATTATAAAACTTGGATTTGCCACTCTTTATCTCCTATCCTCGTGCCAATCCGCCAAAAAATCATACCCCCATAAAAGAGAAATGAATCGCGTCTCTTTGAAATGAAATGTAATGAATGGTAATTTAAAGAAAATAAAGATTATAATTAAGGAATATTGATGGAAGTAAATTAGAAGTTCGGGCATTTTCTGTCCAAATATATGTAACAAAGTTTCTATTATGAAGAATTGTATATTTGTGCGCATAAGTGAGAAATGTGTGGTAGGAAGATGCGTCAAGTACCCTTATACCTGATTGGAGTACCCCAACCACCGTCCAAACCATTGCCATCCTAATCAATAGGAATCAGCCTTCACGAATTGTCTCTTCCAAGCAATTTTTTTTCTTTTGCCTCTTTGTCTCTTTCGTTTCGTCGTCGTCAAAGGTAGAAAGGAAGAAATAATTTGGCTCAATTTTGGAGAAGTGAGGGGGTAAAGGGAAATTCGTGACTGGCGTCTATATATTGTTCCTAAATATATGGTTAAAGTTCACTTAAATGACTCTGATTTGACTTGATTTGACTAAATATGACTTTAATCGAGTTGACTAAAACTGCCTCTCTCCAAAACTAAGCGATATTCCTCCGCAACAAAGGCTTCGTTTTAAAAGGGCTTTGAGATCTGGAACCCTTAAACCGATGGGTGATAGTTCATTGTTCTCCCCTTTTTCACTTTTAGAACATTCATCTGTATTTCTCTTTACACTTCTGGATTGGGAAGAAAAAGAGGTGGGCTAGGATGGACTTATTTAATTTAAGATACCACCAGCGTATCAAAATTGCCTTCCAAAGACGTCAAAATTCGGGGCAGACGCAAATTAACGACATAATTCTATAATCATTTGTGCAATATTAATAATAATAATGATGAAATGTTGGTTATGTGGTCCGCTTTGGCATGTACTGAGCGAGACCTATTTTTTTCCTCATCAGTTGTGAGCGTAATGAGTATTCTTACCCATTCCTCCTCGGCGAATGTTATGGCGAAGGAAGAGACTTTTTCACATTTCAATTTGGGAAAACAGTGGGAGAGCAGATCTGCTTTGCAACAGTAAAATTAATAACGCTGACCAGAATATGGCCAAGCTACCAACACATACAGGGTCAATAACACATTTGGGATGGAGAGATGTGTTTCACACTATGCAAACTGGAATGTCTAGTGGAGATTGCATACATTTTCCTTTTTCCATATTTTAAAGTTGTCCAAAAATGACTAAAGGAAATAAAGCAATACACAATAGTATGTAATGTCTTAAAGAAAATTATGAGTGGTACAGATAAGATAAATTCTTTGTTCATCTGCTAGATATATCCCCATATTGAAGTGCATGAATGTCCCCTTTAGTTTATTCTAGGCACAAAACTTCGGCACTCAAATCCATTTAAATTCAACTCGTGATCTGAATTATTCTGTGCTGTCTCACCTTTCAATCCCTTCAACCTCCCGTTGTTGTAACCCGGTCAGGGATTACATTTTATTATTAATTTACCGCGGAGCAAGAAAGTAAAATCCCTGGTGATAAAATCTCAATTGATCCTGCCGCTAACGGATACCTCTCTTAATTCTCCCAATTAACTGGAATACCTTTCGTAAATTGCGTATATCTTCTACACAACTTTACTTTCCCTGGTATCGATTTTAACACCTAGCCTTGTCTATTAGGAAGTGATTTCCTCTATTCAAGCCATTTGAAACCTGATTTGTTACCTATAGAATATAAGAAAAGAAGGAGGCTGCAAAAGGCTAATCAAAAGCCTAATACGACCGCTATTCCTCTAATATTGAAACCTGACTCATTTCACGGACGTAAACTATCCTGTTTCTCAATCCAAAGAACTTGAATATTTGGGGGAATATTAAAGTAAACACTATATTTCTTAAAAAATATTTAACATAAATTTGTTCAGGAAAAAATAAATAATTATTATTTAGTATTAAACTTAACTCGCATATCGCAAAGGCGCAAAGCGAGATGTTGCTACGAGGGCCTCCCCTTTTTCCAAAATCGGGAACACAGCCAGACCTCTTGCGCCCCCCATCTTCTTCTACACTTCATGTATAGATCAATGTAGGGATCCTTCTTTACATATGTTCTTATGTCCAAAGCACAAAATTCAACAAAGCTCAAGGTAATATTCGAAATTGTAACTTCAATGTTGCCATAAACTTAATACCTCGATATATCCTTCTTAAGGGAGGAAAAGAAAATAAAATTGCAAATTAGTGCTTCAGTCGACAAAAATATCTGCCGAAGTTTGGCAAACACAGAATCCCAGGGGTAATAAAAGTAAATGAACAGAAAAATGAACGAAATTCTCCTTCTAATGTCATATGTTAAAGAAGATCCTTCTATTTTTCTCTTTAAGGTGACTCAAATTTACACGATCAAATATTTGTTATAATTTATTTAGGTAAATCTGTTTTATCAACAACAACGATTTAGTATAATTTCCTGTACATTTAAGTCGAATACTTTAAAATGTGTTCCTGTCCTATGCGTCTTACAACTACAGTGTCCAACTTATGTCAGCCTTCAACATCTCGCCGCCTACGACCTGCGCTAACTGATCACCAAATTTAGGGTCGTCTGAAAATTTATCTATTTTGTTAAATAATTATTTCACTATCCCCTTCATGAATAAGAGAAGAAAGAGAAAGCATAACGCAGAGTCCTAAAGTAATCAGTTCGTCACATCAGCGACAGGTACAACAATTATCCGCAACACTCTGGCGCTTTTTGGCAAATGAATAAGAACAAAAACTATAAGAGCACTGCAAAATGCGAATCATAAAAAGCCTCTTCTACCTACTTTATATTCCAGATGCTTCTGGGAAGCTATCATCTCTGTTGTCTTCATTTGCATTGAATCTAGCAAGTTGATATGATGCCTAAAGTCTGGCGACCATACTTATTTACATTACTCTACATGTGGCCTGTGTTTGAGTTTAAGAATAAGCCCCTTACTTATGTAACATACATTCTTATTAGTGAAGACAACACAATTTCCTCTATTTTTGCCCCAATTAAGTGCTTACAAAACATCAGTAACCTATCTTCTCCTACCCCTAAATTTTTCTCATCTTCTACAGCTTTCAGCCAATCATATCCATTTCATAGCTAATTGCTCTATTATCCCTTCCCATGTTTATAACTTTACATTTGTAAGGTTAAAAGTCATATATCAATTGTGTGTCCAACTTAAACACTATTTGATTAACATTGTACTTAAAGGTTAGCTTTAACATCATTTACTACAGATGCCAATATTGTCTCATTAGAAAAATTGCCACTTCTCTCTTTACACCCTCAGGAAGATCACTGTGATCTCACCCCATTAAATACAACCTTCTGCATCCTGTTTTTCAGCAATTCAGCAAAATAAATTAAATTTGTCACGCAATTTTTATATATCCGCTAATCTCTTATTTGGAACCTTTTTAAAACTTTTGATCAAATTACACCAACATTATGTCCCTTATCTAATTGCTTAGTTACATAGTCCACAAATTGCAGTAAGTTTTCTAAACATGATTTTCCAGTTCTAAGCCAATGCTTACCATCATTTATTAAATTACCAGGTTCTAGATGCTTAGAAATAAAGGCTAGAATGATGGCGGAAGTGATTCGCAGAATAAATAAATATAAAGGAAATAGAAAATGAAAATCAGTAGGAATAAATTTAAGATTGTACCCGTTTACAGGAAGCGGGTGAAAGAGATATATATGTATATTTATATATATATATATATATATATATTTATATATATATATATATATATATATATATATATATTTATATATATATAGAAGAAGAGGGTTAGAAATATGAAAACGAGTGTAAGGTGAGTGGGTGAGCCATTATAGCATCAGGTTGCAAAAAGTATGTTCCTAAAATAGTAGATTGGGGGAAAGTTTGGTAAAGGGTTATGCAATTTAAGAAACTCATTCATAATGATAAACAATCTTAAGACATTATTATATGATTATGTAAGAAAAATACGATTTATATTAAAGTTACCCCCATCAGAGTGATTAATTCTTGTTCCCTTACAACGCAGGTATCCTCGCCCCGAAAATGAGAGTTGCCAGAACATCCACTTCGACGACTACATCAGCCAACTGATAGTTTGCACTTATTAAAACGGACAGTTACCAGCTAGAATGATGGCAAAAGAGATACCTAAAATCAAAGAATATGAACAGGAAATATAAAAACAAAAAAATAGGGATGAATATATGATCTTACCCGTTTACAGGAGGAGAATGCCAGATGAAGGACAACGCTCCATATATGACCACGAGTGTAAGGTGAATGGGTTAACCATTATAATATCAGGTTGCAAAGATCACGTAACTCAAAAAAAGTAGATAGGATAAAATGGGAACTGGTATTACTGTACAGATTGAAACCCCGGTTCATGAACAAAAAGCGAAAGATACGCTTGGCTATAATACAATCTGGGATTGTTTATCCAAATATAGGTATCCACACTATCTCGAATCGCAACATGATAATACTCCAAATAGTACAGAATAAGTCTATATAAATCTTAAAAAATACTGAAAGAAGCGAACTAAGAGGACAACCAGAACTTTATAGGGAAGCAGAAATAAAGATACTCAACAGAACAATTGCAAGAAGGGCTAAAGTAATCAGTGCAAAGATACATAACCAAAGGGGCACACTTAATACGAGGTTAGCCTTTATATGGGTTATGTCGATTATGAACTTCTTAAGCTACCCAAATAAATGCAATTTACAAACTCACATTGCAGTATAGAATACTGAGTATAAGAACAAAGTGCCTTCGTTCATGAAACGAATCCCGCCACTAGAGAACTAAATAAAGCAGGGAAAGAGATCTTGGAAAGGAGCAGTGACAAGGGTTATGTCCGATGTTGTGGAGGAACAGGCCGATGGCCCTGCTTGTAACTAGGGTGCAATGCAAGGCGTAAATGCAAGGCCAAGAAGAGATTTTTAGACACTAGTTCCGGATAAATGGGTGAGTTCGCTTTCGATGTCTGAATAGTTGATCCAACAACCGCAACCGGTGATGTTGAAATATATCGGCTTCCATCGGATCATGAGTTGGTGGAGCAGGGGATCAGGGCAAAGTACGTGGTACTGGTTGGATTTCTACTAGTATTTAGACCGTTGAGGAGGTTACGTCTAGTAAAGTGCGGGACGGGCTTCAGGGCAGAGAATATTCAGCAACAGGAGAAGAGTCCATTGAAGATTCTCGAGGCTCAACCGAGTTAGCTCCAGAGGCTGCTCACTTATTGGTGGCCGATGACCCAGGTGAGGTTTCCTTGTAAAAAAACCTTTACTGGTCTATATAGAAGATTATTTCATATAACGTCTGAAGTATTTAAATACCCTGAGCGTCTGGTCCGGCTTGAGCTGCCCCTGAAAGGGAAGCAACATTAGATATCTCGGTGTCAAAGCGATGCTTCTACGGTATATCGTGAATACTTCTGACATTAACGGAAAATGGAAGATGATATGCATTAGGCATTTTGGAACTCGAATATGAAGATCGGTTAGGTCTAGCCTCACCTAAAACGTCAGAGAAGAGACGGCTAAAAGGTGGGAATTGTGCTCGAGGTCGTTATCGAGCCTCTCTCAACTCTAAACACAGAGTCGCAAAAGGCGAAAACCTCCTTTTTATATAATTCTCTTGGGCACAGGAACTGAAATACCGACTGGCACGACCAAAATGTCCAAATTAAGTATAAATTAAAGCAACATGAGGGTAGTTTGAGAAACGGACTTATCGGGATACGAAGGTTGAAAGCTTTAATGACGAGTCATTTCATGACTTTCGAACGTTAAAATCAATATGACATTTGTCACTCTAGTATAGCTCACAGTTTTGTCACCCTATGTATATGAGTGACGTGTTAGGTACTAAGCTTACTCTGGAGACCTATGAGGGCGTAGTCCCTTAATTCGTTTGAACGGACGAAACCTTTGACAAAGTTTCAACGTAGATGGGGTTAAACGGTTATTAGCTCTTCGTCATTTGAAGGCAGATTTCACACAAGATTATGTTGAGAGCGAGATGACACCTAACTCTTAACCATATCCGGCGGAGTTCACCACAGAGGGACTCAAATGATTCATTAATGCCAAACACCACCACTTTTGCAAGTGGTGTGTCAGATGACGAACTCATGACCAGAAATTGGAAAAATTTAAATCTGGGTCCTACAATTTTGGCCTAAAGATCCAAAGAGCGAGAGAATGATTAGAAGGAAGTTGAAAAACGTTTAACACAAGAATCGTTACGAGAAGGGGAATGTTTTAGGTTAATGTCTAGCCATTGCAAATAGAAATAACTTCACATCTTCCCTTTGGACTTGGCACCACGGAGGCCTACAAGGGCCCAGCGCTACTACAACTTTCGATTTGATTGTGTCTGGTATGTCCACTTATAGAAAGGATAAGTATTCACCCCATCATGGGTTTCTTCATGGGCATCGGCAGACGAAGGCGGTGGTGATGCCTAGGCTCCTCCGACCTTCATAAAAGAATAATTCAGAATCTGTCCGAAAAAAACAGACTAAGGTCAGGTAAACATCATGACCAATTGATAGGAGAAAGAATAAGGGGGAAATAATTGACATTAAAAGAAAGTAATGTGGGAAGCAGTGGTATGTAGAAAAGTCCGGTTTACATCACCATGGGACTCCGAAATGCCCCAGAGCTGACCCCTTTCGGCCAGAACCCCTCTGGGACCTATCCCTGAAGAAAGAAAAGGTCTCAGAGAGAGAGGCGTAGGAATGAATGGAAGGACAAACAGAAGACCTACAAAAACATATTTAGAAGGATAAAACCGGGCGTAATACGAATATCCTGACACGGAATAAAGATAACTGAAAAGAAATTAAAATAAAGAAATATGATGTAACAGCCACAAGCCGCATGAAAGAAGATTTCGTCGGCGCTGTATTAGCCATAAAAAAGAACATAGTCTACAGAAATAAACAAAGAATAACAGAAGCTTAAATTCCAATATATAATATAATGGAACTTACAAATATAATAATAGCAATCAGATATCAACGTGCAAGAAAAATGGTTTAGCAATATCTAATTTTACTAAAATAACTACCTATAGACTATCAGACACATTCATTGGAGTTTTAAATGCCCCATGCCAATAAACAGATTAACCAAGAACAAACACAAGGGAAACCATCTTCAAACTCTGTTGGCCCGATGAATTTGCCAAAGAAAGGCCCTAACTTCCCAACATATATCACAGGACAAACAGCAGCAGTTAACCAGATATATGAGTGGCAAATTTTAAGCTCCCTTTTAACGACCACATGGAACCAATCCATATAAATTTCAGCAACCATACAGACATACGAGTATTATTTGAAATTATTCAACGCCAAATATAGATCCCATCCAAGGAATGGAAAGCTTATCACATAGCAAATTGTGAGAACTACAAAGACAAACAAGGAAAAATAGACCGAACCAGCTGAACGAATCAACATTTAAGACAGGAACAAGAAGCTAAAGACCTTTTGATAAGCATTTAAAATAGAATATGAAAGAATAATACGAAAAATGACATTCAAGACTACTAAAAAAATTAATAAGACACAGGATATACGATTAAATGAAGAAATACGAATTAGAGCTGAAACAATAAGACGAGGAGGAACAATAAATTATATTAAGGACAAACTGTTATTAAAAATGAAAAAAAGAAATATATAATAAAATCATCCAAGAAATAGATACAGAAATATAACCGAGAGAATTCTGTAAAAAGATTGAATAAATGAAAGATAAACTGCCAAAAGATAGAATGAAATTTAAAGAAGCAAAAAGCAAACATAGAGAGAAGTTTTTGAAAGTGAAGGGTAAAACGATAACTATGATATAAAATTTTGAAAACAGCATAGAGGCACTAAACCAAGAAATTAATAAAAAAAATCACTGCTGCATTGTTGATGAATAAAGATACTAACAAGTGAATTAACGCAGTAATTACGAGGAAAGAATTGAAAAATTTGATTCAAAGTTTGAAAGAGAAAGCTTGTGGAAAATCTGGGTTGACGATAAAACACAATATAGAAGCTCCAAACTACATCCCATAGGTCTAAGTATATAATACTCTTATAAGGTAATTCCTATTCACCCTAATTCTAACTTAAATAACTAATAAATCTAACAATGATTTTCCTGACTTCCAGGAAACGTAGTAACTCTCTGGAAACCCCTTAATTCCTTCAATTTCAACTTTGAAACTTTCACCTTTTCTCGTAACTCGCTTTCACGGGACCTACAACTGACAAACGGGACAGGAACGAAAGAAATACAAAAATACAAAGCGAAGGGAAATTACAGCCTGTGTTTCGGATTCCACGTTAAGCTGTAGGTCTACTGACAACCTAAGTGACATCATGTGACTTTATTATAAACAATAACTAAGAATTGTTTAACATGTGCAATTGTTCATCATTCAGTCCTGAAGCAAACCTGTGTCTTGCCCCCCCCCGCAAAAAAAAAACTGATTTAAGATCCATTCCATTATGCATTGACAGTTCCCACTCTCGGGCACTCTGCACCGAGAAAGCTTATTCCTATCTAAATTATAACTAGCAACGACCCGAACAACCTCTCTTTCTGAATTTTCCTAAGGCACCTGTAATGACGAAATATCAGTCCTTTACTTATATAAGAACATAAGAAATGAAGGAGACTGCAAAGAGATAATCTTTAACCTATAGAAAGCAGCCCCTGTTTCTATCATCAAGTTCTGGTCAACCTAGCGTCCTCTTCCATAAAGCTATTCAGTCTATACTTAAAGCACCCAGGGAGGACGCTTCTATCACATGACTATTGGTTATATTACCTACATCTAACACTCAGTTTGTAAACCAATTTCTTCCAGTCCCTCTCCTTAACCTAAAGTATTCCAGCTTAAACCCTAACCTATGTCTCCCCTATTATAAACTTTTAGCCACTTAAAGACTTCAATCAAGTCCCCTCGAACTCATCTTTCTAACTTTCATCTCAAAAGTATTTCAACATAAGGAAAGGTCCTCTAACCATGAAGTATATTAACGATCCTTATATGCAGATACTCAAAAAACTAATATATTCGTACACCCTATGATATGCGCATCAAAATTGCATCACATAGTCAAATAAACACAGATACTCTGTTAACTTTACTCCGTGCAATAATGGACTGCTTTCTCGGCCGGTTTTCTGAACTTGAAAGTAAAACTAAGTTTCTTTCGTTTTCTGATCTTCCTAAAACTCTCCCACTTAGTTTATAATTATTCGGTGGATTTCACCTCCATATAATAAATACACTACAGTATCATGTGTTAAATTCCATTTGCGATTTCTCAGCATCACAGTCAGACTTTATAAACCTACCTAACTTAGGTAACAAACTTGATTAGTTCGTTACTTATATCTATGCCAAGATCATTTATATAAATCAAGATCATTACAGAGCCAAACATCGATCCCTAAGAACCTCAATGGTAAAATTCCCTCACTCAAACTCAATTCCCGATATCCTAACTCTCCGCTGTCTGTCCTTCACACAGTAACGACCCTATCCACCCCCAAACCTTCCATGTGCTTTAACTTTATTCAAAGGGTGTAAGTGTGGCAGCCTGTCGAAAGTCTTTCTAAAATTCAAATAATCCTATTTTTTATATCGAGCGGCAGCACCCAACACCTTCATATAAAAAGAGAGGAAATTAGTCCCATACGATTTGCAACGAGTGATGTTGGGTTGAGATTCATTCATCAACGTATGTTGATCTAATTGATGCTTACTTAAATAATATCAAGAAGTAAGGGTGTGTGAAATGTGCAAATTTATGTAATCCAACACCCACAGAAGAAGAATCCATGAGGTTCCAGGGACCGGAAGGGAAAGCGGGGATTAGCACGTCTGACCTTGGTCACAATTTACAAAAAAAAGAGTACCAATTTTACCTTGCGTCCTCATCTTTCTCTGGCCCCGTAGATGCACCCCTTCCTAAGCTAAAATGCACGTTTCGTTCAAGCATTCCTTCCCTTTATTTACCTTACCCTACTAAGGTTGATATAGTAGTGCTCTAGAACAATAGACCACAGTGGTGGAGCACTTTTCTACCCTCGGCGCCTCTGGTGTGCCTTCGTTCGCAGGGCGCTGCTTACCCACGTACCAATGACTACATCCCCCAACCAGCCAATGTGAAAACGTGACTCTGTTGGATTATCCGAGGTTTACTTATTCTTCCGTTCAAATTTGACCGAGATTTCAGCCGATGGTGTCTCCTTATCTTAATCCTTTCTGCCTTTATCCCTTCACTTCTACCTGTAGCATCAACGAGGGCAAGTACCTCATCTCCACCCGGATTACTCAAGATGATAATAATAATCTTTAAAGAAATAAATCCCTGGTGTTAAACCTCAAATCTGAATTTATTCATCTCTAAACTCGATATGCTCCTCGTCAGCCCCCTCGTTTCTGGGGCTTCACTTTAATTAACTATTCCTATGTGCATAACCCATACGTCAACATCTTTCGTGTGCTTTTGTTAGAAGGAATCCGTTTATATCCTGAGATGTGCACCAACTGTCTTGGGCGGTGGGGAGTTTGTGAGGGTACAGATATCTCCTGTAACCACGTTCATTAGTTCATAAGTAATGGCATATATGGTTGGGAAAAATTGAAGGGATGGGAGGCAAAGAAACAACAAGAGAGGAATGATAATTGGCACTGTGGAACAAAAGAAGCCGCAGGATGATAGAAGGCGACTCAGTCATTCTGCAAGCACGCAAGTTTGGCGTTCAACTCGAGCGAACGAACGAATGATGTCCTCACATTCCTGGATTTCATTTAAGAGACATTTAAATCCGAGTTACCCCCACAGGCCTAAAGGAAAGGAACCGAGAGTAGAAGTCTAGCAATAAAGGCCGTTGAGATAGAAAAAAAGGAGCGCTTTCTTCCTACGGCTTAAAAGAATAATTTTCGCTTGTGTTCATTTATCGCTTCAACATATATAAAGATGGCTGGTTTCAGTCCTCATATCAAGCTATGTTTCTTCTCAGGTGGTCATCAACCAGGGCAAGCCCCAATTCCCCACCGTGATGCCAAGTCACGGTAGTAACCTCCCTAGTAAATAGTGTCAGCTTAAAAAGTATCCGGACGGAGATTCAAACTGCCGACCCAGCGATTACTAGGCAAGCGCGCTAACCACTCTCCTTGGAAATCGAGATGGTTCTGCATGACATTGTCCATTTCGATTAATTTTCTTAAATATTAGATCTTCTCAAATAGTCAAGGAATCAGATCCTTCCCTGGCGGCACGTTATTGCGAGAGTGGGTGATACAAAATAAAAGTTGCCTCTTTCCATCTCCTCATGAAAAGGCCCTTCTTGCACAGAGAACAGGCGGCACATTTTAACAAGTGGACAAAGCCCTCATAAATTGCCGGCAACGCCATCTGACCCCTGAAGAGGAAGAAGACGCCAGAAGGAATAGGCTCCCTCAACCCAAAGTTCCCCTTGATTCCCGCTACGATCGCGACTGGGTCAGGGAAATTGAGAAAAACGCGGAGTCGAATCTTCTTTTACTGGCCCTCGTAGCAACATCTCGCTTGGCGTCATCGCGATATCCGAGTTAAATTTAATACTAAATTATAATTATTTCTTTATTTTGGTGAAATGATGCAATATTAGGGGAATGCCGGTCGTATTAGGCTATTGGTTAACCTTTTGTAGCCTCCTTCTTTTCTTATATTATATAGATAAGGGATCAGGCTTCAAATGGCTTGAAAAGAGGAAATCACTTCCTACCAGACAGGTCCAGTTTTTAAAATGGATACCAGGAAAAGTAAAGTTGAGTGAAAGATAAACAGAAATTACTAACGGTATTCTAGTTAATCGGGAGAATAAAGAGAGGTATCCCCCAGTGGCAAGCTCAATTAAGATTTTATCACCAGGGATTTTATTTTCTTGCTCGGCAGTCAATTAATTAAAAAATGTAATCCCTGTGCTGGTTGAAACAACAGGTGATTGAAGGGATTGAAAGGTGAGACAGCATAGAATAATTAAGATCACGAATTGACTTTAAATGGATCTTAGTTGCAAAGCTTTTTTACCAGAATGATTTAAAGGGGACATTCATGCACGTTAATATGGGGCCATATCCACGAAATGCACAAAAAATTTAAGGGATCTGTACCAGTCAGAATTTTGTTTAACAAATTACATACTATTGTGTACTGCTTTATTTCCTCTAGTCTTTTTATACAACTTTAAAATATGGAAGAATGAAAACCTATGTAATTATTCTCCATTGGGCATTCCTTTTTGCCCCGTGGGGAACAGATCTCTTCATCCCGAATATGTCCTTGACCGTGTATGTGTTGGTAGCTTTGTCATATTCAAGTTACCAGTATTAATGGCAATTTCACTGTTGCAAATCAGATCTTTTCTTCCAACGCCTTCACAAATGGAAATGTGAGAAAATCTCTTTCTTAGCCATAACACTCACCAAAGAGAAATGGGTGAGAATACTCGTTACCCACACACGAGATGAGGAAAAGAATCTGTCTCTCTCAGTAGATGCCAAAGGGAACCACATAAGCAACATTTCATTATTATTATTTTTAAACATTGCCTAAGTGGTTATAGAATTATGTCGTTAAATTGAGTCTACCCCGAATTTCCACGCCTCGGAAAGTTCACTTTGATGCTCTGGTGGCATCTTAGGTGAAATAGGTCCCTCCGATCCCACAACTCCTCCTTCCCATCTAGATAGGAAAAGATTTAAAATAATGACTGTAACAAAAGGCGAAGAAGGGAGAACAATGACCTATCATCTCGGTCAAGTTGAGTCAGATCATAGTGAGTCAAATCAAATCAAATCAGGGTCAGTAAAATCAAGTGAAGTCCGAATCAGTCAAGTCAAATTTCTCCAAATATTTAGGAATAAGAAACAGACGCCACTCCTGAATTAACCTTAATTAATTGAGCCAAATTTATTACTCTTTTCTACAGTTGACGACGACGATATAGAACAAGTTCTGTTGACCAATAAGTTGCGTTCCCTCCCTTATCTGAGTTATGACCTTACGACCTTAAAAACATTCAATAAATGTCGGAGTAACCTTGGGAGGATCTTGACAATTCTATCATTCGAAAGAGAATGTAAACTCCTTAAGGGTTTCAATTTTGTTAGAATCAGCCGAATAGTTATGATGTTATTAACCCCAATTAAAAATTTTCGGGTTGCTTTTTAATAGAAGTTAAAGATGTGTTGTTATTTTTAATGTCACTTTATAAATTCAATACTTAACATCTTGAACATCAGCTATTTGTTCTTCCTTTTCTTCACGAGAGAAAATTATTTGACTTGTTGGCATTGAAACATTGGCCTATGTATAGTAAGCAACTCTTCTTCCTTCACCTTTTTGTAGCTTTTACTTATTGACTTTTTTATTTTACTCAAGTTAATCTCGAAAGCAAACCTGACCTTTAATGAAGCAAGCTCCTTCACAGAGATCTTAATCTCCATAGGGAATTTAAATTAATTTAAGTTTCGATTTGCAACCAGGGCAGCCAAATTCACAGCTATAACAATTTTACAACTACACCTGAGAATATCAACAGGTTGTCTAGTTTTGTAATGAAAGTGTCTAAGCCCTGTAGCTCTCCTCTTCCAAGGGATATGTTTTTGGCCAGCTCCCATTTCTTTTGGATCATTTTAAGATTGTGACTCTTGAATTTACAACAGGGGCTAAACACTTTAGGGTAAATATCCTTTGCAAGATTGGCTGTTGGGTAGTTTCTCACATCCACACTTCAGAACGTCAACCAGAGTTTGGAATTGAGATGACAACAACTCTGATATTTTCACTTTAGGTGTTCAAATGTGTGAATATCGCCAATCTTCTCCTAATTTTAAAAGCAATTGTAGGTCAAATTGCACTGGTAAGATGGTCGTACTAAAGGCCACCTAATCTTCAGCACACTGATGAATGTTTCAAACGGGGAAATAAAAAAATGTGAAATAGTTAAAATTATTAATATAATAAGGGTCATTTAATTCCCGAAGATGACAAAAAAAGTCAAAACTTTTAAGTAGCTAACCAAGTAGAGCTAAAAAAATATTAAAATTAAAAAATAACTTTAGAATTCTGAAGTAGGGCTGCAAGTTTTCAGCACCCCTCATCTATGTAATTAGAACGTTGAAAAGATTGACACACTAATAACACAGTATTCTATAGTATAAGATAATATACCATAGCAGATTAGAGCATAGTATATTATATAATATTATTGCATATCAGAGTATAGCATAGCAGAGCATTGGATCATATAGCACAGCATAGTATAACATAAGATAGTATAGCATAGCATAATATATTATAACATAATATAGCATAGAATAGCACAGAAGAGTAGACCACAGCATAGTCTAGCCTATCCTAAAAGAGAAAAATTCTAGCCACATACTTTAGCATAGCATAGCAGAGAATATCCTAGCCTAGCATAGCATAGCCTATTATAGCCTTGTGTAAACTTGCCTAGTATAGCATAGCATATCATAGTATAACCCCCAGAGATTTATCCTAGTATAGCTAAGCCTAGCCTAAAATAGAATAGCCTAGCTGTGCCGGGCCTAACCTAGCCGAGCTTAGTATAATCAGCTAGCCTCGTATAACCTAAAATAGTATAGTCTAGCTTAGTAGAGGCAGGTTTAACCTAGCATATTATAGTATAGCATAGTTGAATAGGCTAATATAGCTACTATATACCTTGGATCATATAGCACAGCATAGTATAACATAACATAGTATAGCATAGCATAATATATTATAACATAATATAGCATAGAATAGCAGAGAAGAGTAGACCACAGCATAGTCTAGCCTATCCAAAAAGAGAAAAATTCTAGCCACATACTTTAGCATAGCATAGCACAGAATATCCTAGCCTAGCATAGCATAGCCTATTATAGCCTTGTGTAAACTTGCCTAGTATAGCATAGCATATCATAGTATAACCCCCAGAGATTTATCCTAGTATAGCTAAGCCTAGCCTAAAATAGAATAGCCTAGCTGTGCCGGGCCTAACCTAGCCGAGCTTAGTATAATCAGCTAGCCTCGTATAACCTAAAATAGTATAGTCTAGCTTAGTAGAGGCAGGTTTAACCTAGCATATTATAGTAAAGCATAGCTAGAATAGGCTAATATAGCCTAGAAAAAATATCCTTCAATAAGATAGCCTAGCCTAGCATACTATAGTCTAGCTTGGTATAGAATATCCTAGCATAACTACACCTAACATAATATAGCCAGAGGTATCATATTAAACCCTAGCCAACTATACCCTAGACAAGAGTAACATAGCCTTGCATATCGATCCCATCCAATTATACCTTAGCTTACACTAACATAGCATAGTATAGCCATTACTACCCCAGTATAGGGTAGCCTAGCCCAGCATAGTATAAACTATCCTAGCACTAACTATCCGAGAGAGGTATAGCCTATACTATCTTATTATACCCTAATCAAACATAGCTTAGTATTGTGTAGCCTAACATACTATATGCTATCCTAGCATAGCATTTTATATCATAAATTAGCATAGTATATCTTACCCTTGTATATCATATCTTAGCAGAGCTTAGTATAGTATATCCCAGCCTATAATAGCCTAGCATAGTATTATCTATTCTAGGCTTGCATAACAGAGTATAACATATTATAGCCAGGTCTAGTCCACCATAGGATCGGCCGAATAGTTATGATGTTATTGCAAAGACATAATAATTTCCTAGCTAACCTTGGGAGGACTTTGGTAATTATATCATTCGAAAGTGAATGTAAAACAACATAAGTGTTTCAAATCTCGTTAGAATCAGCTGAATAGTTCTGATATTATTGCCAAAAGAATAAAATTGGCGGGCTATCCTTGGGAGGAATTTGGCAACTATAGCATTCGAAAGTGAATATAAAACAACATAAGGGTTTAAAATTTAGTTATGATCGGTCGAATAGTTACACTGTTATTACATAAACAAAAGAATGCAAAACGAAGACCCACCGACATAGTGAGATGTAGTCACTCGTGACTAGACCGACACGCGACTAAAACGGAAGAGAGGCAAAGCAAAATAAATCCTTTGAAGAAACAATTCGTGAGAATTGATTACTAGTGAAAAAGATGGCCATGATTGGGACGGGGAGGGGGGTGCTCCAATAAGGTCTTAGGCTTTTTGACGCATATTACATTTTTCATATGAGGGAACATCATAACATATAAGTGGACAGAAAATCTCCAAACTTCTAATTCTCTTCCATCAATATTGCATGATTTTAATCTTCATTTTATTTCAATAATTATTTATTCACTACATTTCGTTTCTACGAGACGCAAATCATTTCTCTTTTTAGGATGTGTGATTGATGGCGGATTGGCGCGAGGATTGGAGATAAAGAGTGTGCAAATCCACGTTCTGTAATTAAAGAGGACGCATTTCAGAGAATAATCAATCCAGCTAGCAACATCTCTGGAATGCTTGTTACTTGTTGTACTTTAAAGGGGCGGGGGATATGTTCCCGTTTGTGCTTTACAAGAACCACCCGAGATAATGAGAGATTAGTGGAGAGTGGAAATGAAAAATAAGTAGCGACCTGAGCAAGTTTGCTGGTTACACTAAGTTTACGGAGGATCATAAAGTCAGACTCCGATACTGAGGTATTGCTTGACGAATTGACCAAATTATTCCAATGGTCGGAGAAGTAGCAAATGGAATTTAACATTTTAGAAAGTTCTTTGAGGTGGAGGGTAGTAAAATGAATAGGGATCGGAGCTTGCACCTTAGAAAATAGGAGTGTAAGCTGGATGCAAGAAAAAATAATCGCACATAGAGTGCTATATTTATATAATAATTAGACAAGCAGGTAATAGAGATGAGAAATATAGATGTTTTAAAGCGCAGTGTGAACGAGTGTTAGGAGAAGGAAAATATTGCATTATGGGAGTTTTTTATTGTGCTATGAAATGTATGTATTTTAATATTGTACATTGTAGTTGCATGGTAGAGCTTTTGACTTGACTTGAATTATGATAAATTCAAGGCGATTTTATGTAAACAATCCTTTGAGGTGTGGATTGACTCGGATGTCCTTTGAGTTTTAAGTAAGTGATGTCATGTTATAAACAAGTGTAGTCTACTCTATGGGTTGGAGTAATCCGCAAGGTAATAATAAATTAAACGTAAGTGTTGTATGAACGTCATTTTGCGAAAAAGAATTAGGTAGCTTGGTTGGTTCTGACCCCCTAGAAAACAATGCTTGAATTCAAGGAATAGAACTAAGAGGGTTTAGGTGTTGATTGGAAGTAGTGTAAGTAATAGAAGTTCTGGTGTCATTCTGAAATTCTATCTGCCATTTATTAGACCTTTTTTGACTTTGAGTTGCCATTTTTATCACCATATCATGGGATATAAATTGGTCTGCTTGAAGATCTGCAAAAAAGAGGCACTAAAATGACACATGGGTTGAGGAGCTATCCTTAGTAAGTCTTCAAGTTAAGTCTTCAAGTGGGTAAAAGAATGTAATAAGGAAGACATACTTAGCGTTCTTATTTTTAGCGACCAAAATTCGACACGTAGCCATTGGTTTAAGCTGGATATGTTTAGGTTCAAGAAAGAGATGGGGAGAAATTAGGTTTACAAATTAAATAGTAGATGAGTAGAATAAGCTAACTACTCACGGGTTAGAAGCCATCTTTCTGAGTTGGTTTAAGAATAGATTGGATAATTTTTTGGAAGAGGACTCTAGTTGGACTCAATTAGGCGATGGGAACAGGAGCAGCCTAGTATATGCTATTGATTATCCGTTTTCAGACTCCTTCTTTACATATGTTCTTATGTCCCAAACAAATAATTGCTTCAGTCTACACAAATTTGAGTACAAATTTTATCAAAAACAGAATCTTTGGGATAATAAAAACAAATGAAAGATGCCTCGTAGAGGCTGATGTTAGGTAGAACTAAACTTCCGTATAGGATCAGGATTTGCCTTTTATAGGCTTTTGATATAGTTTTTTGCAGACTCTTTCCTTTCTTGTCTATTTAAATTTATTTCCTTAGGAATTTCGCATTTCTATTTAAGTATATCTTTTAATTGCATAGTCAAATGGTACTCTTACGAACCTATTGTTAATTTCCAGCTTGAATATTTATAATGTAATCCCCTTTGTCACAAATTTGTCGAAAACTTCGTATATATTTAAGCACACTATGTCTATGCTCGCCTTTTCTCTTTTGGATTTAGCTATTCTTTCTATTATAAAGCTGACCGTCATATTCGTACTTATGTTTTCTTCGCAACCCACATTACCAGCTGCTTAAGAAATTACTTTCATTTAGGAATTCTGTTAGTCTACGATTAATTATCTCCTTGTAATATCTCCCGATTAAGTATAACAGACATTGGTCTGTAGTCTTTTCGTTCCGAGATTGGTTTTCCTAATTTTCGGGCACAAATATAATTTTGGCCACCTTAATCAGAAGAATAAACTCAGGCGTAATATAATTATAATATTTGGACACGGAATAAATCGCTTATTTCAACCTTTTACCTACTTGAAGACTTTAATCAAGTCACTTCGAACTCTTCCACTTTCTGAAGTGTGAAGATTTAGTCTCCTAACCCTTTCCCCCTAAGGAAAGCTCCTCAACCCATGTGTCTTTTTAGTCACCCTTCTTTGAACAACTTCAAGCAGACCAATTTTATCTTATGATATGGTGATAAAATTGAAACACACGATCAAGGAAAGAAGTAACAAATATGAGGCAGCATTTCAAAATGACATCAGCACTTCTGTAACTTACAATCCTTCCAATCAACCCCTAAACCCTCTTAGTTCTATTCTTTGAATTCAAACACTGTTTTCTAGTGTGGTCAGAACTAACCAAGAAAACTATGTCTCTTTCGCAATATGACGTTCATAAAACACTCACGTTAAATTTCTAATTACGTGTAGGAATGCTCCAACCATTAGATTACACTACACTTGCTTGTAACATGACATCACTTACACAGATCTCAAATGACATCTGAGTCAATCCTAACGCCAACATCTTTTAAAATTACATCCAAAGGATAGGGTCCATAAAATTTCCTTGATGATATATTCATTCAAAACAAGTCAAAAGCTCTACTATACAACTACAATGTACAATATTAAAATATATACAATTAATAGCACAAGACAAAACTCAAAATCCACCATAACCTTCCTCTCTAAACACTCATTAACCCTGCGCTTTAAAATATCTAGATTTCTAATCGCTATTACATGCGTGTTAAATTATTCTGGAAATATACCATGCTATGTGTGATTATTTTTTCTTGCATCTAAACTACACCCATGTTTCCTAACGTTCAAACTCTGATTTCTAATCATTTTACTACCCTCCAACACAAAGAACTATTTAAAATGTCAAATTTCATTTGCTCCTTCTCCGACTATTGGAATAATTCGGTTAATTCTGAGCCTGACCTTTTAATCCTCCCAATCTTAGTGTCACAGATAAACTTACTCATGTCACTGATTATTTTTCATTTCTACTATCCGACAATGTCTCAATATCTTGGGTGTTTCATTAAAAGCACAAACAGAACATATCCCTCCTCCTCCGCCCCTTAAAGTACAACGAGTAACAAACCTTCCCGAAGTTGATGAATGAAATGTCGGCCACTTGCAAATACGATTCTTGGAAATGCGTCCACTTTAATTACAGATCTTGGATTTGCCCACTCTTTATCTCTTATTTTGGCGACCAAACCGCCTTCAATCACACCTTAAAAAAGAGAAATAAAACGCGTCTCTTAGAAATCAAATGTAGTGAATAATTATTTAAATAAAATGAACAGTAAAATAAAGGAATTTTGATCGAAGAGAATTAAAAGTTTGAGCATTTTCTGTCAATTTAAATGTAACGATGTTCCTTTATATGAAGAAATGTAAATTTGGTGCGCATGGGTGAGAAATGTGGGGTAGGAAGGTGCGTCAAATAACATAAGACCTGATTGGAGCACCCCAACCACCGTTCCACCCATCGCGATCCTAATCACTAAAAATCAGCCTTCACGAATTTTCTCTTCCGCGCTATTTATTTTGTTTTGCCTCACTTCCTCTTTCTCTATCGTCGTCGTCAAAGGTAGAATTAATTTGGCTCAATTGTCAGGGGGTAAATTCGGAATTGGCGTCTATTTCTTATTCCTAAATATTTGGTAGAAGTTGACTTAAAGGACTCTGATTTGACTTGATTTTACTGACTCTGATTTTACTGAATATGACTTGACTCGACTTGACTGAATCTGCCTCTCTCTCTAAATCTAAGTGATATTTCTCCGCCTGAAACGCCTCGTTTTGGATGGGCTTTGAGATCTGGAACCGTTAAACCGAGCGATTGTTCTTCCCTCTTCCAGTTCTGTTCCATTCAGTTTTATTCCTCTTTACAGTTCCGGATTGGGAAGAAGGATCGGTTAGCCCGGAAGGAAACCTTTCAATTTAGATCACACCAGCGCATCAAAATGACCTTCTAAAGACGTGAAAATTCGGTGCAGATGCAATTTAACGACATAATTCTATAACAAATTGTGTAATGTTTAATAATAATAAAAATGATAAAATGATGTTGTTTATGTGGTCCCCCTCCGCAAGTACTGATCGAGATCCATTTGTTTTTTAAACAAGTGTGTGGCTAATGAGTATTCTTGACCATTTCTCTTCACCGAGTGTTATGGCAAAGAAAGAGAATTTCTGATATTTCCATTTGGGAAGGCGTTGGAGAAAGAGATCTGCTTCGCAACAGGGAAATTGCCATTAATAATGGCAACCAGAATATGGGCAAGCTACCAACACATACACGGTCAATAACATATTTGCGATGAAGAGATGTTTGCCACACGGAGCGAACTGGAATACCCAATGAAAATTACTTAGACTTTCCTTCTTTCATATTATCAAGTTGTACAAAAATGACTAAAGTATATAATGCAATAAACAATAATATCTAATTTATTAAACCAAATTATATTTGTTGCGGATCTCCTGAATTTCTGGTTTATTTGGTGGATATGGCCCCATATTAAAATGAATAAATGTCCCCTTTAGGTCACTTTAGGCACAAAAGTTTCATTCAAATTCATTTAAAGTCAACTCGTTATCTTGATTCTTCTCTGCAATCTCACATTTCAATCCCTTCAACCTCGTGTTATTTCAACCAGTACAGGGATTAACTTTTCTTTTTTTTCTAATCAATTGAAATCCATAAATAAAAGTAAAATCACAGGTGATAAAATCTCAATTGAACTTGCCGTTAACGGATACACCTCTCTTAATTCTCTGGATTAACTCGATTACCTTTAGTAATTTCCATATATCACACAACTTTAATTTCCCTGGTATCGATTTTAAAACCTGACCCTGGCTGATAGAAAGTGATTTCCTCTTTTCAAGCCATTTAAAACCTGATTCCTTACCTATAGAATAGAAGAAAAGAAGGAGGCTGAAAAAGGCTAATGAATAGCCTTATACCACCGGCATTCCCCTAATATTGCAACCTGTATCATTTCATTGAGGTATAATGTTATGTTTCTCAATTTAAAGACCTTAAATATAGGAGAGAATATTGAAGTAAAACACAATATTTCAACAAAAATTATTAAATATAAAATTTGATAACGAAAAAATAAAATTTCAATTTAGTCATAAATTTAAGTGGTATATCTTGATGGAGCAAATCTAGATGTTGCTACGAGGGCCAATAAATGTAGATTGGACTCTGCATTTTCCTCAATTTCCCTGGCCCAGTCTGGATCGTGGTCTTTATCAAGGGAAACCTCAGGGGGGGGGATTCTGTTTCTTCTGGCTTCTTGTCGCTCTTCAGGGGTGAGGTGGCGCCGCCGACAATTGATTAGGGCTTGGTCCACTTGCTGAGGTGTGCCGCCTGTTCTCTCTACAAGAGCAGCCTTTTCCTCAGGAGATGGAAATGGGCAACTTTTATTTCTTAACACCCACTCTCTGATTACAGAGCCTCCAAGGAATGATCTTATTCCTCGATAATTTGCGAATGAAGACATTGACGTGGACAAGATAAGGATGGTTTTCAAGCGAAGAGTTTGGAATAAACAATGTCCTATTCGAGATGAGGTCGTTCTTTTATATCAGGAATCCGAGATGGGTTGGGCTCGAGGGATTAGTAAGAACCAATCAGGTCACCGGTGATTAAAAAGGTCGATGTTGCCGTATGGCTCAATAGGTGCTATGAATTAATAAAGATCCAAAATCAAATCAATATCTTTAAGGCAGAAGTGGCCAGCATTTTGCTACACGAGACCTGGGAGGAAATAGGTGTAGGAATAAAGAGGGAGTTCGTAATAATGTGGAGGTCAACAACCACATTCAAGCGATGTTCGAATGCTTCCCTTCTGCTGGAAGAGAATATTATATTATAATCCTCCCACTGTGTCTTTAGTGGTGACTTCTTCCACCTCTCACAAGAGGTGGAGTTCATGCATTGTAGAATCTTTACCTCTTGGTACGAACGAGACCCTTAGGATTTCCCTTTCTCACCTGCAGGTCGTAGAAAAGAAACTACTTCAATTTTTATTAATTTCCTTCGCGTCAAACATCTTCTTCTCCACATTGCCAACAACATGGAGTCCACTAAGCCAACAAATATCTTTCGTCCCATTATTTTAATTGGTTTGATTTCAACTTTGGTCTATCTCTGGTCAATTAATGTGGCTCTCTTAAGGCCCAAAGAGGGCCTTGCTTCTTCGGATTGGGGCACATCCCATTTTAGAAGCACGTTCATTTGTGATCCAAGATTGGGTTCATTTGTGTGCCATTTGACCACTGGGGTTATGTGTGATCTCATCCCATTCTCTACTTCCCCTTCCTTCTCTATGGCCCCGATTGCGCCGGAAGGAAGGGGTGGAGGCGTTGCGAGAGATATCCCCAAATACGTCTAAATTAGTCGTAACTAATTCCCATTCGTTAGCCTCTATTCATTTTCCCTAACGTCACCAGATTATCCTCTTTTGTTAAAAAAAAAGATTTTTAAAAAATAATTTAAAAGAAAAAACAGTTTCCTTTACCCAAAGGGTATCGTTTATGGGAAACCAATTTTCCATGATCATTTTTGTTGAGATTCCTCGGGGGGTTTTGGCATTTTAGAATCAATGGAGGAAAGAGGAAAGAACAAACAATTAAATCCCTAAAATTCAAGGAAAAAGGGTTTTAGTTTTAACCCAAAGTTTATCCTATGGATTTATTTTCTTTTATGTGAATGTACCAGAGTAAGGATGATGGAGGGTCCGTACCCTTGTTGAAAGTGAAGAGAAGATGCACGCGTATTATAGTTCTCTCCTAACACATTGTCTAGCAGAGATGACCGCGTTTATTCATCTTTCTTAGCTTCAATTAGGTAATAATAACCAAAATTACTGTCAAGAAATATAGAGGAGCAAAAACTGAATGACAAATTCAATTCCTCCAAATTTAAATATTAATTGACTGAAGCTTGAGGACTTTGAGAGATTTTTCGCAATTGGATTTTGCAGGAAGGGGGTTCTGCACACCCATGATCCCCAATCCACTGCTCCTTATTCACCTGCTTATTGATTCCTTCCTAACTAATATTATTATTATTTCCTGATTTTCTCCCACAAATATTACCTATAAACCTCTTACCCCAAGATAAACGTGACGCAGAAAGGCGAAATTACTCCCACTAACATAGAGAAGGACTCTGCAGAGGGCTACTCACTAACCTATATTAAGTAATTCCTATTCCCCACCCACAAGTTGAATTCCACCTATTGCCCTCTTCCATAAATTTGTCAACTCTATTCATAACACTCACTAGGGAGGTTGCTGTGATTACATGACTCGTAAGCTGACTCTATTCATTTACCACTCGATTTGTAAACCATTTTCCACCAATCTCTTTCCTAAACCTAAACTTGTCCATCTTAAATCCATTGCTACGAGTACTATCCTATTCAATAAAAATATAGAACCTTAACTATGATTATGTTATTATAACCTTTTACACACTCCTAATCTTCTCCTTTCTAACTTATAAAGATTTATTTCTAAATAATCCTTCTTTGGATTAATGACATAAATCAACTGCCAGAGATCTTATTTTCACCTGTCGTCACAATTTCCTACAGCCAAATATTCAGGAAGATAAATTGATTCGGACAATTTCACCCAGAACAATGTCGAATCTTAAGAAACATACCAAATTTTTATTTTTGAGCAATAATTATTAATTTAACTAGTAGGAAGAAAGTACTTCTATTTTCTATCTTAACGGCGTTCATTAGGTTGGTGTTGCTCGGTTCCTAATCTCGGTTTCTTTCCTTTACGTTTCAAGGGCTAGGCCTCAAGGAGATATCTCTGAATTGAATCTGCCTCTTGAATGAAATGTGTGGACATCGTTCACTCGATCCCTCGTGTTGAACGTCGAACTTGCGTACTTGCAGAATGACTCTCTCGCCTTCTATCTTTATGCTGCTTCGTTCGTTCCACAGTGCCCAATATCCTTTCTCTCTGGTCCGTTTGTTTGTCTCCCATCCCTTTCATTTTCCCTATATGTAAAGGGCATGAGGTAGAAACAGATTAATGAGGTTACAGGAGATACATGAACCCTCACAAACTCCCTAATCGTAGAAAGTTGGTGCACATGTCCAGGAATATACGGATTCCTTGTAACGAATACACACGAAACATCTCTATGTGTGTTTTATAATCTTAGCAATAGTTAATTAAACCCGAAACGAGGGGGATGACCAGGGGCATCTTGAGTTAAAAAAGGGATTTATTCAGATTTAACTTTGATCCCCATAGATATATTTCTTTACGGATTATTACTATCATATTGAGGAATACGGATGGAGAGGAGGTCCTTTTCCTCGTTGTAGCTATAAGTAAGGGTAAAGAGATACAGGCAAAGGATTAAGATAAGGAGACACCATCGGCTGAAATTTCGATCAATTTTGAACAGAAGAATAAAGAAACTGCGGATAATCCAACGGATTATCCGTAAGTAAGTAGCGCACTGCGAACGTAGGCATATCAGACGCGCGGAGACTCGAAAAGTGCTCTACCTCAGTGCTCTATTCCTAGAGAGTACTACTCTCTCAACTTTAGTAGGGTCGAGTAAATAAAGGGAAAGAATGCGCGACCGAGAGGTGCATTTGGGCCTGGGAGGGGGCGCATCTACGGGCCAGAGACAGATGAGGACTCATGGAGACATTGGACTCTCGTTTTTGCAAATCGGGACCACGGTCAGATCTGTTATCCCCCATCCCTCCCCTTCCGTTTCCTGGAACCCCTTGAATTACATTCATATGGGTATTGGAAGACCGACTTTTGGAAATTTTACACACCCTTACTTCTTTACATTATTTAGGGATGAATTAGTTCAACATAAGTTTAAGAAGGAATCTCAACCCGGCTTCCCTCGGGGCTTTGGACTAATTTCCTTTCTTTTTATAGGAAGGTGTCGGATGCTTTCGCTCGAGATAAGAATTAGGAATATTGGGATTTTAGAAAGGCTTTCGACAGGCTGTCACACATAGATCTTTTGAATACCGTTAAAGCACATGGAAGGATTTCAGGGTGGATATGGTCGTGGTTGTGTGAAGCACCGACAACGGAGAGTTAGTATATAAGGAATTGAATTTGAGTGAGGGAATGTTACCAATAGTTTTCCTCAGGGATCGCTGATTTGGTCTTTAATTGTCCGTATCCATATCACTGATGTAGGTAAGATATAAGGTGAGAACTGATCATGTACGGTACCAAGTTAAATAGGATAATACAGACTGACTCTAATGATGACGAAATCCTAGATGAATTAACCAGATTATCTTACTGGGCGGAGAAATTGGGAATGGAATTTAGGCTCTGCGACTGTAGTGTATTTAGAAAAGGTAGGTAAAATCTAGTGAATATTTATAAACTGAATGAAAAGGTTTTAGCAAGGTCAGAATGCGAAAGAATCTTAGGTGTCCTGATTATTTTAGACCACCATGCTAAAAAATAGTGGATAAGTGCTAGGAATGGACCTAATCGGGAAATGGAGTCTATTTGGAGGAGTGAAGTATTAGGAGTACTGATGTCATTCAGACACTGTAGCTTTCTTTCGTTAGACTTTTCGTTGCCTATGTATTTAAAATAATGTTAAATAAGAGAAAATATATGGAAGCTAGAATGATGAGTTCGAAGAGAGTTGATTGAAGTCTTTAAGAGGGTAAGAGATTATAATAAGGAAGACAGAGTTAAGATTTTTTTATGGAAGAGGATACAACAGGAAGCAATAGTTGTAAGTTGTACAAGTTGAGGTTAACGAAAGAGATTGTTAGAAATTGGTTTACAAATCGAGTGGTAGATGAATTGAATCAGCACAGTAAATATTTGATAGATGCATTCTCTCTGCAGAGTTTTATTGATTTGCTTTTTGCAGATTCCTTCTTTACATATGTTCTTATGTCCCAAACACAAAAATTAACAACACTCAAGTTCATATTCGAAATTGTAACTTCAATTTTGCCATGAACTTAATACCTCGATATATCCTTCTTAATAGGGAAAAAGAACTTAAAATTGCGAATAATTGCTTCAGTTGACACAAATATCAACCAATGTTTGGGAAACACAGTATCCAAGGGGTAATAAAAGTAAACGAACAGAAAAATCAAGGAACTTCTCCTTCCAAAGTCATATGTTGAAGAAGATCCTTTTATTTTTCTCTTCAAGTTGGCTTATCTTTACTCGATCACATATTTGAATTATTCATTTGGATAAATTTGTTTTATCCAACATAACGATTCAGAATTATTTCCCTGTGGTTTCGGTCGGAGACTTTAAATGTTGGCCCTGTGCCATGTGTCCTACAATGTGCAACCTATGTGAGCCTTTAACTTCTCGCGGCTTACGGCCTGGGTTAATTGATCACCAACTTAGGCATTGCATAAAAAGTTATCTACTTTGCTAAATAATTCTTAGTCTATCTCGTTTATAAATATGATTAAATAACTAAAGCATAACGCAGTCTTAAAGTAATCTGTTCGTCATGATCAGCGACAGGTACAACCATTAATCACAACTGTATGGCGCTTTGGGGCAAAGGAATAATAACAAAAGAATATAAGACGTGTACAAAAAGTTAAAAATCAATAGCCTATTGCAAGCAATGTCTGTTCACACCATCAACATCAGTTGCACGAGGCATCAGCATCAATAAATATATCCTATCTTTTCTTAAACTTAAGGTGGTAGGCCCCAGTCCCTTACCATCTTCTATTTCAAAAAGCTTTCTAAAATTCAAATTTTCCAATCAAGTAAAATTTTAAAGGCTCAATCATATCTTCTCTGACGCACCTTCCTTCAAATGAGAACCAAGTTAGGCTCCTTAACCTACTATACATAACAGATGCTTCAGGGAAGCTATGATCTCTGTTGTTTCCTTTGCATCGAATCTGGCAATTTGATATGACGCCTAAAGTCCGGGGACCATTTTTATCTAAAGTACTCAACAAGTGGCCTGTGATGTAAATTTAAGAATAACCTCCTTAATTATGAAACAACGGTTTCTCTTAGTCAAGATAACATCATTTGCTCTATTTTTGCCTCAATAGAATGCTTAGAAAATCTCAATAACCTATCTCCTCCTTACCATAGGTACTTCTCATCTTTTACTCCTTTTAGCCAATCCTATCCATTTCATAGCTAATTGCTCAATTATCCCTTCCCATGTAGATAAGTTTACATTTTTAAGGTTACAATTCACCTGTCCCTAGTGTGCTTACTTAAACACTTATTTGATTTACACTGTAATTTAAACTTAGCTTTAACTTCATTTACTACAGCTGCCAATTTTTTCTCATTATACAAAATTGCCACTTCTCTCTCTACACCCTCTTGAAGATCACTGTGATCTCACCCCATTAAATACCACCCTCTGCATCTAGTCATTCAGCAATTCAGCAATATAATTCAAATCCTTCCAAAATATCTCAGGCAGTTATATATATGCGCTAATCTCTTATTTGAACCTTATCAAACTTTTGATCAAATTTGGGAAAATTACCTTAACATTATTTCCCTTACCTAATTGTTTAGTTAGATAGTACATAAATACCAGTAAGTGTTCTACACATGATTTAACAGCTCTACACCAATGTCAGCGACCGAGTGTTACCTCCTAAAAAAAGGCAGCAAAGTGTGATTTGAGTACCAGCCTAAACAAGATTGTCGTGGGTAGGTCTTGTCTAGCCGATGAAAACTCGGCAAAGCACCACCTCTAAGGACCGTAGTCTCTGAAGGTTTAAGGGTCAAGTTCGAACAGACTTTTTATTTATATCATTTAAATGATGAATACTCATCCCATTCGTCCTGCTACAACTGACAAATATATTCGGTTATAGAGGGAAAGAAAGCTCGAAAAGGCAGTGCAGAGTTGTCTGGGGACACAGAATAAGCTGAACGTGCTATCTGATCCGCCCTCTCGTTGTCTACGACCCCTACCTACCCGGGGACCCAACAAAATATAGCTCGATATTGTGCCGCATTCTAGACTAACCAGTGGCAGATTTCTTTGACTTAGGGTTTGGAAGCATTATAAGAGCACATTGATTGTAAAACACTCATAGCGTTGGAGAAAATAACGAAATCTTTAAAAGTTAAAATTTGGATTAGTCTTAACTCTAAAAGAATGCTGAAAGTTCAGCGGTAAAAATACAAGCTGCCAGGGGCAAAGACAAAGGTAAAAACTCTCCTCACTAGGTGGCTGATGCACCCACGCCACTGACTGACTTCGAACCATTCATGTATATCGCGTAGTGTTGTATATGTGAGGTTGCGTGCTCTAGTAACATGTTTTAAGGAAACTAAGATCCACGGACGAATTCTCCACGGTCATCATGCTGGTACAAAGTATTCAAGGTGGAGCACGCCAATTAGGTGTCAGCGATGACTGAAGGGCAAGGACCTTTATAGCACCCAAGATGGGGTGATGATCTCCTATCTGGATTATCAAGAGGCTCGGTAAATGCGGCAACCTATCGAATGCCTGTGTTGACTCGGTAAGATACATATATCTGTAATCCTTTGATATAATGGCCTGCTGCACACGACTGAGGTATTGAATTTAACTATTTACTCGATGATAGGGCACGGTGAGCACCCCACCCTCACAGTAGAGGATTTTGGGTGGAGAAGTGTAGGAGGCTCCTCAGTTAATACGAACTTCAAGGTTGCGAATGAGATTCAGAGTCGTTCCCAGCTAGTGCTGCGGGATTTGTGCACATATTATGAAGCAATAATAAATAATGAGAGCAAAATTTGCAAAGGTTAGGCTACGTCTCTTAACAGCGTAGACTATTAGGCTTTTGCTGAGGCTACGTCTTGAAGTTGAGAAATAAGTCATCACGGTTTATTTAAAAGTTGTGTTAATTTAATTTTTGTTGTGGACCCTCAAAATATTATGTCAAGTTGAAAGAAAGGCGCATTTTTAAAATTTGTTGTTATTCATTTTCAATCGAGACGAGAACAATGCAAAGGCAGCCAAAGCTCGTCACGATATTTGAGCTATGTACGGAGAAAATGCTTTATCAGAAAGGACAGCTCAATGGTGATTTTCGCGTTTCAAAAACGGTCATTTCAATCGTAATGACGAAGAACGTTCTGATTGCCCCATTAAGTTGGATGAAGATCGATTGAATGACCTTCTTCATGAAAATCCTACAAACTTCAACGCTCCACGATTGCCACGTTTAAAGTAAGGACTTCATCCACGAAAGAAGATGCTGTGAGCTTTATGAGCTCCTTGTGAACAATAAGATTGTCAATGCAGAACTCTACGTTCAACAAATGTATCGACTCGCCGAAGCTATTCGTGAAAAGCGACCCCATCGACGTTATGGAGTCCTTCTGCAACACAACAATGTTCGTCTTCGCATTGCCAATATGACAAAAGACACACTTAATTAGGAAATTCTGGCACATCCTCCATATTCGACAGACTTGGCTCCATCGGATTTCCATCTGTTCCGATCGCTCTCCAACAATTTGCGCGGCGTTTCGTTCAATACTGATGTGAAATTAAGAACCTGGTTAGACGAATTCTTCGAGTCAAAATCTTAATATTTTAATTGCAGAGGCATCGAAAAACTAGTTGAACGTTAGGAAGAAGTCATAAATAACAACGGAGAATACATTATTGATTAAATTGCAAATTGTTATCAAGTAAAATGAAGTTTTTATAAAATTGTTAATGGTAATAAATAAATTTGATAAAATCGCAAGAACTTATTCCTCAACCCAATATACTGGGCAGAAAATTGACACAGCCCTGAGGGAACCATTGCATTTGCCATATCACTGTGCTTTGGTGCATTAAGAGACATCGTAATCAGAACTACAATTCACACAAGAACGGAAGTGTCGACAGGCAAGATCAACATTTCCAAATTGATTACAATTTATGCAACGTCAGGGTAGTTTAACGAAGGGTATTTTAATAACCTGCGTCACTTCGTGACATTTGAACGTTAAAATTAATGTGACAGTTTTCACTATAGTAGAGCTTACAAATTTTATACCCTATCAACATATGTTATCGTTGGATAATAAGCTTACTCTGGAGACGGATGAGGTCGTAGTCACTTAAATTGTTTGAACAGATGACACCTTTGACAAAATTTGAAGTGGATGTGGCTAAATGGTTATGGAAACTTCTGCGTTTAAAGAAAGATTTTGCACAACATTATGCTGAGAATGAGATAATACCTCGACTACGATATCACCATTACCTCTTGACCGCATCAGGCGGGATTCACCACAGTGAGACTCAAATGATTCATCAACGTCAAACACCACCACATTTGGGTCAACATTGTTAGCAGAGAGATCGAACGACCAAGAGAAGGCTGAAAGGGGGGCTGCCGAAGGTTTGCCACGAGAACCCTTGCCTAAAGGAAAAGTTAAGGTTAGTGTCTAGCCATTGCAAATAGAAATTACTTTACATTCTTCCTTAGGACTACCCACTACGAAGGCCTAGAAGTGCACAGAGCTACTGCAACTCTCGATTCAGTTGCGTCCGGTATGTCCTGTTGAAGAATGTATACGGATTTAACACACCATTTTTATGGACCAAAGAGGCTACCGGAGTTCCCCTACGCAAGAAGAAAAGAGCTAAAATGGGTTTCTCATTGCGTTTCGGCAGACGAAGGCGGTGGAGATGCCCAGCCTCTTCCGACCTTTCTAAAAGAACAATCGAGCATCAGTATTATAAAACTAACAGAGGTCAGGCAAGTTTCAGGACAACTAGATGGGAGAAAGAAGGGTGGTGAATAAAGGGCAGTAAAAGGAAGCAATAGGGGGAGGGGGAAGTATGGTATATTGAAAATCCGGTTCACAGCACCATGGCACCCCTGATGGCCCCAGAGCTCAGCCTCATTGCGTTGGAAGGGTTAGAGCCTCTCTGGGACAAAACTTTGAAGAAAGAAAGGGTCTCAGTGAGGAAAAGCGAGGTATGAATAGAAGGACAAACAGATAAATACAAAAACATATTCAGAAAAATAGTCCTAAATATCAACATAGATTACATAATTAAATAAGGAATAACAGAATCTTAAATTCTTAATAAAAGTAAAATGAAACATACAAATATAATAATATGAGTAACCAATAGACTATCAGTCATTTTCCTTGGAGATTTAAATGCACAATGGAAAGAATCAGATTACAGCGAAACGAACACAAACGAAATACAACTTTAAATTGTGTTGGCCAAAGCAGAGCCCGGACTTCCCAACATATATCACAGCACATACAGCAGTTAACCAGATATATGAGTGACAAATATTAACTTCCCTTTTAACAACCACATAAAACCAATCTATAAAAATTTCAGCGATCATACGAACATATTATTCCAAATTAAGCAAAACCGATAACAGATCGCATCCAGGGAATAGAAAGCTGCTCAAATGGCAACCTGGGGAAACTACAAAACAGCTGAAGGAAGCAACTCTTGAGACAGAGAGGAGGAACTAAAGATCTTTCGAGAAGCAATTAAAAAGGCAGATGAAGGAACAATACCAAAAGGACATTTAGGATTACCAAACAATATAATAGGACACCATAAATAATACGATTAAACAAATAAATACGAATAACAGCAGAATGAATAAGACGAGAAAGAATAAAAACGGAACAATTAATTATATTAAGAACCTAAAAAAAAGTAATAGTACCTATTATTAAAGAAAAACAAAAAGAAATATGCAATGAAATCATAGAAAAAAAAGATAAAGAAACAAAGCGAGGAGAATTCTGGAAAAAGATAAACGGCCAAAAGATCCATGAAAATTAAAGGTGCAAGAAGCAAACATTGAGAAAAGTTTTCATCAGTAAAAGGTAAAATTAAAACTATGATAACAAACTTTAAAAAAAGCATAGAGGTACTAAATCAAGAAATTAATAAAAAAATAACATCACTGCTGCTTTGAGATAAAGAAAGATAATAACGATTTAATCAACTTAGTATCACGAGGAAAGAATTGAGAAATATGATTCAAAGTTTGAAACAGAAAGCTTCCCTAAAATCTGGGTTGACGAGAAAATACTAGGTAGAAGCCTTGAACTACATCCTACAGGCTTAAATATATAATAACCCTATAAGCTAACTCTTATTCACCCAAATTTTAACTTAAAGACCTACTAAAACTAGCAAAAATTTTCCTGACCTCCAGGAAACGTAATAACTTGCTGGAAACATCGTTATTCCTTCAATTTCAACTTGGAAACTTCCACAATCTCCCGTAACTCACTCTACAGGGACCTATAATTGACAGAAGGAAGAGAAACGATAGAAATACAGAATACAAAGCAAAGGGAAAATACAGTCTGTGTTTCAGATGCCACGTTAAAATATAGGTCCACTGACAACCTAATTCACATGATCTGACTTAAGTTAACTATTAACAATAAGTAAAAGATCGCTATCAAGGGCATCCTTCACTCCAAAGAAAACCTATGTTTTGCCCCTTTAACTTATTAAAGATTTGCTCTATCATGCACCGCCAGCTTCTAGTCTCTAGCAATCTGCACTGAGTAATCCTTAGTCAAATCTTGACTATAAATATCATCCACCTGACCACTCCCTCTCTGATTCGTGATCTCAATCACGCTTCTAAGCTCACTAAATTCTAGCTCTTGCTATTAGGCGCCTGACACGACGAGATATCTCTCTTTTACTTATATAAGAACATAATAAAGAAGGAAACTGCAAAAGGGTCATAAATTTTCTCTTCCATAAATCTCTCCAATCTATTCTTAAAACTCCGCAGGGAAAATGCTTCCATCGCACGTCTATTGATTCTCTTACCGATATTTACCCCTCGATTTATAAAAAAATTCTAACAGTCTCTTCCCTCAAACTAAACTGGTCCAGCTCTAAACTATTGGTACAGTCTTCTCTTCTGTAAACTAAAATATGAACCTTATCTATGCCTGCCCTCTTATAACCCTTAACCCAATTGAAGACATCAATTTCCCTCGGACTCATCTTTCTAGCGTCCGTATATTTTGCCTCAAGAGTATTTGCCCTTAAGTTAAGATCCTCAACCCATGATTCATCTTAATGATCCTTATTTCCAAATAATCAAAAAAACAATGTCCATACTATAATACGATCAAGAGAATTGCATCAGACTGTGAGGTAAACACCAATATTCGGTTAGCTCTATTTCTAGCACTTCTAGACTGCTTTCTAGGCCGATGGTCTAAACTTAACAGGACACCTAAGTTTCTTTCGCTTTATGACTTACGTAAAACTGCCTCATTCAGTCTATAATTATTTACTTGGTTTACCCAATTTATACTAAATATACTACACTTGGTTACTTTAAATTCTATTCCCTTTTTCTTTTCCTATGGGGATAGTCATGGGGATAATTCATGAGAGTCAGACTTTATAATCCTGCCTAACTTACTGCCAAACTTGATCAGTTCGCTACTTACATCTATGTCAAGATCATAAATATGAAACAAGATCAAAAACGCCCCCAAACTTGATATCTGAGGACCCCAATAATGACATTCCCGAACTAAAATTCAATTTCCTGTATACTAACTCTCCGCTGACTGTCCTTCGCACAGCCACGACTGACTCCACCCTGAAATCCTTCCATGCCCTTTAACTTTATTCAAAGTGTGTAAGTGTGGCACTTTTTTGAAAGCCTTTCTAACATCCAAATAATGCTACTTTTCTTTTCGTGCAGAAGCATCCAACACCTTTCAATAAAAAGTCTCAATTAGTCCCATATGATTTGGTCTGAGTTAAGTCGGGTTGAGATAAATTAATTAACCTATGTTGATATAATTGATCTTTTAAAAAATAATGTGAAAAAGCAATGGTGGATGAAATGTCCATGGGGTTCCAGGGTCCGAAAAGGAAAGTGGGGGTTAGCACGTCCCTGTGGTCCCGATATCCAAAAAGGAATGTCCCCTGGCGTCCTTCGTGCCTGTTGATGTGCCCTTTCCCAGAGCCAAATGCCCTGGTGGGTTGTGCATTCCTTCCCTTTATTTACTCGACCCTACAAAGGTTTATAGAGAAGAGAGCACTGCGGTCGAGCACTTTTGGATCCATCGCGCCTCTGACGTGCCTTCGTTCGCAGAGCGATGTTTTCAGGCCGATGGAACAACAGGACTCCGTTGGATTACCCGTGTTACCTTCTTCTTCCGTTCAAATTCGAACAAGTTTTTAGCCGATGGTGTCTCCTTATCTTAATCCTCTGCCCCTTTCTTCCATTACCTCTACATGTAGCTTTTAACGAGGACAAGGACCTCCTTTACATCCCGATTCCTCAAGAGGATAATAATAATCTGTGAAGAAATAAATCCATGGGGATAAAACTTAAATATGAATAAATCCCTTCTTTAACTCGATATGATCCTCGTCAGGCCTCTCCTTTCGGGAAATTCACCTTAATTAACTCTTCTTATGTTTATAACACACACATTGACATATTTGATGTATGTTTATTGCAAGGTATCCGTACATTTACTCTGGGATGTGCACCTATTGCCCGGATGTGGAGTAGAGGTTTGAATGTTCAAGTAGCTCATCTAAACCCATCTATCGCTAACTTCGTCGTGATGGGGGATTTAAGGTAATATTTGTGTGTGAAAATCAAGAAATAATCGTAATCTCACTGGGAAGGAACCCATAAGGAGAGGCTTAAGGATAAGTGAATTCGCGATTATGGATATGCAGGACCTCCGTTCTTACAGATTGCATTTGCAAGAAATCTCTCAAAATTTCTCAAACTTCAGTCAATTAATATTTAAATTCGGAGGAATTAAATCTGTTACTTTCAATAACAGTTTTTTTCTCGTTTGGATTTCTAGAGAGTAATTTTGGTTGTTGTTCTTTATTAAAGTTAAGAATAATGAATGAACGATGTCATCTTTGATAGACAATGTTTTAAGAGAACTGTGATGTGTGTTTATCTCTTCAATTTCAACAAAGAAAATAAATTCCATAGGATAAAACCCGGGTTTAAAAATAAAGCAACTTGTCTTCATGGGATTTTAAGGTTTTAATTGTTTGTTTCTTCCTCTCTCATGCATTAAAATTCCTAAAAAAAGGATGTTGGAAAATCGGTTTCCAGATAAACCAAACAATTTAGGCGATGGTAAATTGTCTATTTTTTCTAATTATTTGTAAAAAAAAAATTCAATTTCTAACAAAAGAGAATAATATGGTGAATTTAGAAGAAGTGAATCGAGGCTAACGAACTGAGCGTAATTACGACGAACTTGGACGTATTCGAGGACATCTCTCCTAACGCCTCCACCTCTTCCAATCGCTGCCAGAGACATGTGGGGGGGATTTAGGGAAAAGGATTAACTCACATAAACACCCTTCTCTAATGTGATACATATACAATCAATCTTGGATACCAAGAATCACTTTTTTTTCAAAGAAAAGAACTCTTTAAGACGCCACATTGATCGACAACAGCTCGACACAAGTTGACATGGACCCATCTAAACAACATGGCAAGAAAGCCATTTCTTAGCTTGGTCGACACCATGGTGTTCACAATGTGGGTACGAACATATTTGCTTAAAGTTTAAGCTGTTTCTTTCTTACGATCTGCAGGGAAAACGGAAGTTTTAAGGCTCTCGTTCGTACCAGGAGACAAATCATCTCCAATTTACGAACCTTACCTCCTGGCAGAGCACAGAGCGGCTTTCATAAATTAAGATTGAGTGTAAAAATTCTGAACTAAATTCTAAGGATTATTTTTTGACTAAAAGGTCCAAAGTGCTCATTCATAAGCGCTAAAATGGTGCCATATCCACCAATTCTGCAAGCAATTTAGGGGATCTATTTCTGCCATAACTTTGTTTCTGATAAATTACATACTTTTGTATATTAATTAGGGAGTGGGAACACGGGCTACTTTCTCTAGACTATTCATTACCCTTTTGCAGGTTCTTTTATTTATTATGTTCTTTTATAAGTAAAAGAATGATATGTGTCGTCTCAGGCGTCACTCATCAAGAGCTAGATTCAGTGAGCTTAGAAGCGTAATTGAGAGAATGAATCTCAGAAATTGTGGTCAAGTGGATTCGATTTATTGTTTAGATAGATGTAAAGATGATGAGGTGCAGAGTGCTAGACAGTAAAGGCTGGTAGAAGGCAAAGGTTTGGTTCAAGAGTGAAGGGTGCACATGCTAGTGATTTCTGGGGAAATGTTCATAGTCTAAATAAGTCTGATCGAGTTAGATCTGTGAGACAAAAGGAGAAGGAACCAATTAGTTTGACTAATATAATTAGAATTAGGAATGATTTGCTTGATGTAAGAGCTCAAGGATTAGATGAAACGGATTGACGGTTTGTTTGACAGATGCGTGAATAAGTGATGTGTCTGACAGGTACCAGGCGCTAGTGTCTGGTTGTGTAAATGAAGGAATTCAGTCGTGTTCATAGATGTATGAGTTAGGATAGTGGGTGAATGTGAGTTGTGTGTAAGGTAAAATTAAAATGAAAAGGAAGGTGGTATAAAAAGAAACATTGATCAGCCCCCTCTCCTCCCTGGTACTTCTTGGAGTTGCCCGGGCAGGGGGAGCGATTGACCTATATTCCCTAGAAGTCACCTGAGCCCCTTACCTTAAAGTCTATAGTTGCAGGCAATATAGTTGTATCAGGTTATCAGTGAATCTGAACCAAGGGCTGTATTTTCCCATCGCTTTGTATTCTGTATTTCTTTCGTTCCTGTCTCTTGTGTCAACTTTTGGTCCCATGAGTGTGAATTACGAGAGATTGCGAAAGTTTTAAAGTAGAAATTGAATGATTAATGATGTTTCCATAGAGTTACTATATTTCCTGGAGGTCAGGAAAATCTTTCGCAGTTTCAGTTATTATTTAAAGTAGAATTTGTGTAAATAGGAATTAACACATCGGGTTATTTTATATATATGATAATAGTTTTCTATGTTCTTTTTTTATGTTTATTCTTAGTGGCTTTCAAATCGGGGGTTTTTACCGTTAGTAAATAGATGCTGTGACGCATCCTCTCTTGTGTATTTCCTTCTCTTTCATCACTTTTGTGTTTTGTTATCTTCTTTTACTATATCTATACCTATAATTTATTTACCTTTAAAGATCTACTTCAGAGGAAGTAGTGTGTAGTACTCCACTTTCGTGGTTGGTTTCTCTCTTTGGGCAGAAAGATTTATTTTGGTCACTTTTTGTTCATTTGGGAAGTATTCCTTGTGTAGGTTTGCGTTACAAAGTTGCTTTAAACCCTCAAAGATGTTTTTGCGGCTTATATAAAACAAGGAGTAACAAGGAAAGAAAGGACCCTAGAAGACCTAACGGTCCATTCAAAGAGGGTGCCTTTGGACTAGCAGTCGAGCGGGCACATTTCTTCTCAAATGCTTAACGTCCTTAAACGGCCACTTTTTAAGACCCTGACCAGTTTTGACTTAAACTGGTCAACAGATTTAATGTTGACAACGGGAAGTGCGTTCCAGGTTTTAACGCTTCAGTTCAAGTTTAAAGCCATGATTTCTTGTTCTGCTCTCAACAAGTGTGAAAATATTCCAGTAGTCAATATTGTCGAACCCTCGAAGTATTTTGAAAACTTCGATGAGCTGACTACGCAGGCTACGGGTTTTGAACAAGAACAGATTTAATTCAATTAATCTATGTTCATAACTTTTATGTCTGATAGAGGGAATCAGTTTGGTTGCCCTGGCTTGCACGCGTTCCAATCTCGCGATGTCCTTTCTAAATGAAGGACTCCAAAATTTTACGGAATACTCCAGATGCGGTTGGACAAGTAAGTTGTACAAACACAGTACAATCTCCTTGTTCTGATATCCAAACTAACGCTTTATGTAGCCAAGCATCCTTTGGGCTTTTTTCTCCGCCTCAATGCCCTGTTTCGAGAACTTGAGGGCACTAGTAATTGTTACACCAAAGTCCTTCTCAGTGTCAGTGGATTCAAGAGCAGTTTCATTAAGGATATACTGAGATTGGGGGTTTCGGTTGCTGATATGCATCACTTTGCATTTGTTATGGTTAAAATGCATTTGCCTCGTGTTCGACCACTCCCCAATCTTTCGAAGATCTTCTTGCAAGCAGGCAGTATTTCCATCTTTTGCCACGTTCATACCAAGCTTGGTATCATCGGAAAATTTGGAAATCTTGTCAACCATGTTACCGTCCATGTCTGTGACGTAGATGATGAATATTAGAGGTCCTGTGGCAGAACCTTAAAACACCCCGCTAGTAACGGGCACCCACTAAGAAGCCTGCCCAGTCAGCACCACCCGTTGCAGTCTGCCACTTAGACAGTTCTCTATCCAGCTGGCTACTTTTTCGTCTATGCCAAGCGTTTGCACTTTCTGGAGAAAGCGGCGGTGTGGTACCTTATCATAGGCTTTCTGAAAGTCTAAGTACACCACATCCACCACCTTGTCCCGATCGTGCTCACTGAAGACGAAGTGGAAGAATTCCACAAGGTTCGTCAGGCATGATCGTTGCCTTCGGAAGCCGTGCCGAGAACTCCTCAGTATCAGCTTTGACTCTAAATGCGACATCATTTTGTCCACCATGATGCTCTCCATGAGTTTACTGACTATCGAATTCAGACTGATAGGTCACTAGTTCGACGGTTGGCTACGGTCTACTTCCTTGGAGATAGGAGTCACCTCCGCTTCACGCCAGTCTCTAGGAACGCATTCGGTCCAGATTAATATTTTGAAGATTGCACTCACGTGTCGTGACACTTGATCACGCACTTCTTTCAACACTTTAGGTAGAGAGCCATCCGGGAAAGGTGACTTATTCGTCATTAGGTAACTGATCTTCTTTTCTATTTCTCCTTCGGTGAAGTCCATATCCTTCAGCTTTTCTCCCGAGTAGGAACTCGTTGGCTGGGGGATGGGACCAGACTCTTCCGTAAACACTGAAGAGAAGTAGTCATTAAGGACGTTAGCATTTTCTGTATCTGAGTGCTTTAATGTCCCCTCCTCATTCCTCAAATGGCCAATCGTTTGACGGATTGGTTTACGGCTGTCTACATATCCAAAATCTCCTTAGGATTCTCTTTACAGTCTTGTTACTCGGAGTTCCTCAGACCACTTAGCCGCCCTTATGCTGGACTTCGCTCTCCTGGATAGCCTCCGGTATTCATCAAAATCACACGAGAACTTCCATTGCCGGTACACATTTCTCTTCTCCCTAAGCAGTTGGCCGATTTCTCGATTGAACTACTTTGGTTGAACAGAAGACCGACGGGGGCATTTCAGAGGGATGAAGCGCGATTGAAGACTCATACAATTTGTTTTTAAAACTGTTCCACGAGTCTTCAACAGCATTGCACACTTTTAGCTTCGCGTCAGTCAGTCCAGCATGAAAACCTGCCAAGTTTGCTCTTCTTAAATCAAATATCCTCGATTTACTAGTTGCAGTCCCTTCCTTGGAGACTTTGACTACAAATCTAATTAGTCGGTTGTCACTGCCACCGAGCTCTTCGGCAACAGAAAGATCCTCCTCGATGTCATCCTCAGAGGTGAAAACCAAGTCTAGGATATTGTCTCCTCTCGTTGGCTTTCTGACCCATTGAGTAACGAACTCCTTGTTCACGAACTCCAGGAATAGCGCGTTCTCGCCACAGGGTTCTCTCGTCACACATGGTGATACACACTCTGTCTTTTACAAGTTTGCCAAACAGCTAGTACAGAGTCCTGTCCTGTTGTAAGAGTTAGGCAGAGGGTCTTTAAAGCACTAGAGTCCTGTATCTGGCAGGATCTATCTCTAGGTCAACATCTAGTAGTTTATGGTCGGATACGATGTTGCAATCCATCGAGATGAGAGTTTCCTTGACATACAACATCACTCTGCCACCCTTTATGTCTGGCCTATCTTTCAGGAAGAGCTAGTGACCGGGAATCGTGAATTCACCTTCAAAATCTCGGCTTGAAATATTTATCCACGACTCCGTTATGGCCACCATCTCAGGTTCTTCTGTTGCTCCGAGGCCACGGAGCTCAAACAAACTCGTTCCTGATTGACTTCACATTGAACAAAAGGACTTTCAGGGAGTCCCCTAGTGTAGGACTCCCTACGCTATTCCGTTTTCCTGATTCTCTGTTTTCGTGGTCGAACCCTTTTTGACGACCTCCTACAAGGTCGTTTTATAAGCGACATGGGCGTGCTGGCGCATGTCTGCTTTCGCTTTGTTTCGAACGCTCATTTGGGTGCGTTCCATGACATTTTGAATTAGGTTTGCGAGAAAGGCCTTACCTTTAAAGGAGAGATGTACCCCGTCCCTTTTGTAGAGGTCGTCTCTACCGATAAAGGTAAGATAGGGATCCACTAAGAAGACTCCTTCTGCGGGGCAGAGATCCGCCAACATTCTGTTCACTGCGACGTTTCTCACGTGAGTGGTTTGGGATGGACCTCTTCTTGGAAGCATCCCAACCCCAAAAAGTTTACGGGTTTTAAGCCCTATGTCTTTTGTGTTCTATTGTTATGTTTATTTGTAGTGGCTTTCAAATCGGCTCTTTTACCGTTGGTAATTTAATGCTGTCACGCATCCTCCTTTCTGTATTTCCTTCTCTTTTGTGCTTTTTTATTTTCTTTTACTAGATCTTAAGCTATAATTTATGTATCTTTGAAGATCTACATCAGAGGTAGTAGTGTATAGTATTCCACTTTCGTGTTTGGTTTCCCTTTTTAGGCAGAGAGACGGTTTTGGTCACTTTAGTTCCTTTGGGAAATATTTCGTGTTAAGATTGGCTCTAACAAGTTGCTCTAACCCCTGAAAAAATTTTTAGGGGGCTTTTACATGGGGTTTTCTGGTGAGCCCGAATTTTGCAGGGGCTTTCTGTTTAACATTATAGTCGTATTTCTGAATTCCTCAGTCGTCGATTATCTTGGTGGTATCTCTTTGTACATCGACAAAGTAGAATGATTTCAATTTCTTGGTTTTGTGCTTCTATGATCTGTTTTTAAAATTTTATATCCTTGTTTTTGTTTTCTTCTTCACTTTTCATGAAAACCTTTTCTCATTATTCGCATTTTGCTTCTTTAATTTTCACTCTCATTTGGAGGTTTATCTTTCATTTGGTTTATCATTTTTCTGAATTTTCTTGGTTTTCTTTTTGTATCTGTTTCTTATATGATTTCATCACATACTTCTTTTTATTTATTTATAATAATTTAGTTGTTCTCTTTATTATTCCTGAATCTAATATATTGTTCCCTTGTTGTACCTTTTCGTCTTATCCTTTCTGCTGTTATTCGTATTTCTTCATTAATCGTATCATATCCGGTTTGGTAATGCTGAATGCCTTATTTGGTATTGTTATTTTTAATTGCTTTTCGAAATGTTCTTAATTCCTCGTTTTTGTCCCTAATCTTGCTTTGTTCAGTTATTTCATTATATATTTCCTTAGTTTGTCTCTGTAGATTTCGCGCTTTGATATGTGGTAAGCTTTCCATTATCTCTAATAATATGTAAAAATATGTCCGTATGGTCGCTGCAAGTTATGTTTATTGGTTTCCTGGGGTCTTAAAAAGAGAGGTTAATATTTGTCATTCATATCTCTAATTAACTGCTGTCTCCCCTGTAACATATGTTGGGAAGTTCGGGCTGTTCTTTGGCCAACAGAGTTTGAAGATGTCTTCCGTTTGAGTTCGTTCTTTTGTAATCTGATTCTCTGCTTTGTGCATTTAAATCTCCAATAAATATAAGTGGCAGTCTATTTTTTAATATATTGGTAAAAGTACCTATTCCTAATCCATTTCCTTTTGGAGCTTGATGTCAGTTTTAATTTTTATTGCAAGGTAAGGATATTATTTAAATAAATATGTAATCTATTTTCTTTTTTTTATGGCTGTTGCTGCATCGTCGATACCTTCATTTGTTGAGATTGTGGCTCTTACATTCTAATTCTATGTTTTAATTTTATTTTCACTTAGATATATTCCGTATTCAAATTGTATTATTCCGTCAGTGTCTTTTCTTCTGAATATCTTTCGGTAAGTCATCTGTTTGTCCTTCTTCCATTCTTGTTAAGGTGTAAAATTCTTACTTTCCTCATATCCATGCTTCATCCCTTGCATTATGTAGTTCTCTACTTTTGCGATTCGTTGCATGAATGAAGACACTTTCTTCTTATTCTCAGTCTCATCATTAAAACTAACCTCTGACTGAGCGTGTTTAAGGTGGAGTAACCCACATTGGTGCAGCCATTAGCCCTTAGGGACACTTCCACCTTTGTATTGATTTACCTGAACACATTTTATTATGAGCCATATATTATCTTTCTTGAGTTCTTGCTTAATTTATTGGCATGAGTATTCCCAAATTAATAATAATATTTTTCAAGAAACCCCAATCCTGTTGTGGGTTACTTGCAGTTGGAATCTAGCTTCTAGGTCCACTTTCTTTACTTAGTCTTGCGCCTGATGAAAATAGCAGTTCCATGTCTTGATTTTCAGGACTAAGAGTGTTAAACCGTTAGGAGTTTCGATTCATTTTATAAACGTGATTTTTATAAAGTGAGAGAATATTTATTAGACAACTTCGTTTGGTTTGGTCTTCTTTATATGCTGTAAAACCCTCTTAAGCATTCTTTTAGTTTCCTCTTTCCTTTTTCTACACCACCATCTAAACCGATCTCTAATTCTCTAGTCTAACTAGGGTCGCACTCTCCCTGGTAACTTAGCTTAAATAATCCTAATCCTACAAGTGTTTTGCAACTTATTTCGACTAGGGGACAAAGCATAAGGCACCTATTGTGGTTGCTCTAGCGGTTCGCTTGCTCGGGGAAGTTAACTTATTTAGTGTACCCGCCTGTTTTTGGTGTTCCTTTCCAAAGAAGTGCGTTATCATCATCGCGTAGAGTGGGTCTGTTAATAGCCACACAAAGTCCCTAGAGGTATAAGACTCTCCAAACTTGGTCACCAACGAGTGGCCAAGAATAGAATTATAGAAAAGAAGAGTAGCAGTGAAAGGAAATATAGTAGAAGACTACCAAGGGGACTTAGTCGTGGGACCTGCAACCTTATGTGAATTCGAACCACGGTGTGTAGCGTAAATTTATTTTTTAGACAATTGTATTTTTCTGATAGGTGATAAAAAATAAATAATGTAATATGAAGGAAGAAGTTTGAGATAAACCTGGAGATCAGGCTTATCTCACTACAGTGTAGTAAAGTTAACGTGATTAAGTTAAAAAGTTATTAGGGGAATTAATAGTGCAATTTTGTTTTGTATCTCTATACTTATCTTATTCACTGTAGTGTTTGTTTTTCGAAGGCATTCAAATTGTTATTAGTATATATTCCTACTAATACTGGTGTAGGTTTTCTCTCTCTAGTTACGCTTTTCTATTCTTATTTTAGTTAGCCATGGATATATAATATATTAACTCGTAAGGCTTCCGTTATCTAACTAGTCCTAGTCGACGTCAAATAAAGCTCTCTTTCTCTAGGTGTAACTTTGTTCTTTCTCTCTCGTCTATCGTTGGTCAATTTTGCAATGAATTGTGTGTTCTCTAACCTTCTCTTTGGGGAATTAGTTTTGTTAGATCTATGACTTTATGGTTCATCATCTTCTCTCTGATTACCTTGACTCTTCTTGCAATTCTTTTTTTGAGTGGCTTTATCTCTGGCTCATTATGAAGGTCTCGGTTCTCTTTTATCTTACTTTCTCCAATATTTGTAATGATGTATATTAATTTCGTCCTCTACTATTTCGAGTATGTTGCTCTTCCAGAAAGTGGGCATCCCTATGTTTGGATAAATAAACCTGGAATCTATTATGCTTCGTATATATTCCAATTGTTCTTCAGTCTAAGGGATTTTATCAACATGTCTTTTAATACCAGTCCACTTTTAATCTGCTGTACTCAATCTGGAAAGTGATTTTGGTTACTTAATGTTATGATGGTTAGCCCAGTCACCTTACACTCGTTCTTATATATGGATCACTTCACTTCTATAGGATACAATTGTAAATTTATCAGTATTGTTTTCATTTTTCATTTTCTTTATTTTTATTGATCCTGCGTTTCTCATATGATGTCCTTCTAACCCGTATTTCTGAGCATCTAAAAAGAGTTAGTTTAATAAATAAAGGAAAGCGTTGGTTTAGAACTGGCAAATGATGTTCAGCAACTTACGAGATTGAATTTATTGACTATGTAACTAAAAAATTAGAATCCACATAAGAGATTAGTGCATATATAACAATTGTGTGAGATCTTTGGGAAGCTTTTGAATAACAGGATGCAGAGAGTAGTATTTAATGGAGTGAGGTTACAATGATCTTGAAGAGGGTTTAAATAGCAAGTTTTACTTATGACACAAAATTGGCAGCTGTAGTAAATGAAGTTAAAGTTAACTTCGAAGTGAAGAGTCATGAATATAAGTTATTAAGTTTGGCGCACAAGAAACAGATAAATTTAACATAAAAAATGTTAATTTATGAACATAAGAAGGGATATTAGAGAAATTAGCAATGAAATGGTTCGGCATTGGCTGAAAGTAGTAGAGGATGAGAAGTATATAGGATTTGGGGTATTTAGGTTACTGAGGGATTCTAAACACTTTATTGAGGCAAAAAAAGAACATATAGTATGTTGGGCTCCATTTAAATGGAATATTAGATACAAAAATAGCAGGAGGTTACCCTTGAACTCATATCTCAGGGCATATTTAGAGTACTGTACACAAGCATACTCACGAGACTTTAGCCATCCTATCAGCCTGTTTTATTAAATGCAGAGGCGGGCGCACAGATGTGATACGTTCTTTGAAGCACCGGAAATACATAAATAGGTTAAGGATGCAAAATATATTCTGATTCCAAAGAAAGTGAACCTTTTATGTTTTTTCTGGGACGAATGACTTGGATTTTAGCACGTTCTCAGAGTTGCGAGTTAGTAAATGACTAGTGGACACCGCGTTAATATTCAAAGTAGACAGGATAGATTCATGGATGATGATGCTCTGTGGTGTGGGATTAAACATTATGATGGGAACAGTAGCTGCCTCGAATAGGCTATTGATTATTATTTGCCCTTTGCAGACTCCTTATCATCATCATAATTTTTTCTATAATTTAAGAAGGGGATTTTTTTTACTGTTTGAATAATAATTTCATCTTAGTTTGGTTATGCCTCATGTTTTTTATCAAAGTTATTTCTAATTATTCTTTTATAATATCAAAAAAACAAAGTGGTGAAGTTAAAAAAAAAATATTACGGCCGTATGCTAAGAAAAATGTGAAATGCCCTTTTATCAGATTTAGTGTAGCTTCACAATTATTTATAATTTTATTATATGCAAAAGGCTAAAATGTAAAATACCTAAAAAAATAGGTTTTTTGCTCATGTGCATTTCACATTTGTTTTAGCATATGGCGATTATTATCGAAATTTTGTGAATTTTTTAAAACCCAAAGAATTACAAAGGGTGAGGTTCAGAAAATATAGTTTTATATATGTATCCTCTATTCTCTAACTGTCTATTTTAGCAACGTGATATTTTGAAAGGGGGGAAATTTAGTTTAGAGTCATTTTTAAAATGATTACAATTGGCGAAGTTCAGAAAATTTATAAAAATTGAACCACGGCTGCTTTCTTTTAGATTTTAAATTTTAATCTTAGTAGCAAAGCGATTCCCGGGTTTACTTATGTTCTTCCCTTGCCCGAAGGCTGCAGATGGTTGCGATAAATGGTCTTACCTCTCTCTGGTGGTTGGTGACAGAAGGAGTACTTAAGGAGTCAAAGTTATGCCCTCTGTTTTTTCACCCTCTTTGGAAACGATTTAAACAAACTACAATTTAGCAAAGTAGATCAATTTACAATTAACGCAAAATTAGTTGGTAGTTGAGCGTACACCGAGAGCATTGAGAAGTTGAGTTCTGAGGTGCGTTGGCGTTGGGCACTGTAGTGGTAGGACAGGTGGCATAAACCTTTTAATTCAGAAAAGCGAATGGTAATGTATATCGGGTAGGCAAAACCCCGTTGATAATTATCAGGTGTGCGGATAGTTCTCAACGATTTAAAGTTGTCTCGATAGTGCGTTGAGGTAAACAAAATGACACATGGAGTATTAGGAAATTTTTCGGCCCATGTATACGTCGTTTGTGAGAATTCATTTGTAAGAGGATGTTCGGTTGTGCTCGCAGGTCATTCAAAAATGCATAGTCACTCTGGAAAGAGTACAACCCAAGGCCACGGTACTGAGCCGTACTTTTTTTAAGAATCATCGCCACTGCAATCATTGTTTGGTGCTGTTTAGATTTTTGTCCTTTTTATTATTTTTTTTTTTTTAAATATAGCCTAGAATTAGCCTGAAACTTAATGAGGGGACTTGAGGGCTTGTTAGGGACTGCCGCATAAGCGCTGTTTAAAAATATATGTCCGAAGATAAGATGGAGTCCAAGAATAATAATGAACAATTCAGGGCAATTCAACATGAAAAGGAGCACCAGTGTTATCATTGTAATTAACAAAAGAGGAAGTTTGCTATTATCACAATAATAAGCAAATGTTTGGCCTTGCACCTCATCTGGGTCCCAAAGGATTAACTTTCAAGTTGCCCCAATTAAGCCAATTTAGTCCGTTGCTATAATTGTGATGCGTTGCCAAAACCGCTTGATTATTCGTCATAACTAATGCCTCGTCCTTGAACAAGCATTTACGGCGATCTTACTTCTTTCCTGTAGGGCTAAACTAAAATGGCAAAAGGAGCTCCTCTGAACATCCCATCCGGAGGCTGTCTTCCAAAGAACTCGGAAAGGGGAAACAGGTTAGCCTGGGTGAGGAGGATGGGAATGACTCGGGGAGTCTAAATAAGAACTTCCGGACTGCTTTTACAACAACCAGACCTTGATTAGAGTATTGTAGTAATGAAAAAGCTAGCGACGTAATGTCTGACGGCATTTCCTCGCTTCTTATTAATTATAAAACTACCAATTATTGTGGTTATATTTGGAATCAATTTCTTAGGCTTTAGCCACTGTCCTCTTATTTTACCCCCCTTCCTGTCCCGGGCATCAGTTCGAGCCCATGACTAGCTGGATATGGCCCCCATATTAGCGTGCATGAAGTTCCGCCTGCCTTGGAAGACGAAACAAAATCCATTTCTGATGAAAAAATTCATAAGAATTGGATTCCAATCTTATATAGCCAAATCCCTCTTTTTGACATTTTAATCCGTCTCTTCGAAATAAACTGCGAATCCTTTCACCTACCTGGTGTTTCCAAGAGTTCAAGGATTTCTTTTCTGCCGATATCAATTTAGGTGGTAATCATGTGGTAACTAAATCCCGGGCGGTAAAAGTGAAATTTAAGCTCAATTCAGGCTGTTCCCGTCGCCTTGCAGAATTCTCTGGATTTTCTTCGTGTTTTCGTATGTACATACGAAACATAAGTTTTTATGGGCCTATTGTATAAACGTACATGTGACTGTGTTTATTGAGTCGATCTCATATCAATTGTTAAAAACTTTTATAAGAAATTCCTGCAGTAGTCCCTTTTTTATTGGGAAGAGCACGCACATGCAAGTAGCTGGAGGCTGCTCGAAAATTTACTCCTAGGACACTAATACCACAATATTAAGAAGTATTACATGATTTAATAGTCTAAAACGCGTGCGCTTGTAATATTTCATAATTACAAAATCTATTGCCCAAACTCTCCGATGAAGAAATCGGTATCTAATCTTGCAAGCGAGATCAGAATTATATATAGCATTGTATGGGATGCAAAACATGCCGTATATATGAAGGAGAAAGAATAGCAAAATCTTAATATATTTCTGAACCAAGTTTTAAAGCATACAATAAGCGAAAACATTTACATATAAACTTTGGTCATAAGTTGACACTCTACACTTAAAAGGAGAAAACCGAAGAGATTAATCTTCAATAATTGAATCCTGCAGAACTTACGAAGGCTGCCGCGGCATGCGGTCTTCTTCTCCGGGGTCTTTAAACCAGGGGAGAGCAGAGGAATATTGTCCAAAAAGGACGCGAAGGGAGGGTAGTGACTGCAACCAGAAAAGTAGGCAAATTTTCCGCTAACGGAAATCGCACTTACCAGGTGGATCGAGAGAATGAGGAGTAGTAGCAAATAAGTAATAATCAAAATTTCCGATATGAAGAAGATTACCCCCGAAATAGAAAGAAATTATCAGAACAGGGTAAAATAGACTAACAACGTTAATCCATTAGTGGAAAATAGGGAAATGTAAAAATGACACAAGATAAGTTGAGCTGTATTATTTTCTTAATAGTAATGTAATGTGTCATCGAAATACAATATTATTATAAACATGATTAATTTACTTAATAACGTTAAATATAAGTATGGATTAATTGAAATTTAACTTACCCCCGTAAAATTAAATACACCTAAAAATTCAAATTAGTATGTTATTATTATTACTCTGCCTTTATTCTAAGAAATAGGAAAAAATACCCTCGTTTTTCCAAAAATAATGCTTTCCTTCCTCAATGACATCCCCTCAGAGTTCCGTGAAAAGGGCGAAATGAAGAGGCATATTTGTTCCGGTGCCTTCAAAAGCTCATGAGAATATATTCCTTTGTTTGGTAAACATTTTGTTTGCTGTTCACGTGTACAACTTCTATCCATTTACCCGGAACCCGCTTCACATGAAGAGGGAAATTTAAAGAGCACACTCATGTGTTTAAGATAAGCTGCGAGTCTACGGAAATGACAACCAAAATAGTAATAAAGGATCACTAGCCTTCAGGTTTCAAGTGATATGCAATGAAAGAGCATGTCATCTCTAACTGCGCCAAACAAAACATGATTATATGTTCCGAATATAGTTTAGAAAGACATTTGCGGTGTAATTTCCAGAACAAAACAAAAATGAATAAGCTGCTCAGAAACATTAGCCGAGGAAAAAGATATTTCCGTAAAGAATACAGAGAAAATATGAAAGAAAAAATCGTATTTAATGCAGAGACAGGCAAAACGTTCACAAATCCTAAACACATAACAAGACCTATCAAATCTATATCGACGGTTCAATACGGGTTAAGATTTTAACATGCATTATTCACTCACATAACATGAAAATGGCAAAGCCAGTGTTGTACGTGTCAAAACTCATCAATATGATGAGTAAAAACGGATGGCCACAATGAAGCCGCAAACGTTGATTCCTAGGCTAAATTTAATGTCAAAATAATAAAGACTTGATCCGCAGAGATAACAAGGAGATAATAAATCGTAGACAAACGGAATTGCTTAATTAAAATAACTTCCTAAACAGCTGGATTGCAAAGAAAACAAAAGTACGGATATAAAGGTCAGCATTATACTAAAAAAGAATAGCAAAATCCCAAAGAGAAAAGGCAAGAACAGACATAGTCAGCCTAGATCTATGCAGAGCTTACGACAAACTTGACAAAGGGGATTTTATTATAAAAACTCAGCCTGGAAATTAACAACAGGATCAAACGAATACCATGTGACTACGCAATTAAAAGATATACCTAGACAGAAATGCAGAAACATAAAGAAATTAAATTTAAGAACAGAAGAAAAGAAGTCTATGAAAGGGTATATCGAAATCCTATAAAAAGGCAAATCCTGCTCCCATCAGCCTCTATGAGGCAGCTTTCATTTATTTTTATTACGACAGGGATTCTGTCTGTAAAAAACTTTGTACACTTATTTGTGTAGAGTGAAGCATATATTTGTTTGAGAAATAAGAACATATTTAAAAAAGGATTCTGATAGAGTATATTCATTATATATACGAGGCTGCTCCTGTGCCTATCACCCAGTTCATTCCAATCTAGCGTCCTCTTTAATAAATTTATCCAATCTATTTTTAAAACTCAGGAGAGGGGTTGATTCAATCGCATGAATAGTTACTTTATTCTACTCATCTACCACTCGATTTGTACACTTATTTTGCCAATCTCTTTTCTAAACTTAAACTTATCCAGCTTAAACCCATTTCTACGTGTCATGTGTTGCTCGCTAAAAAAAGGAACCTTAGCCATATCTCGCCTATTACAACGTTTTACCCACTTGAAGACTTCATTACAAGTCACTTCAAACTCTTCCGCTTCCTAAAGTGTGAAGATTTAGTCTCCTAACCCTTTCACCCTAAGGAAAGCTCCTCAACCCATGTATCATCCCAGTCACCGTTCTATGCACAGCCTCAAGCAGCCTAATTTTTATCATATAATATGATGATCGAAATTGCAAGGCATACTCAAGAAAACGTCTAACAAATATTTAGGAGCAGTTTAGAATGACATTAGGAATTCTATTAATTACACTCTTCCAATCAACCCCTAAACCCGCTTAAATCTATGCCTGAAATCAAGCAATGTTTTCTAAGGTGGTCAGAACTAAACAAGACACCTAAGTCTCTTTTGCACTATGACGTTCATGCAACATTCAAGTTTAATTTATAACTACGTAGCAGATTACTCCTACTAATATACTACGCTACACTTGCTAATAACATGACAGCACTTACTCAGAGCTCAAAACTGCATCAAAAGGATAGTGTCCATAAAATTGCCATGATGATATCATTATTCAAGACGCGTCGAAAGCTCTACCTTGCAAATTCAATGTAAAATATTAAAATTTGTACAATTCATTGCCAACGACAAAACTAAAAAACAGTGTAACCTTCGTTTCTCAACCCTCATTCAACTTGCCCTTTAAAACATCTATATTCTCATCTCTATTAACTGGTAAATTATTCTAGAAATATACACTTCTATGTGTGATTATTTTTTTTCATGGAACCTACACCCCTGTTTTCTAAGGATCAAGCTCTTTCCTAGTCCTTTTACTACCCTCCAACGCAGCAAACTTTCTAAAACGTTAAATTCCATTTGCTTCTTCTACGACCATTGGAATAATTCGGTAAATTCGTCCTTCAATACCTCAGCATCGGAGTCTGACCTTATAATCCTGCCAATCCTTGTGTCACCAGCATACTTGCTCAGGTCAGTACTTATTATTTTTTTCCACTATACGAGACAATGTCTCAATATCTTGAGGGCTTCATTCACTACATAAACAGGAAGTGATGAATGAAATTCCGGCCACCTGCAATTACGTTTCTCGGAAATGCGTCGACTTTAATTATAGACCCTGGATTTGCCACTCTTTATCTCCTATCCTCGTGCCAATCCGCCAAAAATCGTACCTCCATAAAAGAGAAATGAATCACGACTCTTTAAAATGAAATGTAATGAATGGTCATTTAAAGAAAAAGAATATTATAATTAAGGAATATTGATGGAAGTAAATTGGAAGTTCTGGCATTTTCTGTTCAAATATATTTAACGAAGTTTCTATTTTAAAGAATTGTATATTTGTGCGCATAGGTGAGAAATCTGCGGTAGGAAGATGCGTCAAGCCACCTCATACCTGATTGGAGTACCCCAACCACCGTCCAAACCATTGTATCCTAATCAATAGGAATCAGCCTTCACGAATTGTCTCTTCCAAGCAATTTTTTGTCTTTTGCCTCTCTTCCTCTTTCTATATCGTCGTCGTCAAAGGTAGAAAGGAAGAAATAATTTGGCTCAATTTTGGAGAGATAAGGAGGTGAAGGGAAATTTGTGACTGGCGTCTGTATATTGTTCCTAAATATATGGTCAAAGTTGACTTAAATGACTCTGATTTGACTGAATATGACTTTAATCGAGTTGACTAAAACTGCTTCTCTCCAAAACTAAGCGATATTCCTCCGCAACAAAGGATTCGTTTTAAAGGGGCTTCGAGAATTGGAAGCGTTAAACCGATAGGTGATAGTTCATTGTTCTCCCCTCTTCCACTTTTATTACATTCATCTGTATTCTTCTTTACACTTCTGGATTAAGAAGAAAGAGAGGTGGGCTAGGATGGACGCATTTAATTTAAGATACCACCAGCGTATCAAAATTGCCTTCCAAGGAGGTGAAAATTCGGGGCAGACGCAAATAAACGACATAATTCTATAAGAATTTGTGCAATATTAATAATAATAATAATGATGAAATGTTGTTTATGTGGTCCGATTTCGCATGTACTGAGCGAGACCCATTATTTTCCTCATCAGTTGTGTGCGTAATGAGTATTCTTACCCATTCCTCTTCGGCGAATGTTATGGCGAAGAAAGAGACTTTCTCACATTTCAATTTTGGAAAGCAGTGGAAGAGCAGATCCGCCTTGCAACAGTAAAATTAATAATGTTGACCAGAATATGGCCAAGCTACCAACACATACAGGATCAATAACACATTTGGAATGGAGAGATGTGTTTCACACTATGCGAACTTAAATGTCCAGTGGAGATTGCATACATTTTCCTTTTTCCATAGTTTAAAGTTGTCCAAAAAGGACTAAGGGAAATAAAGCAATACACAATAGTATGTAATTTCTTGAAGAAAATTATGAGTGGTACAGATCCCTTAAATTCTTTGTTTATCTGATAGATATGGCCCCATATTAACGTGCATGAATGTCCCCTTTAGCTCATTCTGGTCACAAAACTTTGGCACTCAAATCCTTTTAAATTCAACTCGTGATCTTAATTATTCTGTACTGTCTCACCTTTCAATCCCTTCAACCTCCTGTTGTTTCAACCAGGTCAGGGATCACATTTTATTATTAATTTACCGCGGAGCTAGAATGTAAAATCTCTGGTGATAAAATCTCAATTGATCCTGCCACTAACGGATACCTCTCTTAATTCTCCCGATTACCTTTAGTAAATTCCGTATATCTTCTACACAACTTTACTTTCCCTGGTATCGATTTTAACACCTGGCCTTGTCTGGTAGGAAGTTATTTTCTCTATTCAAGCCATTTGAAACCTGATTCCTTACCTATAGAATATAAGAAAAGAAGGAGGCTGCAAAAGGCTAATCAATAGCCTAATACAACCGCTATTCCTCTAATATTGCAACCTGACTCATTTCACGGACGTAAACTATCCTGTTTCTCAATCCAAAGAACTTGAATATTTGGGGGAATATTAAAGTAAACACTATATTTCTTAAAAAATATTTAACATGAAATTTGTTCAGGAAAAAATAAATAATTATTATTTAATATTAAATTTAACTCGCATATCGCGATGGCGCAAAGCGAGATGTTGCTACGAGGGCCTCCCCTTTTTCCAAAATCGGGAACACAGTCAGACCTCTTGCGCCCCCCATCTTCTTCTACACTTCATGTATAGATCAATGTAGGGATCCTTCTTTACATATGTTCTTATGTCCCAAACACAAAATTCAACAAGGCTCAAGGAAATATTCGAAATTGTAACTTCAATGTTGCCATAAACTTAATACCTCGATATATCCTTCTTAAGGGAGGAAAAGAAAATAAAATTGCAAATTAGTGCTTCAGTCGACAAAAATATCTGCCGAAGTTTGGCAAACACAGAATCCCAGGGGTAATAAAAGTAAATAAACAGAAAAATGAAGGAAATTATCCTTCTAATGTCATATGTTAAAGATCCTTCTATTTTTCTCTTTAAGATGACTCAAATTTACACGATCAAATATTTGTTATCATTCATTTAGGTAAATCTGTTTTATCAACCACAACGATTTAGTATAATTTCCTGTACATTTAAGTCGAATACTTCCAAATGTGTTCCTGTCCTATGCGTCTCACAACTACAGTGTCCAACTTATGTCAGCCTTCAACATCTCGCTGCCTACGGCCTGCGCCAACTGATCACCAAATTTAGGGTCGTCTAAAAATTTATCTATTTTGTTAAATAATTATTTCACTATCCCGTTCATAAATAAAAGAAAAAAGAGAAAGCATAACGCAGAGTCCTAAAGTAATCAGTTCGTCACATCAGCGACAGGTACAACCATTAATCACAACACTCTGGCGCTTTTTGGCAAATGAATACGAACAAAAAATATAAGAGCTCTGCAAAATGCAAATCATAAATAGCCTCTTCTATCTACTATATATACCAGATGCTTCTGGGAAGCTATCATCTCTGTTGTCTTCTTTCGCATTTAATCTAGCAAGTTGGTATGATGCCTAAAGTCTGGCGACCATTATTACATACATTACTCTACATGTGGCCTGTGTTGGAGTTTAAGAATAAAGGCCTTACTTATGTAACATACATTCTTATAAGTGAAGCCAACACAATTTCCTCTATTTTTGCCCCAATTAAGTGCTTACAAAACATCAGTAACCTATCTGCTCCTACCCCTAAATTGTTCTCATCTTTTACAGCTTTCAGCCAATCATATCCATTTCATAGCTAATTGCTCTATTATCCCTTTGCATGTGTATAACTTTACATTTTTATGGTTAAAAGTCATATATCCATTTTGTGTCTACTTAAACGCTTATTTGATTAACATTGTACTTTAAAGTTAGCTTTAACATCATTTACTACAGCTGCCAATATTGTATCATTAAAAAAGTTGCCACTTCTCTCTTTACACCCTCATGAAGATCACTGGGACCTCACCCCATTAAATACAACCCTCTGCATCCTGTCTTTCAGTAATTCAGCAAAATAATTCGAATATGTCACGCAATTTTTATATATCCGCTAATCTCTTATTTGGAACCTTATCAAAATTTTTGATCGAATTACACCAACATTATGTCCCTTATCTAATTGCTTAGGTACATAGTCCACAAATTCCAGTAAGTATTTTAAACATGATTTGTCAGTTCTAAGCTAATGCCTACCATGATGGCGGAAGTGATTCGCAGAATAAATAAATATAAAGGAAATAGAAAATGAAAATCAGTAGGAATAAATTTAAGATTGTACCCGTTTACAGGGAGCAGGTGAAAGAGATATATATGTATATTTATATATATATATATATATATATATATATATATATATATATTTATATATATATATATATATATATATATATATATATATATATATATATATATATATATATATATATATATTCATATAAATATATATATATATATATAATATATATATATATATATATATATATATATATATATATATATATATATATATATATATATATATATATATATATATATATATATATATATATAAATATAAATGAAGATGGCTAGGAATATGAAAACGAGTGTAAGGTGAATGGGTGAGCCATTATAGCATCAGGTTGCAAAAAGTATGTTCCTAAAATAGTAGATTGGGGAAAAGTTTGTTAAAGGGTTATGCAATTTAAGAAACTCATTCATAATGATAAACAATCTTAAGACATTATTATATGATTATGTAAGAAAAATACGATTTATATTAAAGTTACCCCCATCAGAGGGATGAATTCGTGTTGCCTTACAACGCAGGTATCCTTTCCCCCCAAATTGAGAGTTGCCAGAACATCCACTTCGCCGACTACATCAGCCAACTGATAGTTTACCCTTATTAAAACAGACAGTTACCAGTTAGAATGATGGCGGAAGAGATAACTAAAATCATAGAATATGAACAGAAAATATAAAAGGATAAAAATAGGGATGTATATATGATCTTACCCGTTTACAGGAGGAGAATGCCAGATGAAGGACAGCGCTCCATATATGACCACGGGTGTAAAGTGAATGGGTTAACCATTATAACATCAGGTTGCAAAGATCACGTTACTGAAAAGGGGGAGATAGGATAAAATAGGAACTGGTATTACTATACAGGTTGATACCCCGGTTCATGAACAAAAAGCGGAAGATACGCGTGGCTATAATACAATCTGGGATTGTTTATCCAAACATAAGTATCCACACTATCTCAAATCACAACATGATAATACTCCAAATAGTAAAGAATAAGTCTATATACATCTTAAAAAATACTAGGAGGAAGCGAACTAAGAGGACAACCAGAACTTTAAAGGGAAGCAGAAATAAAGTTACTCAACAGAACAATTGCAAGAAGAGCTAAAGTAATCAGTGAAAAGATACATACCAAAGGGGTACACTCAATACGAGGTTAACCTTCATATAGGTTATGTCGATTATGAACTTTTTTGGTCTACCCAAATAAACGCAATTTACAAACTCACAGTGCAGTATAGAATACTGAGTATAAGAACAAAGTGCCTTCGTTCATGGAACGAATCCCGCCACTAGAGAATTAAATAAAGCAGGGGAAGAGATCTTGGAAAGGAGCAGTGACAAGGGTTATGTCCGATGTTGTGGAGGAACAGGCCGATGGCCCTGCTTGTAACTAGGGTGCAATGCCAGGCGTAAATGCAAGGCCAAGAAGAGATTTTTGGACAGTAGATCCGGATAAATGTGTGAGGTCACTTTCGGTGTCTGAATAGTTGGTCCAACAACTGCAACTGGTGATGTTGAAATATATTGGCTTCCATCGGATCATGTGTTGGTGGAGCAGGGGATCAGGGCAAAGTACGTGGCATCGGTTGGATTTCTAGTAGTATTTAGACCGTTGAGGAGGCTACGTCTAGTAAAGTACGGGACGGGATTTAGGGCAAAGAATATTCAGCAACAGGAGAAGAGTCCATTGAAGATTCTCGAGGCCTAACCAAGTTAGCTCCAGAGGCTGCTCAGTCATTGGTGGCCGATGACCTAGGAGAGGTGTCCGGGTAATAAAACCTTTACTGGTAGATATAGAAGATTATTTCATATAACGTCTCAAGTATTTAAATACCCTGAGCTTCTGGCCTGGCTGGAACTGCCAGTGAAAGGGGAGCAACTTTCGTTCTCTGGGTGTCAAAGCGATGCTTCGACGGTATATCGTGAATACTTCTGACATTAACGGGAAATGGGAGATGAGATGCATTAGGCATTTCGGAACTCGAATATGAAGATCGGTTAGGTCTAGCCTCACTTAAAACGTCAGAGAAGAGACGGCCAAAACGTGTGAATTGTTCACGAGGTCGTTAGCGAGCCTCTCTCACCTCTAAACGCAGAGTCGCAAAAAGAGAAAACCTCCTTTTATATAATTCTCTTGGGCACAGGAACTGAAATACCGACTGGCACGACCAAAATGTCCAAATTGATTATAAATTAAAGCAACATTAGGGTAGTTCGACGAACGGACTTATCAGGATACGAAGGTTGCAAGCTTTAATGACATGAGTTATATCATGACTTTCATACGTTTAAATCAATGTGACATTTGTCACTCAATTAAAACTCACAGTCTTGTCACCCTATGTACATATGTGACGTGTTAGGGACTAAGCTTACTCTGGAGACCTATGATTGAGTAGTCCCTTAATTCGTTTGAACGGACGAAACCTTTGACAAAGTTTGGACTTAGATGGGGCTAAACGGTTATGGGAACTTCGTCATTTGAAGGCAGATTACACACAAGATTATGCTGAGAGCGAGATGGCACCTCACTCTTAACCACATCTGGTGGAATTCACCACAGCGGGACTCAAATGATTCATTAACGCCAAACACCACCACTTTTGCAAGTGATGTGTCAGATGCCAAACTAATGACTTGAAAGTAGGAAAATTTAAATTTGTGTCCATAATTCTTGCATAAAGATCTAAAGAGCGAGGGAAAGATAAGAGGGAAGTTGAAGAACGTTTGGCACGAGAACCCTTACAAGAAGGGGAATGTTCAGGTTAATGTCTAGCCATTGCAAGAAGAAATAACTTCACATCCTCCCTCTGGAGTTCCCACCACGATGGACTACAAGGGCCCGGTGCTACTGCAACTTTGAATTCGGTTGTGTCCGGTATGTCCACTTATAGAATGGATAAGGATTCACCACATTATGGGTTTCTCCATGGGCTCGGCAGACGAAGGCGGTGGTGATGCCCAGGCTCCTCCGACCTTCATAAAAGAACAATTTCGAATCTGTCCGAAAAAACAGGATGAGGTCAGGTAAACGTCAGGACCAATTGATAGGAGAAAGAATAAGGAGGAAATAAATGGCATTAAAAAAAGTAATATGGGACTAGGTGGTATATTAAAAGTCCGGTTCACATCACCAAGAGACTCCGGAGTGCCCCAGAGCTGACCCCTTCCGGGCCAAAACCCCACTGGGACCTAGCCTTGAAGAAAGAAAAGGTCTCAGAGAAGGAGGCGTAGGAATGAATGGAAGGACAAACAGAAGAACTACAGAAACATATTCGGAAGGATAAAACCGGGCGTAATATTAATATCTTGACAAAGAATAAAGATAACTGATGTAACAGCCACAAGCCCAACAAAAGAAGATGACGTTGGTGCTGTATTAGCTTTAAAAAAAGAACATAGACTACAAAAAATAAACAAAAAATTACAGAAGCTTAAATTCCAATATATAATATAATGGAACTTACAAATATAATAATAGCAACCAGATATCATCGTGCAAGAAAAAATGGATAAGCAATAGCTAATTTTACTGAAATTTTCTACCAATAGACTATCAGACATATTCATTGGAGTTTTAAATGCCCCATGCCAATAAACAGATTAACCAAGAAGAAACACAAGGGAAGCCATTTTCAAACTCTGTTGGCCCGATGAATTTGCCAAAGAAAGGCCCATACTTCCCAACATATATCACAGGACAAACAGCAGCAGTTAACCAGATATTTGAGTGGCAAATATCAATCTCCCTTTTAACGACCACATGGAACCAAAACATATAAATTCCAGCGAGTATACAGACATAATATTCGAAATTATTCAACGCCAAATATAGATCTCATCCAGGGAATGGCAAGCTTATCACATAGCAAACTGTGAGAACTACAAAGACAAACGAGGAAAAATATAACGAACCAGCTAAAAGAAGAAACATTTAAGACAAGGACGAGGAGCTAAAGACCTTTCGATAAGCATTTAAAATGGAATATGAAAGAATAATACCAAAAATGACATTCAGGAGTAAGGATGATGGAGGGTCCGTACCCTTGTTGAAAGTGAAGAGAAGATGCACGCGTATCATAGTTCTCTCCCAACACATTGTCTAGCAGAGATGACCTCGTTCATTCATTTTTCTTAGCTTCAATTAAGTAACAATAACCAAAATTACTGTCGAGAAATATAGAGGAGCAAAAACTGAATGCAACAAATTCAATTCCCTCAAATTTAAATATTAATTGACTGAAGCTCGAGGACTTTGAGAGATTTTTCGCAATTGGATTTTGCAGGAAGGGGGTTCTGCACACCCATGATCCCCAATCCACTGAACCTTATTCCTCTGCTTATGGATTCCTTCCTAGCTAATATTATAATTATCTTCTGATTTTCTCCCACAAATATTACCTATAAACCTCTTACCCCGAGATAAAAGTGACGCAGAAAGGCGAAATTACTCCCATTAACATAGAGAAGGACTCTGCAGAGGGCTACTCACTAACCTATATTAAGTAATTCCTATTCCCCACCCACAAGTTCAATTCCTCCTATTTTCCTCTTCCATAAATTTGTCAACTCTATTCATAACACTCATTAGGGAGGTTGCTGTCATTACATGACTAATAAGCTGACTCTATTCATCTACCACTCGATTTGTAAACCATTTTCCACCAATCTCTTTTCTAAACCTAAACTTGTCCATCTTGAATCCATTGCTACGTGTACTATCTTATTCACTAAAAATATAGAACCTTAACTATGATTCTGTTATTATAACCTTTTACACACTCCTAATCTTCTCCTTTCTAACTCATAAAGATTTATTTCTAAATAATCCTTCTTTGGATTAATGACATAAATCAACTGCTAGAAAGCCACTACATCCTGTCCGAGATCTTATTTTCACCTGTCGTCACAATTTCCTGGCAGACCAAATATTCAGGAAGATAAATTGATTCGGACAATTTCGCCCAGAACAATGTTGAATCTTAAGAAACAAACCAAATTTGTTATTTTTTTGCAATAATTATTAATTTAACTAGTAGGAAGAAAGCACTTCTATTTTCTATCTTAACGGCGTTCATTAGGTTAGTGTTGCTCGGTTCCTAATCTCGCTTTCTTCCCTTAACGTCTCAAGGGCTAGGCCTCAAGGAGAAATCTCTGAATTAAATCTGCCTCTTGAATGAAATGTGTGGACATCGTTCACTCGATCCCTCGTGTGGAACGCCAAACTTGCGTGCTTGCAGAATGACTCTCTCGCCTTCTATCTTTATGCTGCTTCGTTCGTTCCACAGTGCCCAATATCCTTCCTCTCTGTTCTGTTTGCTCGTCTCCCATCCCTTTCATTTTTCCCATCTGTCTATGTCATGAAGTAGAAACAGATTAATGAGGTTAAAGGAGATACATGAACCCTCACAAACTCTCTAATCGTAGAAAATTGGTGCACATGTCCAGGAATATACGGATTCCTTGTAACAAATACACACGAAACATCTTTATGTGTGTGTTATAATCTTAGCAATAGTTAATTAAACCCGAAACGAGGGGGATGACCAGGGGCATCTTGAGTTAAAAAAGGGATTTATTCAGATTTAACTTTGATCCCTATAGATTTATTTCTTTACAGATTATTACTATCATATTGAGGAATACGGATGGAGAGGAGGTCCTTTTCCTCGTTGAAGCTATAAGTAAGGGTGAAGAGATAGAGGCAAAGGATTAAGACAAGGAGACACCATCGGCTGAAATTTAGATTGATTTTAAACGGAAGAATAAGGAAACCGCGGATAATCCAACGGAGTCACGTTTTCTCATTGGTTGGGAGTGGGGAGCGGAGTCTCTGTTACGTGAGTAAGTAGCGCCTGCAAACGTAGGCACATCAGACGCGCGGATACTCGAAAAGTACTCTACCTCAGTGCTCTCTTCTTCGGGAGTACTACTCTCTCAACCTTAGTAGGGTCGAGTAAATAAAGGGAAGGAATGCGCGACCGAAAGGTGCATTTGGGCCTGGGAGAAGGCGCATCTACGGGCCAGAGACAGATGAGGACTCAGGGTAACATTGGACTCTCGTTTTCGAAAATCGGGACCACGGTCAGATCTTTTATCCCCTCTGACGCACCTTCCTTCAAATGAGAACCCATTTAGCCTCCTCAACCTACCATATATAACAGATGCTTCAGGAAAGCTATGATCTCTGTTGTTTCCTTTGCATCGAATCTGGCAAGTTGATATGACGCCTAAAGTCCGGGGACCATTTTCATCTAAAGTACTCAACAAGTGGCCTGTGATGTGATTTTAAGGATAACCTCCTTACTTATGAAACAACGATTCCTCTTAGTCAAGATAACATCATTCGCTCTATTTTTGCCTCAATATAATGCTCAGAAAATCTCAATAACCTATTTACTCCTTACCATAGCTACTTCCCATTTTCTTCTGCTTTTAGCCAATCCTATCCATTTCATAGCTAATTGCTCTATTATCCCTTCCCATTTTAATAAGTTTACATCTTTAAGGTTACAATTCACCTGACCCTAGTGTGCTTACTTAAACAATTATTTGTTTCACACTGTCCTTTGAACTTAGTTTTAATTTCATTTACTACAGCAGCTAATTTTGTCTCATTATAAAAAACGCCACTTCTCTTTCTACATCCTCTTAAAAATTACTGTGACCTCACTCCATTAAATACCACGTTCTGCATCCTGCCTTTAAGCAATTCAACAAAATAATTCAAATCCTTTCAAAATATCTCATGCATTTTTTTATCAAAACTTTTGATCAAATTTGAGCAGATTAACTCCACACTATTTTTTTAATCTAAATATTTAGTTACATAGTCCATAAATAACAGTAAGTGATCTGAACATGATTAACAGATTTAAACCAATGCCAGTGACCGAGTGTTACCCGCCACAAAAAGGCAGCAAGGGGTGATTCGAGTACCAGCCTAAACAAGATTACCGTGAGTAGGTCTTGCCTGGCCGATGCAAACTCGTCAAAGCACCACCTCTAAGGAACTTAGTCTTTGATAACTTAAGGGTCAATATCAAACAGAGTTTTTGATTTATATAATTTGAATGATGAACACCCATACCATTCGTCCTGCTACAACTCATAATTAGATTCTCTTATAGAAGGAAAGAAATTTCTAAAATGCAGTGCAGATTTCTCCGAGGACACAGATTAAGCTAAACGTGCCATCTAATCAGTCCTCTCATTGCCTACGGCCACTACTTACCTGGGGACCCGACAAAATAGAGCTCGATTTTGGGACGCATTCTGGACCAGCCAGTGGTAGATTGCTTTGAATAAGTGTTTGGAAGCATTAAAAGAGGGAATTGCTTGTAAAATCCTCATAGAATCGGAGAAAATAACAAAATCTTGAAAATTTAAAAGTGGATTAGTCTTAAATTAAAAAGAATGCTGAAAATTCAGCAGTAAAAATTGAAGCTACCAGCGGCAAAGACAAAGTTCAAAAAGTCTCCTGAACAGGTGGCTGCGACACCCACGCCAGGGGCTGACTTGGAACCAATCAGGGATATCGGACAGTGCTGTATATGTGAGGGTGCGTGCTCTAGTAACATGCTTTTAAGGAAACAAGGATCCACGGAAGACTTCTCCAGGCTCCTTATGCTGGTACAAAATGTGTGAGGTGGAGCACGCCAATTAGGGGTCAGCGATAACTGAAGGGTAAGGACCCTTATAGCACCCAAGGTGGGGTGATGATCTTCTATCTGGATGATAATGAGGCGGGGTAGAGACGGCAACCGATCGAATGCCTGCGTTGACTCAGTAACATAAAGACATCTGTAAACATCTGATACAATGGCCTGCTGCACACGACTGAGGTATTGAATATAAATATTTAGTTGATGATAAGGCATGCTGAGCACTGCACTCTCACAGTAGAGGATGTTTAGGGGAAAACTCTAGCAGGCTCCAATTTTAAAACCAACTTCGTGGTTGCGAATGGGGTTCAGTGTCTTTCCGGCCAGTGCTTCGCGAGTGATGGAAGCAACATTATATATCTCGATGTCAGAGCGATTCTTCTAAGGTATATCATGAATGCGTCTTACACTAACGGTAAATGGGCTATGAGATGTTATTAGGCGTGTCAGAACTGGAACGTGTTGGTTGGATAGGACTAGTGGAAAGCAAAACGTATGAAAAGAGACGTTCAAGAAGGGGGGCAGGGTGTGCTCGAGCACGTCGACGAGCCTCTCTCACCTCCAAATGCAGAGAGTAGCGCAAAGCGAAAACCACCTTTTATTTTATTATATTCGGCAGATAATTTACGCAGCCCAGAAGGAATCACTGCATTTGCCATAGCACTATATTTTGGTGCATTAAGAGCCATGGTAATCAGAACTACAATACACACAAGAACGGAAGTGGCGACAGGCACGACCAACATGTCGAAATTTTTGACAATGGATGCAACGTCAGGGGAGCTTGACGAAAGTGTTTACCGGGATACGAAAGTACTAAGCTTTAATAACCTGCCTCAGTTCCTGACGTTCGAACGTTAAAATCAATGTGACAGTTTTCACTCTAGTAGAGCTTCCAGATTTGTTACCACATCCACATATGTTACGCGTTAGGTACTAAACTTACTCTGGAGACGGGTGAGGTCGTAGTTACGTAAATTGATTAAACGGACGACTCATTTGACAAAATTTTGACTTGGATAGGGCTAAATTGTCATGGGAACTTCTGCATTTGAATGCACATTTTGCATAAGATAATGCTGAGAGTGAGATGATAACTCGACTACGATATCACCACTACCTCTTGACCACATCCGACGGGATTCACTACAGTGTGACTCAAATGATTCATTAACGTCAAACACAACCACTTTTGCAAGTGGTGTGTTAGATGACGAACTCATGACCGGAAGGTGGGAAAAAGTTGATTCAGGATCTAGATTGTTGGCATAAAGATCCAACGACCCAGGAAAGGCTGAAAGTGGGGCTGGAGTACGTTTGTCACATGAACCCTTGAGAAATAGGGAAGGTTTAGGTTAATGTCTAGCCAGTGCAAATTGAAATAACTTCACATTCTGCCTCGGGACTCCCCTCTATGGAGGCCTACAAGCGCCCGGTGCTACTGCAACTCTCGATTCAGTTGCGTCCGGTATGTCCTATTGTATAATGGTTACGGATTTACCACACCATATTTATCGACCAAACAAGCTAACTGAATTCTCCTACGCAAGGAGAAAAGTAGCCAAGATGGGATTCTCATTGCGCATTGCCAGATGAAGGCGGTGGAGATGCCCAGCCTCTTCCGACCTTTATAAAAGAACAAATCAGCATCAGTTGTATAAAACTAGCAGATGTCAGGCAAGCATCAGAACCACTAAAGAAGACAAAGAAGAGGGGGGGGGAAATAAAGGGCAGTAAAAGAAAGTAATAGGAAGGGGAGGAGTGTCGTATATTGAAAATCCGGTTCGCAGGACCACGGGACTAATGAGGGCTACAGAGCTGACCCTCAAAGCGAAGGGAGGGTTAAAGCCTCTCTTGGACAAACCTTTAAAGAAAGAAAGGGTCCCAGAGAGGGAGAGCGAGGTATGAATGGAAGGACAAACAGAAAAATACAGAAATATATTCAGGAGGATAAAACCGAACGTAATACAAATTACTTGACAAGGAATAAACCTGAAATGAAAAAAGGAATTAAATAAAGAAATATGATGTAACAGCCACAAGCCCAAAAGAGGAATATTTCGTCGGTGCAGTATTAGCCCTAAAAACCAACATAGACTACATAATTAAATGAGGAATAACTGAGGCTTAAATTCTAAATAAAAGTAAAATGGAACTTACAAATATAATGAAAGCAAATATAATAATATGAGTAACCGATAGACTATCAGTCATTTTCATTGGAGATTTAAATGCACAATGAAAAGCATCAGATTACATCGAAACGAACACAAATGAAAGATATTCTCAAATTCTGTTGGTCAAAGAAGAGCCCGAAATCCCAACATATACCACAGCACAGACAGCAGTTAAACAGATATATGAGTGACAAATATCAACCTCCCTTTTAAAGACCACATGGAACCAATTCCTATTAATTTCAGCGATCATACGAACATATTATTCGAAAGTAATCAATACCGAATACTGATCCCATCCAAGCAATGGAAAGCTTACCACATGGCAAACTGTGAGAACTACAAAGACAAACTAAGGAAATATATAACGGAAGAGCTGATCGAAGCAACTCTTGAGATAGAGACTAGGAACAAAGATCTTTCGAGAAGCAATTAAAAAGGCAGATGAAGGATCAATACCAAAAAGACATTCATGACTACCAAACAATTTAATAGGACACCATATATAATACGATTAATCAAAGAAGTACGAAAAACAGCAGAAAGAATGAGACATAAGAGAATAAAAACGGAGCAATAAATTATATTAAGGACTATAAAAATGAAATACTAACTCTAATTAAAGAAAAAACGTATAGAAATATGCAATGAAATCAAAGAATAAATAGATACCGAAACTAAGCGAGGAGAATTCTGGAAAAAGATAAAGTAAATAAATGATAAACTGCCAAGAGAGACAATGAAAATTAAAGAAGCAAGAAGTGAACATTGAAAAAATTTCTACTTTAGTGAAGGGTAAAACTAAAACTATAAACAAACTTTAAAAACAGCATAAAGGCATTAAACCAAGAAATTGCTAAAACAAAATATAATCAGTGCTGTTTTATCGATGAAGAAAGATACTCACGAGTTAATCAACTCATTAATTACGAGGAAAGAATTGAGAAATATGATTCAAAGTTTGAAACAGAAAGCTTCTGAAAAATCTTGGTTGACGACAAAACACTAGGTAGAAGACTTGAACTACATCCTATAAGATTGAATAAATAATAACCCTATAAGCTAACTCTTATTCACCCAAATTCTAACTTAAAGACCTACTAAAACTAGCAAAGATTTTCCTGACCTTTAGAAAACGTTGTAACTCTCTGTAAACCTCGTAATTCCTTCAATTTCAACTTTGAACCTTTCACAATCTATCGTAATTCACTCTACCGGGACCTACAATTGACATAAGAGACAGGAGGGAAAGAAATCCAGAATAAAAAACAAACGCAAAATACAGCCTGTGCTACGGATTCCAGGTTAAACTATAGGTCCACTGACAACCTAAGTCACATGATCTGACTTAAGTTAATTATTAACATTAACTAAAAGTTAGCTATCAAGTGCATACTTCACTCCGAAGCAAACCTATGCCTTGCCCCCCTAACTTATTTAAGATTCACTCTATCATACATTGCCAGCTCCTAGTCTCTAGCAATCTGCACTGAGTAATCTTTAGTCTAATCTTGACTATGAATATAATCTATCTAACCACCCCATCTCTGATTCATTCTCTCAATCACACTTCTAAGCTCATTAAATTAAATTCTAGCTCTTGCTGTTTGGCGCCTGACACGACGACATTTCACTCAATAAAGAAGGAGACTACAAAAGGTTCTTAAATATCCTCTTCCATAAATCTCTCCAATCTATTCTTAAAACTCCGCAGGGACTACGATTCCATCACATGAATATTGATTTTATTACCATCATTTACGCATCGATTTATAAACAAATTTCTATCAGTCTCTTCCATCAACCTAAACTTGTTCAGCTTAAACCCATTGCTACAGTCTCGTCTTCTGTAAACTAAAATAGGAACCTTATCCTATGTCTGCCCTCTTATAACCCTTAACCCAAATGAAGACTTAAATCAAGTCTCCTCGAACTCATCTTTCTAGCGTCCGTATATTTCGCCTCAAGAGTATTTGCCCGTAAGGTAAGATCCTCAACCCATGAATCATCTTATTGATCCTTATTTCCACATAATCAAAAAACAATATCCATTTTATGATACGAGTACCAAAATTGCACCACACTGTGAGGTAAACACCAATAATCGGTTATCTCTATTTCTAGCACTTATGGACTGCTTTCTAGACCGATGGTTTAAACTTAATAGGACACCTAAGTTTTTTTTGCTTTATATAAGCCTTGACTAAAACTGTCTCATTTAGTTTATAATTATTCATTGGATCTCACCTATTTATAGTAAATACACTATACTTGCTTACTTCAAGTTCCATTCCCCTTTCTTCCGCCCATGGGGATAGTCTGGTCAATAAATCAGCAGAGTCAGACTTTATAATCCTACCTAACTTACTACCAAAGTTGATCAGTTCATACATATATCTCTGTCAAGATCATAAATATGAAACAAGATCATTAACGAACTCAACATTCCAGAACTTAAATTCAATTCCTTCTATACTAACTCTCTGCTGTCTGTCCTTCACACAGACACAACTGAATCCGCCCTAAAATCCTCCCATGCCCTTTAACATTATTCAAAAGGTGTAAATGTGGCCCCTTTTCGAAAGCCTTTCTAGCATCCAAATAATGCTACTTCTCATCTCGAGCGAAAGTATCCAACACCTTTCCATAAAAAGTCTTAATTAGTCCCATATGATTTGGCCCGAGTTAAACCGGGTTGAGATTGATTCATCAACCAATGTTGATATAATTGATCTTTAAAAAATAATGTGAAGAAGTAATGGTGGATGAAATGTCCAAAGTGAGCACATCCAACAACCAGAGGAGGAGAATCCATGGGGTTTCAGGGACCGGAAAGAAAAGTGGGGTTTAGCACGTCCCTGTGGTCCCGATTTCCAAAGCGAAATGTCCCCTGGCGTCCTTCATCCCTGTAGATGTGCCCCTTCCTAGAGCCAAAATGCCCGGGTGGGTCGTGCATTCATTCCCTTTATTTGCTCGACCCTACAAAGGTTAATAGAGGAGAAAGCACTACGGGCGAGCACTTTTCGATCCACCGCCCCTCTGGGGGCCTTCGTTCGTGGTGCGCTGCTTTCAGGCCGATGACAATGCCGATGGAACAATGTGACTGCGTTGGATTACCCGAGTTTAAAATCTTCTTCCGTTCAAATCAGAACAAGTTTTTAGCCGATGGTGTCTCCTTATCTTAATCCTTTGCCCCTTTCTCTCATTTCCTCTACATGTAGTTTTAACGAGGACAAGGACCTCCTTTCCATCCGGATTCCTTAGGGTGATAATAATAATCTGTGAAGAAATAAATCCATGTGGATAAAACTTAAATATGAATAAATCTCTTCTTTAACTCGATATGATCCTCGTCAGGCCTCTCCTTTCGGGGGATTCACTTTAATTTACTATTCCTATGTTTATAACACACACAAGGACATATTTCATGTACGTTTGTTGCAAGGTATCCGTACATTCACCCTGGGATGTGCACCTATTGCCCGGGGGTGGAGTAGAGTTTTGAATGTTCAGGTAGCTCATCTAAACCCATCTATCGCTAACTTCGTCGTCATGGGTGATTTAAGGTAATATTTGTGCAATAAAATCAAGAAATAATTGTAATTTCACTGGGAAGGAACCCATAAGGAGAGGCTTAAGGATAAGTGAATTCGTGATTATGGATATGCAGGACCTCCGTTCTTACAGATTGCATTTGCAAGAAATCTCACAAAATTTCTCAAACTTCAGTCAATTAATATTTAAATTCGGAGGAATTGAATCTCTTACTTTCAATAACAGTTTTTTCTCGTTTGGATTTCTAGAGAGTAATTTTGGTTGTTGTTCTTTATTAAAGTTAAGAATAATGAATGAACGAGGTCATCTCTGATAGACAATGTTTTAAGAGAACTGTGATGTGTGTTTATCTCTTCAATTTCAACAAAGAAAATAAATCCCATAGGATAAAACCCGGGTTTAAAAATAAAGCAACTTGTCATCAAGGGATTTTAGGGTTTTAATTGTTTGTTTCTTTGTCTCTCATGAATTGAAATTGCCAAAAATTGATCCTGGAAAATCGGTTTCCAGATAAACGAAACAATTTAGGCGATGGCAAATTGTCTGTTTTTATAATTATTTAAAAAAAAAAAAATCCATTTTTAAAAACGAGAATAATGTGGTAAATTTAGGAAAAGTGAATAAAGGCTAACGAACTGAGCGTAAGTACGACGAATTTGGACGTATACGAGGACATCTCTCCCAAGCCTCCACCTCTTCCTTCGTGAGCAATCGGGGCCAGAGAAAGGGGGGGGGATTTGTGGAAAAGGATTTACTCACATAACCCCCCTGGTCGAATGTCACACATATAGAATCCATCTTGGATGCCAAGAATCACCCTATTTTTCGAAGAAAAGGACCTCTTCGGTCCATAACGGAGCCACATTGATCGACAACAGCTCGACAAAAGTTGACATGGACTCATTGAAACGACATGGAAAGAAAGCCATTTCTTGGCTTGGTCGATTCCATGTTGTTGACAATGTGGTTACCAAGATATTTGCTGCAAGTTTCTTTTCTAGGATCTGCGGTGGAAACGGTAGTCTTAAGCCTCAAGTTCGTATCAGGAGACAAATCATCTCCAATCTACGAACCCTACCTCCTGGCTGAGCACAGGGCAGCAGGTTCATAAATTAAGATTAAGTATAAAAGTTCGGAACTAAATTTAAAATATTATTTTTTGACCAAAAACATCCAAAGTGCTCATTCATAAGCGCTAAAATGGCGCCATATCCACCAACTGAGCAAGAAATTTCAGTGATCTATTTCTGCTATAACTTTGTTTTTAATAAATTAAAAACTAATGTATGTTAATTAGTTTACTTCACATTTTTTGTACAGGTTTAAAATATGGAAGAAGGAGATCTAGTCCATGAGGATTGATTGACTCTGATGTCCTTTGTGCTTTTATAAATGATGTCATGTTATAAGTAAATGCAGAGTACTATGCATAGGTAGGAGCAATCTGCTGAATAATGATAAACTAAACGTGAGAGATGTAGGTAGGTCATAGTGCGAAAGACAGTTTGGTGTCTTGGTTAGTTCTTACCACTCTATAAAACAGTGCTTAAGTGCTAGGAATTTAATTATTAGAGTTTAGGAGTTTATTGGGGTGATTGTAAGTAATAGGAGTGCTGATGTCAATTGGAAACTGTTACTTGAAATTGTTAGAGCTTTTTTTTTACTATGCGGTGCAATTTTGCTCATCATTTATTGTAGTAGAAATTGGTTCACTTGAGTTTGTGCAAAGAAAAGTGACAAAGTGATTCATGGATTGAGGAGTTTACCCTAAGTTATTTAAGACTAAATCTACAAACATTAGAAAGTGGAAGAGTTAGAGGGAACTTCATGGAAGTCTTAAAGTGGGTAAAAGGTAATAGGATACACATAGGTAATGTTTTATTTGGAGTGAACAGGATAGGACACGTAGAAATGTAGTGAAGGTGGACACATTTAAGTTTTGAAAATAGACTGGTAGAAATTGGTTTACAAATCGAGTGATAGAAGATGGAAAAAGAGTCAATAGTCATGTGATAGAAGCGTCCTCCCCGGGGTGTTTTAAGAATAGACAAGATAGATTTATGGAAGAGAAAGCTAGGTGGAACTCAACTTGTATTTGGGAAGAGAGGCTACTTTATCTAGTCTATTGATTACCCTTTTGCAGTCTCCTTCATTTCTTACGTTCTTATATAAGTAAAAGAGTGACATGTCTTCGTCTCAGGCGTCACTCAGCAAGAGCTAGAATTAGTGAGCTTAGAAGCGTGATTAAGAGAACTTATTAAAAAATTGTGGTCAAGTAGATACTAATTATTATTTAGATAGGTCTAAGGATGATGAGGTGCAGAGTGTTAGACATAGAAGCTGGTAGAATGCAAAGGTTTGGTTTAAGATTGAAGGATGCACATGATAGCGATTTTGGGGGCAATGTTCATATTTTAATTTAGGCTGATCGAGTTAGATCTGTGAAACAGAAAGATAAAGAACCAATTAGTTCGAAAAATAGAATTAGAATTCGGAATGAGCTGTTTGATGTGAGTGGCTTAAAGATTAGATATTTAGATAGGAAGTTGCGTGCATGTAGATGAAACGTGTTGACGGTTTGTTTAGCAGGTGCTGGAATAAGTGATGTGTCTGACAGGTATCAGGTGCTAGTGTCTGGCTGTGTAAATAAAGGAATTTAGTCGTGTTCATGCATGTATGAGATAGGATAGTAAGTGAATGCGATTTGTGTGAGAGGTTAAATTAAAATGAAAAGTAAGCTGGTAGATACGGAAATGTTGATGAGCCCCCCCCCGCCCCTCGTACTTCTTGGAGTTCCCAGGGCAGGAGAACCCATGGACTGATATTCCCTAACAGTCAGCCGAGCCCCTTCATTAGAGTCTATTGTTAATCAGTGAACAGCAGTTTAACGTAGAATCCAAACCAAGGGCTGTATTTTCGCTTCGCTTTGTATTCTCTATTTCTTTCGTTCCTGTCTCTTGTGTCAATTGTCGGTCCCGTGAGTGCGAGTTACTAGAGATTGTGAAAATTTCTAAGTTGAAATTAAAGGAATTAAGAGATTTCAAAAGAGTTACTACATTTCCTGGAAGCGAGGAAAATCTTTGGCAGTTTCAGTAATTATTTAATTTAGAATTTGTGTGAATAGGAATTAACAAATCTGGATATTTTATATATATGGTAATAGTTCTTCTCTGTTTTATTTTTATGTTTATTTGTAGTGGCTTTCAAACCGGCTCTTTTACCGTTGGTAATTTGATGCTGTTACGCATCCTTCTTTCTGTATTTCCTTCTCTTCCGTCAATTTTGTGTTTTCTTATTTTCTTTTACTAGAACTTTAGCTATAATATATTTATCTTTTAATATCTACATCAGAGGTAGTGTTGTATAGTATTCCACTTTCGTGTTTGGTTTCCCTCTTTAGGCAGAGAGATGATTTTGGTCACCTTTGTTTCCTTTGGGAAGTATTTCGTGTTAAGGTTGGCTCTAACAAGTAGCTCTAGCCCCTCCAAAATGTTTTATGGGGCTTTTACATGGTGTTTTCTAGGTGGGAGCAGATTTTTCAGGGGCTTTCTGTTTCACAGTATAATCGTATTTCTCAATTCCTCAGTCGTCGATTCTCTTGGTGGTATCTCTTTCTCCATCGACAAAGTAGAGTGATTTCAATTTTTTGGTTTAGTGCTTCTATGATCTGTTTTCTAAATTTGATATCATTGTATTCGTTTTCCTCTTCACTTTTCATGAAAACCTTCCCTCATTATTCGCATTTTGCTTCTTTAATTTTCACTCTCATTTGCAGGTTTATCTTTCATTTGGTTTATCATTTTCCTGAATTTTCTTAGTTTTCTTTCTGTACCTGTTTCTTGTATGATTTAATCACATACTTCTTTTTATTTATTTATAATAATTTAGTTGTTTTCTTTATTATTCCTGAATTTGATATATTGTTTCCTTGTTGTACCTTTTCGTCTTATCCTTTCTGTTGTTATTCGTATTTCTTCATTAATCATATCATATCCGGTTTGGTATTCCTGAATGCCTTATTTGGTATTGTTATTTTTAATTGCTTTTCGAAATGTTCTTAATTCCTCGTTTTTGTCCCTAATCTTGCTTTGTTCAGTTATTTCATTATATATTTCCTTAGTTTGTCTTTGTAGATTTCGCACTTTGCCCTGTGGTAAGCTTTCCATTCCCTGTATTCGCTGTTGATTAATTTCTAATAATATTTCCGTATGTTCGCTGCAAGTTATGTGTATTGGTTTCATGTGGTCTTAAAAAGAGAGGTTAATATTTGTCATTCATATCTCTAATTAATTGCTGTCTCCCCTGTAACATATGTTGGGAAGTTCGGGCTGTTCTTTGGCCAACAGAGTTTAAAGATGTCTTCCGTTTGAGTTCGTTCTTTTGTAATCTGATTCTCTGCTTTGTGCATTTAAATCTCCAATAAATATAACTGGCAGTTTATTTTTTAATATATTGGTAAAAGTACCTATTCCTAATCCATTTCCTTTTGGAGCTTGATGTCAGTTTTAATTTTTATTGCAAGGTAAGGATATTATTTAAATAATTATGTAATCTATTTTCTTTTTTTATGGCTGTTGCTGCATCGTCGATACCTTCATTTGTTGAGATTGTGGCTCTTACATTCTAATTCTATGTTTTAATTTTATTTTAAATTAGATATATTCCGTATTCAGATTGTATTATTCCGTCAGTGTCTTTTCTTCTGAATATCTTTCGGTAAGTCATCTGTTTGTCCTTACTTCCATTCGTGTTAAGGTGTAAAATTCTTACTTTCCTCATATCCATGCTTCATCCCTTGCATTATGTAGTTCTCTACTTTTGCGATTCGTTGCATGAATGAAGACACCTTCTCCTTATTCTCAGTCTCACAATTAAAACTAACCTCTGACTGAGAGGGGTTAAGGTGGAGTAACCCACATTGGTGCAGCCATTAGCCCTTAGGGACACTTCCAACTTTGTATTGATTTACCTGAACACATTTAATTTTGAGCCAAATATTATCTTTCTTGAGTTCTTGCTTAATTTATTGGCATGAGTATTCCCAAATTAATAATAATATTTTTCAAGAAACCCCAATCCTGTTGTGGGTTACTTGCAGTTGGACTCTAGCTTCTAGGTCCACTTTTTTTACCCAGAATTGCGCCTGATAAAAATAGCAGTTCCATGTCTTTATTTTTAGGACTAAGAGTGTAAATCCGTCAGAAGTTTCTATTCATTTTAGAAACGTGATTTTCATAAAGTTGGAGAATATTTATTGGACAACTTCGTGTAATTTGGTCTTCTTTACATTCTGTAAAACCCGTTTAAGCATTCTTCTAGTTTCCTCTTTCCTTTTTCTACCCCACTATCTAAACCAATCTCTAAATCTCTAGTCTAACTCGGGTCGCACTCTCCCTGGTAAATTAGCTTAAATAATCCTAATCCTACCAGTGTTTTGCAACTTATTTCGACTAGGGGACAAAGCATAAGGCACCTATTGTGGTTGCTTTAGCGGTTCGCTTGCTCGTGGAAGTTTAACTTATTTAGTGTAACCGCCTGTTTTCGGTGTTCCTTGCCAAAGAAGTGCGTTATCATCATGGCGTAGAGGGGGTCTGTTACTAGCCACACAAAGTCTCTAGAGGTATAAGACTCTTCACACTTGGTCACCAACGAGTGGCCAAGAAGAAGGGGGTGAGTCTCGCTACTCCTTTTTGTCCTAGCAATTATGAAAACAAGGAGTAGCAGTGAAAGGAAATATAGTAGAAGACTACAAAGAGGACTTAGTCGTGGGACCTGCAACTTTATGTGAATCCGAACCACGGTGTGTAGCGTAAATTTATTTTAGACAATTGTATTTTTCTGATAGTTGACAAAAATAAATGATGTAATATGAAGGAAGAAGTTTGAGATAAACCTGGAGATCAGGCTTATCTCACTACAGTGTAGTAAAGTTAACGTGATTAAGTAAAAAAGTTATTAGGGGAATTAATAGTGAAATTCTGTTTTGTATCTCTATACTTATCTTATTCACTGTAGTGTTTGTTTGTCAAAGGCATTTAAATTGATATTAGTATTTATTCCTACTAATACTGGTGAAGGATTTTATAACTCTAGTTAGGCTTTTCTATTCTCATTTTAGTTAGCCATGGATATATATTATATTAACTCGTAAGGCTTCCGTTATCTAACTAGTCCTAGTCGACGTCAAATAAAGCTCTCTTTCTCTAGGTGTAACTTTGTTCTTTCTCTCTCGTCTATCGTTGGTCAATTTTACAATAAGTTGTGTGTTTTCCAACCTTCTCTTTGGGGAATTAGTTTTGTTAGATCTATGCCTATATGGTTCATCATCTTCTCTCTGATTAACTTGACTCTTCTTTCAATTCTTATATTGAGTGGCTTTATCTCTGGCTCCCTATGAAGGTCTTGTTTCTCTTTTATCTTTCTTCCTCCAATATTTGTAATGATGTATATTAACTTCGTTCTCTACTATTTCGAGCATGTTGCTCTTCCAGAAAGTGGGCATTCCTATGTTTGGATAAATAAACCTGGAATCCATTATGCTTCGTATAAAATCCAATCGTTCTTTAGGCTAAGGGATTTTTTCAACATGTCTTTTGATACCAGTCCACTTTTAATCTGCTGTACTCATTCAGTAAAGTGATGTTGGTTACTTGATGTTATGATGGTTAGCCCAGTCACCTTACACTCGTTCTTATATAAGGATCACTTTACTTCTATAGGATACAATTCTAAATTTATCCGTATTGTTTTCATTTTTCATTTTCTTCATATTCATTGATCCTGCGTTTCTCATATGATGTCCTTCTAACCTGCATTTCTGAGCATCTAAAAAGAGTTAGTTTAATAAATGAAGGAAAGCGTTGGTTTAGAACTGAATTTATTGACTATGTAACTAAACAATTAGAATCCACATAAGAGATTAGTGCATATATAACAATTGGGTGAGATCTTTGGGGAGCCTTTGAATAACAGGATGCAGAGAGTAGTATTTAATGGAGTGAGGTTACAATGATCATGAAGAGGGTGTAAATAGCAAGTTTTACTGGTGACACAAAATTGGCAGCTGTAGTAATTGAAGTTAAAGTTAACCTTGAAGTAAAGGTTCATGAATATAAGTTCTCAAGTTTGGCGCACAAGAACTAGATAAATTTAACATAAAAAATGTTAATTTATGAACATAGGAAGGGATATTAGAGAAATTAGCAATGAAATGGTCCGGCATTGGCTAACAGTAGTAGAAGATGATAAGTATTTAGAAGTAGGGGTATTTAGGTTACTGAGGGTTTCTAAACACTTTGTTGAGGAAAAAGAGAACATGTAGTATGGTTGGCGTCACTAAAAAGTAATACTAGATACAAAAGTAAGCAGGAGGTTACCCTTGAACTAATATCTCAGGCCATATATAGAGTACTGTACACAAGAATAATCCCTAGACTTTAGCCATCCTATCAGCCTGTTTTATTAAATGCAGAGGAAGGCGCACAGATGTGATACGTTCTTTGAAGCACCGGAAATACATAAATAGGTTGAGGATGCTACATATATTCTTATTCGAAAGAAAGTGAACCTTTAAGGTTTTTGGGGGGACGAATAACTTGGATTTTAGCACGTTCTCAGAGTTGCGAGTTAGTAAATGACTAGTGGACACCGCGTTAATATTCAAAGTAGACAGGATAGATTCATGGATTGTTATGCTCTGTGGTGTGGGATTAAACATTATGATGGGAACAGTAGCTGCCTCGAATAGGCTATTGATTATTATTTGCCCGTTGCAGACTCCTTATCATCATCATCATTATCTCTATAATTTAAGAAGGGGATTTTTTTGACTCTTTGAATAATAATTCCATCTTAGTTTGGTTATGCCTCATGTTTTTTTATCAAAGTTATTTCTAATAATTCTTTTATAATATCAAAAAAACAAATGGTGCAGTTCAAAAATAAATATTACGGCCGTATGCTAAGAAAAATGTGAAATGCACTTTTATCAGATTTAGTGTAGCTTCACAATTATTTATAATTTTATTATATGCAAAAAGCTAAAATGTAAAATACCTAAAAAAATAGGTTTTTTGCTCATGTGCATTTCACATTTGTTTTAGCATATGGCGATTATTATCGAAATTTTGTGAACTTTTTAAAACACAAAGAATTACAAAGGGTGAGGTTCAGAAAATATAGTTTTATATATGTATCCTCTATTCTCTAACTGTCTATTTTTGCAACGTGATATTTCGAAAGGGGAGAAATTTAGTTTAGAGTTCATTTTTAAAATGATTATAATTGGCGAAGTTCAGAAAATTTATAAAAATTTAACCATGGCTGCTTTTTTTAGATTTTAAATTTTAATCTTATTAGCGAAGCGATTCCCGGGTTTAATAATGTGCTTCCCTTGCCCGAAGGATGCAGAGGTTTGCGATAAATGGTCTTACCTCTCTCTGGTGGTCGGTAACAGAAGGAACACTTGAGGGATCAAAGTTATGCTCTCTGTTTTTTCACCCTCCTTAGAAACGATTTAAACAAACTATTATTTAACTAAGTAGATCAATTTTCAATCAAAGCAAAATTGGTTGGTAGTTGAGCATACACCAACAGAATCGAGAAGTTGAGTTCTGAGGTGCATTGGCGTTGGGCACTGTAGTGGTAGGGCAGGTGGCATAAACCCTTCAAATTAGAAAAGCGAATGGTAATGTATATTGGGTAGGCAAAACCTCGTTGATAATTATCAGGTGTGCTGATAGTTATCAACGATTTAAAGTTGTCTCGATAGTTCATTGAGGTAAACAAAATGACACATGGAGTATTAGGAAATTTTGCGGCCCATGTATAGGTCGTTTGTGAGAATTCATTCGTAGGAGGATGTTCGGTTGTGCTTGCAGGACATTCAAAAATGCATAGTCACTCTGGAAAGAGTACAAGTCTAGGCCACGATACTGAGCTGTCCTTTTTCTCAAGAATCATCGCCACTGCAAGCATTGTTTGGTGCTGTTTAGAATTTGGTCCTTTTTGGTTTGTGTTTTTTATTTAAATATAGCCTAGAATTAGCCTGAAACTTAATGAGGGGACTTGAGGGCTTGTTAGGGACTGCCGCATAAGCGCTGTTTAAAAATATATGTCCGAAGATAAGATGGAGTCCAAGAATAATAATGAACAATTCAGGGCAATTCAGGATGAAAAGGAGAACACGCGTTATCATTGTAATTAACAAAAGAGGAGGTTCGCTATTATCACCATAATAAGCAAATGTTTTGCCTTGCACCTCATCTGGGTCCTAAATCTACTCCACCAATGTGTCAAGTTCAGTGAAAATTCACCTTCTAGAAGTCAATTCCGATCGGATGTGATAATTCTAAATTCTTTTATTTCGTTTTTTCTTAAAAAGTATTAACTCCCAAGTTGCCCCAATTGAGCCAATTTAGTCCGTTGCTATAATTGTGATGCGTTGCCAAAAACCGCTTGATTATTCGTCATAACTGATGCCTCGTCCTTGAACAAGCATTTACGGCGATCTTACTTCTTCCCCGTAGGGCTAAACGAAAATGGCAAGAGGAGCCCCTCTGAACAGCCCATCCGGAGGCTGTCTTTCAAAGAACTCGGAAAGGGGAAACAGGTGAGCCCGGGTGAGGAGGACGGGAATGACTCGGGGAGTTAGTTGTGGGTGATGTCTTCATTAGCACGAGACACTGATGACTTCGCTTCTTCTAAATAAGAATGTCGGACTGCTTCTACAACAACCAGACCTTGATAAGAGGATTGTAGTAATGGAAAAGCTAGCGACGTAATGTCTGACGGCATTTCCTCGCTTGTTATTAATTATAAAACTGCCAATTATTCTGGTTATATTTGGAAACAATTTCTTAGGCTTTAGCCACTGTCCTCTCATTTTACCCCCCTTCCTTTTCCCGGGCATCAGTTCGAGCCCATGACTGGCTGGATATGGCTCCCATATTAGCGTGCATAAACTTCCGCCTGCCTTGGAGGAAGAAATAAAATCCATTTCTGATGAAAAAAAATCCTAAGAATTGGATTCAAATCTTATATAGCCAAATCCCTCTCCTTGACATTTTAATCCGTCTCTTCGAAATAAACTGCGAATCCTTTCACCTACCTGGTGTTTCCAAGAGTTCGAGGATTTCTTTTCTGCCAATATCAATTTAGGTGGTAATCATGTGGTAACTAAATCCCTGGCGGTAAAACTGAAGTTTGAGCTCAATTCAGGCTGTTCCCGTCGCCTCGCAGAATTCTCTGGATTTTCTTCATGTTTTCGTATGTACATACAATACATAAGTTTTTATGGGACTATTGTATATACGTACATGTGACTGTGTTTATTGAGTCAGTCTCATATCAATTGTTAAAATCTTTTATAAGAAATTCCTGCAGTAGTCCCTTTTTTGATGGGAAGAGCACGCACACGCAAGTAGCTGGAGTGCTCGAAAATTTACTCCTAGGACACTAATACAACAATATTAAGAAGTATTACATGATTTAATAGTCTAAAACGAGTGCGCTTGTAATATTCATAATTACAAAATCTATTACCCAAACTCTCTGATGAAGAAATCGGTATCTAATCTTGCAAGCGAGATCAGAATTATATATAGCATTGTATGGGATGCAAAACATGCCGTATATATGAAGGAGAAAGAATAGCAAAATCTTAGTATATTTCTGAACCAAGTTTTAAAGCATACAATGATCAAAAACATTTACATATGGACTTTGGTCAGAAGTTGACACTCTACATTGAAAAGGAGAAAACCGAAGAGATTTATCTTCAATAATTGAATCCTGCAGCACTTACGAAGGCTGCCGCGGCATGCGGTCTTCTTCCCCGGGGTCTTCGAACCGGGGGAGAGCAGAGGAATATTGTCCAAAAAGGACGCGAAGGGAGGGTAGTGACTGCAACCAGAAAACTAGGCAAATTTCTCGCTAAGGAAAATCGCACTTACCAGGTGGATCGAGAGAATGAGGAGTAGTGGCAAATAAGTAATAATAAAAATCTCCGATATGAAGAAGATTACCCCCAAAATAGAGAGAAATTATCAGAACAGGGTAAAATAGACCAACAACGTTAATCCATTAGTGGAAAATAGGGAAATTTAAAAATGACACAAGATTAGTTGAGCTGTATTATCTTCTTAATAGTAATGTAATGTGTCATCGAAATACAATATTATTATAATCATTATTAATTTACTTAATAACGCTAAATATAAGTATGGATTAATTGAAATTCAACTTACCCCCGTAAAATAAAATCCACCTAGAAATTTAAATTATTGTGTTATTATTATTACTCTGCCTTTATTCTAAGCAATAGGAAAAAATACCCTCGTTATTCCCAAAATAATGCTTTCCTTCCTCATATGACATCCCCATAGAGTTCCGTGAAAAGGGCGAAATGAAGAGGCATATTTGTTCCCGTGTCTTCAAAAAACTCATGAGAATATATTACTTTGTTTGGTAAACATTTTGTTTGCTGTTCAAGTGTACAATTTCTATCGATTTACCCGGAACTCGCTTCACATGAAGAGTGAAATTTAAAAAAAACACTCTTGTGTTTAAGATAAGCTGCGGGTCTACGGAAATGACAACCAAAATAGTAGTGAAAGATCCCTAGCCTTCAGGTTTCAAGTCCTATGAAATGGAAGAGCATGTTGACGCTAACTGTGCCAAACAGAACTTAATTATATGTTCCGAATATAGTTTAGAAGGACATTTGCGGGGTTATACCCCCCCAAAAAAAATTCATAAACTGCTCAGAAACATTAGCCTATGAACAAGATAATTCCGTAGAGAATACAGAGAAAAAAGGAAAGAAAAAATCGTAGTTAATGCGGAGACAGGCAAAACCTTCACAAATCCTCACCACATAACCAGACGTACCAAATCAATATCGACGGTTCAATACGGGTTAAGATTTTAACTTGCATTATTCACTCGAAGGGCATGGAAATGGCAAAGCCAGTGGAATACGTGTCAAATTGATCAATATGTTGAGTGAAAACGGATGGCCACAATTAAGCCCCAAACGTTGATTCCTAGGCTAAATTTAATGTCAAAATAATAAAGACTTGATCCGCAGAGATTACAAGGAGATAATGAATCGTAGACAAACGGAATTGCTTAATTAAAATAACTTCCTAAACAGGTGAATTGCCAAGAAAACAAAAGTACGGATATGAAGGTCAGTATTATGCTAAAAAAAATAGCAAAATCCCAAAGAGAAAAGGCAAGAACAGACATAGTCAGCCTAGATGTATACAAAGCTTACGACAAACTTGACAAATAGGATTTTATTATCAAAAATCAGCCTGAAAATTAACAACAGGATCGAAAAAATAACATGTGACTACGCAATGAAAAGATATACCTAGATAGAAGTGCAGAAACACAAAGGAATTAAATTTAAGAACACAAGAAAAGGAGTCTATAAAAGGGTATATCCAAATCCTATAAAAAGGTATATCCTACTCTCATCAGCCTCTATGAGGCAGATTTCATATACATATTTTAATTAAGACAGGGATTCTGTTTGTGAAAAACTTTATACACTTATTTGTGTAGAGTGAAACATATATTTGTTTAAGAAATAAGAACATATTTAAAAAAGGAGTCTGATAGAGTATAATCAATAGTATATATGAGGCTGCTCCTTTGCCCATCACCCAGTTCATTCCAACCTAGCGTCCTCCTTAATAAATTTATCCAATCTATTCTTAAAACTCAGGAGAGAGGTTGATTCAATCGCCTGCATAGTTACTTTATTCTACTCATCTACCACTCGATTTGTAAACTTATTTGGCCAATCTCTTTTCTAAACTTAAACTTATCCAGCTTGAACCCATTGATACGTGTCATGTGTTGCTCGCTAAAAATATGAACCTTGGCCATATCTCGCCTATTACAAGCTTTTTATTCCCTTGAAGACTTCATTCAAGTCACTTTGAACTCTTCCGCTTCCTAAAGTGTGAAGATTTAGTCTCCTAACCCTTTCACCCTAAGAAAAGCTCCTCAACCCATGTATCATCTTAGTCATATTTCTATGCACAGCCTCAAGCAGCCTAATTTTTATCATATAATATGATGATCAAAATTGCAAGGCATTCTCAAGAAAAGGTCTAACAAATATTTAGGAGCATTTCAGAATGACATCAGGAATTCTATTAATTACGCTCTTCCAATCAACCCCTAAACCCGCTTAAATCTATTACTGAAATAAAGCACTGTTTTCTAAGGCGGTCAGAACTAAACAAGACACCTAAGTCTCTTTTGTACAGTGGCGGCAACAAAAAAAGTGACATGTGACAATTCGGGGAAAATGAAACAGAAAAATGTAACTTACATATTTTATTATGAATATTTCATGAAAGTTAATACTTGGTCATGTTGCCCTTGCACTTGATGACCATTCTGAGTCGATTGGGCATTGATTCAGCGAGGTTTGCGAAGTAGGTGGGGTCGATCGTAACCCAGATCTTCTTCAGTGATTCTATCAGGTCCTTGATGCTGCCGGATGCTGTCTCTTGAACTTTGGATTTCATCAGATTCCAAGCATTCTCAATAGGATTTAGGTCCGGGGAATTACCAGGCCACTCCAAAACACTAATATTATTATCATTGAAGAACCTTTTTACTAACTGGGACCTGTGAGTAGGGGCACCATCATGCATGAAAAATTCACACCGATGAATTTCCCAAAATGGCAGCATGTGCTGCTTCAAAACTTCGAGATAGTTAGTCCCCCTCATGGTTACATTCTTGGGAAGGAAGTACAGACCTCCTCTGCCCTTGTTTCCACTAAAGGCACCCCACACCATCACACTGTCAGGGTGCTTCACAGTTTTCACGGTATATTTTGGGTCATACCGAGACACATTGCTGGGACGACGCACGATCTTTGACTCTCCTCTGACCAGCCTAAAGGTGCTCTCATCACTGAACATCACCTTCTTCCAATGGGCAGCTGTCCAATGTTTATAGGTCTTGCAAAAATTGAGCCTTTTCATCTTCATAGCCTTGGTAAGAAGTGGCTTCTTGGCAGCGCGGCGAGCCGGTAGGCCTAAGTCCTTCTGTAAGCGATGACGGATGGTCCTGAGGGCGACGTTCTGGAGAAGGTCTGGGTGTTTTTTCTTGATTGAAGCGGAGGTTACAGAAGGGTCTGACATCACTTCACGCCTTAGGATATTATCAGTCCTTGGAGATGTCTTCCTAGCTGCACCAGTGCCCTCCTTCCTCTTTGGTATGGTACCTGGTGGCAATAACTCAGCTGCCCGTTTTAGGCGATAAATCGTATTTCTTGAGGTTCCTAAATCTGCTGCTACATCAATAAAAGACTTTCCCTGCTCTAATAGGGTCAAGGCACGGCTTTTCTCTGTCATAGAAAGCTTTTTCCGCCCCATTGTATCCACTTGCACAGAAGTTATAGCACGTCAAATGTAGGCACGAATGCAGGAAATCAGCACGCTGGCGCGTTGTACACCAAAACCTCACTGTACGAGCTCAAACGAGACAGTGAGTTCCAATAAAGCGCAGTTCTGTTGTCTTAGCTCAGGAGAGTCATCCACTCGTGGCATAAGCCCCGCCCCTTTTCATTGGCTTGTTGGCAAGTAAAATCGTGAAAGCGATTTTATGTATCGATTTCTATTGCCAATATTCAATGTCACTTTTTTTGTTGCCGCCACTGTACTATGACGTTCATGCAACATTCAAGTTTAATATATAATACGTAGCAGATTACTCCTACTGCAAAACTACACTACACTTGCTAATAACATGACAACACTTACTCAGAGCTCAAAACTACATCAAAAGGATAGTGTCCATAAAATTGCCTTGATGATATCATCATTCAAGATGCGTCGAAAGCTCTACCTTGCAAATTCAATGTACAATATTAAAATTTGTACAATTCATTGCTGACGACAAAACTAAAAAACCAGTGTAACCTTCCTTTCTCAACCCTCATTCAACTTGCTCTATAAAACATCTATATTTCTTATCTCTAATAACTGGTAAATTATTCTAGAAATATACACTTCTATGTGTGATTATTTTTTTGCATGGAACCTACACCCCTGTTTTAAAGGATCAAGCTCTGATTCCTAGTCCTTTTACTACCCTGAACGGAACGAACTTTCTAAAACGTTAAATTCCATTTGCTTCTTCTACGACTATTGGAATAATTCGGTCAATTCGTCCTTCAATACCTCAGCATCGGAGTCTGACCTTATAATCCTCCTAATCTTCGTGTCACCAGCATACTTGTTCAGGTCAGTACTTATTATTTCTTTCCACTATACGAGACAATGTCTCAATATCTTGGGTGCTTTATTCAAATACACAAACAGGAAATTATTTTCCCCCTCTCCCCTAAAGTATAACAAGTAACAAACCTTCCCGAAATTGATGAATGAAATTCCTGCCACCTGCAATTACGTTTCTCGGAAATGCGTCGACTTTAATTATAAAACTTGGATTTGCCACTCTTTATCTCCTATCCTCGTGCCAATCCGCCAAAAAATCATGCCCCCATAAAGGAGAAATGAATCGTGTCTCTTTGAAATGAAATGTAATGAATGGTCATTTAAAGAAAATGAAGATTATAATTAAGGAATATTGATGGAAGTAAATTGGAAGTTCGGGCATTTTCTGTCCAAATATATGTAACGAAGTTTCTATTATGAAGAATTGTATATTTGTGCGCATAGGTGAGAAATGTGTGGTAGGAAGATGCGTCAAGTACCCTAATACCTGATTGGAGTACCCCAACCACCGTCCAAACCATAGCCATCCTTTTCACTAGGAATCAGCCTTCACGAATTGTCTCTTCGAAGAAATTTTTAGTCTTTTGCCTCTCTTCCTCTTTCTATATCGTCGTCGTCAAAGGTAGAAAGGAAGAAAGGAAGAAAGGAAAAAAGGAAGAAAGGAAGAAAGGAAGAAAGGAAGAAATAATTTGGCTCAATTTTGAAGGGATGAGGAGGTAACGGGAAATTCGTGACTGGCGTCTATATATTGTTCCTAAATATATGGTCGAAGTTCACTTAAATGACTCTGATTTGACTTGATTTGACTGAATATGACTTTAATCGAGTTGACTAAAACTGCCTCTCTCCAAAACTAAGCGATATTCCTCAGCAACAAAGGCTACGTTTTAAAGGGGCTTTGAGATCTTGAACCGTTAAACCGATGGGTGATAGTTCATTGTTCTCCCCTCTTCCACTTTTATTACATTTATCTGTATTTCTCTTTACACTTCTGGATTGGGAAGAAAGAGAGGTGGGCTAGGATGGACCCATTTAATTTAAGATCACACCAGCGTATCAAAATTGCCTTCCAAAGACGTCAAAATTCGAGGCAGACGCAAATTAACGACATAATTCTATAATCATTTGTTCAATATTAATAATCATAAAATGTTGGTTATGTGGTCCGCTTTCGCATGTACTGAGCGAGACCCATTTTCTTCCTCATCAGTTGTGTGCGTAATGAGTATTCTTACCCATTCCTCCTCGGTGAATGTTATGGCGAAGAAGGAGACTTTTTTACATTTCAATTTGGGAAAACAGTGGGAGAGCAGATCTGCTTTGCAACAGTAAAATTAATAATGCTGACCAGAATATGGCCAAGCTACCAACACATACAGGGTCAATAACACATTTGGGATGGAGAGATGTGTTCCACACTATGCGAACTCGAATGTCCAGTGGAGATTGCATACATTTTCCTTTTTCCATATTTTAAAGTTGTACAAAAATGACTAAAGGAAAAGAAGCAATACAAAATAGTTTGTAATTTCTTAAAGAAAATTATGAGTGGTACAGATAAAATGAATTCTTTGTTCATCTGCTAGATATGGCCCCATATTAAAGTGCATGAATGTTTCTTTAGCTTTTTCTGGTCACAAAACTTCGGCACTCAAATCCATTTAAATTCAACTCGTGATCTTAATTATTCTGTACTGTCTCACCTTTCAATCCCTTCAACCTCCTGTTGTTTCAACCAGGTCAGGGATCACATTTTTTTATTAATTTACCGCGGAGCAAGAAAGTAAAATCCCTGGTGATAAAATCTCAATTGATCCTGCCGCTAACGGATACCTCTCTTAATTCTCCCGATTAAAACGAATACCTTTAGTAAATTCCGTATATCTTCTACACAACTTTACTTTCCGTGGTATCGATTTTAGCACCTAGCCTTGTCTGGTAGGAAGTTTTTTTCTCTATTGAAGCCATTTGAAACCTGATTCCTTACCTATAGAATATAAGAAAAGAAGGAGGCTGCAAAAGGCTAATCAATAGCCTAATACGACCGCGATTCCTCTAATATTGAAACCTGACTCATTTCACGGACGTAAACTATCCTGTTTCTTAATCCAAAGAACTTGAATATATGGGGGAATATTAAAGTAAACACTATATTTCTTAAAAAATATTTAACATAAAATTTGTTCAGGAAAAAATAAATAATTATTATTTAGTATTAAACTTAACTCGCATATCGCAAAGGCGCAAAGCGAGATGTTGCTACGAGGGCCTCCCCTTTTTCCAAAATCGGGAACACAGTCAGACCTCTTGCGCCCCCCATCTCCTTCTACACTTCATGTATAGATCAATGTAGGGATCCTTCTTTACATATGTTCTTATGTCCCAAGCACAAAATTCAACAAAGCTCAAGGTAATATTCGAAATTGTAACTTTAATGTTGTCATAAACTTAATACCTCGATATATCCTTCTTAAGGGAGGAAAAGAAATTAAAATTGAAAATTTATGCTTCAGTCGACAAAAATATCTGCCGAAGTTTGGCAAACACAAAATCCCAGGGGTAATAAAAGTAAATGAACAGAAAAATGAACGAAATTCTCCTTCTAATGTCATATGTTAAAGAAGATCCTTCTATTTTTCTCTTTAAGATGACTTAAATTTACACGATCAAATATTTGTTATCATTCATTTAGGTAAATCTGTTTTATCAACGACAACTATTTAGTATAATTTCCTGTACATTTAAGTCGAATACTTTCAAATGTGTTCCTGTCCTATGCGTCTTACAACTACAGTGTACAACTTATGTCAGCCTTCAACATCTCGCCGCCTACGACCTGCGCTAACTGATCACCAAATTTAGGGTCGTCTGAAAATTTATCTATTTTTTTAAATAATTATTTCACTATTCCGTACATAAATAAAAGAAAAAAGAGAAAGCATAACGCAGAGTCCTAAAGTAATCAGTTCGTCACATCAGCGACAGCTACAACCATTAATCACAACACTCTGGCGCTTTTTGGCAAATGTATAAGAACAAAAAATATAAGAGCTCTGCAAAATGCGAATCATAAATAGCCTCTTCTACCTACTATATATACCAGATGCTTCTGGGAAGCTATCATCTCTGTTGTCTTCTTTCGCATTGAATCTAGCAAGTTGGTATGATGCCTAAAGTCTGGCGACCATTATTACATACATTACTCTACATGTGGCCTGTGTTGGAGTTTAAGAATAAAGGCCTTACTTATGTAACATACATTCTTATTAGTGAAGACAACACAATTTCCTCTATTTTTGCCCCAATAGAGTGCTTACAAAACATCAGTAACCTATCTGCTCCTACCCCTAAATTTTTCTCATCTTCTACAGCTTTCAGCCAATCATATTCATTTCATAGCTAATTGCTCTATTATCCCTTCCCATGTTTATAACTTTACATTTGTAATGTTAAAAGTCATATATTTATTGTGTGTCCAACTTAAACACCATTTGATTAACATTGTACTTTAAAGTTAGCTTTAACATCATTTACTACAGCTGCCAATATTGTCTCATTAGAAAAATTGCCACTTCTCTCTTTACACCCTCATAAAGATCACTGTGATCTTACCCAATTAAATACAACCCTCTGCATCCTGTCTTTCAGTAATTCAGCAAAATAATTCAAACATGTCACGCAATTTTTATATATCCGCTAATCTCTTATTTGGAACCTTTTTAAAACTTTTGATCAAATTACACCAACATTATGTCCCTTATCTAATTGCTTAGGTACATAGTCCACAAATTCCAGTAAGTTTTCTATACATGATTTTCCAGTTCTAAGCCAATGCTTACCATCATTTCTTAAATTACCAGGTTTTAGATGCTCAGAAATAAAGGCTAGAATGATGGCGGAAGTGATTCGCAGAATCAATGAATATAAAGGAAATGGAAAATGAAAATCAGTAGGAATAAATTTAAGATTGTACCCGTTTACAGGAAGCGGGTGAAAGAGATATATATGTATATTTATATATATATATATATATATATATATATATATATATATATATATATATATATATATATATATATATATATATATATATATAGAAGAGGGCTAGGAATATGAAAACGAGTGTAAGGTGAGTGGGTGAGCCATTATAGCATCAGGTTGCAAAAAGTATGTTCCTAAAATACTAGATTGGGGGAAAGTTTGTTAAAGGGTTATGCAATTTAAGAAACTCATTCATAATGATAAACAATCTTAAGACATTATTATATGATTATGTAAGGAAAATACGATTTATATTAAAGTTTCAGCCATCAGAGGGATGAATTCTTGTTCCCTTACAACGCAGGTATCCTCCCCCCCAAAATGAGAGTTGCCAGAACATCTACTTCGACGACTACATCAGCCAACTGACAGTTTGCACTTATTAAAACGGACAGTTACCAGTTAGAATGATGGCGAAAGAGATAACTAAAATCAAAGAATATGAACATAAAATATAAAAACAAAAAAATAGGGATGAATATATGATCTTACCCGTTTACAGGAGGAGAATGCCAGATGAAGGACAGCGCTCCATATATGACCACGAGTGTAAGGTGAATGGGTTAACCATTATAACATCAGGTTGCAAAGATCACGTAACTAAAAAAGGGTAGATAGGATAAAATGGGAACTGGTATTACTATGCAGGTTGAAACCCCGGTTCATGAACAAAAAGCGAAAGATACGCGTGGCTATATTCCAATCAGGGATTGTTTATCCAAATATAGGTATCCACACTAAAAAATACTAGAAGGAGCGAACTAAGAGGACAACCAGAACTTTAAAGGGAAGCAGAAATAAAGTTACTCAACAGAACAATTGCAAGAAGGGCTAAAGTAATCAGTGAAAAGATACATAACCAAAGGGGCACACTCAATACGAGGTTAGCCTTCATATGAGTTATGTTGATTATGAACTTTTTAAGCTACCCAAATAAACGCAATTTACAAACTCACAGTGCAGTATAGAATACTGAGTATAAGAACAAAGTGCCTTCGTTCATGGAACGAATCCCGCCACTAGAGAACTAAATAAAGCAGGGGAAGAGATCTTGGAAAGGAGCAGTGACAAGGGTTATGTCCGATGATGTCGAGAAACAGGCCGATGGCCCTGCTTGTAACTAGGGTGCAATGCCAGGCGTAAATGCAAGGCCAAGAAGAGATTTTTGGACAGTAGATCCGGATAAATAGGTGAGTTCGCTTTCAATGTCTGAATAGTTGGTCCAACAACCGCAACTAGGGATGTTGAAATATATCGGCTTTCATCGGATCATGAGTTGGTGGAGCATGGAATCTGGGCAAAGTACGTGGCACTGATTGGATTTCTACTAGTATTTAGACCGTTGAGGAGGTTACGTCTAGTAAAGTGCGGGACGGGCTTCAGGGCAGAGAATATTCAGTAACAGGTGAAGAGTCCATTGAAGATTCTCGAGGCTCAACCGAGTTAGCTCCAGAGGCTGCTCACTTATTGGTGGCCGATGACCGAGGTGAAGTGTCCTAGTAAAAAAACCTTTACTGGTCGATATAGAAGATTATTTCATATAATGTCTGAAGTATTTAAATACCCTGAGCGTCTGGCCCGGCTTGAGCTGCCCCTGAAAGGGGAGCAACATTAGATATCTTAGTGTCAAAGCGATGCTTCTACGGTATATCGTGAATAATTCTGACATTAACGAGAAATGGAAGATGATATGCATTAGGCATTTTGGAACTCGAATATGAAGATCGGTTAGGTCTAGCCTCACCTAAAACGTCAGAGAAGAGACGGCCAAAAGTTGGGAATTGTGCTCGAGGTCGTTATCGAGCCTCTCTCAACTCTAAACGCAGAGTCGCAAAAGGCGAAAACCTCCTTTTATATAATTCTTTAGGGCACAGGAACTGAAATACCGACTGGCACGACCAAAATGTCCAAATTGAGTATAAATTAAAGCAAAATCAGGGTAGTTTTAGAAACGGACTTATCAGGATACGAAGGTTGAAAGCTTTAATGACGAGTCATTTCATGACTTTCGAACGTTAAATTCAATATGACATTTGTCGCTCTAGTATAGCTCACAGTTTTGTCACCCTAAGCTTACTCTGGAGACCTATGAGGGCGTAGTCCCTTAATTCATTTGAACGGACGACACCTTTGACAAAGTTTCGACGTAGATGGGGTTAAACGGTTATGGGCTCTTCGTTATTTGAAGGCAGATTTCACACAAGATTATGTTGAGAGCGAGATGACACCTCACTCTTAACCACATTCGGCGGAGTTCACAACAGCGGGACTCAAATTATTCATTAACGCCAAACACCACCACTTTTGCAAGTGGTGTGTTAGATGACGAACTCATGACCAGAAAGTGGGAAAATATAAATCTGGGCCCACAATTTTGGCATAAAGATCCAAAGAGCGAGGGAATGAAAAGAAGGAAGTTGAAAAACGTTTAACACGAGAAGCGTTACAAGAAGGGGAATGTTTTAGGTTAATGTCTAGCCATTGCAAATAGAAATAACTTCACATCCTCCCTTTGGACTTGGCACCACGGAGGCCTACAAGGGCCCAGCGCTACTACAACTTTCGATTTGGTTGTGTCCGGTATGTCCACTTATAGAATGGATAAGTATTCACCACATCATGGGTTTCTCCATGGGCATCGGCAGACGAAGGCGGTGGTGATGCCCAGGCTCCTCCGACCTTCATAAAAGAATAATTCAGAATCTGTCTGAAAAAACAGACTAAGGTCAGGTAAACATCATGACCAATTGATAGGAGAAAGAATAAGGGGGAAATAATTGGCATCAAAAGAAAGTAATGTGGGAAGCAGTGGTATGTTAAAAGTCCGGTTGACATCACCATGGGACTCCGAAATGCCCCAGAGCTGACCCCTTTCGGCCAGAACCCCTCTGGGACCTATCCCTGAAGAAAGAAAAGGTCTCAGAGAGAGAGGCGTAGGAATGAATGAAAGGAAAAAAAGAAGACCTACAAAGACATATTTAGAAGGATAAAACCGGGCGTAATACTAATATCCTGACACGGAATAAAGATAACTGAAAAGAAATTAAAATAAAGAAATATGATGTAACAGCCACAAGCCGCACAAAAGAAGATTTCGTCGGCGCTGTATTAGCCATAAAAAAGAACATATTCTACAGAAATAAACAAAGAATAACAGAAGCTTCAATTCCAATATATAATATACGGAACTTACAAATATAATAATAGCAACCAGATATCAACGTGCAAGAAAAATGGTTTAGCAATATCTAATTTTACTAAAATAACTACCAATAGACTATCAGACATATTCATTGGAGTTTTAAATGCCCCATGCCAATAAACAGATTAACCAAGAACGAACACAGAGGCAAGCCATCTTCAAACTCTGTGGGCCCGATGAATTTGCCAAAGAAAGGCCCTAACTTTCCAACATATATCACAGGACAAACAGCAGCAGTTAACCAGATATATGAGTGGCAAATATTAGGCTCCCTTTTAACGACCACATGGAACCAATCCATATAAATTTCAACAACCATACAGGTATATTATTCGAAATTATTCAACGCCAAATATAGATCCCATCCAAGGAATGGAAAGCTTATCACATAGCAAATTGTGAGAACTACAAAGACAAACAAGGAAAAATAGACCGAACCAGCTGAACGAAGCAACATTTAAGACAGGGACAAGAAGCTAAAGACCTTTCGATAAGCATTTAAAATGGCATATGAAACAATAATACCAAAAATGACATTCAGGACTACTAAGAAATTTAATAGGACACAAGATATACGATTAAATGAAGAAATACGAATAAGAGCTGAAACAATAAGACGAGGAGGAACAATAAATTATATTAAGGACTAACTCTTATTAAAGATGAAAAAAAAGAAATATATAATGAAATCATCCAAGAAATAGATACAGAAACATAACCAAGAGAATTCTGGAAAAAGATTAAATAAATGAAAGATAAACTGCCAAGAGAGAGAATGAAATTTAAAGAAGCAAAAAGCAAACATAGAGAGAAGTTTTTGAAAGTGAAGGGTAAAACGATAACTATGATATAAAATTTTAAAAACAGCATAGAGGCACTAAACCAAGAAATTAATAAAAAAAAAATCACTGCTGCATTATCGATGAATAAAGATACTAACAAGTGAATTAACGCAGTAATTACGAGGAAAGAATTGAAAAATTTGATTCAAAGTTTGAAAGAGAAAGCTTGTGGAAAATCTGGGTTGACGACAAAACACAATATAGAAGCTCCAAACTACATCCCATAGGTCTAAGTATATAATACTCTTATAAGGTAATTCCTATTCACCCTAATTCTAACTTAAATGACTAATAAATCTAACAATGATTTTCCTGACTTCCAGGAAACGTAGTAACTCTCTGGAAACCACTAAATTCCTTCAATTTCAACTTTGAAACCTACACATTCTCTCGTAACTCGCTCTCACGGGACCTACAACTGACAGAAGGGACAGGAACGAAAGAAATACAAAAATACAAAGCGAAGGGAAATTACAGCCTGTGTTTCGGATTCCACGTTAAGATGTAGGTCTACTGACAACCTAAGTTACATCATGTGACTTAATTATAAACAATAACTAAGAATTGTTTAACATGTGCAATTGTTCATCATTCAGTGCTGAAGCAAACCTATGTCTTGCCCCCCCCAAAAAAAAACAAACAAACTGATTTAAGAACCATTCCATTATGCATTGACAGTTCCCACTCTCGGGCACTCTGCACCGAGAAAGCTTATTCCTATCTAAATTATAACTAGCATCGACCAGAACAACCTCTCTCTCTGGATTTTCCTAAAGCACCTGTCATGACGACATATAACTCTTTCACTTATATCAGAACATAAGAAATGAAGGAGACTGCAAAGACATAATAAACTAACCTATGGAAAGCAGCCCCTGTTTCTATCATCAAGTTCTGGTCAACCTAGCGTCCTTTTCCATAAAGCTATTCAGTCTATACTTAAAGCACCCCAGGGAGGACGCTTCTATCACATGACTATTGGTTCTATTACCTACATCTAACACTCAGTTTGTAAACAAATTTCTTCCAGTCCCTCTCCTTAACCTAAAGTATTCCAGCTTAAACCCTAACCTATGTCTCCCCTATTATAAACTTTTAGCCACTTAAAGACTTCAATCAAGTCCCCTCGAACTCATCTTTCTAACTTTTGTCTCAAAAGTATTTCAACATAAGGAAAGGTCCTCTAACCATGAAGTATATTAACGATCCTTATATGCACATACTCAAAAAACTAATATACTCGTACACCCTATGAGATGCGCATCAAAATTGAATCACATAGTCAAATAAACACAGATACTCTGTTAACTTTACTCCGTGCAATAATGGACTGCTTTCTCGGCCGGTTTTCTGAACTTGAATGTAAAACTAAGTTTCTTTCGTTTTCTGATCTTCCTAAAACTCTCCCACTTAGTTTATAATTATTCGGTGGATTTCACCTCCCTATAATAAATACACTATAGTATCATGTGTTAAATTCCATTTGCGATTTCTCAGCATCACAGTCAGACTTTATAAACCTACCTAACTTAGGTAACAAACTTGATTAGTTCGTTACTTATATCTATGCCAAGATCATTTATATGAATCAAGATCATTACCGAGCCAAACATCGATCCCTAAGGAACCTCAATGGTAAAATTCCCTTACTCAAACTCAATTCCCGATATCCTAACTCTCCGCTGTCTGTCCTTGACACAGCCACGACCCTATCCACCCCCAAACCTTCCATGCGCTTTAACTTTATTCAAAGGGTGTAAGTGTGGCAGCCTGTCGAAAGTCTTTCTAAAATTCAAATAATCATATTTTTTATATCGAGCGGCAGCACCCAACACCTTGATATAAAAAGAGAGGAAATTAGTCCCAGACGATTTGCAACGAGTAAAGTCGGGTTGAGATTCATTCATCAACGTATGTTGATCTAATTGATGCTTACTTAAATAATATCCAGAAGTAAGGGTGTGTGAAATGTGCAAATTTATGTAATCCAACACCCACAGAAGGAGAATCCATGACGTTCCAGGGACCGGAAGGGAAAGTGGGGATTAGCACGTCTGACCTTGGTCACAATTTTCAAAAAGAAGAGCACCAATTTTACCTTGCGGCCTCATCTTTCTCTGGCCCCGTAGATGCACCCCTTCCTAAGCTCAAATGCACGTTTCGTTCAAGCATTCCTTCCCTTTATTTGCCCAACCCTACCAAGATTGAGAGAGTAGTGCTCCAGAACAATAGACCACAGTGGTGGAGCACTTTTCTACCCTCGGCGCCTCTGGTGTGCCTTCGTTCGCAGGGCGCTGCTTACCCACGTACCAATGACTACATCCCCCAACTCGCCAATGGGAAAACGTGACTCTGTTGGATTATCCGAGGTTTACTTATTCTTCCGTTCAAATTCGACCGAGATTTCAGCCGATGGTGTCTCCTTATCTTAATCCTTTCTGCCTTTATCCCTTCACCTCTACCTGTAGCATCAACGAGGGCAAGTACCTCATCTCCACCCGGATTACTCAAGATGATAATAATAATCTGTAAAGAAATAAATCCCTGGTGTTAAACCTCAAATCTGAATTTATTTCGCTCTTTAGTCGATAAGCTCCTCGTCAGCCCCCTCGTTTCCGGGGCTTCACTTTAATTAACTATTCCTATGTGTATAACCAATACATCAACATCTTTCGTGTGCTTTTGTTAAAAGGAATCCGTTTATATCCGGAGATGTGCACCAACTGTCTTGGGCGGTGGGGAGTTTGTGAGGGTGCAGATATCTCCTGTAACCACGTCCATTAGATCCTAAGTAATGGCATATATGGTTGGGGAAAATAAAAGGCATGGGAGGCGAAGAAACAAACAAGAGAGGAATGATAATTGGCACGGTGGAACGAAATAAGCTGCAGGATGATAGAAGGCGACTCAGTAATTCTGCAAGCAGTCAAGTTTGGCGTTCAAAGAGAGCGAACGAACGAACAATGTCCACACATTCCTGGATTTCATTCAAGAGCCATTTAAATCCAAGTTACCCCCCCCACAGGCCTAAAGGAAAGGAACCGAGTTTAGAAGTCTAGCAATAAAGGCCGTTGAGGTAGAAAAAAGGTAGCGCTTTCTTCCTACGGCTTAAAAGAATAATTATCGCTTGTGTTCATTTATCGCTTTAACATATATAAAGATGGCTGGTTTCAGTCCTCCTATCAAGCTATGTTTCTTCTCAGGTGGTCATCAACCAGGGCAAGCCCCAATTCCCCACCGTGATGCCAAGTCACGGTATTAACCTCCCTAGTAAATAGTGTCAGCTTAAAAAGTATCCGGACGGAGATTCGAACTGCCGACCCAGCGATTACTAGGCAAGCGCGCTAACCACTCTCCTTGGAAATCGAGATGGTTCTGCATGACATTGTCCATTTCGATTAATCTTCTTAAATATTTGATCTTCTCAAATAGTCAAGGAATCAGATCCTTCCCTGGCGGCACGTTATTTAGAGAGTGGGTGATACAAAATAAAAGTTGCCCCTTCCCATCTCCTCATGAAAAGGCTCTTCTTGCACAGAGAACAGGCGGCACATTTCAACAGGTGGACAAAGCCTTCATTAATTGCCGGCGACGCCATCTGACCCCTGAAGAGGGAGAAGACGCCAGAAGGAATAAGCTCCCTCAACCCAAAGTTTCCCTTGATTCCCGCTACGATCGCGACTGGGTCAGGGTAATTAAGAAAAACGCGGAGTCGAATCTTCTTTTACTGGCCCTCGTAGCAACATCTCGCTTGGCGTCATCGAGATATCCGAGTTAAATTTAATACTAAATTATAATTATTTCTTTATTTTCGTGAAATGATGCAATATTAGGGGAATGCCGGTCGTATTAGGCAATTGATTAGCCTTTTGTAGCCTCCTTCTTTTCTTATATTATATAGATAAGGAATCAGGCTTCAAATGGCTTGAAAAGAGGAAATTACTTCCTACCAGACAGGACCAGTTTTTAAAATCGATACCAGGAAAAGTAAAGTTGAGTGGAAGATAAACAGAAATTACTAACGGTATTCTAGTTAATCGGGAGAATATAGAGAGGTATCCGTCAGTGGCAAGCTCAATTAAGATTTTATCACCAGGGATTTTATTTTCTTGCTCGGCAGTCAATTAATTATAAAATGTAATCCCTGTGCTGGTTAAAACAACAGGAGATTGAAGGGATTGAAAGGTAAGACAGCACAGAATAATTAAGATCACGAGTTGACTTTAAATGGATTGGAGTTGCAAAGCTTTTTTACTAGAATGATTTAAAGGGGACATTCATGCACGTTAATATGGGGCCATATCCACGAAATGCACAAAGAATTTAAGGGATCTGTACCAGTCAGAATTTTGTTTAATATATTACATACTATTGTGTACTGCTTTATTTCCTTTAGTCTTTTTATACAACTTTAAAATATGGAAGAATGAAAACCTATGTAATTATTCTCCATTGGGCATTCCTTTTTGCCCCGTGGGGAACAGATCTCCTTATCCCAAATATGTCCTTGACCGTATATGTGTTAGTAGCTTTGTCATATTCAAGTTACCAGTATTAATGGCAATTTCACTGTTGCAAATCAGATCTTTTCTTCCAACGCCTTCACAAATGGAAATGTGAGAAAATCTCTTTCTTAGCCATAACACTCGCCAAAGAGAAATGGGTGAGAATACTCGTTACCCACACACCTGATGAGGAAAAGAATCTGTCTCTCTCAGTAGATGCCAAAGGGAACCACATAAGCAACATTTCATTATTATTATTATTAAACATTACCTAAGTGGTTATAGAATTATGTCGTTAATTTGAATCTACCCCGAATTTGCACGTCTCGGAAAGTTCACTTTGATGCTCTGGTGGCATCTTAGGTGAAATAGGTCCCTCCGAGCCCACCACTCCTCCTTCCCATCTAGATGGGAAAAGATTTAAAATAATGACTGTAACAAAAGTCGAAGAAGGGAGAACAATGACCTATCATCTCGGTCAAGTTGAGTCAGATCATAGTGAGTCAAATCAAATCAAATCAGGGTCAGTAAAATCAAGTGAAGTCCGAATCAGTCAAGTCAAATTTCTCCAAATATTTAGGAATAAGAAACAGACGCCACTCCCGAATTAACCTTAATTAATTGAGCCAAATTTATTACTCTTTTCTACAGTTGACGACGACGATATAGAAAAAGTTCTGTTTACCAATAAGTCGCGTGCCCTCCCTTATCTGAGTTATGACCTTACGACCTTAAAAACATTCAATAAATGTCGGAGTAACCTTGGGAGGATCTTGGCAATTCTATCATTCGAAAGAGAATGTAAACTCCTTAAGGGTTTCAAATTTTGTTAGATTCAGCCGAATAGTTATGATGTTATTAACCCCAAGTAAAAATGCTCGGGTTGCTTTTTAATTGAAGTTGAAGATGTGGTTGTTATTTTTAATGTCACTTTATAAATTCAATACTTAACATCTTGAACATCAGCTATTTGTTCTTCCTTTTCTTCACGAGAGAAAATTATTTGACTTGTTGGCATTGAAACATTGGCCTACGTATAGTAAGCAACTCTTCTTCCTTCACCTTCTTGTAGCTTTTACTTATTGACTTGTCTATTTTACTCAAGTTAATCTCGAAAGCAAACCTGACCTAAAATGAAGCAAGCTCCTTCACAGAGATCCTCATCTCCATAGGGGATTTAAATTAATTTGAGTTTCGATTTGCAACCAGGGCAGCCAAATTCACAGCTATAACAATTTTACACTTACACCTGAGAATATCAACAGGTTGTCTAGTTTTGTAATGAAAGTGTCTTAGGCCTGTAGCTCTCCTCTTCCAAGGGATATGTTTTTGGCCAGCTCCCATTTCTTTTGGATAATTTTAAGATTGTGACTCTTGAATTTACAACAGGCGCGAAACACTTTAGAGTAAATATCCTTTGCAAGATTGGCTGTTGGGTAGTTTCTCACATCCACATTTCAGAACGTCAACCAGAGTTTGGAATTGAGATGACAACAACTCTGATATTTTCACTTTAGGTGTTCAAATATGTGAATATCGCCAATCTTGTCCTAATTTAAAAAGCAATTGTAGGTCAAATCACACTGGTAGGATGGTAGTACTAAAGGCCACGTAATCTTCAGCACACTGATGAATGTTTCAAACGGGGAAATAAAAAAAAGGTGACATAGTTAGAATTATTAATATAATAAGGAGCATTTAATTCCCCAAGATGACAAAAAAAGTAAAAAAATTCAGGTAGCTAACCAAGTTTAGCTAAAAAAATATTAAAATTAAAAAATAACTTTAGAATTCTGAAGTAGGGCTGCAAGTTTTGAGCACCCCTCATCTATGTAATTAGAACGTTGAAACGATTGACACACTAAAAACACAGTATTCTATAGTATAAGATAATATACCATAGCAGATTAGAGCATAGTATATTATATAATATTATTGCATATCAGAGTATAGCATAGCAGAGCATTGGATAATATAGCACAGCATAGTATAACATAACATAGTATAGCATAGCATAATATATTATAACATAATATAACATAGAATAGCACAGAAGAGTAGACCACAGCATAGTCTAGCCTATCCTAAAAGAGAAAAATTCTAGCCACATACTTTAGCATAGCATAGCAGAGAATATCCTAGCCTAGCATAGCATAGCCTATTATAGCCTTGTGTAAACTTTCTTAGTATAGCATGGCATATCATAGTATAACCCCGAGAGATTTATCCTAGTATAGCCAAGCCTAGCCTAAAATAGAATAGCCTAGCTGTGCCGGGCCTAACCTAGCCAAGCTTAGTATAATCAGCTAGCCTAGTATAACCTAAAATAGTATAGTCTACTTTATCCGACCTTAGCTGAGTATAGTCTCGCCTATCTTATCCTAGTATAGCATATCCTAGCTTAGTAGAGGCAGGTCTAACCTAGCATATTATAGTATAGCTTTGCTTAGTATAACCTTGCCTAGCGTAAAATTGTTTAGTGTAGCCTAGCTTACTATAGCCTAGCCCAGCCATGTATGGCTTAGCAATTCATGCCATAGCCTAGCCTAGCGTCGCCTAGAATTGCCTAGCCTAGTATAGCCAAGCTAGAATAGGCTAATATAGCCTAGAATATATATTCTTGCATACGATAGCCTAGCCTAGAATACTATAGTCTAGCTTGGTATAGCAAATCCTAGCATAACCACACCTAGCATAATATAGCCAGAGTTATCATATTAAACCCTAGCCAACTATATCCTAGAGTAGTATAGCATACTATACCCTAGACAAGAGTAACATAGCCTAGCATAGCGATCCCATCCTATTATAATTTAGCTTTCACTAACATAGCATAGTATAGCCATTAGCATAGTCTAGCCTATCCTAAAAGAGAAAAATTCTAGCCACATACTTTAGCATAGCATAGCAGAGAATATCCTAGCCTAGCATAGCATAGCCTATTAAAGCCTAGAATAGCTTTGTGTAAACTTGCCTAGTATAGAATAGTATATCATAGTATAACCTACCCAGTTTTATCCTAGTATAGCCAAGCCTAGCCTAAAATAGAATAGCCTAGCTGTGCCGGGCCTAACCTAGCCGAGCTTAGTATAATCAGCTAGCCTAGTATTACCTAAAATAGTATAGTCTAGCTTAGTAGAGGCAGGTTTAACCTAGCATATTATAGTATAGCATAGCTAGAATAGGCTAATATAGCCTAGAAAAAATATCCTTCAATACGATAGCCTAGCCTAGCATACTATAGTCTAGCTTGGTATAGAATATCCTAGCATAACCACACCTAACATAATATAGCCAGAGGTATTATATTAAACCCTAGCCAACTATACGCTAGACAAGAGTAACATAGCCTAGCATATCAATCCCATCCTATTATACTTTAGCTTACACTAACATAGCATAGTATAGCCATTACTACCCCAGTATAGGGTAGCCTAGCCCAGCATAGTATAAACTATCCTAGCACTAACTATCTGAGAGAGGTATAGCCCATACTATCTTATTATACCCTAATCAAACATAGCTTAGTATTGTGTAGCCTAACATACTATATGCTATCCTAGCATAGCATTTTATATCATAAATTAGCATAGTATATCTTACCCTTGTATATCATATCTTAGCAGAGCTTAGTATAGTATATCCCAGCCTATAATAGCCTAGCATAGTATTATCTATTCTAGGCTTGCATAACAGAGTATAACATATTATAGCCAGGTCTAGTCCACCATAGGATCGGCCGAATAGTTATGATGTTATTGCAAAGACATAATAATTTCCTAGCTAACCTTGGGAGGACTTTGGTAATTATATCATTCGAAAGTGAATGTAAAACAACATAAGTGTTTCAAATCTCGTTAGAATCAGCTGAATAGTTCTGATATTATTGCCAAAAGAATAAAATTGGCGGGCTATCCTTGGGAGGAATTTGGCAACTATAGCATTCGAAAGTGAATATAAAACAACATAAGGGTTTAAAATTTAGTTATGATCGGTCGAATAGTTACACTGTTATTACATAAACAAAAGAATGCAAAACGAAGACCCACCGACATAGTGAGATGTAGTCACTCGTGACTAGACCGACACGCGACTAAAACGGAAGAGAGGCAAAGCAAAATAAATCCTTTGAAGAAACAATTCGTGAGAATTGATTACTAGTGAAAAAGATGGCCATGATTGGGACGGGGAGGGGGGTGCTCCAATAAGGCCTTAGGGTTTTTGACGCATATTACATTTTTCATATGAGCAAACATCATAAGTGGACAGAAAATCTTCAAACTTCTAATTCTCTTTCATCAATATTGCATGATTTTAATCTTCATTTTATTTCAATAATTATTTATTCACTACATTTCGTTTCTACGAGACGCGAATCATTTCTCTTTTTAGGATGTGCGATTGATGGCGGATTGGCGCGAGAATTGGAGATAAAGAGTGTGCAAATCCACGTTCTGTAATTAAAGAGGACGCATTTCAGAGAATAATCAATCCAGCTGGCAACATTTCGGGAAGGCTTGTTACTTGTTGTACTTTAAGGGGGCGAGGGATATGTTCCCGTTTGTGCTTTAAAAGAACCACCCGAGATAATGAGAGATTAGTGGAGAGTGGAAATGAAAAATAAGTAGCGACCTGAACAAGTTTGCTGGTGACACTAAGTTTACGGAGGATCATAAAGTCAGACTCCGATACTGAGGTATTGCTTGACGAATTGACCAAATTATTCCAATGGTCGGAGAAGTAGCAAATGGAATTTAACACTTTAGAAAGTTCTTTGAGGTGGAGGGTAGTAAAATGAATAGGGATCGGAGCTTGCACCTTAGAAAATAGGAGTGTAAGCTGGATGCAAGAAAATTAATCGCACATAGAGTGCTATATTTATATAATAATTTAACAAGCAGGCAATAGAGATGAGAAATATAGATGTTTTAAAGCGCAGTGTGAACGAGTGTTAGGAGAAGGAAAATTATTGCGTTAAGGGAGTTTTTTATTGTGCTATGAAATGTATGTATTTTAATATTGTACATTGTAGTTGCATGGTAGAGCTTTTGACTTGACTTGAATTATGATAAATTCAAGGCGATTTTATGTAAACAATCCTTTGATGTGTGGATTGACTCGGATGTCCTTTGAGTTTTAAGTAAGTGATGTCATGTTATAAACAAGTGTAGTCTACTCTATGGGTTGGAGTAATCCGCAAGGTAATAAATAAATTAAACCTGAGTGTTGTATGAACGTCATATTGCGAAAAAGAATTAGGTAGCTTGGTTAGTTCTGACCCCCTAGAAAACAGTGCTTGAATTCAAGGAATAGAACTAAGAGGGTTTATGGGTTGTTTTGGCAGTAGTGTAAGTAATACAAGTTCTGGTGTCAATCTGAAATTCTATCTGCCATTTATTAGACCTTTTTTGACTTTGAGTTGCCATTTTTATCACCATATCATGGGATATAAATTGGTCTGCTTGAAGATCTGCAAAAAAGAGGCACTAAAATGACACATGGGTTGAGGAGCTATCCTTAGTAAGTCTTCAAGTTAAGTCTTCAAGTGGGTAAAAGAATGTAATAAGGAAGACATACTTAGCGTTCTTATTTTTAGCTACTAAAATCGACACATAGCCATTGGTTCAAGCTGGATATGTTTAGGTTCAAGAAAGAGATGGGGAGAAATTAGGTTTACAAATTGAATAGTAGATGAGTAGAATAAGCTAACTATTCACGGGGTGGAAGCCATCTCTCTGAGTTGGTTTAAGAATAGATGGGATAATTTTATGAAAGAGGACTCTAGTTGGACTGAATTGGGCGATGAAAACAGGAGCAGCCTAGTATATGCTATTGATTATCCGTTTTCAGACTCCTTCTTTTCATATGTTCTTATGTCCCAAACAAATAATTTCTTCAGTCTACACAAATTTGAGTACAAATTTTATCAAAAACAGAATATTTAGGATAATAAAAACAAATGAAAGATGCCTCGTAGAGGCTGATGTTAGGTAGAACTGAACTTCCGTATGGGATCAGGATTTGCCTTTTGTTGGCTTTTGATATAGTTTTTTGCAGACTCTTTCCTTTTTTGTCTATTTAAATTTGTTTCCTTAGGAATTTCGCATTTCTATTTAAGTATATCTTTTCATTGCATAGTCAAATCGTACTCTTACGAACCTATTGTTACTTTCCAGCTTGAATATTTATAATGTAATCCCCTTTGTCAGAAATTAGTCGAAAGCTTTGTATATATTTAAGCACACTATGTCTCTTTTGGCTTTAGCTATTCTTTCTATTATAAAGCTGACCGTCATATCCGTACTTCTGTTTTCCTCGCAACCCACATTACCAGCTGCTTAGGAAATTAAGTACATTTAGGAATTCTGTTAGTCTACGATTAATTATCTCCTTGTAATATCTCCCGATTAAGTATAACAGACATTGGTCTGTAGTCTTTCCGCTCCGAGATTGGTTGCCTAATTTTCGGGCACAAATATCATTTTGGCCACCTTAATCAGAAGAATAAACTCAGGCGTAATAAAATTATAATATTTGGACACGGAATAAATCGCTTATTTTAAACTTTTACCCACTTGAAGACTTCAATCAAGTCACTTCAAACTCTTCCACTTCCTGAAGTGTGAAGATTTAGTCTCCTAACCCTTTCACCCTGAGGAAAGCTCCTCAACCCATGTGTCTTTTTAGTCACCCTTCTTTGAACAGCCTCAAGCAGACCAATTCTATGCTATGATATGGTGATAAGATTGAAACACACAATCAAGGAAAGGAGTAACAAATATGAGGGAGCATTTCTGAATGACATCAGCACTTCTATTACTTACAATCCTTCCAATCAACCTCTAAACCCTCTTAGTTCTATTCTTTGAATTCAAACACTGTTTTCTAGTGTGGTCAGAACTAACCAAGAAAACTATGTCTATTTCGCAATATGACGTTCATACAACACTTACGTTTAATTTATAATTACGTGGAGAAATGCTCCCACCATTAGATTACACTACACTTGCTTGTAACATGACATCACTTACACAGATCTCAAATGACATCTGAGTCAATCCTAACGCCAACATCCTTTAAACTTACATCCAAAGGATAGCTTCCATAAAATTTCCTTGATGATATATTCATTCAAAACAAGTCAAAAGCTCTACCATACAAAAACAATGTATAATATTAAAATATATACAATTAATAGCACAAGACAAAACTCCAAATCCACCATAACCTTCCTCTCTAAACCCTGCGCTTTAAAATATCTAGATTTCTAATCGCTATTACATGCGTGGTAAGTTATTCTGTAAATATACCATGCTATGTGTGATTAGTTTTTCTTGCATCTAAACTATACCTATGTTTCCTAAGGCTCAAACTCTGATTTCTAATCATTTTACTACCCTCCAACACAAAGAACTTTCTAAAATGTTAAATTTCATTTGCTCCTTCTCCGACTATTGGAATAATTCGGTTAATTCGGAGCCTGACCTTTTAATCCTCCCAATCTTAGTGTCACAGATAAACTTACTCATGTCACTAATAATTTTTCATTTCCACTATTCGACAATGTCTGAATATCTTGGGTGTTTCATTAAAAGCACAAACGGAACATATCCCTCTTCTTTCGCCCCTTAAAGTACAACGAGTAACAAACCTTCCCGAAATTGATGAATGAAATGTCTGCCACCTGCAATTACGATTCTTGGAAATGCGTCCACTTTAATTACAGATGTTGGATTTGCCCACTCTTTATCTCTTATTCTGGCGCCAAACCGCCTTCAATCACACCTCAAAAAAGACGCAAATTAACGACATAATTCTATAACAAATTGTGAAATGTTTACTGATAATAAAAATGATGAAATGATGTTTATGTGGTCCCCCTCCGCAAGTACTGATCGAGATCCATTTTTTTCTTAAACGAGTGTGTGGGTAATGAGTATTCTTGACCATTTCTCTTCACCGAGTGTTATGGCAAAGAAAGAGAGAATTTCTGATATTTCCATTTGTCAAGGCGTTGGAGAAAGAGATCTGCTTCGCAACAGGGAAATTGCCATTAATAATGGCAACCAGAATATGGGCAAGCTACCAACACATACACGGTCAATAACATATTTGCGATGGAGAGATGTTTGCCAAACGGAACGAACTGGAATACCCAATAATGATTACTTACATTTTGCTTCTTCCATATTATCAAGTTGTACAAAAATGACTAAAGGAAATAAAGCAATTAACAATAATATGTAATTTATTAAACAAAATTATGAGTGTTGCGGATCTCCTAAATTCCTGGTTTATTTGGTGGATATGGCCCCATATTAAAATAAATAAATGTTCCCTTTAGCTCAATCTAGGCACAAAAGTTTCACTCAAATTCATTTGAAGTCAACTTGTTATCTTGATTCTTCTCTCCAATCTCACATTTCAATCCCTTCAACCTCCTGTTATTTTAACCAGGACAGGGATTAACTTTTCCTATTTTTCTAATGAATTGAACTCCATAAATGGAAGTAAAATCACAGGTGATAAAATCTCAATTAAACTTGCCGTTAACGGATACCTCTCTTAATTCTCTGAATTAAATCATTTACCTTTAGTAATTACCTTATATCACACATCTTTACTCCCCCTGGTATCGATTTTAAAACCTGACCCTGGCTGATAGGAAGTGATTTCCTCTTTTTAAGCCATTTAAATCCCGATTCCTTACCTATAGAATAGAAGAAAAGAAGGAGGCTGCAAAAGGCTAATCAATAGCCTTATACCATCGGCATTTCCCTAATATTGCAACCTGTATCATTTCATTGAGGTATAATGTTCTGTTTCTCAATTTAAAGACCTTGAATATAGGGAAGAATATTGAAGTAAAACACAATATTTCTACAAAAAATATTTAATATAAAATTTGTTAACGAAAAAATAAAATTTCAATTTAGTCATAAATTCAAGTCGTATATCTTGATGGAGCAAATCTAGATGTTGCTACGAGGGCCAATAAATGTAGATTGGACTCTGCATTTTCCTCAATTTCCCTGGCCCAGGCTTGATCGTAGTCTTTATCAAGGGAAACCTCGGTTGGTGGGATTCTGTTTCTCCTGGCTTCTTGTCGCTCCTCAGGGGTGAGGTGGCGCCGCCGACAATTGATTAGGGCTTGGTCCACTTGCTGAGGTGTGCCGCCTGTTCTCTCTACAAGAGCAGCCTTTTCCTCAGGAGATGGAAATGGGCAACTTTTATTACTTAACACCCACTCTCTGATTACAGAGCCCCCAAGGAATAATCTTATTCCTCGATAATTTACAGATGAAGACATTAAGGTGGACAAGAGTTTGGAATAAACAATGTCCTATTCGAGATGAGGTCGTTCTTTTATATCAGGAATCCGAGATGGGTTGGGCTCGAGGGATTAGTAAGAACCAATCAGCTCACAGGTGATTAGAAAGGTCAATGTTGCCGTATGGCTCCATAGGTGTTATGAATTAATAAAGATCCAAAAGTGGCCAGCATTTTGCTACATGAGACCTGGGAGGAAATTGGTGTAGGAATAAAGAGGGAGTTGGTAATGATGTGGAGATCAACAACCACATTCAAGCGATGTTCGAATGCTTCCCTTCTGCTGGAAAAGAATATTATATTATAATCCTCCCGCTGTGTCTTAAGCGGTGACTTCTTCCACCTTTCACAAGAGGTAGAGCTCATGCATTGGAGGATCTTTTCCTTTTCGTACGAACGAGACCCTTAGGATTTTATGTTTCACCCGCAGGTCGTAGAAAAGAAACTACTTTAACTTTTATTAATTTCCTTTTCGTCAAACATCTTCGTCTCCACATTGCCAACAACATGAAGTCCACTAAGCCAACAAATATCTTTGTACCATGATTTTAATTGGTTCGATTTCAACATGGCTCTATCTCTGGTCGATCAATGTGGCTCTTTTAAGGCCCAAAGTGGGCCTTGCTCCTTCGGATTGGGGCACATCCCACTTTAGAAGCACGTTCATTTTTGATCCAAGATTGGGCTCATTTGTGTGCCATTTGACCACTGGGGTTATGTGTGATCTCATCCTATTCTCTACTCCCCTTCCCTTCTCTATGGCCCCGATTGCGCCGGAAGGAAGAGGTGGAGGCGTTGCGAGAGATATCCCCAAATACGTCTAAATTAGTGGTAACTAATTCCCATTCTTTAGCCTCAATTCATTACCCCTAACTTCACCAGATTATTCTCTTTTGTTAAAAAAAATTATATTTAAAAAAGAATTTAAAAGAAAAACAGTTTTCATCAACTAAATTGTATCATTTATGGGAAACCAATTTTCCATGATCATTTTTGTTGAGATTCCTCGTGTGGTTTTCGCATTTTAGAATCAATGGAGGAAAGAGGAAAGAACAAACAATTAAATCACCAAAATTCCAAGAAAAAGGGGTTTTATTTTCAACCCCCAGTTTATCCTATGGATTTATTTTCTATCATGTGAATGTACCAGAGTAAGGATGATGGAGGGTCCGTTCCCTTTGTTGAAAGTGAAGAGAAGATGCACGCGTGTCATAGTTCTCTCCCAACACATTGTCTAGCAGAGATGACCTCGTTCATTCATTTTTCTTAGCTTCAATTAAGTAACAACCAATTAAGTAACAATAACCAAAATTTCTGTCAAGAAATATAGAGGAGCAAAAACTGAATGCAACAAATTCAATTCCTCCAAATTTAAATATTAATTGACTGAAGCTCGAGGACTTTGAGAGATGTTTCGCAAATGGATTTTGCAGGAAGGGGGTTCTGCACACCCATGATCCCCAATCCACTGATCCTTATTCCCCTGCTTATGGATTCCTTCCTAGCTAATATTATTATTATTTCCTGATTTTCTCCCACAAATATTACCTATAAACCTCTTACCCCGAGATAAAAGTGACGCAGAAAGGCGAAATTACTCCCACTAACATAAAGAAGGAGTCTGCAGAGGGCTACTCAATAGCCTATATGAAGCAGTTCCTATTCCCCACCCACAAGTTCAATTCCTCCTATTTTCCTCTTTCATAAATTTGTCAACTCTATTTATAACACTCATTAGGGAGGTTGCTGTCATTACATGACTCATAAGCTGACTCTATTTATCTACCACTCGATTTGTAAACCATTTTCCACCAATCTCTTTCCTAAACCTAAACTTGTCCATCTTAAATACATTGCTACGTGTACTATCCTATTCACTAAAAAAATAGAACCTTAACTATGATTCTGTTATTATAACCTTTTACACACTCCTAATCTTCTCTCTTCTAACTTATAAAGATTTATTTCTAAATAATCCTTCTTTTAATTAATGACATAAATCAACTGCCAGAAAGCCACTACACCCTTTTCCGAGATCTTATTTTCACCTGTCGTCACAATTTCCTGGCAGACCAAATATTCAGGAAGATAAATTGATTCGGACAATTTCACCCAGAACAATGTCGAATTTTAAGAAAAATATCAAATTTGTTATTTTTAAGCAATAATTATTAATTTAACTAATAGGAAGAAAGCACTTCTATTTTCTTTCTTAACGGCGTTCATTAAGGGGTGGTGTGCGGTTCCTAATCAAAGGTTTCTTCCCTTTACGTCTCAAGGGCTAGGCCTCAAGGAGATATCTCTGAATTAAATCTGCCTCTTGAATGAAATGTGTGGATATCGTTCACTCGATCCCTCGTGTTGAACGCCAAACTTGCGTACTTGCAGAATGACTCTCTCGCCTTCTATCTTTATGCTGCTTCGTTCGTTCCACAGTGCCAAATATCCTTCCTCTCTGGTCTGTTTGTTCGTCTCCCATCCCTTTCATTTTCCCCATCTGTCTATGTCATGAGGTAGAAACAGATTAATGAGGTTAAAGGAGATACATGAACCCTCAACAACTCTCTAATCGTAGAAAATTGGTGCACATGTCCAGGAATATACGGATTCCTTGTAACAAATACACACGAAACATCTCTATGTGTGTGTTATAATCTTAGCAATAGTTAATTAAACCCGAAACGAGGGGGATGACCAGAAGCATCTTGAGTTAAAAAAGGGATTTATTCAGATTTAATTTTGATCCCCATAGATTTATTTCTTTACGGATTATTACTATCATATTGAGGAATACGGATGGAGAGGAGGTCCTTTTCCTCGTTGAAGCTATAAGTAAGGGTAAAGAGATACAGGCAAAGAATTAAGATAAGGAGACACCATCGGCTGAAATTTCGATCGATTTTGAACGGAAGAATAAGGAAACTGCGGATAATCCAACGGAGTCACGTTTTCTCATTGGCTGGGAGTGGGGAGCGGAGTCTTTGTTACGTGAGTAAGTAGCGCACTGCGAACGTAGGCACATCAGACGCGCGGAGACTCGAAAAGTGCTCTACCTCAGTGCTCTATTCTTCAAGAGTACTACTCTCTCAACCTTAGTAGGGTCGCGTAAATAAAGGGAAGGAATGCGCGACCGAGAGGTGCATTTGAGCCTGGGAGGGGGCACATCTACGGACCAGAGACAGATGAAGACTCAGGGTGACATTGGACTCTCTTTTTTTGCAAATCGGGACCACGGTCAGATTTGTTATCCCCCTCCCTCCCCTTCCGTGGCCTGGAGCCCCTTGAATATCATTCATATGGGTATTGAAAGACCTACTTTTGGAAATTTCACTAACCATTACTTCTCTACATTATTTAGAGATGAATTAATTCAACATAAGGTTAAGAAGGAATCTCAACCCGGCTTCCCTCGGGGCTCTGGACTAATTTCCTTTCTTTTTATAGAAAGGTGTCGGATGCTTCTTCTCGAGATGAGAATTAGGAATATTGGCATTTTAGAAAGGCTTTCGACAGGCTGCCACACATACATCTTTTAAATACCGTTAAAGCAAATGGAAGGATTTTATGGTGGATAGGGTCGTGGTTGTGTGAAACACCGATAACGGAGAGTTACTATATAAGGAATTGAATTTGAGTGAGGGAATGTTACCAATAGTTTTCCTCAGGGATCGCTAATTTGGTCTTTAATTGACTTTATCCATATCACTGATGTAGGTAAGATATAAGGTGAGAACTGATCATGTACGGTACCAAGTTAAATAGGATAATACAGACTGACTCTAATGATGACGAAATCCTAGATGAATTAACCAGATCATCCTACTGGGCGGAGAAATTGGGAATGGAATTTAGGCTCTGCGACTGTAGTGTATTTAGAAAAGGTAGGTAAAATCTAGTGAATATTTATGAACTGAATGGAAAAGTTTTAGCAAGGTCAGAATGCGAAAGAATCTTAGGGGTCCTGATTATTTCAGACCACCATACTAAAAAATAGTGGATAAGTGCTAGGAATGGACTTAATCGGGAAATGGAGTCTATTTGGAGGAGTGAAGTATTAGGAGTAACAACAAGGAAAGTAAGTACCCTAGGAGACCTTACGGTCCATTCAAAGAGGGTACCTTTGGACTAGCAATCCAGCGGGCACATGGCTGCTCAATTGTTTTGCTTCCTTAAACGTTGACGTATATGATGAATAGTAGTGCTCCCAGGACAGAACCTTAAAACACCCCGCTAGAAATGGGCATCCACTCAGAAGACTGTCCATTCACCACCACCCGTTGCCGTCTGCCACTTAGCTAGTTCTCGATCCAGCCGGCTACCTTTTCGTCTATGCCAAGCGCTCGCACTTTCTAGAGAAGGCGACTGGGGGGTACCTTATCAAAAGCTTTCTGAAAGTCTAGGTAGACCACATCCACCGCCTTGTCCCGATCGTGCTCATTGAAAACGAAGTAAAAGAATTCTACAATGTTCGTCAGGCATGATCGTTGCCTTCGGAAGCCGTGCTGGGAACCCTTCAGTAGCAGGTTTGACTCTAAATACGACGTCACTTTGTCCACCATCATGCTTTCCATGAGTTTACCGACTATCCAATTCAGACAGATAGGTCGGTAGTTCGACGGTTGGCTTCGGTCTCCTTTCCTGAAGATAGGAGTCACCTCCGCCTCACGCCAGTCTCTAGGAACGCATTTGGTCCGGATTGACATGTTAAATATAGCGCACAGATGTCATGATACTTCATCGCACACTTCCTTCAACACTTTAGGTAGAAACATGTCCGGTCCAGGGGACTTATTCGTCTTTAGGTCAGCGATCTTTTTCTTTATTTTTCCTTCGGTGAAGTCCATTGCCTCCAGCTTTTCCCCCGAGTAGGAATCCGTTGGCTGGGGAATGGGACCACACTCTTCAGTAAAAACTGAAGAGAAGTAGTCGTTGAAGAGGTTAGCATTTTCTGCATCTGAATGCTTTAATGTCCCCTCCTCATTTCTCAAAGGGCTAATCGTTTGACGGATTGGTTTATGGCTGTTTACATATCCAAAAAACTCCTTGGGATTCTCTTTAAAGAGTCTTGCCACTCGGAGTTCCTCAGACCGCTTAGCCGCCCTTATGCTGGACTTCACTCTCCTGGCTAGCCTCCGGTATCCGTCAAAGTCACCCGAGATCTTCGATTGCCGGTACACATTTCTCTTCTCCCTAAGCAGTTGCCCGATTTCTCGATTAAACCACTTTGGTTGAACAGAGGACCGACGGGGGCATTTCAGAGGGATAAAACGCAATTGAAGACTCATGAATGTGGTTTTGAAACTGTTCCAAGAGTCTTCAACAGCCTCGCACTCTTCTAGCCTCGCGTCAGTCAGTCCGGCGCGTAGACCCGCAAAGTCTGCTCTTCTCAAATCGAGTTTTCTTGATTTACTAGTTGCAGGTTCTGCCTAGGGGACTTTGACTACAAATCTAGTTAGTCGGTGGTCACTGCCACCGAGCTCTTCGCCAACAGGGAGGTCCTTAACGAGGTTATCCTCAGAGGTGAAAACCAAGTCTAGGATATTGTCTCCTCTCGTTGGCACTTTCCCTCATTGAGCAAGGAACTCGTTGTTCGTGAACTCTAGGAGTAGTGCGTTCTCGCCACAGGGTTCTCTGGTTTCCCAGTCAACTTGTGTGTTGAAATCACCCATGACGATACACACTCTGTCTTCGACAAGTTCTACTAGTAGCTGGTACAGATCTCTGTCCTTCGCAACGAGTTGGGCAGGAGGTCTATAGAGCACCAGGGTCCTGTATTTGGCAGGACCTATAGCTAGGTCAACACCTAGTAGTTCATGGTCGGATACGATGTTGCAATCCGTCGAGTTAAGAGTATCCTTGACATACAACATCACACCGCCACCTTCTCTGTCTGGCCTATCTTTCTAAAAAAGCTGGTAAACGGGAATCGTGAATTTACCTTCAAAATCCCGGCTTTAGGTTTTAATCCACGTCTCCGTTATGGCCACCATCTCATGTTCCTCTGTTGCTACGAGGCCACGGAGCTCAAGAAACTTATTCCTGATTGACCTTGCGTTAAACAGAAGAACTTTTAGGGAGTCCCTCAGTGTAGGACTCCCTACGCTCTTCCATTTCCCCGCTTCTTTTGTGTGGCAGTGCCCCTCTTTGCCACTTCTAAACACGTCGTTCCAGGAGTGACACGGGCATACTGTCTTATGTCCGCCTTAACTCTGGGTCAGACGCTCCTTTGCGTCCGCTCTACGACATCCTGGATTAAGTTACAGAGTACAGCCTTTCCCTTGAATGAAAGGTGCACTCCGTCCCTTTGGTAAAGGTTGGTTCGACCGTAAAAGGTGCGGTAAGGGTCCAGAAAGAAGACCCCTTCCGCCGTACAGAGGTCGGACAGGCGCTGGTTTAGGGTCACGTTCCTAGAGTGAGCTGTCCGGCAAGGACCTCTTCTTGGGAGCATCCCTACAACAACCCGTTTGCGAGTTCTCAATCCACAGTCGTCCACGGCTCCCATGACCGTATTGAGAATTTTCTCGCTGGGGCCTACTTCGCCTCCTCGGAGGTAGAGGTCATTCCCACTCACCATCAGGGCAACGACTGAATTCTCGGAGATCTGAGATTTCTCATCCTCTACCCGGATGTGGTGGTTTACCCGTCCTGGCTGGCAGCATACCTCCACACTAGTGCGAAGGCGGGCCGCTAGCAGGGGCTGCAAACCTTGTGCATGGGAATCGCCCACAAGGGTAACCCTCGGACATTTCCTTGCAGAGGTTTGAGGCTTTCCTTGCGGAAGCGAACTCTTGGTTCCCTCTTTCTTCTCCATCTTATTTTTCTTGTTCTTCTTTTTCTTATTCATCTCTTCCCCCTTATCTCTCTTTGTTACATACTCTTCTGTTTTTCTCTTTTCTTCCTCTGCTTCAACTTTCTCTTTTTCAGCTTCTACTTTATCTTCTGTTTCAATTTTCTCTTCTTCCTGTTTCTTTCCCTTCCTTTTCTTTTTCTTTAAGGGTTTATCCATAGCATGCGGACCTAGCTCTGGGGGTAATACTGCAGATGCAGTGTTTAGTACAGGGCTTGACGTTAGCTCTGCTATTCTGACCTCAAGCCTGCGAATCAGTCCGGCGTGTTCTAATTCGAGGCTGCTTATTTTTTCCTCCACCTTCCTGGATCTTTCCTCAAAAAACCCTGCATGTTTCCTTTAGCTCCTTTATTTGGCCGTTTAAAATACAGTCAGTGCAGGAACTGGCAGGGTGGCATTTCGAAAAAACACCCCTCCGGAAAGTCCACGCACCACTTATCTATGTGGCATATTGCGCACGTGTACTTTAGAGCTCCTGGTCCTTTCTTGCCGGTCATTTTGAACACTTTCTCTCTTTCAATACTTTGCGACCAATCGATAATAAAAAGGGGGGTTGGTGAGTTCTCCCCACGTGACTCCCTCCCACCTATTCATCGAAGTCGTTTCGAAGTCTTACAGAAGGCACGCTCTATGTCCTGCTGTTCGTCCAACCGAGTCGTCAAGCCTCAGCGTGCCGTGGCTCCCAACCAAGCAGCACAGACGGTCCCCGAAGAGGCCGTCGATTTCCCACCAGGTGAACAACAACGAAGCACGCCCCTTACTAAACTCCTACTAGTTCCCTTCACAACCGCCAGGATCTCGGAGCAGCGTTCAATGGATATCCCGCCCCACCAAGAGACTCGTCCCAAGGCTTTTTATTGGCCTGGCAACCAGCCTGGGAACAAAGGGCCGTCACCTCGGACCGATGCTACCAGAGGCACCCGTCAACGGGCACTGGGAACGGATAATAATTACGCGCCAGGGAAGGGGTTAAGGGGCACTACCCTCATCCCATTGATCGTGCCCCAACGCCTAGGACACCTCTAGTCCTAGTCTCTCGCAACCAGTGAACGTCGATTGGCTTTGTTTATAGAGGTTCCAAAGCCTCTCTTCTGATACGTGAGGTAGCTGCCAGGTCCTTATACGTAGATAGAGAGAAAAAAGGGAAAGAGTGATATGATAAGGGTAGGCTTTTTTTTTCTTTTTATTTCTTTTTGTATAAGTGGGAGATACAGGATGAAAGTAAAGAAGGAGAATGATAGAGTAGAAAAAGGAAGGAAAGACGCACTTAGTCCGGAATCTCGTTTTCGACCAAATCGACAAGGAAAGCCCTACCAGGGGTACTCAGAAGAGGTACCCCCGCCGAAAAAGCTCAAAAAGTCAAAGGTACAGACAAGCTCTGTTCCCGCGACAAGGGGGCGTAACCTCTCCCTTTACTTTCTGTATGAGAGAGAGAGAGTACTGATGTCATTCAGAAACTGTAGCTTTCTTTCGTTAGACTTTTCCTTGCCTATGTATTTAAAATAAGGTTAAATATGATTATTCATAGGTTGAGGATCTTACCTTTTTGTAAAAGGCTTATAAGAGAAAATATATGGACGTTAGAATGATGAGTTCAAAGAGAGTTGATTGAAGTCTTTAAGAGGGTAAGAGATTATAATAAGGGAGACAGAGTTAAGATTTTTTTATGGAAGAGGATAAAACAGGAAGCAATAGTTGTGAGTTGTACAAGTTGAGGTTAACGAAAGAGATTGTTAGAAATTGGTTTACAAATCGAGGGGTAGATGAATTGAATCAGCACAGTAAATATTTGATAGATGCATTCTCTCTGCAGAGTGTTATTGATTTGCCTTTAGGCAGACTTCTTCTTTACATATGTTCTTATGTCCCAAACACAAAAATTAACAACACTCAAGTTCATATTCGAAATTGTAACTACAATTTTTCCATAAACTTAAAACCTCGATATATCCTTCTTAATGGTGAAAAAGAACTTAAAATTGCGAATAATTGCTTCAGTTGACACAAATATCAGCCAAAGTTTGGCAAACACAGAATCCCAGGGGTAATAAAAGTAAATGAACAGAAAAATGAAGGGAATTCTCCTTCCAATGTCATATGTTGAAGAAGATCCTTTTATTTTTCTCTTTAAGTTGGCTTATCTTTACTCGATCACATATTTGAATTATTCATTTAGATAAATTAGTTCTATCAAACACAACGATTCAGAATTATTTCCCTGTGGTTTCGGTCGGATACTTTAAATGTTGGCCCTGTGCCATGTGTCCTACAATGTGCAACCTATGTGAGCCTTTAACTTCTCGCCGCTTACGGCCTGGGTTAATTGATCACCAACTTGGGCATCGTCTAAAAAGGTATCTACTTTGTTAAATAATTCTTAGTCTATCTCGTTCATAAATATGATTAAAATCATAAAGCATAACGCAGTCTTAAAGTAATCTGTTAGTCATGATCAGCGACAGGTACAACCATTAATCACAACTGTATGGCGCTTTGGGGCAAAGGAATAAAAACAAAAGAATATAAGACGTGTGCTAAAAGTTAGAAATCAATAGCCTATCGGAGGCAGCTTCTGTTCACACTATCAAATTCAGTTGCACGAAGCATCATCATCAATAAATATATCCTATCTTTTCTTAAACTACTATTGTAAAAAGCTTTCTCAAATTCAAATTTTCCAATCAAGTAAAATTTAAAAGGCTCAATCATATCTTCTCTGACGCACCTTCCTTCAAATGAGAACCAAGTTAGGCTCCTCAACCTACTATACATAACAGATGCTTCAGGGAAGCAATGATCTCTGTTGTTTCCTTTGCATCGAATCTGGCAAGTTGATATGACGCCTAAAGTCCGGGGACCATATTTATCTAAAGTACTCAACAAGTGGCCTGTGATGTGATTTTAAGGATAACCTCCATACTTATGAAAAAACGATTCCTCTTAGTCAAGATAACATCATTTGCTTTATTTTTGCCTCAATAGAATGCTTAGAAAATCACAATAACCTATCTCCTCCTTACCATAGGTACTTCTCATCTTCTACTGCTTTTAGCCAATCCTATCCATTTTATAGCTAATTGCTCTATTATCCCTTCCCATGTTAATAAGTTTACATCTTTAAGGTTACAATTCACCTGTCCCTAGTGTGCTTACATAACACTTATTTGATTTACACTGTACTTTAAACTTAGCTTCAACTTCATTTACTACAGCTGCCAATTTTTTCTCATTATACAAAATTGCCACTTCTCTCTCTACACCATCTTGAAAATCACTGTGATCTCACCCTATTAAATACCACCCTTTGCATCTAGTCATTCAGCAATTCAGCAATTCAGCAATATAATTTAAATCCTTCCAAAATATCTCAGGCAATTTTTTATATATGCGCTAATCTCTTATTTGAACCTTATCAAACTTTTGATCAAATTGCGGAAAATTACCTCAACATTATTTCCCTTATCTAATTGTTTAGTTAGATAGTACATAAATACCAGTAAGTGTTTTATACATGATTTAACAGCTCTACACCAATGTCAGCGACCGAGTGTTACCCCCTAAAAAAAGGCAGCAAAGTGTGATTTGAGTACCAGCCTAAACAAGATTGTCGTGGGTAGGTGTGGTCTAGCCGATGAAAACTTGGCAAAGAACCACCTGTAAGAACCGTAGTCTCTGAAGGTTTAAGGGTCAAGTTCGAACAGACTTTTTGATTTATATCATTTAAATGATGAATACCCATCCCATTCGTCCTGCTACAACTGACAAATATATTCTGTTATAGAGGCAAAGAAAGCTGGAAAAGGCAGTGCAGAGTTGTCTGGGGACACAGAATAAGCTGAAGGTGCTATCTGATCCGCCCTCTCGTTGTCTACGACCCCTACCTACCCGGGGACCCAACAAAATATAGCTTGATATTGTGCCGCATTCTGCACCAACCAGTGGCAGATTTCTTTGACTTAGGATTTGGAAGCATTATAAGAGCACATTAATTGTAAAACACTCATAGCGTAGGAGAAAATAACGAAATCTTTAAAAGTTAAAATTTGGATTAGTCTTAACTCTAAAAGAATGCTGAAAGTTCAGCGGTAAAAATAGAAGCTGCCAGGGGCAAAGACAAAGGTAAAAACTCTCTGACTAGGTGTATGCTGCACCCACGCCACTGACTGACTTCGAACCATTCATGTATATCGGGTAGTGTTGTATATGTGAGGTTGCGTGCTCTAGTAACATGCTTTCAAGGAAACTAAGATCCACGGACGAATTCTCCACGGTCATCATGCTGGTACAAAGTATTCAAGGTGGAGCATGCCAATTAGGGGTTAGCGATGACTGAAGGGCAAGGATCTTTATAGCACCCAAGGTGGGGTGATGATTTCTTATCTGAATGATCAAGAGGCTCGGTAAATACGGCAACCTATCGAATGCCTGTGTTGACTCGGTAGGATACAGGTATCTGTAATCCTTTGATATAATGGCCTGCTGCACACGACTGAGGTATTGAATTTAAATATTTACTCGATGATAGGGCACGGTGAGCACCCCACCCTCACAGTAGAGGATTTTGGGGGGAGAAGTTTAAAAGGCTCCTCTGTTAATACGAACTTCGAGGGTGCGAATGGGATTCAGTGTCGTTCCCAGCTAGTGCTGCGAGATTTGTGCACATATTAAGAAGCAATAATAAATAATGAGAGCAAAATTTGCAAAGGTTAGGCTACGTCTCTTAACAGCGTAGACTATTAGGCTTTCGCTTAGGCTACGTCTTGAAGTTTAGAAATAAGTCATTGCGGTTTATTTAAAAGTTGTGTTAATTTAATTTTTGTTGTGGGCCCTCAAAATGGAATGTCAAGTTGAAAGAATGGCGCATTATTTACATTTGTTGTTATTCATTTTCAATCGAGACGAGAACAATGCAAGCACAGCCAAAGCTCGTCACGATATTTGAGCTATGTACGGAGAAAATGCTTTATCAGAAAGGACAGCTCAATGGTGGTTTTCGCGTTTCAAAAACGGTCATTTCAATCTTAAGGACGAAGAAGGTTCTGATTGCCCAATTAAGTTGGATGAAGATCGATTGAATGACCTTCTTCATGAAAATCTTCGTCAATCGACTAGAGAATTGTGTGTACAATTGGCGTGTGATCAGGAAACTTTAGTGAATCACCTTCATTCGATGGGGAAAGTTCAAAAACTCGGTGCATGGGTTCCGCACGCTTTGAGCGAAAGCAACAAACTTCCACGCTCCACGATTGCCGCGATTAAAGTAAGGACTTCATCCACGAAAGACGATGCTGTGAGCTTTGAGCTCCGTGTGAACAACGAGATTGTCAATGCACAACTCTACGTTCAACAAATGTATCGACTCGCCAAAGCTATTCGTGAAAAGCGACCCCATCGATGTTATGGAGTCCTTCTGCAACACGACAATGTTCGTCCTTACATTGCCAATATGACGAAAGACACCATCCAAACACTTAATTGGGAAATCCTGGCACATCCTCCATATTCGACAGCCTTGGCTCCATCGGATTTCCATCTGTTCCGATCGTTCTCCAACAATTTGCGCGGTGTTTCGTTCAATACTGATGTGAAATTAAGAACCTGGTTAGACGAATTCTTCGAGTCAAAATCCAGAGATTTTTATTGCAGAGGCATCGAAAAACTAGTTGAACGTTAGGAAGAAGTCATAAATAACAACGGATAATACATTATTGATTAAATTGCAAATTGTTATCAATTAAAAATTAAGTTTTCATAAAATTGTTAATGGTAATAAATAAATTTGATAAAATCGAAAGAACTTATTCCTCAACCCAATATACTGGGCAGAAAATTGACACAGCCCTGAGGGAACCATTTTATTTGCCATATCACTGTGCTTAGGTGCATTTAGAGACATCGTAATCAGAACTACAATTCACACAAGAACGGAAGTGTCGACAGGCAAGATCAACATGTCCAAATTGATTACAATTTATGCAATGTCAGGGTAGTTCAACGAAGGGGCTTTTATAAAACCTGCGTCAGTTCGTGACATTTGAACGTTAAAATCAATGTGACAGTTTTCACTATAGTAGAGCTTACAAATTTTATACCCTATCAACATATGTTACCCGTTGGATAATAAGCTTACTCTGGAGACGGATGAGGTCGTAGTCACTTAAATTGTTTGAACGGATGACACCTTTGACAAAATTTGAAGTGAATGTGGCTAAATAGTTATGGGAACTTCTGCGTTTGAAGAAAGATTTTGCACAACATTATGCTGAGAATGAGATAATACCTCGACTACGATATCACCACTACCTCTTGACCGCATCCGGCGGGATTCACCACAGTGAGACTCAAATGATTCATTAACGTCAAACATCACCACATTTGGGTCAACATTGTTAGCAGAGAGATCGAACGACCAAGAGAAGGCTGAAAGGGGGGCTGCCGAACGATTCCACGAGAACCCTTGCCTTAAGAAAAAGTTTAGGTTAGTGTCTAGCCATTGCAAATAGAAATAACTTTACATTCTTTCTCAGGACTACCCACTCCGAAGGCCAAGAAATGCCCAGTGCTACTGCAATTCTTAATTCAGTTGCGTCGGGTATGTCCTGTTGTAGAATGTATACGGATTTACCACACCATTTTTATCGACCAAAGACGTTACCGGAGTTCCTCTACGCAAGAAGAAAAGAGCTAAAATGGGTTTCTCATTGCGTTACAGCAGACGAAGGCGGTGGAGTTGCCCAGCCTCTTCCGACCTTTCTAAAAGAACAATCGAGCATCAGTATTATAAAACTAACAGAGGTCAGGCAAGCTTCAAGACAACTAGATGGGAGAAAGAAGGGTGGTGAATAAAAGGCAGTAAAAGGAAGCAATAGGGGGAGGGGGAAGTATGGTATATTGAAAATCCGGTTCACAGCACCATGGCACCCCTGATGGCCCCAGAGCTGAGCCTTATTGCCATGGAAGGGTTACAGCCTCTCTGGGACAAAACTCTGAAGAAAGAAAGAATCTCAGTGAGGAAGAGCGAGGTATGATTGGAAGGACAAACAGGTAAATACAAAAACATATTCAGAAAGATAGCCCTAAATATCAACATAGATTACATAATAAAATAAGGAATAACAGAATCTTAAATTCTTAATAAAAGTAAAATGGAACTTACAGATATAATAATATGAGTAACCAATAGACTATCAGTCATTTTCCTTGGAGATTTAAATGCACAATGGAAATAATCAGATTACAGCGAAACGAACACAAACGAAATTCATCTTTAAACTGTGTTGGCCAAAGCAGAGCCCGAACTTCCCAACATATATCACAGCACATACAGCAGTTAACCAGATATATGAGTGACAAATATTAACCTCCCTTTTAACAACCACATAAAACGAATCTATAAAAATTTTAGCGATCATACGAACATATTATTTCAAATTAAGCAACACCGAATACAGATCGCATCCAGGAAATAGAAAGCTGCTCAAATGGCAACCTGAGAGAACTACAAAACAGCTGAAGGAAGCAACTCTTGAGACAGAGAGGAGGAACTAAAGATCTTTCGAGAAGGAGAGGAGGAACTAAAGATCTTTCGAGAAGGAGAGGAGGAACTAAAGATCTTTCGAGAAGCAATTAAAAAGGCAGATGAAGGAACAATACCAAAAGGACATTTAGGATTACCAAACAATATAATAGGACACCATAAATGATACGAATAAACTAATAAATACGAATAACAGCAGAATGAATAAGGCGAGAAAGAATAAAAACGGAACAATTAATTATATTGAGAACTAAAAAAAAAGAAATAGTACTTATTATTAAAGAAAAACAAAAAGAAATATGCAATGAAATCATAGAAGAAATAGATACAGAAACAAAGCGAGCAGAATTCTGGAAAAAATAAAGTACATGAAAGATAAACTGCCAAAAGGTGCATGAAAATTAAAGGTGTAAGAAGCAAACATTGAGAAAAGTTTTCTTTAGTCAAAGGTAAAATTAAAACTATGATAACAAACTTTAAAAAAAGCATAGAGGTACTAAATCAAGAAATTAATAAAAAAATAACATCACTGCTGCTTTGAGATAAAGAAAGATAGTATCGATTTAATCAACTTAGTATCACGAGGAAAGAATTGAGAAATATGATTCAAAGTTTAAAACAGAAAGCTTTTCTAAAATCTGGGTTGAAGAGAAAATACTAGGTAGAAGCCTTGAACTACATCCTACAGGCTTAAATATATAATAACCCTATAAGCTAACTCTTATTCACCCAAATTTTAACTTAAAGACCTACTTAAACTAGCAAAGATTTTCCTGACCTCCAAGAAACGTAATAACTCGCTGGAAACCTCCTTATTCCTTTAATTTCAACTTGGAAACTTTCACAATCTACCGAAACTCACTCTACAGGAGTAGAAAGTATCTCAATAGCTCTGGAGAAGTTATATACTAGGTCACTGGAATATGGAGAAATACCAGATGATTGGAAGAGAGCGAATGTAGTCCCCATTTTATAAGAAGGGTAGTAATGAGGATCCAAATAACTTTAGACCGGTTAGCCTAACTCCTGTAGTTTGTAAAATTCTTGAGAAAATAGTTTAAAAGGGATTTGCCAACATCTAGAGAGGGAGGGGTTAATCAGCGATGCTCAGCATGGGTTTAGATCAGGTAGATCATGTTTGACTAACTTACTAGACTTTCTGGAGTTTGTAACAGATCAAGTAGATAAGGGAGAGAATGTAGATATAACTTACTTAGATTTGAGTGAAGCATTTGATAAGGTACCACATAGGAGACTAGTTCATAAATTAAAAATGATTTGGATATGTGGGGGTGTTTCAAATTGGATAGTTGAGTGGCGGAAAGACAAGAAGCAAAGGGTAGTGCTAAATGGTGTAAAGTCAGAGTGGAGGGATGTTATCAGTGGGGTTCCTCAGGGACCAGTTCTCGGACCATTATTATTTGTCATCTATATAAATGATCTTGGGGAGGCAGTTAATAATAAAGTGTCGATTTTTGCGGATGATATCAAATTAGCAGCTGTAGTTAAAGATATTGATGATAATTTTAAAGTGCAGGGGGATTTAAATAAATTGTTATCCTGGGCACATAAGTGGCAAATGACTTTCAACCTTGATAAGTGCAAAGTTATTAACATGGGAAAAGATAATAGAGAATTTAACTATGAAATGGATGGGCATTGGCTGAGCTCAGTAGAGGATGAGAAAGATCTAGGAGTAGTAATAAATAAGTCATTAAGGTTTTCTAAGCAGTGTATTGAAGCAAGAAATAGGGCAAATAGAGTGCTAGGTTTTATTAAGAGAGATGCCAGTTACAAAAGTAAGTAGGTTATTCTTAAACTCTATAACTCTTATGTTAGGCCACATCTAGAGTACTGTATACAGGCATGGTCCCCACACTTTAAGAACGATACTAACCTTCTTGAGTCAGTGCAACGGAGGGCAACAAAGATTATTCCTTCCCTGAGGCACCTTGAATATATAGATAGACTGAGGGTATTAAATATGTCCTCGTTCTAAAGGAGGTGTGTGAGAGGGGATATGATTGAGCTCTTTAAAAAATTTTCCGGGATAGATAAATTGGATGTATGCAAGTTTTTTGAGTTAGATGATGGAAATCGGACTAGAGGTCACCACTTGAAAATTAAAAAGCAAGGGTGTAGGTTGGATTTAAGAAAATATTTTTTCACCAAAAGAGTGGTAGACTTCTGGAACAAATTGCCGCAGAGGGTAGTAGGTAGCCAAATCTAAATGTATTTGAGAGTAGGTTATATGAGTTTATAGGGAGTGAAGGTTGTGATGGTTCTTAAGTTTTGTATATATTAATATTGTTTGTATATATCCATAGCTGCATGATTTAGTTCTTGACAAGCCTTGATTGGTGATTACCCTTGTTTCTGGATGCAATCCTCTGGATGTATTTTTCCTGGGAGTGTCGGTGCCTTAAAAAAGGGGCCGTTTGACTCGGATGACCTATGATGAGCCCTTGTGGCTTTTTTCATCTGTTATATTATATTGTGGGAGGCTTTGATTTTGTCTTCCCCTGGTGTTTCGGATTCCACGATAAAATATAGGTCCACTGACAACCTAATTCCCTATGATCTGACTTAAGTTAACTATTAACAATAAATAAAAGATCGATATCTAGTGCATCCTTCACTACAAAGCAAACCTATGCCTTTCCCCCTAACTTATTAAAGATTCACTCTATCATGCACCGCCAGCTTCTAGTCTCTAGCCATCTGCACTGAGTAATCCTTAGACCAATCTTGACTATAAATATCATCCACCTGACCACTCCCTCTCTGATTCGTGATCTCAATCACGCTAAGCTCACTAAATTCTAGCTCTTCCTGTTTGGCGCCGGACACGACGAGATATCTCTCTTTTACTTATATAAGAACATAATAAAGAAGGAGACTGCAAAAGAGTCATAAATTTTCTCTTCCATAAATCTCTCCAATCTATTCTTAAAACTCCGCAGGGAAAATGCTTCCATCGCACGTCTATTGATTCTCTTACCGTTATTTACACCTCGATTTATAAAAAAATTTCTAACAGTCTCTTCCCTCAAACTAAACTTGTCCAGCTCTAAGCCATTAGTACAGTCTCCTCTTCTGTAAACTAAAATAGGAACCTTATCTATGTCTGCCCTCTTATAACCCTTAATCCAATTGAAGACCTCAATCAAGTCCCCTCGGACTCATCTTTCTAGCGTCCGTATATTTCGCCTCAAGCGTATTTGCCCGTAAGGTAAGATCCTCAACCCATGATTCATCTTAATGATCCTTATTTCCAAATAATAAAAAAAACAATGTCCATACTATAATACGATCAATAGAATTGCATCAGACTGTGAAGTAAACACCAATATTCGGTTAGCTCTATTTCTAGCACTTCTACACTACTTTCTAGGCCGATGGTCTAAACTTAACAGGACACCTAAGTTTCTTTCGCTTTATGACTTACGTAAAACTGCCTCATTCAGTTTATAATTATTTACTTGATTTACCCAATTTATACTAAATATAATACACTTGCTTACTTTAAATTATATTCCTTTTTTCTCTTCCCATGGGGATAGTCATGGGGAAATTTCATGAGAGTAAGACTTTATAATCCTACCTAACTTACTGCCAAACTTGATCAGTTTGCTACTTATATCTATGTAAAGATCATAAATATGAAACAAGATCAAAAACGACCCCGAATTTGATATCTGAGGACCCCAATAATAACATTCCCTAACTCGAATTCAATTTCCTCTATACTAACTCTCCGCTCACTGTCCTTCGCACAGCAACGCCTGAATCCACCCTGAAATCCTTCCATGCCCTTTAACTTTATTCAAAGGGTGTAACTGTGGCACTTTTTCGAAAGATTTTCTAACATCCAAATAATGCTACTTTTCATCTCGCGCAGAAGCATCCAACACCTTTCAATAAAAAGTCTCAATTAGTTCCATATGATTTGGCCCGAGTTAAGCTGGGTTGAGATAAATTAATTAACCTATGTTGATATAATTGATCTTTAAAAAATAATGTAAAAAAGTAATGGTGGATGAAATGTCCATGGGGTTCCAGATCAGAAAAAGGGAAGTGGAAGTTAGCACGTCTTTTGGTCCCGATATCCAAAAAGGAATGTCCCCTGGCGTCCTTCGTGCCTGTTGATGTGCCCTTTCCCAGAGCCAAATGCCCTGGTGGGTTGTGCATTCCTTCCCTTTATTTACTCGACCCTACAAAGGTTTATAGAGAAGAGAGCACTGTGGTCGAGCACTTTTAGATCCACCGCGCCTCTGATGTGCCTTCATTCGCAGAGCAATGCTTTCAGGCCGATGACCATGTGGATGGGACAACGTTACTCCGTTGGATTACCCGAGTTTACCTTCTTCTTCCGTTCAAATTCGAACAAGTTTTTAACCGATGGTGTCTCCTTATCTTAATCCTCTGCGCCTTTCTCCCATTACCTCTACATGTAGCTTTAACGAGGACAAGGACCTCCTTTCCATTCGGATTCCTCAGGATAAAACTTAAATATGAATAAATCCCTTCTTTAACTCGATATGATCCTCGTCAGGCCTCTCCTTTCGGGGGATTCACCTTAATTAACTCTTCCTATGTTTATAACACACACAGTGACATATTTCATGTACGTTTATTGCAAGGTATCCGTACATTTACCCTGGGATGTGCACCTATTGCCCGGGGGTGGAGTAGAGTTTTGGATGTTCAGGTAGCTCATCTAAACCCATCTATCGCTAACTTCGTCGTGATGGGGGATTTTAGGTAATATTTGGGCAATAAAATCAAGAAATAATTGTAATTTCACTGGGAAGGAACCCATAAGGAGAGGCTTAAGGATAAGTGAATTCGTGATTATGGATATGCAGGACCTCCGTTCTTACAGATTGCATTTGCAAGAAATCTCTCAAAATTTCTCAAACTTCAGCCAATTAATATTTAAATTCGGAGGAATTGAATCTGTTACTTTCAATAACAGTTTTTTCTCGTTTGAATTTCTAGAGAGTAATTTTGGTTGTTGTTCTTTATTAAAGTTAAGAATAATGACTAAACGATGTCATCTCTGATAGACAGTGTTTTAAGAGAACTGTGATGTGTGTTTATCTCTTCAATTTCAACAAAGAAAATAAATCCCATTGGATAAAACCCGGGTTTAAAAATAAAGCAAATTGTCATTAGGAATTTTAGGGTTTCAATTGTTTGTTTCTTCCTCTCTCATGCATTGAAATTGCCAAAAAAAATGATGCTGGAAAATCGGTTTCCAGATAAACCAAACAATTTAGGCGATGGTAAATTGTCTATTTTTTCTAATTATTTGAAAAAAAAAATCAATTTTCAACAAAAGAGAATAATATGGTGAATTTAGGAGAAGTGAATCGAGGCTAACGAACTGAGCGTAATTACGACGAACTTGGACGTATTCGACGACATCTCTCCCAACGCCTCCACCTCTTCCAATCGCTGCCAGAGACAGGTGGGGGGGATTTAGGGAAAAGGATTAACTCACATAAACACCTTTTTCTAATGTGATACATATACAATCAATCTTGGATACCAAGAATCACCCTTTTATCAAAGAAAAGAACTCTATAAGACGCCACATTGATCGACAACAGCTCGACACAAGTTGACATGGACCCATCTAAACAACATGGCAAGAAAGCCATTTCTTAGCTGTGTCGACACCATGGTGTTCACAATGTGGGTACGAACATATTTGCTTAAAGTTTAAGCAGTTTCTTTCTTACGTTTTTAGGGGGAAACAGAAGTTTTAAGGCTCTCGTTCGTACCAGGAGACAAATCATCTTCAATTTACGAACCTTACCTCCTGGCAGAGCACAGAGCGGCTTTCATAAATTAAGATTAAGTGTAAAAATTCCGAACTAAATTCTAAGGATTATTTTTTTACCAAAAGGTCCAAAGTACTCATTCATAAGCGCTAAAATGGTGCCATATCCACCAATTCCGCAAGGAATTTAGGGGATCTATTTCTGCCATAACTTTGTTTCTGATAAATTACATACTTATGTATATTAATTAGGAAGTGGGAACACGGGATACTTTCTCTAGCCTATTCATTACCCTTTTGCAGGTTCCTTTATTTATTATGTTCTTTTATAAGTAAAAGAGTGATATGTGTCGTCTCAGGCGTCACTCATCAAGAGCTAGATTTAGTGAGCTTAGAAGCGTGATTGAGAGAATGAATCTCAAACATTGTGGTCAGGTTGATTCTATTTATTGTTTAGATAGATGTAAGGATGATGAGGTGCAGAGTGCTAGACAGTAAAGGCTGGTAGAAGGCAAAGGTTTGGTTCAAGAGTGAAGGGTGCACATGCTAGTGATTTCTGGGGAAATGTTCATAGTCTAAATAAGTCTGATCGAGTTAGATCTGTGAGACAAAAGGAGAAGGAACCAATTAGTTTGACTAATATAATTAGAATTAGGAATGATTTGCTTGATGTAAGAGCTCAAGGATTAGATGAAACGGATTGACGGTTTGTTTGGCAGATGCGCGAATAAGTGATGTGTCTGACATGTACCAGGCGCTAGTGTCTGGTTGTGTAAATAAAGGAATTCAGTCGTGTTCACAGATATATGAGTTAGGATAGTGGGTAAATGTAAGTTGTGTGAAAGGTAAAATTAAAATGAAAAGGAAGGTGGTATAAAAAGAAACATTGATCAGCCCCCTCTCCTCCCTGGTACTTCTTGGAGTTGCCAGGGCAGGGGGAGCGATTGACCTATATTCCCTAGAAGTCACCTGAGCCCCTTACCTTAAAGTCTATAGTTGCAGGCAATATAGTTGTATTAGGTTATCAGTGAATCTGAACCAAGGGCTGTATTTTCCCATCGCTCTGTATTCTGTATTTCTTTCGTTCCTGTCTCTTGTGTCAACTTTCAGTCCCATGAGTGCGAATTACGAGAGATTGCGAAAGTTTTAAAGTTGTAATTGAATGATTTATGATGTTTCCATAGAGTTACTATATTTCCTGGAGGTCAGGAAAATCTTTGGCAGTTTCAGTTATTATTCAATTCAGAATTTGTGTAAATAGGAATTAACACATCAAGTTAGTTTATATATATGATAATAGTTTTCTATGTTCTTTTTTATGTTTATTCTTAGTGGCTTTCAAATCGTTTTTTTACCGTTAGTAAATAGATGCTGTGACGCATCCTCTCCTGTGTATTTCCTTCTCTTTCGTCACTTTTGTGTTTTGTTATTTTCTTTTACTATATCTATACCTATAATTTATTTACCTTTAAAGATCTACTTCAAAGGAAGTAGTGTGTAATATTCCACTTTCGTGGTTGGTTTCTCTCTTTGGGCAGAGAGATTTATTTTGGTCACTTTTAGTTCATTTGGGAAGTATTCCTTGTGTAGATTTGCGTTACAAAGTTGCTTTTATGCGGCTTTTATATAAAAAGGAGTAACAAGGAAAGAAAGTACCCTAGAAGACCTTATGGTCCATTCAAAGAGGGTACCTTTGGACTAGTAATCGAGCGGGCACATCTCTTCTCAAATGCTTTACGTCCTTAAACGGCCACTTTTCAAGACCCTGTCTAGACTTGAATTGAACTCGTCAACAGATTCACTGTTGACAACTGGAAGTGCGTTCCAACTACCGAGGATATTGTACGTGAAAAAATTTCTACACAGATTTCGGTTTTAACGCTTCAGTTCAAGTTTAAAGCCGTGATTTCTTGTTCTGCTCTCAACAAGTGTGAAAATATCCCAATAGTCAACATTGTCGAACCCTCGGAGTATTTGAAAACTTTGATGAGCTGACCACGCGGTCTACGGGTTTCGAACGGGAACACATCTAATTCCATTAATCTATGTTCATAACTTTTATGTCTGATATAGGGAATCAGTTTGGTTGCCCTGGCTTGCACGCGTTCCAATCTCGCGATGTTCTTTCCAAATGAAGGACTCCAAAATTGTTCAGCATACTCCAGGTGCGGTCGGACAAGTGAGTTGTACAAACACAGTACAATTTCCTTGTTCTGATATCCAAACTGGCGCTCTATGTAGCCAAGCATCCTTTGGGCCTTTTTCTCCGCCTCAATGCACTGTTTCGAGAACTTGAGGGCACTAGTAATTGTTACACCCAAGTCCTTCTCAGTGTCGGTGGATTCAAGAGCAGTTTCATTAAGGATATACTGAGATTGGGGGTTTCGGTTGTCAATATGCATCAGTTTGCATTTGTTATGGTTAAAAGGCATTTGCCTCGTGTCAGACCACTCCTCAATCTTCCGAAGATCTTCCTGCAGGCAGGCAGTATTTCCATCTTTTGCAACATTGATACCAAGCTTGGCATCGTCAGCAAATTTGTAAATCTTGGCAATCATGTCCCTGTACATGTCGGTGACGTAAATAATGAATAGTAGAGGTCCTAGGACAAAACCTTGAGGCACCCTGCTAGTAACGGGCACCGACTAAGAAGCCTGTTTAGTCAGCACCACCCATTGCCGTATGCCACTTAGACAGTTCTATATCCAGCCGGCTACTTTTCTGCGTATGCCCAGCGCTCGCACTTTCCATAAAAAGCGGCGATGTGGTACCTTATCATAGGCTTTCTGAAAGTCTAAGTACAGTACATCCACCACCTTGTCCCAATCGTGCTCATTGAAGACGAAATGGAAGAATTCCACAAGGTTTGTCAGGCATGATCGTTGCCTTCGGAAGCCGTGCTGAGAACTCCTCAGTATCAGCTTTGACTCTTCCATGATGCTCTCTATGAGTTTACCGACTATCGAAATCAGACTGATACGTCGGGAGGTCGACGGTTAACTACGGTCTCCTTTCTTGAAGATAGGAGTCACCTCCGCTTCACGCCATTCTCTAGGAACGCATTCGGTCCGGATTGACATTTTGAAGATTGCACTCAGGTGTCGTTACACTTGATCGCGCACTTCTTTCAACACTTTAGGTAGAAAGCCATCCAGGACAGGTGACTTATTCATCATTAGGTAACTAACTGATTTTTTTTCCTATTTCTCCTTCGGTGAAGTCCATATCCTTCAGATTTTTCCCCCGAGTAGGAACTTGTTGGCTGGGGGATGGGACCACACTCTCTAGTAAACACTAAAGAGAAGTAGTCGTTGAGGATGTTAGCATTTTCTGCATCTGAGTGCTTTAATGTCCCCTCCTCATTCCTCAAAGGGCCAATCGTTTGACGGATTGGTTTACGGCTGTTTACACATTAGGAAATCTCCTTGGGATTCTCTTTACAGAGTCTTGCTACTCGGAGTTCCTCAGACCACTTAGCCGCCCTTATGCTGGACTTTGCTCTCCTGGATAGCCTCCGGTATTCATCAAAATCCATCGAGAACTTCCATTGCCGGTACACATTTCTCTTCTCCCTAAGCAGTTGGCCGATTTCTTTGGTTGAACAGAAGACCGAGGCGGGCATTTCAGAGGGATGAAACGTGATTGAAGACTCATGAAATTTGTTTTGGAAACTGTTCCACGAGTCTTTAACAGCATTGCACACTTATAGCCTTGGGCCAGTCGGTCCAGCATGAAAACCTGCAAAGTTTGCTCTTCTTAAATCAAATTTCCTCGATTTACTAGTTGCAGTCCCTGCCTTGGAGACTTTGACTAAAAATCTAATTAGTCGGTGGTCACTGCCACCGAGTTCTTCACCAACAGAGAGATCCTCAACGATGTCATCCTCAGAGGTGAAAACCAAGTAGAGGATATTGTCTCCTCTCGTTGGCTCTCTGACCCATTGAGTAAGGAACTCCTTGTTCGCGAACTCCAGGAGTAGCGCGTTCTCGTCACAGGGTTCTCTCGTTTCCCAGTCAACATGGGTATTGAAGTCACCCATGGTGATACCAACTCTGTCTTTTACAAGTTCACCCAACAGCTGGTACAGACACCTGTCCTGTTGTAAGAGTTGGGCAGGGGGTCTGTAAAGCACTAGAGTCCTGTATCTGGCAGGATCTATCTCTAGGTCAACACCTAGTAGTTCACGGTTGGATACGATGTTGCAATCCGTCGAGTTGAGAGTATCCTTGACATACAACATCACTCCGCCACTCGCTCTTTCTGGACTATCTTTCAGGAAGAGCTGGTGACCGGAAATTGTGAATTCACCTTCAAAATCTCAGCTTGAATTTTTTATCCTCCACTTCGTTATGGCCACCATCTCAGGTTCTTCTGTTGCTACTAGGCCACGGAGCTCAAAAACTTGTTCCTGATTTACCTCGCATTGAACAGAAGGAATTTCAGGGAGTCCTCTAGTGTAGGACTCCCTACGCTATTCTGTTTCCCTGATTCTCTGTTTTCGTGGTCGCACCCTTTTTGACAACCTCCAGGAAGGTCGTTTCAGGAGCGACACGGGCGTGCTGGCGCACGTCCGCTTTCGTTCTGTTTTGAACGCTCCTTTGGAGGCGTTCCACGACATCTTGAATTAGGTTTGCGAGAAAGGCCTTACTTTTAAAGGAGAGATGTACCTTGTCCCTTTGGTAGAGGTCGTCTCTACCGATAAAGGTACGATAGGGATCCACGAAGAAGACTCCTTCTGCTACGCAGAGATCCGCCAACTTTCTGTTCACTGCGACGTTTCCTCACGTGAGCGGTTTGGGATGGAACTCTTCTCGGAAGCATCCCAACCCCAACACGTTTGCGGGTTTTAAGCCCTATGTCATCCACGGCTCCCATTAACGTTTGATGTTCTTACCACTGAGGCCAACCTTACCGCCTCTTAGGTAGAGGTCGTTGCCACTCACCATCAGAGCAACAACTGAATTCTCAGAAATCTGAGCTTTCTCTGCCTCTACTCTGATGTTGTTGTTATCCCGTTCTGGCAGGCAGCTTACCTTCACGCTAGTGCGAAGGCGGGCCGTTAGCAGCGGCTGCAGATCCCGTGTTTGCGAGTCACCAATGAGAGTGATCTCTGGACACTTGGTCTCTTAAGACGGGGTCGTCCCTTGTGGAAGAGGCCTCCCCTTTCCTCTTTACTCTCCACAAACTTATCCTTCTTTTTCTTATCCCCCTTTTCCTTCTTGTTTATCTGTTTTTCTTCTATTTGGGGTTTTTATTCTTTTGTTTCAATTTTATTCCAATTCCTTTTTTTTCTTCTTTTTTCTTTCTTATTTTTCTCTTTTTCTCTCACCTCAGCTGAATTAGCCTCAGATGATGCCGGAATCTCTGCCTGAGTACCAGGGGATTCCGACACGTCAGTGGGCGGCGCCTCTTCTAGGCATCGAATCTGAGCTGCGTTAAGGGTTTCGAGTTTCTCCAACTTTTTTTCAAGGATTTTAGCTCTCTCCTTTGAAGCTCTATAGAGGTCTTTCAGGTTCTTCACCTCTCGCGTTAGTATTCAGGTAGTGCAGATACTTTCTGTGGTGCATTTTGTGTAGCAGCCCTCCGGAAAGTCAACGCATCACTTTTCTAACTGGCATGTTGCACACTTGAGTTTTAGACGAGCGGGTCCTTTTTTGCTTGTCATTTTGAGCGCTTTCTCTCTCTCTGAAAAATCGTGACCAATCAATGATAAAAACGGGGTTTGGTGAGTTCTTTCCGAGTGAGTCGCTCCCGCCTATCGATCGGAAAGGTTTCTGATCTTTTAGAAGGCACGCTCCATTGCTGCCTTTCGTCTGACCGAGTGGTCAAAATTCGGCGTGCCATTACTCCCAACCAAGCAGCACTGACGGTACCCGAAGGGGCTATCGATTTCTCACCAGGTGAACAACGGAGCATGACCCGTACTAAACTCCTACTAGTTCCCTTCACGACGGCCAGGATCTCGGAGTAACTTTTAATAGATATACCGCCAAACCAAGAGACTCGACCCAAGGCTTTTTATTGGCCTGGCAAACAACCTGAGAACAAAGGGCCGTCACCTCTGACCGATGCTACCATAGTCATCCGTCAACGTTCACTGGGAATGGTCAATAATAACGCGCCAAGAAAGGGGTTAACGGGGCACTACTCTCATCCTATTCATCGTGCCCCACCGCCTAGCACACCTCTAGTCCTACTCTCTCGCAACCAGTGAGCGTCGATTAGCGTTGTTTATAGAGGTTCCAAAGCCTCTCTTCTGACGCATGAGGTAGCTGCCAGGTCCTTATATGTAGAAAGATGGAAAGAAGGGTAAGAGTAACATGATAGTAGTAGGTTTTTTTTTGTATAGTAAGTGGAAGAGATATGATAAAAGTGAAAAGAGAGAGATATAGAGTATAAAAAAGAAGGATGCTCTTAGTCTGGAACCTCGTTTCCAACCAAATTGAGAAGGGAAGCCCTACCAAGGGTACGCAGAAGAGAGGTACCCCAGCCAAAATAGCTCGAAAAGTCAAAGGTACGCACGAATTCTCTTTCCGCGACAAGGGGGCGTCACCCCTCTCGCTCTATTTTCTCAGTTCCTCCCTCATTGTTACTGCGTCGTCGATTCTCTTGGTGGTATCTCTTTCTCCATCAAAAAGTAGAATGTTTTTCAATTTCTAGGTTTAGTGCTTCTATGACCTGTTTTCCTAATTTTATTTCATTGTTTTCGTTTTCCTCTTTACTTTTCATGAAAACCTTTCCCCATTGTTCGCATTTTGCTTCTTTAATTTTCATTATCTCATTTGGAAATTTATCTTTCATTTGCTTTATCAATTTCCTGAATATTCTTGGTTTTATTTCTGTAACTATTTCTTGTATGATTTCATCACATACTTCTTTTTATTTATTTTTTTTTAATAATGTAGTAGTTCTTTTTATTATTCCTGAATCTGATATATTGTTCCCTTGTTGTACCTTTTCCTAGTTTCCAATCAGCTCTTATTCGTATTTCTTCGTTAATCGTATCAGTTCTTGTGTTTATTTAAATTGATGGTAGTCCTGAATGCCGTATTTGCTATTGTTATTTTTAATTGTTTTTTGAAATGTCCTTAGTTCCTCGTTTCTTTTCCTAATGTTGCTTCATTCAGTTGTTTCATTATATTTTTCCTTAGTTTGTCTCTGTAGATGTCACACTTTGCCATGTGGTAAGCTTTCCATTTCCTGTATTCGGTGTTGATAAATTTCTAATAATATGTGGCTATGTGTATTGGTTTCGTGTGAATTTAAAAAAGGAGGTTAATATTTGTCACTCATATATCTGGTTGACTGGTGTCTGACCTGTGATATATGTTGGAAAGTTCGGGCTCTTCTTTGGCCCACAGAGTTTAAAGGTGTCTTTCGTTTGTGTTCGTTCTTTTGTAATCTGATTCTTTGCTTTGTGCATTTAAATCTCGAATGAAAATAACTGGCAGTCTATTTATTTAATATATTGGTGAAAGTACCTATTCCTAATCCATTTCTTTTTGAAGCTTTATATTAGTTTTAAGTTCTATTGCAAGGTAAAAATATTCTTTATATAACTATGTTATCTATTTTCTTTTTTATGGCTATTGCTGCATCGTCGAAACCTTCATTTGTTGAGATTGTGGCTTTTACATTCTAGTCTATGTTTTAATTTTCTTTTCACTTAGATATATTCCATATCCAGTGTTTAATATAAAGTCAGTGTCTTTTTTACTGAATATCTTTCGGTAAGTCATCTGTTTGTCATTCCGTAATTCGTGTTAAGGTATGAAATTCCCAAATTCCTGTTATCCATGCTTCATCTGTTGCATTCTGATTTCTTTACTTGTGGGATTGGTTGAATGAATGAAGACACTTAGTTCTTATTCTCACTCTTGCCATGAAACCTAATCTCAAGGTGTGGCCACTAGCCCTTAGGGACACTTCCAAATTTGTATTGATTTACCTGATACGCATTTTATTTTGTATGTATGATTCTGTTTGAGTTCCTGATTAATTTTATGAACTGAGTATTCTCTAATTCATACGACTATTTATCAAGAAACCACCATCATGTTATGGGTTATTTGTGGTTGGACTCTAGCTGCTTGGTCCAATTTCTTTGAGTTATACTTACGCTTGATGAAAATAGCAGTTCTATGTCTTGATTTTTATGACAGAAGTGTGTCAATCCGTTAGCAGTTTCAATTAATTTTATAAACGTGATTTTTATAAGTTAGAAGAATACTTATTGGACAACTTCGTGTGGTTTGGTCTTCTTTACATGCTTTAAGAACCGTGTAGGCATTCTATTAGTTTCTTCTTTCCTTTTTCCACCCAACTAACTAGAGCGATCTCTAAATCTCCAGCCTAACTCGGGTCTCACTCTCCTTGGTCACTTGGCTTAAATAGTCCTAACTCTATCAGTGTTTTGCAGCGGATTTTGACTGCGGGACCAATCATAAGGCCCCTATTGTGATTTGCTCTAGCGGTTCACTTGCTCGTAGATGTTGAACTTCTTTAGTGTACTCGCCTGTTTTTGGTGTTCTTTGTCAAAGAGTTGCGTTATCATCCTGGCGTAGTGTGGATCTATATGTAGCCAAACAATGTCCCTATAGGTATAAGACTCTCCTCACTTGGTCACCACCAAGTAGCCAAGAAGAGGAAGGCGAGGCTCGCTACTCTTTTTGTCCTAGCAATTATGGAAACGAAGAGTAGCAGTGAAAGGAAATATAGTAGAAGACTACCAAGAGGAATTAGTCGTGGCACCTACAACCATACGTGAATCTGAACCAAGGTGTTTTGTGTAAATTTATTTTAGACAATTGTATTTTTCTGATAGTTGATAAAAAATAAATAATGTAATATGAAGGAAGAGGTTTGAGATAAAACAGTAGATCAGTTTTATCTCTCTCCATTGTAGTAAAATTAAGGTGATTAAGTTAAAACTTTATTACGCGTATGAATCGCGCATTTCTGTTTCGTTTCTCTGTATACTTGTATCTTTGTCACTGTAGTGTTTGTTTGTCTAACGCATTCAAATTTTTATTAGTATATATTCTTTCTAATAGTGGTGTAGGATTTTATCTCTCTAGTTACGCTTTTGTATTCTCATTTTGCTTAGTCATGAATAAATACTATTAATTGGTAATGCTTCGGTTATCTAAATAATCATAATCGACGTCAAGTAAACTTCTATTTCTCTATGTGTAGCTTTTTTCTTCCGCTTTCGTCTATCCTTAGTCAATTTGTCTATACTTTGTGTGTTCTCCAACCTTCTCTTCGGGCAATTTGGTTGGGTAGATCTATGCCTATATGGTTCTTTGTCTTCTCTCTGACTACGTTGGCTCTTCTTGCAATTCTTATGTTGAGTAGCTTTTTCTCTGTCTCCCTTGAAGGTCTCGTTTCACTTTTATCTTTCTTCCTCCAATGTTTGTAATGATGTATATTAGCTTTGTCCCCAACTATTTTATTGTATGCTGCTCTTCCAGAAAGTGGGCATCTCTATGTTTGGATAAATAAACCAGGAATCTATTATTGCTTCGTATATATTCCGATTGTTCTTCAGTCTAAGGGATCTTTTAATACCAGTTCACTTTTGATCTGCTGTACTCATTCAGTAAAGTGATTTTGGTTACTTGATGTTATTATGGTTAGCCCAGTAACCTTACACTCGTTTTTATATATGGATCACTCTCCTTCTATATGTTAAAATTTTAAATTATCCGTATTGTTTTCATTTTTCATTTTCTTTATATTAATATGCTGTCCTTCTAATCTGTATTTCTGAGCATCTAAAAAGAGTTAGTTTAATAATTGAAGGAAAGCGTTGGTTTTGAACTGACAAATGATATTCAGCAACTTACGGGATGGAATTTATTGACTATGTAACTAAACAATTAGAATCCACATAATAGATTACGTATATAATATAATTGTGTGAGATATTTGAGGAGTTTTTGAATTATATACTTGAATGGTTGAAAGGTAGGATGCTGTGGATGGTATTTAATGGAGTGAGGTTGCAATGATCTTGAAGAGGGTGTAAATAGCAGGTTTTACTTATGACACAAAATTGGCAGCTGTAGTAAATGAAGTTAAAGTTCTCTTCGAAGTGAAGAGTCATTAATATAAGTTATTAAGTTTGGCGCACAAGAACCAGATAAAATTTAACATTAAAAATGTAAATTTATTAACATAGGAAGGGATATTAGAGAAATTAGCAATGAAATGGTCCGGCATTGGCTGAAAGTAGTAGAGGATAAGAAGTATTTAGGAGTAGGGGTATTTAGCTTACTGAGGGATAATAAACACTTTATTAAGGCAAAAATAGAACATATAGTATGTTGGGCGTCACAAAAAAGGAATGTTAATTACAAAAGTGAGCAGGAGGTTACCCTTGAACTCATATCTTAGGCCATATTTAGAGTACTGTACACAAGCCTTACTCAGCCTGCTAGAGTAAGTGCAGAGGAGGGCGTACAGAGGTGATACGTTCCTTGAAGCACCGGAAATAAATAATTAGCTTAAGGATGCTAAATATATTCTTATTTGAATGAAAGTGAACTTTTCAGTTTTTTTAAGGGACGAATAACTTGGATTTTAGCACGTTCTTAGAGTTGGGAGGTTTTAATGACTAGTGGACACCACGTTAATATTCAAACTAGATAGGATAGATTCATGCATGATGATGCTCGATGTTGTGGAATTAAACATGATGATATGAACAGTCTGCTTCGAATAGGCTATTAATTATTATTGGCCCTTTGCAGAAGCCTTATTTTCTTATTTTCTTCCTTTGCCCAAAGACCGCAGAGGGTTGCAATAAATGCTATTAGCTCTGGTTGGTCGTCGGAAACAAAAAGAGTACTTTCGGGATCAAAGTTATGACCTCTGTTTTTCTCATCCTCTTTGAAAACGTTCAAAACAAACTATTATTTAGCAAAGTAGATCAATTTTCATTTAACTCAAAATTGGTTGGTATTTTAGCGCACACCGAAAGCGGCGAGATGTTGAATTCTGATGTGCGTTGGCGTTGGACACTGTAGTGGTTGGACAGGTGGCATAAACCTTTCAAGTTAGAAAAGCGAAGGGTAATGTATATTGGTTAGGCAAAACCACGTTGATAATTATCAGGTGTGCTGATAATTAACAACGATTTAATGTTGTCCCGATGGTGCGTTGAGGAAAACAAAATGACACATGGAGTATTAAGAAAGTTTGCAGCCCATGTATATGTTGTTTGTAAGAATTCACTTGTATGACGATGTTCAGTTGTGCTCCCAGGGCATTCGAAAATGCATATTCACGCTGAAAAGAGTACAAGCCAAGCCCTCGCCACTTCAAGCATTGTTTGGTGTTATTTAGATTTTTGTTTTTTTTGGTTTGTGTTTCTTATTTTAATATAGCCTAGAATTAAACTGGAAATTAATTAGGGGACTTGAGGCCTTATTAGGGACTGCCGCATAAGCGCTGTTTAAAAATATATGTCAGAAGATAAGATGAAGTCCACGAAGGGTGATAACCAATTCAAGGCAATTCAGCATGAAAAGAAGCACCATCATTATCATTGTAATTAACAAAGTCGGAAGATCGCTATTATTACCATAATCAGCACATATTTTGCCTTGCACCTTCTCTTGGTTCAAAATCTCCTCCACCCCTTTTACTTTCAAAGGGGATATGCTCGGATATGGCACCGTCGGTGTCAAGTGCAGTGAAATTTCTCCTTCTAGAAGCCAATTCAGATCGGATGTGATAATACTAAATACTTTTATTTTTTCGTTTTTTCTTATAAATGATTAACTAATAATTTGCCTTAATTTAGCCAATTTAGTCCGTTGCTATAATTGTGATACGATGCCAAGCAACTTGATTATTCGTCATAAATAGTGCCTCGTCCATGAACAGGCATTTACGGCGATCTATCTGCTTCTCCGTAGCTCTAAACAAAAAAGGCACAAGGATCTCCTCGGAACAGTCCATCCAAAGGCTGCCTTCGAAAGAACTCGGAAAAGGAAAACAGGTGAGCCCGGGTGAGGAGGATGGGGAAGACTCGGGGAGTTAGTTGTGAGTGAAGTCTTCATAAGCACAAGACGCTGTTGACTTCACTTCGTTTGAAGGAGAACGTCTGACTGCTACTACCGCTACCGGACCTCGATTAGAGAATTGCAGTAATGGAAAAGCTAGCGGCTTAATGCCTGACCGCGTTTCTTGGCTGGATATTAATTATAATGCTGCCAATTATTGTGGTTATATTTGAGAGCAATTTCTTAGATTTTTACCCCCCCTGGCCCAGACATCAGTTTAAGCCCATGCACTCCCATATTTCCGTTCATGAACTTTCGCCTTGGACGAGGAAATAAAATCCAATTCTGATAAAAATATATCCGAAGAATTGGATTCTAATCTCATATTTCCAAATCCCTCTCCTTGCCATTTTAATCTGCCTCTTTCATATCAACTGCGAATCCCTTCACCTACCTGTTGTTTCCAAGAGACCGAGTAGTTCCTTTCCATCGATATCAATTTAGGTAGTAATCTTGTGGTAACTAAATCCAGGGTTGTAAAACTAAAATTTGAGCTTAATTCCTGCTGTCCCATCGCCTCTCATAATTCTATAGAATTTCTTCGTGTCTTCCTATGTACAGACAATGCAAAAGGTTTTATGGTCCTATTTGTATATACCTATATGTGACTGTGTTAATTGAGTCGATCACATATCAATTGTTAAAACGTTACATTGCCAAATCCTGCAGTATTCCCTTTAGGGGAAAAGAGCACGCACACGCAAGTAGCTGGAGGCTAATGTATACACATAAAGGCACACGAAGAGAAAAGATGATTAAAAAGAGAAAATGAGCCACGCATTAAAATTTAAAGACTTAACATTTTTCTGACTCATCATTTCAAGAATGCTTCGTGGAAGAAGTCTTGAGTTGTGAAACCTGGTTGAAATATTAACTTTTATGACTTTATATAGGACAATAATTGCTCTGCCCTCTCGAAATATTACTCCTAGGACACTAATATAACAATAATAAGAAGTATTACAGGATTTAATAGCTTAAAACGCCTGAACCTGTAATATTCATAATTACAAAATCTATTGCCCAAACTCTCCGATGAAGAAATCGGTTTCTAATCTTGCAACATTAAAATAAAATGGAAAATGATTAATGTAAAGCAGTGATCAAATAAATAATAGATATGGTTCTATTTCCAGCAAGATGAGAATTATATATAGCATTGTATGGGATGCAAAACATGTCGTATATATGAAGGAGAAAGAATAGCAAAATCTTACTATATATCCTAACCAAGTTTTAGAGGATACAAGGATGGACAACATTTACCTATGGACTTTGGTCAGAAGTTGACACTCTACATTGAAAAAGAGAAAACTGAAGAGATTTATCTTCAATAATCGAATCCTGCAGCACTCACGAAAGCTGCCACGACATGCGGTCTTCTTCTCCGGGGTCTCCGAACCGGGATCGAGCAGAGGAATATTGTCCAACAATGACGCGAGGGAAGGGGAGCGACTGCAACAAGAAAACTAGGCAAATTTCCCTTTAACGGAAATTACAGCTACCAGGTTGATCGAGAGAACGAGGAGTAGTGGCAAATAAGTAATAATAAAAATCTCCGATGTAAAGAAGATTCCTCCCAAAATAGAGAGAAATTATCAGAACAGGGTAAAATAGACCAACACCATTAATCTATTAATGGAAAATAGGGAAATGAACAAATGATACATGATAGATTACGCTGTATTAATTTCTTAATAGTAATGTAGAGTGTCGTCAAAATACAATATTATTATAATCATTATTAATTTACTTAATAACGCTAAATATAAGTATGGATTAATTTAAATTCAACTTACCCCCGCAAAATGAAATACAGCAAGAAATTTAAATTATTGTTATTATTATTATTGCCCTGTCTTTATTCTTAGTAATGTGAACAAATGCCTTCGTTATTCAAAAAATCATGCTTTCCTCCTCAATAACATCCTGTTTGAGTTACATAAAGAGGGCGTAATGACGAGGCACATTTGTTTCGGTGCCGTCAAAAAATACAGGTCATATATTTGTTTCAAATTCTGATGAGAATACATTACTTTGTTTGGTAAACAACTTGTTTGCTGTTCACGTGTACAACTTCTTTTCATTTACCTGGACCTCGCTTTACATGTGGTAGTGAAATTGAAAGAGCACACTGATGTGTTTAAGATACTCTGCGAGTCTACGGAAATGCCAACCAAAATAGTAATAAAGGATCACTAGCCTTCAGTTTTCAAGTGCTATGCAATGGAAGAGCATGTTAACGCTAACTGCGCCAAACATAACATGATTATATGTTGCGAATATAGTTTAGAAGGACATTCGCGGGGTAATTTCCAGAACAAAACAAAAATGCACGGGCTGCCCCGAAACATTAGGCGATGAACAATATATCCCCGTAGAGAATACAAAGTAATAAAAGAAAGAAAAAATCGTGAGTAAATCGAAGACAGGAAAAACCTTCACAAATCCTCACCACATAACCAAACCTACCAAATAAATATCGACATTTCACTAAGGGTTAGGATTTTAAAATGCATTATTCACTCGCATGTCATGAAAATGGAAGAGCTAGGTTAATACGTGTCAAAACTCATCTATATGTTGATTGAAAACGGATGGCCCCAATGAAGCCTCAAACGTTGATTCCTAGGCTAAATTTAATGTCAAAATTATAGAGACTTGATCCGGAGAGTTTACAAGAAAATAATTAATCGTAGACAAAAGGAATTCCTAAATGAAAACAACTTCCTAAGCAGATGGTAATTTGGTATACAATCAAAACAAAATTACGGATGTGACGGTCAGCTTTATAATAAAAAAAAAATAGCTTAATCCAAAAGAGAAAGGCAAGCATAGAGATAGTGAGCCGAGATGTTTACAAAGCTTAAGACAAAGTAACACAGGGGAATTCATCATAAATTCTAAGACTGAAAATCAACAACAGAATTGAAGGAATACACTGTGACTACGCAATGAAAGATATACCTAGATGAAAATGTAGAACCGCAAAGGAATTAAATTTAGAACAGATGAAAAGAAGGAGTCTGCTAAAGGGTAAATCCCATCAGCCTAAAAGATGCAGCTTTCATTTATTTTTATTATCACAGGGATTTTGCCTGGGAAAAACTTTGTACACTTATTTGTGTAGACTGAAGCAATTATTTGTTTGAGCCATAGGAAGATATGTAAAGAAGAAGTGTGATAAAGTATAATCAATAGTATATACGAGGCTGCTCCTGTGTTCATCACCCAGTTTATTCTAACCTAGCGTCCTCTTCAATAAATTTATACAATATATTCTTAAAACTCAGGAGAGAGGTTGATTCCATCGCCTGAATAGTTACTTTATTCTACTCATCTACCATTCGATTTGTAAACTTATTTCGCCAATCTCTTTCCTAAACTTAAACTTCTTCAGCTTAAACCTATTGCTAGGTGTCCTATGTTGCTCGCTAAAAATAAGAACGTTACCCATATCTCGCCTATTACAACCAGTAAACCCACTTGAAGACTTCATTCAAGTCACCTTGAACTCTTCCGCTTCCTAAAGTGGGGGAAGATTTAGTCTCCTAACCCTTTCACCCTGACGAAAGCTCTTCAACCCATGTATCATCTTAGTCACCCTTCTTTGCACAGCCACAAGCAGACCTATTTCTATACTATACTATGGTGACTAAAATTGCCATGCAAACTCAAGAAAATGTCAAACAAAGGTCAGGCATCATTTCAGAATGGCATCAAGACTTCTATTATTTACACTCTTCCAAACAACCCCTAAACTCTATTAGTTTTATTCCGGAAATCAAGCACTGTTTTCCCTAGACAGGCAGAACTAACCAAGACACCTAAGTCTCTTTCGCACGATAACGTTTATATAACACTCAATTTTAATTTATAACTATGTGGCAGATTACTCCTACTAATAGAGTACACTACATTTGCTTATAACATGACATCACTTACCCAGAGCTCGAATGACATCCGAGTCAATCTCCACACCAAAATCCTTCAAAACTACATCCAAAGGATAGTGTCCATAAAAGTACCTTGATTATATCATTATTCAAGACCTATCAAAAGTTCTACCATACAAATATAATATAAAAAATATGTACAGTTCATTGCTCAGGACAAAACTCAAATCTACAATAACCTAATTTCTCAACGCTCGTTCAACCTGCCCTTTAATACATCTAGATTTCTCATCTTTATTACCTGCTAAATTATTCTAGAAATATACTAATCTATGTGTGAATATTTTTTCTTGCATCCAACCTACAACCCTGTTTTCTAATTTTCAAGTTTTGATTCCTCGTCCTTATACTACCCTCCAACGCAAAGAACTTTATAAAATGTTAAATTCCCTTTGCTACTTTTTCGACCATTGGAAAAGTTCAGTCAAACCGCTTTGCAATACCTCAGTATCGGAGTCCAACTTTATAATTCTCCGAATCGTAGTGTCACCAGCAAACTTGCTCAGGTCACAGGTTATTATTTATTTTGACTTGTCGTAGAATACCTTTGTCGTGAAATACCTTTGTCGAAGAATGCTATCTTTGTTGTTTTGAATAAAGAGCCGTCTCCGACACGTAGGGATATAGTGAAAGGCCCAGGAATTATCCCAAAATAAACATATATTTAAAATTTTACAAATGACTACAAAAAAAACAGTAAAGACATATATATTCACCTACTAAGCTAACCGAGGCAAAATTGGTTGGCAAATCAGCCTATTAAAATATAACTTCATGACAAAAATAAACAAATAGGCTCCACGTACACAAACCAATTGCCGATTAGTTGTTATATCGCGACCCTTTTAGATAAGTGTTAAACCTCAAATTAAATTACTCTCTTCTACTAGTAAATATGACGGGGTTAACGCACAATTGTTTCTACTTTCGTTAAATCGTAAAACGTAATAAACTCATACTAACGCAATATGAATATAAATTTCGTTTCTAACTTACATGACAGAAGGGATCAGGGGTTGCCGGATGTCAATGGGGGGCTTTATTCGCTCTTCGGGCAGTTTGGGTGGCACAGGGGAGAATTTCTTTGATATTGGATTGAGGTAAGGTGGGGGGCGATGTCAACTCGTTACTGCAACTTTGCCGCCTGTTACGTTTAGAAGACGGGGAGAGTTATTGTGCTCCTCGCTTAAAGAGGCCTCTTTTGGATACTCTCTAAGCCTACTTGCGTCCCATTCTCTAACGTTGGGTGCCAAACTAGTTTTTAGGTATACGAGGGGATTTTTACCGTACTTAACAAATGAAAGTTCGTTGGGGCTTTGTTCTTCTCCTCTCTCTCTTACGGAGCTCGAGCTGTGAGAGTCACTCGAGTGTGAGCAAGTTTTCTTTTCTCAAGTCAGACTTCTTCTAAGTCTGTAAAGGATTCTTAGGTATGGCCCCGATACAAAACTTGACGTTCCATGTTAATCCGGTACTGGGAGGAAAAGATCGATCTTCTCGCACTTATCCTTTATCGTCTCTCCTTGAATAATCTTGACTGTCTAAAGGATCGTACTCCTCGAACTGATCCTCTATCGTCTCCCACCGAATAATAATCATTTCTCTTTTCTTCAGGGGCTGATTTCTTGGCGGACAACCGACCCATGTAAGGGGGAAGGGGCGAGGCCACAGAGGGGAAAGCGATTGGTAAGGTCGTATTTGGGAAAGCGAGGACTGAGGAGGTTGGCACTGAGGTGCCCAACTCGGCTTGTCAATTAGTGATACCACCAACCATCACCATCCTTGTCGGGCCTTTTGACTGGCACCGCTTTTTTGGATATAACCACGGTTCTACGGATCTCGTAGGTAATTTGATCTTTTGAGTGCCGTTAAGGGCCTTTGGTGGTTAACTTGAGACAGATGGTCGTTCCAACTACCTATACGGCAGAGAGATTGAACAGGGTAGGCAGTTAGACTCTTATTTGCCGGCTACCACGAGTCTCATCATGTGGCTCGATTCTCCGGCTTTCTATACAAGGGGGAGGGAGTGCTTGAAGGTATATGTCCGCCTGGCTCTCCGGGAGGCTTGATGTTGCAATTCCTCTACACCACTATACGACACTGTCTCAATATCTTGGGTGGTTCATTCAAAGCACAAACGGGAACATATTTCGCCCCCCCCCCCTCAAACTACAACAAGTAACAAACCTTCCCGAAATTGATGAATGAATTGCCTGCCACATGCAATCAGGATTCTCTGAAATGCGTCCACTTTAATTACAGATCATGGATTTGTCCACTCTTTATCTCTTATCCTCTTGCCAATACGCCATGAATCACCCCTCCCCCCTGCAAAAAAAATGAGAATTGAATCGCGTCTTTTAGAAATAAAATGTAGTCAATAATTATTTAAAGAAAATGAAGAGTAGAATAAAAAATATTAATGGAAGAGATTTTTTAGTTTGGCCTTTCCTGTCCAATTATATTTAATGATATTCCTTTATATAAAGAATAATAAATGTCTGCGGAGAGGTGAGAAATGTGCTGCAGGAAGAGGCGTCAAGAACCCTGATTGGAAGAAACCCAGACACCGTCCCACCCATTGCCATCCTAGTCACTAGGAATTAGTCTTCACGAATTGTCTCTTCCAAGCAATTTATTGTGTTTTGCCTCTCTACCTCTTTTTTATATCGTCGTCGTCAAGGGTAAAAAGGAAGAATTAATTTGTCTCAATTTATAGGGGGGAAGTGAAGGGAAAATTCGAGACTGGCGTCTGTTTCATCTTACTAAATATTTGGTAAAAGTTTTCTTAAGGGACTCTTAAGTGACTTGATTTTACTGACTCTGATATGACTTCATTTGACTGAATATGACTTTCCTCGAATTAACTGAAATTGCCTCTCTCCAAACCTAAGGGATATTCTTCCGCTTCAATCGATACTTTTTTGAGGGGCTTTGAGACTTAGAACCGTTAAACCGAGGGATGATAAGTAATTGTTCTCCCCTCTTTTCCTTTTGTTATATCTATCTATATTCCTCTTTTCAGTTTTCGGATTAGGAAGAAGGAGCGGTGAGCTCGGAGGGACCCATTTAATTTAAGATCACACCAGCAAATCAAAATTGCCTTCTAAAGACGTGAAATTCCCGTGCAGACGCAAATTAACGACATAATTCTATAAGAATTTGTGCAATACTTAATATTAAAAATAATGATGAAATGTTGTTTATGTGGTTCCCTTTTGCATGTACTGAGCGAGACCCATTCTTTTCCTCATCAGATGTGTGGGTAATGAGTATTCTTACCCATTTCTCTTCGGCGAGTGTTATGGTGAAGAAAGAAACTTTCTCACATTTCCATTTGGGAAGGCGGTGGGAGAGCAGATCTTCTTTGCAACAGTGAACTTGCCATTAATAATGCTAATCAGAATATGGCCAAGCTACAAACACATACAGGGTCAATAACACATTTGGGATGGAGAGTTGTGTGCCACACTAAACGAACTGGAATATCCAGTGGCGATTGCGTAGATTTTCTTTTTTCCATATTTTAACGTTGTACAAAAATGACTAAGGGAAATAAAGCAATATTAAATAATTAATTAAACAAAATTATGAGTGGTACAGATCCCTTAAATTTCTTGTTTATTTGGTGGATATGGCCCAATATTAACGTGCATAAATGTCTCCTTAAGTTCACTCTGATCACAAAACTTTGGCAGTCAAATGCATTTAAATTCAACTCGTGATCTTAATTAATCCGTGCTGTCTCACCTTTCAATCTCTTCAACCTCGTGTTGTTTCAACCAGGGCAGAGATTACATTTTATAATTAATTGAACGCCGAACAAGAAAGTAAAATCCCTGGTGATAAAATCACAATTCAACCTGCCGCTGACGGATACCTCTCTTAATTCTCCCGATTAAAGCGAATACCTTTACTTTCCGTGATTTCGATTTTAAAAACTGGCCCTGTCTGGTAAGAAGTGATTTCCTCTATTCAAGTCATTTGAAACCTAATTCCTTACCTATATAATATAAGAAAATAAGGAGACTGCAAAAGGCTAATCAATAGCCTTTACGACCGCCATTCTCCTAATATTGCATCCTAAATCATTTCATGGACGTATACTGTCCTGTTTCTCGATCTAAAGACCTTTGAATATAGGGGAGAATATTAAAGTAAAATACTATATTTCTGAAAAATATTCAATATAAAATTTGTTTATGAAAAAATAAATGATTATAATTTTGTATCAAATTTACCTGGATATCGCGATGGCGCAAAGCGAGATGTTGCTACGAGGGCCAGTAAATGTAGATTGGACCCTGCGTTTTTTTCAATTTACCTGGCCCAATCGCGATCGTAGCGGGTATCAGAGGAAACTTCGGGTTAAGGGAGCTTATTTCTTCTAGCTTCTCCTCGCTCTTCAGGGGTGAGGTGGCGCCGCTGTCCATTATTGCGGGCTTGGGGCACCTGTTGAACGTGCCGCCTGTTCTCTGTACAAGAAGAGTCTTTTCATGAGGAGATGTGAAGGGGAAACTTTTATTTAGTAACATCCACTCTCTGATTAGAAGGCAGCCAAGGAATGATCTGTTTTCTAGATAATTTGACGATGAAGATATTGACGGAGCAACGATAAGGGCAAGTTAAAGCGAATAGGTTTTAATTAACAATGCAAAGACATTTGCGAGGAAGAAGTCGTTCCTTTATATCAGGAATCCAAGATGGGTTGGGTTCGAATTATTAGTATGCCTCAATCGTTGCTATGAATTAATAAAGATCTAGAATAAAATAAATATCTTCAAGGCAGAAGTGGCCAGGATTTTCCTACAAGAGACCTGGGATGAAATAACTGGAGGGCGAAAGAGGGAGTTCGTAATTATGTGGAGGGAAAACAACCACATTCAACGACGTTCGAATGCCTTCCTCCTGCAGGAAGAGTATATGCTATTATAATCCTCCCGTTGCGTCCTAAGTGATGACTCCTTTCTCCTCTGCCAGGAACTGGAGTTCTTACATTGGAAAATCTTTACCTCTTGGTACGAACGAGAGCCGTAGGATTCCCGTTTCTCCCGCAGATCGTAGAAAAGTAACTACTTAAATATTTATTAATTTCCTTCTCGGCAACTAACATCTTCTTCCCCACATGCCAACAACATCGAGTCTACTAAGACAACAGATGGCTTTCGTGCCATATTTTTAATTGGTTCCATTTAAATTTTAGTCGATCTCTGGTCGATCAATTTGGCTCCCTTAAGGCTCAAAGGAGTCATTGTTTCTTCGGACTGGGGCACACCCCATTTGGGGGGCAGGTTCGGTTGGAATCCAAGATTGAGTTCATTTGTGTGCCATTTGACAAGTGGTGTTATGTGGGATCTCATTCCCTTTTTGACCCCCACCTCCCCTCTCTATGGCCCCGATTGACCCAGAAGGAAGAAGTAAAGACGTTGGGAGAGATCTCCCCTAACACTCGTAAATTACTACCCTAAATTACTCGTAACTACTTCATTCCTCGGGTGGTTTTCGCATTTAAGAATCAATGGAGGAGAGAGGAAACAACAAACAATTACAACCCTAATATCCCGCGAAGAAAAGTGGTTTTATTTTTAAACCCGGATTTTATCCTATGGGATTTATTTTCTATCATGTGATTGTAACCGAGCAAGGATGATGGAGGGTGCTTGCCCTTGTTGTAAGTGAAGAGAAGATACACGCGCATCACAGTTCTCTCCTACCATATAGTCTAGGAGAGATGACCACGTTCATTCATTTTTCTTAGCTTCAATTAAGAAACAACAACCAAAATTACTTTTAAAAAATTTAGAGGAGCAAAAACTGTTATTGAATGAAAGAAATTCATTTCCTCCAAATTTAGATATTAATTGACTGAAGCTCGAGGACTTTTGAGAGATATTTCGCAAATCGATTCTGCAGGAAGGGGGTCCTGCACACCCATGATCACCAATCCACTGATCCTTATTCATCTGCTTACCCTTTTCGTCACGTTCGTCTGTGACAAGCTACTTGAGTCGGTGCACGCCAGTTGGTACCGCTACCGCGTGAAGGCATTCGTGCCACTGCCGCGGAGGTGCTATTACTTTAACCGCTTCTGCCATAGGAATCGTTCTTTTATACGTGCAAAGTCGGGGTCACGCGAAGTATGTGTAAAATGCTCCACGGCCGCACACGATAAGTCCAAATCATGTGTTGCAAAGGATGTCAAGTTTGGAAAGCCGCATCCCGCTTCTTCGAAGCAATGTGGTGCATATCTCCTTGAGGTAGAAATACTGGCCGTTCAGGCCCAGGATGACTCTCATTCCGCGAGGCTAAGGACTTGATCCTGGCGTGCCTGGCTCTGCCTGGGACGCAATATACCTCAATGGTTAGAAAGACACCCTCTACTCCTGGTCCATCCAGGCCAACGCGCACGGTTTTTTTCCGCGCAAATTGGGAGCACTTCTGCGGGTTATACTCAACCCGGGCTCTCCCTGGTAAAACTCACTGCACAACGGGTTCATACCCTGCCCCAGCTAAAACCAGGGTTCGTCCCCCCCCTTTACCACAAGTTGACCGTTTCCTGTAAGGCGAAACAGCTACGCACATTCACCAGGTCGTTAGATTCACAGGAAGCAACACCCCTGAAGTTGGCCGCAGGGCCATATTTCACGCTTCCTAAAGCTCTCTGCCGAAAGGAGGACAGCAAAAAAAAGAAGCCTCGGCTCCTTTGCTCACGCATAGTGGTAGGCTGAGTGGCTCGGAGACGGTAGATCCTCGAAAAGAGGGCCCTCGCCTCCGAAGCTGAAACACCCGTCCAAGGTTTCGAGGCGGAGGGAGGAAAAGAATCGCATGGCAAGACCGACCTCCCCAATAAGTTTTTGAAAGTGACAGCGCCTTCGACGCTTTGTCAAACCAATAGCGCGAGGGGTTCTGCCCCCGGGAAGCGTACTGCTTTTCCCGTGAGGGTCTTCTCTTCGAAGAGGGCCCCCGCATCTCCCCCGAGCTAGACCTGGATGACATATTCCTTCAATGGAAGTGCCGTGGACTCCGGGCCAACTGGGAGGAGCTGCTTAGGCTTGTCTTTTCCCGTTCACCGTTAGCTATTTTTCTGCAGAAAACCATCCTAGACGCGTGCCTTCTTTCCGCTTTCCCGGGGAATAAGCGTTTTGCGACCCCAACACCACAAAATGGGGGCAGTGCTGAGGGAGGGATGGTTTACACCCGGCATGATGTCTCCATTCTTCTTTTCACTTTAGATACCTCCTTTCAGCTGTAAAAATTCACCTGAATAGGAGGTATGCTATTATTTATGCGTACATTCCACTGTCAGCTATCTTCGACGAGGGGAACTTCCAGCGGATAGTGGCATGGTTACCGAGGCCCTTTCTCTTGCTTGGAGATCTGAATGGCAGGCCTCCTCTCTGGGGAGATTACTCAATATATCCCAGAGGACAAGTCCATGCCGATCTGATCGAAGAGCTGCATAGTGTCCTAAATGTGGATGAGTTTACCAATCACTGCTTGAGAGCCGCTTCATTTTCTTGCCTTGATCTATCTTTGTTCTCTTCGGATGCATAGCGTGATTTTGATTAGGGCGTGGTCGATGACCTCCATGGTAGTGATCTCTTTCCCATTCAAATATCATTTTCAAGGACTTCCGGCGGATTGTGGCATGGTTACCGAGGCCCTTTCTCTTGTTCGGAGATCTGAATGGCAGTCCTCCTCTCTTGGGAGATTACTCAATATATCCCAGGGGACAAGTCCATGCCGATCTGATCGAAGAGCTACATAGTGTCCTAAATGTGAATGAGTTTACCAATCACTGCCCGAGAGCAGCTTCATTTTCTTGCCTTGATCTATCTTTGTTCTCTTCGGATGCATAGCCTGATTTTGATTGGGGCGTGGTCGATGACCTCCATCGTAGTGATCACTTTCCCATTCAAATATCATTTTCAGGGCAACTGCCGCGTGAAAGCCCAGCTCGGAGCTCCTTGGCGAGGGCGCGGTGTCCTATATTTCAAAAAATGACTGAATTCTCTATCTCAGTCAAGGAGCTTAGGTCGGTAGATGAGCCTGTTGAGTTCTTCTACGGTAAATTCATCGCCGCGGGCCTGACTACTATTTACAGAACATCTGGCAGTTTTGCACGCCGACCACTCTCGTGGTGGTCACCGAGTGTGAGACGGCCCTCAAGGAGAAGCATTATGCCTACACGCGCTATAAGCGCCCGAATGATTTCAACGTCGGGGAATTTTGTCGCGCTAAGGGCTAGATTCCGGTATATTTCGAATACGCCCACTGCTCTTCTTGGGGGTCATACGTGTCTTCACTTAACGGGAAGGCCCATCTGGCAGAGGTACGGAACCGAGTCATGGGTATTCTGGGCAAGTTCTCTCAGGCTCCTTCCCCCTCCTCCCGTTCTCCAGGAGAATGGAACCGCAATCTCGGACCCCGCGTCCGTTTTCTCCGCATTCTCTGCCGGGATGCTGCTCTGCCAGCATTCAATGCACGTCGTGACGTCGCGGAAGGCCGCCGGCTGGACTTTGCCTCCACAGGCAGAGAACCCTTCAACAAGAAATTCAATCTAAGTGAGTTGCGTTCTGCTCTTGCTTCGTGCGCGGACACCGCCCATGGTGAAGTGGCTCCTCCCAGATTCCAGGCGAATCGCTACCCTGCTCGCCTTCCGCAAACCAGGGAGAAATTACTCTACTCCGCCCGGTTTCTGACCAATCTCTCTAAACTCTTGCCTATGCAAAATGATGGAGAAATTGGTAACTATATGATTAGCTTTCGCAAGTTCCACTCCACGTCGGATGCTCTGCTCCAACTGGAAAATGTCGTCTGCGAGGCCTTCTTTCCTAGACAGCACTACACCACGGTGTTTTTCGATCAGGAGAAGGCCCATGATACCGCATGACGATACGGTATCGTGGAGACTCTCCACGCGATTGGTGCAAGGGGACGCCTCCCAATCTATATATCTGAATTTTTGCGAGATTGTCGATTCCAAGAATGGGCGGGGGAGCCCTCTCCGGTCCAATGGAGCAGGAAGAGTGCATTAGGAAAGGAAGTGTCCTCTGGCCTCACTATTTGCCCTGAGCATCAACGGCATCACTTCGGTGCTGCCGGAAGATGTTCTTGCTACGCTCCACGTCGACGACCTTTCGATCTCTTTTAGCACTGCCCAGATGCCAACTCGAAAGCAACGACTTCAACAGGCATTGAACCGCGTCTCTCGTTATGCCGAATTGCACAGGTTTCGCTTTTCCTTGGCCAAGATTAAGGTGGTGCATTTCTGCCACCATCCCTGGCTCTTCCAAGACCCAGACTTGTTTTTTAATGGGGTACGCCTGGAAGTGGTTGAATCGCACCGTTTCCTTGGTCTTGTATTTGACCGATGCCTCACCTGGGAGGCTCATATTCGCCGGCTTAGGGACTCTTGTACCCAGGCCATGAATATTCTCCATCCCGTAACGTTCAGCGCTTGGGGCGCTGCTAGGGCTACTGCCTTACTTTTCATCAATCCTTTGTTCGTTCGAAACAAGACAACGGATGCGGTATTTATGCATCCGCTGACGAGCGCTTATTGCAGAAGGTGGACTCCATCCACCACACTAGCCTTCTCCTGGCGACCGGTGCCTTCTGCACTTTCCCCCTTGAGAGCCTAGTATTTGATGCTGGGGATATGCTACTCGCTCTAAGCCATGTACACTGAATCATCCACCTGTACGCGCGAGCCCGGCGTCTCCCTCAGTCTCCAACAGCTCTCACTGCATTCGCAGCTGATTTCGACGGTGCCTATGCGGCCGACAGACGCCAGTCATACCCTAAGCCCTTTGTGTTTATGGCACGGAAACTCCTTTGGGAGCTAGGTATATCTCTTGGGTCAGTGTCACCCCCGGTTCTGCCTAGGATGCCCCCCTAGAGGGTACCACATTTAGCTAATTGTCGCCACGCATTTGCTCTCAAAGCTTGTACAGCGGCGGGTGTATTGCGTTCGATCATTTTGGAGCACACCTCGTGTCAGGATAGATCCAAATCCGAAGAGGGGGTCGGCTCCCACGCCATATCCCATCTGTTTGAATTTAGCGTGGCTCTGCCAGGCGCTGCTTCTATCTTCACGGCCGAGCTGGTCGAAATATATCACTAGGTACGGGAGATTACGTGACGTGCCCAGTTCGCAGACAGGATTGTGATCTATAGCGACTCAAAAAGCGCCCTGAGTGCTCTCGTGACATTGGAATCTCCGCATCCCCTGTTACGCGATATCCGTGTCGATACGGTTTTGGCGAGATGGGCAGATGTCGAGATTATCTTCTGCTGGGTTCCTGGACCCGTAAAAATTGCAGGGAATGAGCACGCCGATGAGGTCGCCAAAGAGTATGCGAGGACTCTGCGACCAGACCAGCGTTTCGCTCTTCCTCACACCTACTACAAGCACGAATACGGCCAGCTCTTTGGGCTGCTCGAAGAAGAAGATGCGAGACGGTCGAAAGGAACTTAAATTTGCGTGCCATTAAGCTGCGTCTGTTCACATGGACCTATCCTACAATGCTGTGAAGGCTTCAGTTTGCTTTCTGTCGTATCCGAATCGGGGAGGGGCATCACCCCCCAACGCTTGAGATTGCTTCCTAATTTTTGCGATCTTCCCTTTTTGTCGTTATTGTGTTTTCGTATTCTTATTTTAAAGTAGCTGAGTGCTAGGCTGTTTGATTCCGGCGACTTATGCCTAAGTGTGTAGTAGCCAGATAGGCTCTTAAAAAAAGGCCCTGAATTGGGCACACTCGCGGGACGCACCCCCATTTGATGGAGCGCTCGCCAGCGCCCTACTGTGTAGACTGCGTTGTCTCTCAGCCTGTTAGGCACATTCTTGTTGAATTGCTCAGTCTGGGCGATCATCGCGCTCGTTAACTTTCCCGGTACCGGAATGGGTGGGATCGCTACCGCCATTCCCTTGTACTTGGGACGAGTGCGTCCACATTGACTATGGACTTGTAGACTTTTGGGTGGAGACCGGCCTCCTCCCTTTTATATAACTAGGTTTTCTTTTGTTTTTTGTTATTGTTGTTTTCTTTCTAGGTCGTACGCCGGAGATTGCTCCCTAATCGTTGCGATCATCACTTTTTATCGTTGTTGCTTTTTCCTGTTCGTTCTTATTTTATAGAAACCTAGTGCTAGGCTGTCGTGATTCCGGTGACTTATGCCCAAGTGGGCAGTCGCCAGATATGCTCTTAAAAAAAAAAAAAGTCTCCGAACTGGGGACACTCTCGGGACGCCGTAGTTTGCTTCCTAATTGTTGCCATCTTTCTTTTTTATCATAGTTTTGTTTACGTATTCTTATTTTAAAGTAACCTAGAGTTAGGCTGTGTGCTTGCGACGACTAATGCACAAGTAAGCAGTCGCCATATAGCCTTCTAAACAAAATATCCGTTGTAATAAGGTTAACGAAATTAAGTTAACAGTTATTTCTCATCAGAATCAGCCATTTCTTATTTAGTATCTGTGTATCTCTGTATCCTATTCACTAAAATGTTTGTTTCTATAAGCATCTCAAATCTCTCCTAGTATTTATTTTTACTAATAAGGGTGTGAGATTCTATTGCTCTCGTTAATCTTTTCTATGCCTTTTTTGGTTATTCGTGAATATATACTCTTAACTGATACTACTTCGGTTATCTAAATAACCCTAGTCGATTTCGTGTAAACTTTTCTTTCTCTCGGCTAAACTTTTTTCCTCCTCTTTTGTTTATCCTTGGTCAATTTGATAAGAATTTGAGTGTTTTTCACCCTTCTCTTTGGTCAATCTGTTTAGATAGATCTATGCTTATTTGGTTCTGCCTCTTTTCTCTGAAGTATATAGCTTTGTTCTGTACTAATTGGAGTATTTATTAGTAGGTTACTCTTCCAGGTAGTGTGCATCGCTATGTTTGGATAAATACCTGGATTCTATTATGGCCAGGTAAGTCTTTCTCTTGTTCTTCCTGCTAAGGGTTTTTTTTCAACCTGTATCAACCTGCTAGAGTTAGTGCGAAGGAGTACAACAAAGATGATAAGTTCTCCGAATCACCAGAAACACATAGATAAGTTAGGGATGCTAAATATGTTATCATTTGAAACAAACTGCGTGAGAGAGGATATTCTTAAATCATTTAAATATTTCTTAGATGGATAAGTTGGATTTTATCAAGTTTTTTGAGTGGCAAGGTGGTAAACGGCTACGGACAATCCACTAAAAATTAAGGCTTGAGGTGATAGATTTATGGATGATGATACTCTGTGCGATGCGACTAAACTTGATGATGGGATCAGAAGCTGCCTCGATTAGGCTTTTCAGTTTTATTTCCCTTTTGCAGACGCCTTATTTTCTTATGTTCTTCTTCCTTTGCCCAAAGGCTGCAGAGGGTTGCGATAAATGGTATTACCTTCGATCTTCCTCGGTGATGAAAGGAGTACTTTAATGATCAAATGTATTTTAGCACCTGTATTTAATCCTCCTCAGAAATGATTTACACAAAGTGTTATTTAGAAAAGTAGATTAATTTTCAGACCGCGCAAAATTGGTTGGTATCTTACTGCAGAATGAAAGTGGCGAAAGTTTGATTATCAGGTGCGTTTGATACTGTAATGGTAGGACAGGTGGCAAAAGTAAAAGGTAAGGGACATCGGGAATGCAAACCCCGCTTGGTAAATATCAGGTGTGCTTATAATTAAAAACAATTTTATGTTGTCCCGATGGCACATGGAGTATCATGAAAATGTGCTGCCGATGTATAATTATTGGTGACATCTCACTTGTAGGATCTACAATATATTAGATATATTTTCAATATTTATTAATGAGTGAAATGCATAATCAAGTTGTCTTGGTTTATTTTGTATCTAATTAATTTCTATAAGTAACTCACAAAGACCCTTTTGGTGCAATTTACTTGCGCGGGCGAACCTTAGAATTTTAATTTACTACATTACTTGACGAGTGAAGAGGTTGCGTCAACTCTCCCCTAGTTCTGCTCAGATCTCGACACGAGCAAGTTGATTCGCTTTTTACCTCGCAAGAATTTAATTTGCGATGCCTATTTCTCCATATGAGCATCGCTAGTGCTAAGCAGTTTTTTGAAAAGTTATTTTTTCAAAGAAGATTCTGAAGGAGAAGAAAGGGGTATCTCTCAGGATACAATTGATAAAGTTCGCTCTTAGGACTCTTGAGATTAATCGGTTCCTACACTATTTTTCGATCTCCATGGAACCTTCTGTTTTAATCAAGCAACCGGCATCGACGTCAGCATCAGAGCTTGAGGCAAACCACGTGAGAAAGCACAACTGCAGCGTATCGGTGCTGCAACGCCAACCTTTAAAGGGAATTAAAGTAAGTTGGCATAGTCTAACGTTAAGTAGAGTTTCTTGCGATAACTTAACTTGAGATCGTATCCATAGCCGGACAAGCGCATCTTTAACCACGGCTCTCTGGGGAACTAGTTCCGATCATTCGAGTAGCGACCTTCTTTTATTTGTATAGAAATCAAGGTATACTTCAGTGGTTACATTTGTACTCGTATTAAAATTAACTTTGCCTCTTTGTTACTTTTTAGTTTGGAGTTGGCTCAGATACGCAGTCACGAAGGATTGCCCGACATTGAGGCCTGGCTGTTCATTCCTCCATAGTTTAGCCACCGATTTATTTAAAGTAAATATACCACTTAGAGAATCAACTATTTTAATCGCCCATAAACTATTTTGGATAGGAATAGCTTGACAATGGCGAAGGCTCGGAGGAATTTCTCTTTATCCCATCTCCACCCGTGGCCTATAGGACACTGTTCATTTGTGCTCTCGAGGCATTCGAAAATACATGGGCAAGCCTGAAAGAGTACAAACTAAAGCCACGACAATGATCCATGCTTCGTCTAAAGATCATTGATACTGCAAGCTTTCTTTTTTGAAGTTGTTTATTTGTTTTATTTCTTGGTTTGTTTTCTATTTTCATATTGCCTAGAATATGAGTAGGATAGGAAAGGTTGCAATGCGTTTAAGCTGTACAAGTTTAGGTTTAGGTAAGAGATTGGTGGAAAATGATATACAAATCGAGTGGTAGATGAATGTACTCGGCTTACGAGTCGTTGGATGGACGCAACCTCCATGCCGAGGATTATGAATAGTGGATAAATATATGGAAGACGACAATAGGTGGAATTTAAATTGTGGGTGGGGAAAAGGAGCTGCCTCGTATAGGCTGGTGAGTAGCCTTTTTCAGTCCTTTTGAATAATATTGGAAGTAATTTCGTCTTTTTGCATCACTTTTATCTCGGCAAAACTGATTTATAGTAACTAATAATAATCTTTACTAGGAGGGAAGCCATAAGCAGATGTATGAGGATTAGTGTATTGGTGATCATGGGTCTGAAGGACTCCCTTCCTGCAGATTGCATTTGCATAAAATGTCTCAAAAATCCTCGAGCTTCAGTCAATTAATATTTAACTTCGGTGAAATTGAATTAGAGGCGTTCAACAAGAATTGATTTTCGTCAATATTTCTTGAAACTAACTATGGTTGTTAGTTAATTAAAGCTAAGAAACCAGAATGAACAAGGACATCTCTGCTAGACATTACCTAAATTAGATTCAAGAAATATTGACGAAAATCAATTCTTGTTGAACGCCTCAAATTCAATTTCACCGAAGTTAAATATTAATTGACTGAAGCTCGAGGATTTTTGAGACATTTTATGCAAATGCAATCTGCAGGAAGGGAGTCCTTCAGACCCATGATCACCAATACACTAATCCTCATACATCTGCTTATGGCTTCCCTCCTAGTAAAGATTATTATTAGTTACTATAAATCAGTTTTGACGAGATAAAAGTGATGCAAAAAGACGAAATTACTTCCAATATTATTCAAAAGGACTGAAAAAGGCTACTCACCAGCCTATACGAGGCAGCTCCTTTTCCCCACCCACAATTTTAATTCCACCTATTGTCGTCTTCCATATATTTATCCACTATTCATAATCTTCGGCATGGAGGTTGCGTCCATCCAACGACTCGTAAGCCGAGTACATTCATCTACCACTCGATTTGTATATCATTTTCCACCAATCTCTTACCTTAACCTAAACCTGTACAGCTTAAACGCATTGCGACCTTTCCTATCCTACTCATATTCTAGGCAATATGAAAATAGAAAACAAACCAACAAATAAACAACTTCAAAAAACAAAACTTGCAGTATCGATGATCTTTAGATGAAGCATGGATCATTGTCGTGGCTTTAGTTTGTACTCTTTCAGGCTTGCCCATGTATTTTCGAATGCCTCGAGAGCACAAATGAACAGTCCTATAGGCCACGGGTGGAGATGGGATAAAGAGAAATTCCTTCGAGCCTTCGCCATTGTCAAGCTATTCCTATCCAAAATAGAGAAGGTAATGCGCGTGTATAGTCTCTTCAATTCAACGATGGAAAGGACACTCCATCATGTTTCCTCTGTTACAATCACATCATAGAAATTAAATCCCATAGAATAAAACCCGTGTTTGAAAATAACCAATTTTCATCCTGGCACTTAAAGGTTTTAAATGCTTGTTCTTTCCTTTGTCCTCCATTGATTCTAAAATGTGAAAAAAACCCTGAAAATTTAGTCAAAATCATCCTCGAAAATCGGTTTCCTGATAATCGAAATAATTTAGGTGATGGAAAAGTCCCCGTTCTTTATAAGTATTTTGTAAAAGTTTTTCAACAAAAAAGAATAATCTTGTGAAGTTAGAAGTAAATAGAGGCTGATGAACGGGAAGTAATTACGACTAATTTAGACGTCTTTGAAGAGATCTCTCCCAATGCTTCCACCCCTTCCTTCGCGGGCAAAGGGGACCGGAAAGAGACGCGTGTGGGTCCAGAATTGCATGATACCACATAATCCTACTTGTCGATTGGCACACAAATGAACTCAATATTGGATCCCAAGCAAACCTGCCCCGAAAATGTGGTGTCCTACTCATAAGGAAAACAAATTGCATTCTTCGAGCCTTAAGGTCGCCACATTGATCGACCAGAGATAGACAAAAGTTTAAATGGAACCATTCAAAACAACATGGCACGAAAGTCATTGATTTGCTTAGTTGACCATGTTCACACGAAGATATTTGCGGGAAACCGGAAATTCTAAAGCTAACGTTCGTACCAAGAACTCCCCCTCCTGGCAGAGCAGGAAGAAGTCGTCACTTAGGACACAACAGGAGGATTATAATATAATATTCTCCTCCTGCAGGAGGGAAGCATTCGAGAGGCGTTAAATGTGGTTGTTTTCCCTCCACATAATTACGAACTCCCTCCTTCGCCCTCCTTTTTTTTGCCAGGTCTCGGGTAGGAAAATCCTGGCCACTTCTGCCTCAAAGATATTGATTTGATTCATGATCTTTATTAATTCAAAGCAACTATTGAGCCATACAGCAACATCGACCTTTTAAATCACCGGTGACCCGATTAGTTCTTACTAATCCCTCGAACCCAACCCATCTTGGATTCCTGATATAAAAGAACGACCTCATCTCGCATAGGACATTGTTTATTTCAAATCCTCTGCTTTAAAACCATCCTTATCTTGTCCACGTCAATGTCTTCATCTGCAAATTATCGAGGAATAAGATCATTCCTTGGAGGCTCTGTAATCAGAGAGTGGGTGTTAAGAAATGAAAGTTGCCCATTTCCATCTCCTGAGGAAAAGGCTGCTCTTGTAGAGAGAACAGGCGGCCCCCCTCAGCAAGTGGACAAGTCCTTAATTAATTGTCGGCGGCGCCACCTCACCCCTGAGGAGCGACAAGAAGCCAGAAGAAACAGAATCCCACCAACCGAGGTTTCCCTTGATAAAGACCACGATCAAGACTGGGCCAGGGAAATTGAGGAAAATGCAGAGTCCAATCTATATTTATTCGCCCTCGTAGCAACATCTAGATTTGCTCCATCAAGATATACCACTTAAATTTATGACTAAATTGAAATTTTATTTTTCGTTAACAAATTTTATATTAAATATTTTTTTGTATAAATATTGTTTTACTTCAATATTCTCCCCTATATTCAAGGTCTTTAAATTGAGAAACAGAACATTATACCTCAATGAAATGATACAGGTTGCAATATTAGGGAAATGCCGGTGGTATAAGGCTATTGATTAGCCTTTTGCAGCCTCCTTCTTTTCTTCTATTGTATAGGTAAGGAATCAGTTTTTAAATGGCTTGAAATGAGGAAATCACTTCCTATCAGCCAATGTCAGTTTTTAAAATCGAGATGAGGGAAAGTAAAGTTGTGTGGAGGATATAATGAAATTCCTGAAGGTATAAGTCAAATCTACATTTACTGGCCCTCCTAGCAACATCTCGCTTTGCGCCATAACGATATCAGAGTTAAATTTAATACTAAATCATTATCCACCAGGATCTGTACCACTCATAAATTTGAATAAATTTCATACTATTGTGTATTGCTTTATTTCCTTTAGTCATTTTTGTACAACATTAAAATATAGAAGTAGGAAACCTATTTAATCTACCTTGGGTCTTCCAGTTCGCCCTGTGTGGCACAGATATCTCCATCCCCAATGTGTCCTTGAACGTGTATATGTTGGGAGCTTTGTCATATTGTGGTTGCCATTATTAATTTCAATTTCATCTTTGCAAAGGAGATCTGCTCTTATGCCTCCTTCCCAAATGGACAAGTGATAAATTCAATAGCTAATTAACAATAGCTAATTTTACCAATATTTTCACCAATAGACCATCCCTGATTTCCATGGGGCATTCAAATTTCTCCTACATGAATCGGATCACATAAGAACATGCAAAACGGAAGTAATATTGAAACTGTTGGCCCCACGAATTTGCCAAAGAATAGGCCCAAACTTCACAACATAGAACATAGTAAAAATACATTCCTTTTGAATACCACATGGAACCGATCCAGATAACTTGAAGCCACGATACGGACATATTATTAGAAATTAATGTACACCGAATAAAGATCCCGTCCAGGAATTGGAAAGCTTACCACATAGCAAACTGTGAGACCTACAGAAACAGCGAGAAAATATATACCGACACAACTAAAAGCAAAAATAGAGGACATAGATGTGGAAGTACGAATTATGTAAAAGCCAATAAAAACAAATGAAGAAACGATAACAATAAGGCATTCAGAACTATCAAACTACTTAAACGGACACCCCATATGATAGGGACAAAGAAATACGAATAAGAGCAAAAAGTATAAGACGAAAATGTACAACAACGAACAATATATCAGTTTAAGGAACAACAAAAGAGAACAATTAACTCATTAAAGAAACTAAAAATATTGTGATGAGATCATGCAAAACAAAGATGCAGTAACCAGCCCTAGATAATTTTGAAAGATAAACCAACGTAAAGATGAACCTTCAAAAGAAAAAAATTATAATTAAAGACGCAAATACGAAAATTGGCAAAAGGGTTTCATGATAAACGATTTAGTTTGTTAATTTTAGTCGCCTATCTGGCGATTAACCCCTTGGGCACAAGTCACCGCAATCACGACAGCCTAGCACTAGACTACTTTAAAATAAGAATATGAAACTCGACAACAATAAAAAGTGAAAATGGCACCAATTAGAAAGCAAGCTCCACCTCCGTCCGGATCAAGACCGTGCGTCCTACTAAGAAAAAACAAAACAAAACCTAGTTCAATAAAGGGCCGAACGCCTTCCTCTCCTCAAAAGTCAAAGTCCACTACTCAATATGAACCAACTCATCCTGAGTAAAAGGGACAGGCGGTAGTGACCATGCCCATCCAAGTACCGAAAGAGGTAACTTGCGCGGAGATCGCCTAGACTTATACATTCAAAATGAATGCTTCGAACAGTCTCTGGGACAATGCAGTCTTCACAAGAACGCGCTGGCGAGCGCTCCATCAAATAGCGGTACGTCCCCTGAGTGTGTCCAATTCGGAGACAGAAAATCAACCCAAACCCTTCGCCACATTGCGTGGGTAGGTCCATGAGAACATTCGCGGAGCAATGGCATGCAACTATAAGTTCCCTCCGACCATCTCGCATCTTGTTTGCCAAGCAGTCCGAAGAGCTGCCCGTATCCCTGCTATCTAGTTGGTGTGAGGAAGAGCAAAACGCTGGTCCGGTCGCAGAGTCCTCGGGGCCTCTTTAGCGCCCTCATTGGCGCCCTCATTCCCTGCAATTCCTACGTGTCCACTCTCCGAGCAAAAGATAGTCTCGACATGCACCCAGCTCGCCAAAACCGTGGCCTCACGAATAGCGCGAACAAAGGGATGCAGAGATTCCAAAGCTCTAAGAGCAGTCAGGGCGCTTTGTGAGCCGCTATAGATCACAACCTGATCTTTGGAACAGCCACGTCGCGTAATCTCCCATACTAAGTGGGGTATTGCAAACAGCTCGGCCGTGAAGACGCACGCAGTGCCTGGCAGAGCCCAGCTTACTTAAAACAGAGGGGATGAAGCGTGGAAACTGACCCCATCTTCGGACTTGAAGCCATCTGTATACACTGGCACGGTTCCAGCGTTATACGAGGCGTGGTCCAAAAATGTTGAACACAATACTCTCGACTCTGTACAATCTCGTGGAGTAGAGGCGTGGCGACAAATAACACAATTGGTTACCGTCAAGGGTGGCGTCCTTGGCAGAACCAGGGGTGCCACCGGCCCGAGAGCTATACCTAGCTCTCGAGGGAGCTTCCTAGCCATGAACTCAAGGGCTTAGGGTATGACTGGCGTCTCTCGGCGGCATAGGTACCGTCGAAGTCAGCTGTGGATGCAGTGAGCGGTTGGCCACTGAGGGAGGCGCCGGGCCCGCGTGTACAGCCGAATAATGCACTTTTCACGGCGGAGAGTGAGTGGCATCTTCCCACCATAGACTACTATGCTCTCAATGGGAAAGTGCGGAAGGCACCGGTCGCCAGGCGAAGGCCAGTGTGGTAAATAGTCAATCTTTCGCAATACACGCTCAGCTGCAGATGCATCAAACTCGCATTTGTAGTAGAGTTTCGAACGAACAAAGGATCGATAAAAAAAAGTAAGGCAGTAGCCCTATTAGCGTCCCAAGCGCTGAACCTCACGGAGCGGAGAATATTCATTGAGTGGGTACATGGAACCCTAAGCCTGCGAATATGAGACTCCCAGGTGAGGCGTCGGTAAAATACAAGACCAAGTAAACTATGAGATTCAACTACTTCCAGGTGTACCCCATTAAGAAAAAAGTATTAATCAGGTTGGAGCGGCGGATGTCGGCAGAAGTGCACCGCCTTAGTCTTTGCCAAGAAAAACCGAAACCTGTGAGCTTCGGCATAGCGAGAGACGCGGTTCAATGCCTGTTGGAGTCGTCGCTACAGAGTTGGCATCTGGGCCGCGCCAAAAGAGATCCTAAGGTCGTCCAATTAAAGCGTAACGAGAACATCTTCAGGCAGCACTCAGGTGAGTGCCATTAATGTTTAGGACAAAGAGTGTTACACTGAGGCCACTACCCTGCTGGACACCCTCATCCTGCTCCATTGGGCATGAGAGGGCTCCCTTCTCACCCGTACGCGGAATGTTCGATCTCGCAAAAATTCATATATAAATATTGGGAGCCGTCCCCTTGCCCCCTATTGTGTGGAGTCTCCATGATACCGTATCGCCATGTGGTATCATAGGCCCTCTCCAAATCTAAACACAACGTAGCGTAGTGCCCGCATACGGCATTTTCTAGTTAAATAGATCATCCGACGTGGAGTGGAACTTGCGGAAGCCGCACTGTGCAGAAGACGGGTGGCCTCCGCTGTCCAGAAAAGGCTAATCTAGCATTTACCAATTTCTTAATCAACGTACACAAGCAAGAGATTAGAGAGATTAGGCGGAAATCGGCTGGATTAGTGATCTCTCCACGGTTTTCGAATGGCTAGCACAGTAGTGATTCGCCAAGAATTCGTGAAAAGACCCTCCACCTTGATTCTGTTGAACAAATCTTGGAGAAATACCATGCCTCGTTCACCCAGGCGTCGAAGCATGGCTTACGGAACATCGTCTGGACCATGGGCAGTGTCCGCGCACGAAGCATGAGCGGAACGCAACTCACTGAGTAAAACTGACGTTAAAGGGTTCTTCACCTCTGGAAGTACAATCCAGTCGGCGGCATTCCTTGGCATCACGACATTCATAGAATGCTGGTGGAGCAGCATCCAGGCTAGAGAATGCGGAGAAAACAGTCGCGAAGGATTCCGCCCCGGACGCTGTCGGAGATTGCGGTCCTATTCTCCAGGAGAACGGTTTGGGGGCCCTGAAAGATCTTGCCCCGTATCCTTTTGACTCGCTTCCACACCTCTGCTAGAGGGGTTTCCTTGTTAAGTTAAGACACTTATACCCGCTAAGAAGAATGGTGGGGGGACTTCAAAATATACCGGAGGTTAGTCATAGCCCGACGAAATTCACAGAGAGTGAAAAAGTTCGGGCGGCGCTAATAGCACAGGTAGGCATAGTGCCTCGGCTTGAGGGACGTCTCACACTTAGCTGACCACCATGGGAGTGGTACGCTTGCAAAATGACCAGACTTTATAGGAATAGTAGTCAGGCCCACGGCGGCGATGAGCTTGCCAGAGACGAAATCAATGCAGGAGCGTGGGTGCCGATAGGCACGGCCAACATGTCCAAATTGATTGGAATTGAAGCAGAGTCTGGGTAGGTTGATTTAGGGAATTACCGGGATAAGAAGATACCCAGCTTTAATATACTGCGGCAGTTCTATTCGTTCGAATGTTAAAATCAGTGTGGCTGTTGGGACTCTAGTAGAGTCTGATGTTTTAGTTACCCTGTGTACGTGTGTGACACGTTGGGTACTAAGCTTACTCTGAAAGCGGGTGGGGTCGTAATCATTTAGTTCGTTTCAACGGAGGACAGTTTTGACAAAATTAAGACACGGATAGGGCGAGACAGTTATTGGAATTTCAGCTATCGAAGAAATTTTTCTAACAAGGTTGTGTTGAGAGTGGGATAACCCATTATCTTCGATATCACCAGTACCTCTTGACCACATCGAGCGAGGTTCACCAGAGCGGGAGTTAAAAGATTCATTGACGTCAAACACATCGACTTTTGCAAGTGGGGTGACGGATGATAAATTCATGACAAGAAAGCGAGGATTATCTAGATCTGGGTCTACTTCGTTGGAATAGGGGTCCAACGAGCGGGGAAAGGCTGAAAGGTGAGGTAAGCAACGTTTGACACGAGAACCCTTAGTAGGAGGAGAGGATTTTAGTTTATGGCCAGCCATTGCAGATAGAAAAAACTTTCTCATTCTTCTTCGGGTTTCCCCACCATAAAGGCATACAAGGGCATGGCACTATGCAACTATAAAATCAGTTACGTACGCTATCTTCTCTTAGAAAATGGATACGGATCCACCATACTATCTTTAGAAACTTAAGACGCTGCATGAGTTCTCGTATGCACGGAGTAAAACCGCCAACGATGGGCTTCTCCTTGGGCATTCGGTAGACGAAGGAGGTGGAGATGCCCAGCCTCTTGCACCTTCATGAAAGAACAATTCTGAATCAATCCATAAGACGAGCAGTGGTCAGGTATCTTTAATGGCTACTAAATAGGTGAAGTCAGAGAGGGTAATTAGGGGCCGTGGAAGAACTAAATAGGGGAAGAAAGAAAGAGCGACATATTAAAAGTCTTGTTGGCAGCACCATGGGACCCATAAGAGGGGTCTAGCTGTTACCGTCCTCAATACAAGAAGGCCAGAGCCTCTCTTGGAATAACTCTTGAAGAAAACATTCCAGAGAGGGTTGGGGAAAACTAATATTGTAGTAGGAAAGTGATCACTACCATGGAGGTCATCGACCACTCTCCAATCAAAGTCGGGCTGTACATCCGGAGAGCACAAAGATCGATCAAGGCAGGACAATGAAGTGGTTCTCGGGCAGTGATGCGTAAACTTATCCACATTTAGGCCACCTACTACAAGCTCGTCGATCAGGTCAGGAAGGACTTGACACCAGTGATTGATAGAGAAGTATCTCCAGAGAGACTGTCTACCCTTTAGAATTCTAAGCAAGAGATAGGGCTTCGGCATGCATGCTACGACGCGACGGAAGTCCCCCGCGTTGAAGTCGGATTACGGTGGAATGTAAGCGGAAATAACAGTATACCTCATATCAAGGTGCAGCTGCACAGCTACTTCCTAAAAGGCGGTATCTAAAGCGAAAAGAGAAACGGATACATTATGTCGAGTGTAAATCGTAAATCCTCCCGCCAAGGAGGAGGGGGGGGGGGCTGCATGAGCAATATAGAGCCTTTAGGGTTACTTAGCCTCTACACCCTAATTGATGGCGCATTACCTGCTCGTGGTGCCCCTGCTTATACAGAAATTGTGTCCAAAGACCGAGTGCCAGGCGGTATAACCTGGCTGGGCAGCTGGAGCTCATAGTCTTGGTTGACATTCCACCTAGGAGAGGGACAACTCTGACTTCAAACCCAGGCAAATGTCGCTCGTTAGCCATGGTAGGCAATTCATATAGGTCCCAGCCAATAACTGCGGACAATGGCACTGGACATTCCTACGACCTGATGTTAGGCATGGTGACCCTAACCGCTATTAAGCCACTCACCAAGCTGAATCCTTCATCCCGACCTGTCTACCACGCCACTTGTAGGATTTGGTCCGGGGTTTCCCAAGGGGTGGCGGAGAAGGCGTATCCCATCCCACATAGTGATAGCGGCCAAGGCCAATCGAAAGGCACCCAGTAGTGCTGTTTCTTTGTTGGGTTCAGTGTTGGCCGTCACCGGTAGCGGTGGCGAATTAATAATTTCGGCCATGGATAGCACTACAAATAAAACAACAAATAACCACTCAATCGACGAACCAACGAAACATAAAAAAAACAAAATTTAACAACCTCATACAAATATTCGGACTAGCCTGCTGATTCCGATACATAACTATTAAAACTACAACCAATAACCCATTTTGTGCATTAGAACTCCGGGAGCGACTGCAAGCAGTCACTGGAAAAGCACAGCCAGAGTTCTCCATTAACTTACTTCAAACTTAGGCCACAGTGAAAGCAAAATCAGAAGCAATTTCCCAAAAATTACTAGCCCTCACCATCCTAGGTGAGCATGAAATTAACTCCACTGACAAAAATGGGCACAATACTAGAGTGAACACCGTCCTACTCAATAGGTTTAGGCCTGGGAATAGAGCACAAAGTTCTCTATATGCAAAGGCATACAAAAGCTTTTTAAGGATGACGGCCGCCAAATAGAGGGCATCGCAATCTTCGAAAAGAAATCACCCAACCACCCTATCCCATTAAAAATCGTTAGAATCATATTTAAAAAAAAACATCCCAAACACAATTAGCTTTGCTGGAATAACTATACAAATACAAGAAGAGTTGCCCTCCCCAATCCAATGCAGGTCCTGCCTTAAGTTTGGTCATCCGGCCAAGTATTGCACGTCGAAGCCATAACAATGCTTTAAATGCTCACAGCCGGGCCACAGCAGCGAACAATGCAGCATAGACGAACACTTTATTAACTGTGGAGAAAATCATCATGCAAACACTTCCTCTTTCATCAAGAAGTGCGAATTAAGATGGTCCATTACGGCATTCGCGGTTACCAAGCTTTGGCCGATATGTCGGAAGAAGGAATATCTGTGAATAGACCAAGCTATGCTGATGCTACAAAAGACACCCTTACCCCTAAAGCCTCTACCAGTAGACCAAACTCCCAACCCAAAGGCTCAAGTAGGAACTTTGAAAATAACAGAAACCAGCAAGACTCCCAAACAAAACCTCAAAAAAACTACACCCCCTCCCTCTCTGGGATCTTTTCTTTAGGGGTTGTTCTCAGAGAGGCTCTGTCCTTCTTGTGGCGAGGGGGCTCAGCCCCTGGGCCCCCTAGGGGACCCATGGTGCTGCCAACAAGACTTTTAACGTGCCCCTCTTTCTTTCCTCCTCTATTACGCTCTTTCACTGCCCTTTATTTCTCCCTCTTCCTTCACCTATCTAGTGGTCCTTATCAATACCCGACCTCTGCTGGTCTTATGGATTGATTCCAAATTGTGTTTTTATCAAGGTGGAAGAGGCTAGGCATCTCCACCGCCCTTGTCTACCGAATGCCCAAGGAGAAACCCATCGTTGGCCCCTTTTCTCCGTGCGTAGGAGAACTCGCGCAGCCTCTTAGGGTTATAAAGATGGTGTGGTAGATCCGTATCCATTCTCCAAGAGGAAATACCGGACGTAACTGATTGTATAGTTGCAGTAGTGCCAGGCCCTTGTAGGCCTCCATGGTAGGTAAACCCAAGGGAGAATGAGAAAGTTTTTTCTATCTGCAATGGCTGGCCATAAACTAAAATCCTCTCCTCCTACTAAGGGTTCTCGTGTCAAACGTTGCTTACCTTACCTTTCAGCTTTCCCTCGCTCGTTTGTCCCCTATTTCAACGAAGTAGACCCAGATCTATATAATCCTTGCTTTCTTGTCATGAATTCATCATCCGTCACCCCACTTGCAAAATTCTTTTTGCAATGGCTAGTCATAAACCAAAAACCTTCCCTTCTCGTAAGGGTTCTCATGCCAAATGTTCCTCAGCTTCCCTTTTAGCCTTCCCTCGCTCGTTGGACCCCTATTCTAAGGAATTAGATCAAGATCTTGATTATCCTCGCAATCTTGTCATAAATTCATCATCTGACATCCCACTTGCAAAAGTCGATGTGTTTGACGTCAATGAATCTTTTGAGTCCCGTTGTGGTGAACCCCGCCGGATGTGGTCAAGAGGAAGTGGTGATGTCGTAGTTGAGGTGTCATTCCACTCTCAACACAACCTTGTGCGAAATCTATCTTCGATACCTAAAATTCCAATATCTGTCTCGCCCCATCCGCGTCTGAATTTCGTCCAATGTGTCGTCCGTTTAAACCAACTAAAGGACTACGACCCCACCCGCCTTCACAGTAAGCTCAGTACCCAACGTGTAACACACGTGCACAGGGTAACTAAAACATTAGGCTCCACTAAAGTCCCACCTGCCACACTTATTTTAACTTTTGAACGACAAGAACTGCCTCAGTATATTAAAGCTGGGTACATTCGTGTCCCGGTAAGTCCCTACATCGAACTACCTAGACGCTGCTTCAATTGCAATCAATTTGTTCATGTTGGCTGAGCCTGTCGGCACCCTAGCTCCTGCCTGAATTGTAGCTCTGACTACCATAGCCCCGAATGCACCAAAACACCCCACTGTGCCAACTGCGGAGGTACCCACAGTGCTGCGTCGAAACTCTGCTCTATATTTTTATATGAAAAGGAAGTTCTCGCTTTGCGCGACTCCCTACGTCTAGATATAAGAGAGGCACACCAGCGTCCTCGAGCAAAAACCTCGCCACTCGGCCGGCTCTTCTCTGACGTTTTACGTGACGCTGGACGAAACCGACCATCACGCGCGGGTTCCGCCTAGCCTGAAGCAATTCACCCTAGCTCTACTGGCAGCGTCGAAAACATTCAGAATATGCCGTCGAAGCATCACTCTCACACCGAGATAACCAATGTAGCCCCCCTCTCTCCAGAAGCTCTATCTGGGAGAGACGTTCAGGGTGAGACACTTGAAGACATCAGACGCTATTTGAAAGAATCCTCAACATCGACCAGTGAAGCTTCTTCAACCTGGCCACGAGACCCAAAGCCCAGTGGTAAGAGAAAAGTTCCTCACCTGGGTCATCGACTACCAATAAGCAGGCAGCTTCTGGAGCTGAGTCGGCCGAACCCCGAGAATCTCCAATGAACTACTCCATTATGGTTGAACACTCTCTGTTCGTAAGTCCGTCTTGCCCTTCACAGGACGTAGGCCCCATCCTGATCCAAACGATGGCAGATTTACACCCAGCTCCACACACCTCCCTCAGTTCACCTGTTCGTTCCGCTCACCCTTCAACACAAGATCCGATGGAAGCAGTTGATACTCCAACATCAGCAACCGCAGCGGTTGGACCAACTCCTCAGACACCGAAAATACCATCGACCCGTAAATCCGGATCTAACGGCCGAAAATCCCTGCTTGATCTTCCTTTTCCGCCAGGTTGCGAGCCCGAATTACAATAAAGGGACTCGGTCAGTTCTCCAAAACCCACGAAAAAAAACTCAGTTACTGTTTCATCTAGGATATCTCTCCCTGCAAAAGCAGGCTCCTCAAAATCAGCTCTCCGTCTCCCAAGCTCTTTGGGACGAACCTCAAATACAATATCGGCCTCAAAACAGAAAAAGATATCCACAGTGGTATCTAATCGTCACACATAATATCTTCCATTTTACAATGGAATTGTCAAGGAGTTCTTCCAAAGTAGGAAGAACTCAAAATTCTTTTGACGACTATCCACCCCGCGTTATTTGTCTCCAGGATAAAAAACTGGGTATACGGCCCTTTCCGCTGGTACCCGGTTTTCTTACTTTCAACTCTATTGCTCCTGCTGGAACCCCCTCTCATGGAGGGGGTGTAAATGATGGTATCTTAATCCTACCATGTTTCTCTCATCTCCCTAAATAGTTCCCTCCAAGCTGTTGCTGTGAGGGTTTTTCTTACTAAGATTTTTACCTTTTGCTCTATTTACCTACCTTCTTGTTTATCATTGTCAAGATCTGACCTTTTAGAACTTATAGACCAGTTGCCTTCTCCATTCTTATTAGTAGCAGATTTTAAAGCCCGTCTCCCATACTGGAGGGACATCACTCGAAATGCCAAAGGCAGTGTTTTAGAGTCTCTTTTATTATCTGACCTTTATGTTTTAAATACTGGCGATTTTACCTATTATCATGTCCAGACGGACTCTTTTAGCTGTGTTGACCTGTCTTTTTGTTCCCCTGATTGCTTCACGGAATTTCGATGGTCAATTCTTGACTTTCTCCATGGGAGTGACCACTTCCCTATTGTCTTGTCGGCCCTTCAAGTTAGCCTTCATACAACCATGTCCCTTAAGTGGGACTTAGGTCATGCAGATTGGGAAGGTTTCCAAGAGGCTTCCTTCACAAATGCATGCATTTTGGGGGACCTTCAATGGAGTGGACGCGGCAGTAGAATACTTTACATCGACTATCTACAATGCAGCAACACAGACCATCCCACGGAGGCGACCTGTCACGGGCCGCTCAACCGTGCCCTGGTGGACCTCGACGTGTGCAACAGCTTTCAAAAATTACAAGTTAGCCCATGCCCGATTTCGAAAGAACCCAACTTTGTGCAACAAGGTCGACCGAAACCGAGCTCGTGCGCTTCGCCAAAGAACCCTTCGTCAAGCTCGCCGAAATTCATGGCGCAGATACGCCTAATCGATTTCATCTATGACACCTACTGCTAAGATCTGTAAGAGCATTAATAAGATCAGGGCCCGTTATGCTAATCATCATATCCCCACACTCAACTTAGACGGTTCCTTAGAGAATGATGGCCTGGCGGTCAGCAATGCTTTTGCTGACCATTTCCGCGCCGTCAGCAGTGTCGCCTGTAACGATAAGGCTTTTCAATCATACAAATCAAAGAAAGAATCTCATTCTCTCAACTTCACAACAAAATCTAACCTTTCGTATAACGCTCTATTCAGCATCTATGAGCTGCAAAGCGCTTTGTCCCTTTGCAGATCTACTTCCCCTAGCCTTGATGAGATCCATTTCGACATGATTCGTCACCTACATCCACACTCTACTCTCTTCTTGCTTGATTTGTACAACCTTATATGGGTGAAGGGTTTTTATTCGTCATCATGGCGCATTGGGATTATCCTTCCCTTTGTCAAACCGGGCAGGGACGGGTTGGATGAAGATCACTACCGCCCTATAGCTCTCACCAGTTGTTTGAGTAAGTTGCTGGAAAAAATGATATTGGAGCGCCTAAACTAGTTTCTAGAAGCCAATCACCTTCTCTCTCCATTTCAAGGTGACTTCCGCAAAGGTCATAGTACCCTTGACCTACTAGTACGTTTCGAGGGATCAGTCCGGAAAGCTTTCTCATTAAAGCACCGAGTCCTGGCCATATTTTTCGATATTGAGAAAGCCTACGACACAACATGGAGATACGGCATCTTGAAGCGGTTATACGTCTGGAAGATGAAAGGCCTTTTACCTTCATTTATTCAAAGTTTTTTAGCATCTCGATCCTTCAAGGTGTGTGTTGGAGACGCATACACTGACCTGCAACCGCAAAAGAAGGCAGTTCCTCAGGGCAGTGTTTTAAGTGTCCTATATTTTCTAATTGCCATCAATGATATTATTTCGTCTCTCCCAGAAGGTGTATCGGCAACTCTGTTTGTCGATGATTTAGCACTATACTGTTCCTCATCTCGCCTTCCATCAGCAGCGCGTCGGCTACAACTGGCGATCGATGCTGTATCCAAAATAGCACAAATAAAGGGATTCCGCTTTTCCACGACCAAAAACAAAGCAATGTATTCTCACCGAGGGAGAGGGGTTTTTGTTCCGCCATCTATCTCCCTACAAGGCGAAGATATAGAGTTTGTCTCTGATTTTCGGTTCCTTTGCGTAACTCTCGATCCAAAGTTATCCTGGTTACCACTTCGAACAGGCTGTCTGCGGGCTCTAGACATTTTGAAATTCTTCTCACACACTTCGTGGGGCAGTGACTGACAAACGTTGTGGACATTATACACAGCCCTTGTTCAATACAAATTGGATTATAGCTGTCAGATTTACTCATCGGCTTTCCCTTCAGCCCTTAAAATGCTGAACCCCATTCGAAACCTTGGAGTTCGCCTTTCTAGTGGAGCCTTCCGTACTTCTCCTGTTAACAGCCTTTACTGCAAGAGTGGTGTACTCCCTTTGCCCTACCATAGACTTCAAATCTGCAGGCGATACATTTGCCGAGTACAGCAAGCCCCTGTATCAGAAGTCTACAGATGCCTGTATGCTGTCGAATCAACGGCGGCATATGATAAGTTGCCATCTTTACCACGCCCTTTAAACCTTAACATAGGAGATCCTCTCTCTAACCTGGGTGCTCCAAGGGTCCTTACCCTTCCATCCTTACTGACCCCTAGGTGGCGTGCTCCTCTGCCCACAGTATGTACTAACATGTGGAGCCTGAATAAGTCCTCCATGGACCCTCGCATCATTAAAAGCCTGTTCTTCGAGCATTTGATCTTCCACAAACAATGCGGCCCACTATACACGAATGGCTCTAAGTCGTACGGTGGCGTGGTTGCCACAGCCATCTACCCAGGAGGAGAATTCCTAACTCTATCTTTGCCACCAGCCGCTAAAATTCTAACCACTTAACTTTCAGCAATTCTTTTAGCCTTTAGACTCATCCAAATTTTACCTTTAAGTGATTTTGTCATTTTTTACGACTCAAGGAGTGTCTTACAGTCAATTAGATCTTTTAATGCGTCCCATCCCCTGGTCACAGAAATTTGTAACTGGCTGATCCCAAATGCATCCCGATATAGAATTATTTTTTGCTGGGTCCTGGGCAACGAGAAGGCTGATCGGCTGGCCCGCTCAGCACATTCTGTGTCCTCTGAGAACTCGGCTCTGCCTTTTAGGGACTACTTTTCTTCAATAAGAAAGTATATTTTTAAACTGTGGCAGAATGAATGGGATGACTGTTCATCGTCCAAACTGTACAAAATAAAAAATTCTATTCGCTCTTGGCCCTCGAGTCTTCATAGAATGCGGTCGTTGGAGGTGGCCCTTTGCTGAGTTCGCATTGGCCACACGAGACTTACTCACGGCCATCTTGTTTCGGGTGATGCCCATATCAGCCCTCGCTGTCGTTTTTGTGGTGGGGACCAATCGGTTGCCCACCTTTTATTGGATTGTAGTCATTTTACCATTCTCCGGTTGTCTTGTTTCCCGACCCTTTTAACTATTCCTAAACACACCGTCTTCGATTCATATTGGCGGTGGAATCTTTTAACCCGCCGTTTTTTCAATTTTTGTCACAAAGTGGTCTCCTCGACCTTTTATAGATGATATTTCTCGTTCTACCCTAGTGGCCCTATAGAATCCACTTGGATTGGGCAGCAACCCACCGGTAACTTATCTTAAATCCTAAATCAAAAAACTACACGTTTTAGAAAGCCCTAAATCCCAGCAGTCGAAAATCCGAATCTCCAAATCTCTAGTACCCCCACTTGGAAACTTCAAAGACATCGCATAAAAGAACCAGACAAGAATCGCCCAAATCAACATCTTCCACCTCACCAACAAAAAGTCCAGAAGTAAAAGCGACCAGAAAGAACAGCTGCTTTAGTAAGGAAACGGTCAATAACGAAGATCAGTTACTTACATCTTCCCCTATTACATCCCTCGTTCTTCATCCAACTACCCAAGATGCACACTGCTCAGCACCCGAAGAATCCAACACTGTAATACAGATAGACTTAAACAGATCTAAAAAGCTCTGATTAGAGAGGCCCATTTGGATGCTCAGCTTCTAGCAGACTCTCCACAAATTAAGTCCTAACATTTAAATCATCGACCAACGGTGAATTACGCATCAAGTGGAAAACCTAGAGTATCTGAGAGACTTGACTCATGTGATGGGCACAAAATAATCTCACCAATAAAGACACCCACACAACAGATCCCACAACAAGCATTCTCCCCTGTTTCACAGAGAGAAATGCACTTAGCAGAAACATCATGCAATATAAAACCCAAACTGCAACGCCCCCAGAATCCAAATGAAAACCGCATAGTAAGTAAAATGCCATCTACCCAAATCAATTCGAACAGCCCGAACCCGAAATCGCAAATGCCCTCAAGGTTAACAACACCTAAACCAGCCGTCAAAACCAGCAGCTTCACCGAATTTGGAGCCTTAAGGTCATCAAGATAAGTACAAATATCAGAAACCCTAAGCAAATCTTCATCCAATGGAACATACGTGGCCTTCATGCCAACTTTGAATCTCTTCAGAAATTAATAGCAGAGCAAGAACCGATATTCACATTCCTCAGCGAAACCATGTGTACTAATCCGCAAAATTTTCTAAACCGCCAATATAATTGCCATTCACCTGTGACTGCTTGAACCAAAGGCAACGCCATATAATTTGGCCATGATACCCCACATATCCTACAACCATTAAATGCAATAGCAGTTAAAGTACAAAATACAAGCCTCACCAACACTTGCTCATTCTACCTGTCGCCCAATCTTCACGTAAACCAACGAGAGCTTGAACTACTAATAAAACAGCTACCTGAACCATTCCTACTGCTAGGTGACTTCAATGCAAGAAGCACCTACAGGTTAAGAGAGTATTGCTGATGCCGCAGCACAGCACACACCTCACTAATGTAAATGAATAAAAAGAAAACCCTTTCTTTTCTGTGCCAGTTATTGGATTTCATTCTCAACAATTTTTGTTGATTCTCCCTAGGTAGTTAGCTAGTTTTATTTTAATTTCCTTATATATTGAATAAATGATTGAAAAAAAAGTTTCTAATGAGTATATTAACTGAAAAAAAGGGGCTTGTTCGGACAGCCAAAACAAGGAAAGATGCTCCAGCATTTGACTCCTGTAAGTATGCCTTTCCCTTATCTTTTAATGAAGATAACAATTTCACAGATGGCAAAAGCCACAAGGGCCTATCAAAGGTCATGCACATCTGTCAAAATTCATCCGCAAAATGCATCCATAGGATTATGGGTAATACTTCAGATTTGGGGCGCACAGTAGGTGGCGCTGTTAGTAGGCTACGATTTTGGGCTACAATATATCTCTTATGACATCAGACGGTAGCTTCAGATGTGAACAATTACGGCATTATATTTTGGGTGAATATGTAGATGAGCGGCCCGGCCGATAAGATGTACTATTTCATCCCTTCCCTGAGACACCTTGAATATATAGATAGACTGAGGGTATTAAATATGTTCTCATTCGAAAGGAGGCCATTAGGAGGAGTGTAAGCAATAAGAGTGCGGAAGTCATTCTAAAACTGCATCTGGCGCAAGTTAGGCCTCATCTAGACTATGCAGTACAATTTTGGTCACCATATTATAGGAAGGATATTGATTTGCTTGAGTCTGTGCAGAGAAGGATGAGTGTGGGTGCCTTGAAAGGGAGGCCGTTTGACTCGGATGACCTTTGATGAACCCTTGTGGCTTTTGTCATCTGTTATATTGTATTGTGGGGGACTTTGATTTTGTCTTCCCCTGGTGATGGTGCTTTTTGTGGGTGGGTTTTAAAGGAGGCGGATGACCTTTGATAGGCCCTTGTGGCTTTTGTCATCCGTGTAATTATGTTATGTTATGTTATGACTCAAAAACAAATAGCAGATCAGAGCTGCGACCGATCCCATTGAAACCCATGGCCTTAATATCCTAAATCACAATAGCGCAACTCAAACTACCAACAGACCAACACCTTTCCTAACACGAACTTAAGCCTTAGCTCTCCTAACTTTTCCACAGAACCATACTGGATCACATATCAATTTAGGTGGTCATCTTGTGGTAACTAAATCTCGGGCGGTAAAACTGAAATTTGAGCTCAATTCAGGCTGTTCCCGTCGCCGCGCATAATTCTCTGGATTTTAATCGTGTTTTCGTATGTACATACGATGCATACGTTTTTATGGGCCTATTTATATATACGTACATGTGACTGTGTTTAGTGAGTCGATCCCATATCAATTGTTAAAATCTGTCATGGGAAATTCCTGAAGTAGTCCCTTTTTTGTTGGCAAGAGCACGTAAACAGAAGTAGCTGTAGGCGAATGTATACACATAAAGGCACATGAGGAGAAAGGATGATTAAAAGAGAAAATGAGCAAAGAATTAAAATTTTAAAACTTAATATATCCCTGACTCACCATTTCAAGAATGCTTCGCGCAAGAATTCTTGAGTTGTAAAATCTGGTGGAAATATTATCTTTTGTGACATTAAATAAGGAAATAGACGCTCTCTCCTCTCAAAAAAATTACTCCTAGGACACTAATACAACAATATTAAAAAGTATTACATGATCTAATAGCCTAAAATGCGTGCGCTTGTAATATTCACAATTACAAAATCTATTGCCCAAACTCTCCGATTAAGAAATCGGTATCTAATCTTGCAACATTAAAATGAAATGGAAAATGATCAATGTAAAGCAGTGATGAAAGAAATAATACACATAGTTCTATTTCCAGCGAGATCAGAATTATATATAGCATTGTATGGGATGCAAAACATGCTGTATATATGAAGGAGAAAGAATCCTAAAATCTTACTATATATCCTAACCAAGTTTTCGAGGATACAATGATCGAAAATATTTACATATAGACTTTGGAGAGAAGTTGACACCCTACATTGAAAAGGAGAAAACCGAAGAGATTTATCTTCAATAATCGAATCCTGCAGCACTCACGAAGGCTGCCGCGGCATGCGGTCTTCTTCTCCGGGGTCTCCGAACCGGGGGAGAGCAGTGGAATATTGTCCAAGAAGGACACGAGGGAAGGGTAGTGACTGCAACAAGAAAACTAGGCGATTTTTCCGCTAACGGAAATTGCAGTTACCAGGTGGATCGAGAGAATGAGGAGTAGTGGCAAATAAGTAATAATCAAATTTCCGATATGAAGAAGATATTCAACAAAAATAGAGAAGGATTTTCAGAACAGGGTAAAATAGACCAACAACATTAATCCATTAGTGGAAAATAGGGAAATGTAAAAATGACACAAGATAGGCTAGGTGTATTATTTTCTTATTAAAAATGTAGAGTGTCGTCAAAATACAATATTATTATAATCACTATTAATTTACTTAATAACGCTAAATATATGTATAGATTAATTTGAAATTCAACTTACCCCCGTGAAATTAAATACACCTACAAATTTAAATTATTATGTTATTATTATTACTCTTCCTTTATTCTTAGCACTCGGAAAAAATACCCTCGTTATTCACAAAATAATGCTTCCCTTCCTACAATGACATCCCCTTAGAGTTCCGTGAAAAGGGCGAAATGAAGAGGCATATTTGTTCCCGTGCCGTCAAAAACTCATGAGAATATATTCCTTTGTTTGGTAACCAACTTGTTTGCTGTTGCTCGCTAAAAATAAGAACCTTAGCCATATCTCGCCTATTACAACCTTTTACCCACTTGAAGACTTCATTCAAGTTACTACGAACTCTTCCGCTTCCTAAAGTGTGAAGATTTAGTCTCATAACCCTTTCAACCTAAGAAAAGCTCCTCAACCCATGTATCATCTTAGTCACCCTTCTATGCACAGCCTCAAGCAGCCCAATTTTTATCCTATAATATGATGATCAAAATTGCAAAGCATACTCAAGAAAATTTCTAAAAAATGTCAGGGAGCATTCCAGAATGACTTGAGGACTGCTATTACTTAAACTCTTCCAATCAACCCCTAAACCCGCTTGAATCTATTCCTGAAATCAAGCCCTGTTTTCTAAGGTGGTCAGAACTAAACAAGACGCCCAAGTCTCTTTTGCACTATGACGTTCACACAACACTCAATTTTAATTTATAATAACGTGGCAGATTAGTCCCACTAATAGAATTTACTACACTTGCTAATAACATGACAGCACTTACTCAGAGCTCAAAACTACATCAAAAGGATAGTGTCTTTTTAATTGCCTTCATGATATCATCATTCAAGACTCGTCGAAAGCTCTACCTTGCAAATTCAATGTACAATATTAAAATTTGTACAATTCATTGCTAACGACAAAACTAAAAAACCAGTGTAATCTTACTTTCTCAACCCTCGTTCAACTTGCCCTTTAAAACATCTATATTTCTCATCTCTAATAACTGGTAAATTATTCTAGAAATATACACTTCTATGTGTGATTATTTTTTTGCATGGAACCTACACCCCTTTTTTCTACGGATCAAGCTCTGATTCCTAGTCCTTTTACTACCCTCCAACGCAACGAACTTTCTAAAACGTTAAATTCCATTTGCTTCTTCTACGACCATTGGAATAATTTGGTCAATTCGTCTTCCAATACCTCAGCATCGGAGTCTGACCTTATAATCCTGGCAATCTTCGTGTCACCAGCATACTTGCTCAGGTCAGTACTTATTATTTCTTTCTACTATACGAGACAATGTCTCAATATCTTGGGTGGTTCATTCAATACACAAACAGAAAATTATTTCGCCCCTCTCCCCTAAAGTATAACAAGTAACAAACCTTCCCGAAATTGGTGAATGAAATTCCTGCCACCTGCAATTAGGTTTCTCGGAAATGCGTTGACTTTAATTACAGATCTTGGATTTGCCACTCTTTATCTCCTATCCTTGCGCCAATCCGCCAAAAATCATACCCCCATTAAGACAAATGAATCGCGCCTCTTTGAAATGAAATGTATTGATTGGTCACTTGAAAAAAATGAAGATTATAATTAAGGAAAATTGATGGAAGTAAATTGGAAGTTTGGGCATTTTCTGTCCAATTATATGTAACGATGTTCCTTTTATGAAGAATTGTATATTTGTGCGCATGGGTGAGAAATGTGTGGTAGGAAGATGCGTCAAGTACCCTTATACCTGATTGGAGTACCCCAAACACCGTCCCACCCATTGCCATCCTAATCACTAGGAATCAGCCTTCACGAATTGTCTCTTCCAAGCAATTTTTTGTCTTTTGCCTCTCTTCCTCATTCTATATCGTCGTCGTCAAAGGTAGTAAGGAAGAAATATTTTGGCTCAATTTTGGAGATGTGACGGGGTGAAGGGAAATTTGTGACTTAGGTCTGTATATTGTTTCTAACTATATGGTCGAAGTTGACTTAAATGACTCTGATTTGACTTGATTTGACTGAGTAAGACTTTACTCGAGTTGACTAAAACTGCCTCCCTCCAAAACTAAGCGATATTCCTCCGCAACAAAGGCTTCGTTTTAAAAGGGCTTCGAGATCTGGAACCGTCAAACCGATGGGTGATAGTTTATTGTTCTCCCCTCTTCCACTTTTATTACATTCATGTTTATTCCTCTTTACACTTCTGGATTGGGAAAAAAGAGAGGTGGGCTATTATAGACCCATTTAATTTAAGATTACACCAGCGTATCAAAATTGCCTTCCAAAGAGGTCAAAATTCGGGGCAGACGCAAATTAACGACATAATTCTATAAGAATTTGTGCAATATTGATAATAATGATGATGAAATGTTGTTTATGTGATCCGATTTCGCATGTACTGAGCGAGACCCATTCTTTTCTTCATCAGTTGTGTACGTAATGAGATTCTTACCCATTCTTCTTCCGCGAATGTTATGGCGAAGAAAGAGACTTTCTCACATTTCCATTTTGGAAAGCGGTGGAAGAGCAGATCTGCTTCGCAACAGTGAAATTTCCATTAATAATGCAAACCATAATATGGCCAAGCTACCAACACATACAGGGTCAATAAAACATTTGGGATTAAGAGATGTGTTCCACACTATGTGAACTGAAATGTCCAGTGGAGATTGCATAGATTTTCCTTTTCCCATAGTTTAAAGTTGTCCAAAAATGACTAAAGGAAATAAAGCAATACACAATAGTATGTAATTTCTTAAAGAAAATTCTGAGTGGTACAGTTCCCTTAAATTCTTTGTTCATCTGATAGATATGGCCCCATATTAACGTGCATGAATGTCCCCTTTAGCTCATTCTGTCCACAACACTTTGGCACTCAAATCCATTTAAATTCAACCTATGGTCTTAATTATTCTTTGCTGTCTCACCTTTTAATCCCTTCAAACTACTGTTGTTTCAACCAGGTCAGGGATTACATTTCATTATTAATTTACCGCAGGGCAAGAAAGTAAAATCCCTAGTGATAAAATCTCAATTAATCCTGCCGCTAACGGATACCTCTCTTAATTCTCCCGATTAAAACGAATACCTTTAGTAAATTCCGTATATCTTATACACAACTTTACTTTCCCTGGTATTGATTTTAACATCTGGCCCTGTCTGGTAGGAAGTGATTTCCTCTATTCAAGCAATTTGAAACCTGATTTATTACCTATAGATTATAGGAAAAGAAGGAGGCTGCAAAAGGCTAATCAATAGCCTAATACGACCGCGATTCCTCTAATATTGCAACCTGAATCATTTCACGGACGTATAGTGTCCTCTTTCTCAATCTAAAGAACTTGAATATATGGGGAAATATTGAAGTAAAATACTATATTTCTAAAAAATATTTAACATAAAATTTCTTCAGGAAAAATAAATAATTATTATTTAGTATTAAATTTAACTCGCATATCGCGATGGCGTAAAGCGAGATATTGCTACGAGGGCCTCCCCTTTTTCCAAAGGATCAATGTTGGGATCCTTACTAAATATGTTCTTATGTCCCAAACACAAAATTCAACAATGCTTAAGGTAATATTCGAAATTGTAACTTCAATGTTGCCATAAACTTAATACCTCGACATATCCTTCTTAAGGGAGGAAAAGAAAATTAAATTGCAAATAAGTGCTTCAGTCGACAAAAATATCTGCCGAAGTTTGGTAAACACAGAATCCCACGGGTAATAAAAGTAAATGAACAGAAAAATGAAGAAAATTCTCCTTCTAATGTCATATGTTAAAGAAGATCCTTCTATTTTTCTCTTTAAGATGACTTAAATTTACACGATCAAATATTTGTTATAATTCATTTAGGTAAATCTGTTTTATCAACCACAACGATTTAGTATAATTTCCTGTACATTTAAGTCGAATACTTCCAAATGTGTTCCTGTCCTATGCGTCTTACAACTACAGTGTCCAACATATGTCAGCCTTCAACATCTCGCTGCCTACGACCTGCGCTAAATGATCACCAAATTTAGGGTCGTCTGAAAATTTATCTATTTTGTTAAATAATTATTTCACTATCCCGTTCATAAATAAAAGAAAAAAGAGAAAGCATAACGCAGAGTCCTAAAGTAATCAGTTCGTCACATCAGCGACAGGTACAACCATTAATCACAACACTCTGGCGCTTTTTGGCAAATGAATAAGAACAAAAAATATAAGAGCTCTGCAAAATGCGAATCATAAATAGCCTCTTCTACCTACTATATATACCAGATGCTTCTGGGAAGCTATCATCTCTGTTGTCTTCTTTTGCATTGAATCTGGCAAGAAAGTATGATGCCTAAAGTCTGGGGACCATGCTTATTTACATTAATCTACATGTGGCCTGTGTTTGAGTTTAAGAATAAGCGCCTTACTTATGTAACAAACATTCTTATTAGTAAAGCCGACACAATTTCCTCTATTTTTGCCACAATAGAGTGCTTAGAAAACATCAGTAACCTATCTGCTCCTACCCCTAAATTCTTCTCATCTTCTACAGCTTTCAGCCAATCATATCCATTTCATAGCTAATTGCTCTATTATCCCTTCCCATGTTTATAACTTTACATTTTTAAGGTTAAAAGTCATATATCCATTGTGTGTCCAACTTAAACAGTATTTGATTAACATTGTACTTTAAAGTTAACTTTAACATCATTTACTACAGCTGCCAATATTGTCTAATTAGAGAAATTTCCACTTCTCTCTTTACACCCTCATGAAGATCACTGTGACCTCACCCCATTAAATACAACCCTCTGCATCCTGTCTTTCAGTAATTCAGCAAAATAATTCGAATATGTCACGTAATTTTTATATATCCGCTAATCTCTTATTTGGAACCTTATCAAAATTTTTGATCAAATTACACCAACATTTTGTCCCTTATCTAATTGCTTAGGTACATAGTCCACAAAATCCAGTAAGTTTTCTAAACATGATTTTCCAGTTCTAAGCCAATGCTTACCATCATTTATTAAATTACCAGGTTTTAGATGCTCAGAAATAAAGGCTAGAATGATGGCGGAAGTGATTCGCAGAATCAATGAATATAAAGGAAATGGAAAATGAAAATCAGTAGGAATAAATTTCAGATTGTACCCGTTTACAGGAAGCGGGTGAAAGAGATATATATGTATATTATATATATATATATATATATATATATATATATATATATATATATATATATATATATATAGAAGAAGAGGGCTAGGAATATGAAAAGGAGTGTAAGGTGAGTGGGAGAGCCATTATAGCATCAGTTGGCAACAAGTATGTTCCTAAAATAGTAGATTGGGGAAAAGTTTGTTAAAGGGTTATGCAATTTAAGAAACTCATTCATAATGATAAACAATCTTAAGACATTATTATATGATTATGTAAGGAAAATACGATTTATATTAAAGTTACCCCCATCAGAGGGATGAATTCGTGTTCCTTTACAGGTTACCACAAACCGTGTGTTTGAGCCCGTCTCTCTATTCAATCTACAACGCAGGTATCCTTCCCCCCAAAAATGAGAGTTGCCAGAACATCCACTTCGCCGACTACATCAGCCAACTGATAGTTTCCCCTTATTAAAACGGACAGTTACCAGTTAGAATGATGGCGGAAGAGATAACTAAAATCAAAAAATATGAACAGAAAATATAAAAGGATAAAAATAGGGATGAATATATGATCTTACCCGTTTACAGGAGGAGAATGCCAGATCAAGGACAGCGCTCCATATATGACCACGAGTGTAAGGTGAGTGGGTTAACCATTATAACATCAAGTTGTAAAAATCTTGTTACTGAAAACGGGTAGATAGGATAAAATGGGAACTGGTATTACTATACAGGTTGATACCCCGGTTCATGAACAAAAAACGGAAGATACGCGTGGCTATAATACAATCTCGGATTGTTTATCCAAATATAGGTATCCACACTATCTTAAATCGCAACATGATAATACTCCAAATAGTACAGAATAAGTTTATATACATCTTAAAAAATACTGGAAGAAGCGAACTAAGTGGACAAGCAGAACTTTATAGGGAAGCGGAAATAAAATACTCAACAGAACAATGGCAAGAAGGGCTAAAGTAATCAGTGAAAAGATACATACCAAAGGGGCACACTCAATACGAGGTTAGCCTTCATATGGGTTATTTTGATTAGGAACTTTTTAAGCTAGCCAAATAAACGCAATTTGCAACCTCACAGTGCAGTATAGAATACTGAGTATAAAGACAAAGTGCTTTCGTTCATGGAACGAATCCCGCCACTAAAGAACTAAGGAAAGCAGGGGAAGAGATCTTGGAAGTAGCAAGGAGAAGGGTTATGTCCGTGGTGTCGACAAACAGGCCGAGGGCTCGCTTGTAAGTAGGGTGTAGTGCCAGGCGGAAATGCAAGGCCAAGAAGAGATTTTTGGACAGTAGATCCGGATTAATGGGTGAGGTCGCTTTCGATGTCTGAATAGTTGATCCAACAACCGAAACTGGTGATGTTGAAATATATTGGCTTCCATCGGATCATGAGTTGGTGGAGCAGGGGATCAGGGCAAAGTACGTGGCACCGGTTGGATTTCTCCTGCCATTTGGGCCGTTAAGGAGGCTACGTCTACTGAACTGCGGGACGGGCTTCAGGGCAGAGAATATTCAGCAACAGGAGAAGAGTCCATTGAAGATTCTCGAGGGTTAACCGAATTAGCTCCAGAGGCTGCTCACTTATTGGTGGCTGATCACCCAGGTGAGGAGTCCGGGTAAAATAGCTTTTACTTGTCGATATAGAAGATTCTTTCATATAACGTCTGATGTATTCAAGTGTCTCACCCTGAGCATCTGGCCCTGCTGGAGCTGCTGGTGAAAGGGGAGCAACATTAGATATCTCGGTGTCAAAGTGATGCTCCGATGGTATATTGTGAATGCTTCTGACATTAACGGGAAATGGGAGATGAGATGCATTAGGCATTTCGGAACTCGAATATGAAGATCGGTTAGGTCCAGCGTCACGTAAAACGTCAAAGAAGAGACGGCTAAAAAGTGTGGATTGTGCTCGAGGTCGTTATCGAGCCTCTCTCACCTCTAAACGCAGAGTCGTAAAAGGCGAAAACCTCTTTTATATAATTTTCTTGGGCTCAGGAACTGAAATGCCGACCGGCACGACCAAAATGTCCAAATTGATTATAAATTAAAGCAACATCAGGGTAGTTCGACGAACGGACTTAGCGGGATACGAAGTTTGCAAGCTTTAATGACTTGAGTCATTTCATGACTTTCGAAAGTTAAAATTAATGTGCCATTTTTCACTATAGTGTAACTCACAGTTTTGTCACGCGTTAGGTACTAGGCTTAGTATTAAATATGTTCTCGTTCGAAAGGAAGTGTGTGAGAGGGGATATGATTAAGCTGTTTAAATTTTTTTCCGCGATAGATAAATTGGATGTTAGCAGGTTTTTTGAGTTAGATGATGGAAATCAGGCTAGAGGTCACCACTTGAAAATTAAAAAGCAAGGGCGTAAGTTGGATTTAAGAAAATATTTTTTCACCAATAGAGTGGTAGACTTCTGGAACAAATTGCCGCGGAGGGTAGTAGGTAGTCCAAATTTAAATGTATTTAAGAGTAGGTTGGATAAGTTTATGGGGAGTGAAGGTTGTGATGGTTCCTAAGTTTTGTATATATTAATATTGTTTGTATATACCTATAGCTGCATGGTTTAGTTCTTGACAAGCCTTGATTGGTAATACTCTTGTTTCTGGACGCAATCCTCTGGATGTAGTTTTCCTGGGAGTTTGGGTGCCTTTAAAAAGAGTCCGTTTGACGCGGATGACCTATGATGATCCATTGTGGCTTTTGTCATCTGTTATATTATATTGTGGGGGACTTTGATTTTGTCTTTCCCTGGTGATGGTGCTTTTTGTGGGTGGGTTTCGACGGATTCGGATGACCTTTGATAGGCCCTTGTGGCTTTTGTCATCCGTGAAATGATGTTATGTTAGTTATGTTATAAGACCCATGCGGGCTTAGTCCCTTAATTCGTTTGAACAGCTGACCCATTTGACAAAGTTTCGACGTAGATGGGGCTGAACGGTTATTGAAACTTCGTCACTTGAAGGCAGATTTCACACAAGATTATGTTGAGAGCGAGATGACACCTCACACTTGACCACATCCGGCGGGATTCACCACAGCGGGCCTCAAATGATTTATTAATGCCAAACACCACCACTTTTGCAAGTGGTGTGTCAGAGGACAAAGTCATGACCTAAGAGTGGGAAAATTTAAATCTGAGTCCACAATGTTTACATAAAGTTCCAACGAGCGAGGGAATGATGAGAGGGAAGTTGAAGAACGTTTGGCACGAGAAACCTGACGAGAAGGGGAATGTTTTAGGTTAATGTCTAGCCATCGCAAATAGAAATAACTTCACATCCTCCCTTTGGACTTTCCACCACGAACGCCTACAAAGGCCCGGTGCAACTGCAACTTTCGATTCGGTTGTGTCCGGTATGTCCACTTTCTAGAATGGATAAGTATTCACCACATTATGGGTTTTCCCATGGGCATCGGCAGACGAAGGCCCTGGTGATGCCTAGCCTCCCACGACCTTAATAAAAGAATAATTCAGAATCAGTCCGGAAAAACCGAATGAGGTTAGGTAAACATCAGGACCAATTGATAGTAGAAAGAATAAGGGGGAAATAAATGGCATTAAAAGAAAGTAATTTGAGACTCAGTGGTATGTTAAAAGTCCGATTCACATCACCAAGGAACTCCGAAGTGCCCTAGAGCTGACCTCTTACGGGCAAAGCCCCTCTGGGACCTATCCCTGAAGAAAGAAGAGGTCTCAGAGAGGGAGGCGTAGGAATGAATGGAAGAACAATCAGAAGGCCTACAGAAACATATTTAGAAGGATAAAACCGCTCGTAATAGTAATATCTTGACACGGAATAAAGATAACTGAAAATAAATTAAAATAAAGAAATAGGAGGTAACAGCCACAAGCCGACAAAAGAAGATTTTGTCCACGCTGTATTAGCCATGAAAAGAACATAAACTACAGAAATAAACAAAGAATAACAGAAGCTTAAATTCCAATATATAATATAATAATAGCAACCAGATATCAACGTGCAAGAAAAATTGTTGAGCAATAGATAATTTTACTAAAATATCTACCAATAGACTATCAGACCTATACATTGGAGTTTTGAATGCTCTATGTCAATAATCAGATTAACCAAGAACGAACACAAAGGGAAGCCATCTTTAAACTCTGTTAGCCCGATGAATTTGCCGAAGAAAGGCCTAAACTTCCCAACATATATCACAGGACAAACAGCAGCAGTTAACCAGATATTTGAGTGGCAAATATCAATTTTCCTTTTAACGACCACATGGAACCAATCCATATAAATTCCAGCGACCATACAGACATAATATTTAAAATTATTCAATGCCAAATATAGATCTCATCCAGGGAATAGAAAGCTTATCACATAGCAAACTGTGAGAACTACAAAGACAAACAAGGAAAAATATAACGAACCAGCTGAAAGAAGCAACATTTAAGACAGGGACGAGGAGCTAAAGACCTTTCGATAAGCATTTAAAATGGTATATGAAGGAATAATACGAAAAATGACATTCAGGACTAATAAAAAATTTAATAGCGCACAAGATATACGATTAAATGAAGAAATACGAATAAAAGCTGAAACAATAAGACGAGGAGGAACAATAAATTATATTAAGGACTAACTCTTATTAAAGAAGAAAAAAAAGAAAAAGTAGTGAAATCAGCCAAGAAATAGATACAGAAACATAAGCAAGAGAATTTTGGAGAAAGATTAAATAAATAAATGATAAACTGCAAAGAGAGAGAATGAAATTTAAAGAAGCAAAAAAGCAAACATAGATAAAAGTTTTTGAGAGTGTAGGGTAAAACGATAACTATGATATGAAATTTTAAAAACAGCATAGAGACACTAAACCAAGAAATAAATAAAAAAAAACAATCACTGCTGCTTTGTCGATAAATAAAGATACTAACAAGTGAATCAACGTAGTAATTACGAGGAAAGAATTGGAAAATTTGATTCAAAGTTTGAAAGAGAAAGCTTGTGGAAAATCTGGGTTGACGACAAAACACTATATAGAAGCTTCTAACTACATCCAATAGGCCTAAGTATATAATACTCTTATAAGGTAATTCCCATTCACCCCAATTTTAACTTAACTACCTAATAAATCTAACAACGATTTTCCTGACTTCCAGGAAACGTAGTAACTCTCTGGAAACCACTTAATTCCTTCAATTTCAACTTTGAATCCTTCACATTCTCTCGTAACTCGCTCTAACGGGACCTACAATTGACAGAAGAGACAGGAACGAAAGAAATGCAAAATACAAAGCGAAGGGAAATTACAGCCTGTGTTTCGGATTCCACGTTAAGCTGTAGGTCCACTGACAACCTAAGTCACATCATCTGACTTAATTTTAAACAAAAACTAAGAAATCGCTAACATGTGCAATTGTTCATCATTCAGTCCTCAAGCAAACCTATGTCTTGCCCCCCCAAACTGATTTAAGATCCATTCCATCATGCAGTGACAGTTTCCACTCTCGGGCACTTTGCACCGAGAAAGCTTATTCCTATCTAAACTATAACTAGCATCGACCAGAACAACCTCTCTCTCTGAATTTCCCTAAGGCACCTGTCATGACGACATATCACTCCTTTACTTATATAAAAACATAAGAAATTAAGGAGACTGCAAAGAGATAATCACTAACCTATAGAAAGCAGCCCCTGTTTCCATCATCAAGTTCTGGTCAACCTAGTGTCCTCTTCCATAAAGCTATCCAGTCTATACTTAAAAGCACCACAGGGAGGACGCTTCTATCACATGACTATTGTTTATATTACCTACATCTACCACTAAGTTTGTAAACCAATTTCTTTCAGTCCCTCTCCTTAACCTAAAGTATTCCAGCTTAAACCCTAAACTATGTCTCCCCTATTATAAACTTTTACCCACTTGAAGACTTCAATCTAGTCCCCTCGAACTCATCTTTCTAACTTTCGTCTCATAAGTATTTCAACATAAGGTAAGGTCCTCCGTCCATGAATCATCTTTACGTTCCTTATATGCACATACTCAAAAAACTAATATACTCGTACATCCTATGATATGCGCATCAAAATTGCACCACAGTCAAATAAACATGGATACTCTGTTAACTGTATTCCGTGCACTTATGGACTGCTTTCTCGGCCGGTTTCCTGAGCTTAAAAGGAAAACTAAGTTTCTTTCGCTTTCTGATCTTCCTAAAACTCTCCTACTTTGTTCATAATTATTCGGTGGATTTCACCTCCCTATAATAAATACACTACAGTATCATGTGTTAAATTCCATTTGCGATTTTTCAGCATCACAGTCAGACTTTATAAACCTACCTAACTAAGGTAACAAACTTGATTAGTTCGTTACTTATATCTATGTCAAGATCATTAATATGAAACAAGATCATTACCGAGCCAAACATCGATCCCTAAGAAACCTTAATGGGAACATTCCTCACTCAAACTCAATTCCCGATATCCTAACTCTCCACTGTCTGTCCTTCACGCCCCCATCCACCCCCCAAACCTTTCATGCGCTTTAACTTTATTCAAAGGGTGTAAGTGTGGCAGGCGGTCGAAAGCCGTCCTAAAATCTAAATAATCCTAATTTTTATATCGAGTGGCAGCACCCAACACCTTTCTATAAAAAGACAGGAAACTAGTGTCAGACGATTTGCAACGAGTAAAGTCGGGTTGAGATTCCTTCATCAACTTATGTTGATCTAATTGATGCTTAAATAATATCCAGAAGTAAGGGTGTGTGAAATGTGCAAATTTATGGAATCCAACACCCACGGGAGGCGAATCCATGAGGTACCGGGGACCGGAAGGGGAAGTGGGGATTAGCACGTCTGACCTTGGTCACGATTTACAAAAAGGAGAGTCGCATTTTACCCTGCGTCCTCATCTTTCTATGGCCCCATAGATGCATCCCTTCCTAAGCCCAAATGCACGTTTCGTTCACGCATTCCTTCCCTTTATTTGCCCAACCCTACCAAGGTTGATAGAGTAGTGCTCCAGAAAAATAGAGCACTGCGGTGGAGCACTTTTTAATCCTTCGCCCCTCTGCTCTGGCCTCTTTCACAGTGCGCTGCTTACCCGCATACCAATGACTAAATTCCCCACTCCCCGCCAATGGGAAAACGTAACTCCGTTGGATTATCCGAGGTTTCCTTATTCTTCCGTTCAAATTCGACTTTGATTTCAGCCGATGGTGTCTCCTTATCTTAATCCTTTCTGCCTTTATACCTTCACTTCTACCTGTATCTTCAACGAGGGCAAGTACCTCAACTCCACCCGGATTACTCAAGATGATAATAATGATCTGTAAAGAAATATATCCCTGGTGTTAAACCTCAAATCTGAATTTATTCCTCTCTTAACTCGATATGCTCCTCGTCAGCCCCTTTGTTTAATTAACTATAATTAATTCACTTTAATTAACTATTCCTATGTGTATAACTCATACATGAACATCTTTCGTGTGCTTTTGTTAGAAGAATCCGTATATATCCGGAGATGTGCACCAACTGTCTTGGGCGGTGAAGAGTTTGTGAGGGTGCAGATATCTCCTGTAACCACGTCCATTAGTTCCTAAGTAATGGCATATATGGTTGGGGAAAATGAAAGGAATGGGAGGCAAAGAAACAAACAAGAGAGAAATGATAATTGGCACTGTGGAACAAAAGAAGCCGCAGGATGATAGAAGGCGACTCAGTCATTCTGCAAGCACGCAAGTTTGGCGTTCAACTCGAGCGAACGAACGAATGATGTCCTCACATTCCTGGATTTCATTTAAGAGGCATTTAAATCTGAGTTACCCCCACACGCCTACAGGAAAGGAACCGAGATTAGAAGTCAAGCAATAAAGGCCGTTGAGATAGAAAAAAGGTAGGGCTTTCTTCCTACGGCTTAAAAGAATAATTATCGCTTGTGTTCATTTATCGCTTCAACATATATAAAGATGGCTGGTTTCAGTCCTCCTATCAAGCTATGTTTCTTCTCAGGCGGTCATCGACCAGGGCAAGCCACAATTCCCCACCATGATGCCAAGTCACAGGAGTAACCTCCCTAGTAGATAGTGTCTGCTTAAAAAGTATCCGGACGGAGATTCGAACTGCCGACCCAGCGATTGTCGGGCAAGCGCGCTAACCACTATCCTTAGAAATCGAGATGGTTCTGCATGACATTGTCTATTTCGATTAATCTTCTTAAATATTTGGTCTTCCAGGAAATTGTGACGATCAGTGAAAATGAGATTCCGGACAGGATGTAGTCGCTATGTCAGTTGATGTATGTTATTAATCCATAGAAGGAATATTTCAAGTATTTACTAATAATAAAAGGAGAAGTGTGTAAGAGGGTATAATGAGGAGTCATAGTTAAGGTTCTTTATTTTTTGTGGACATGATAGGACAAGTAACAATTGCTTTAACTCGGATAAATTAAGGTTTAGGAAGGAGTAATACAAAGTGGTTTAGAAGTGAGTGCTAGATGGATAGAATGATGTCACTAGTCTTGTCATGAAAGCAACGACCTGAGAAGTGTTGAACCCTAAGAGATTTCCTCAAACCTCTTCGCTTTAAAAGCACCTTTACTATGGCCACTTCAACGTCTTCATTCTCAAATATTCAAGGAATCAGATTCTTCCCTGGCGGCACGTTATTCAGAGAGTGGGTGATACAAAATAAAAGTTGCATCTTTCCATCTCCTCATGAAAAGGCTGTTCCTGTACAGAGAACAGGCATCACAATTTAACAGGTGGACTAAGACTTCATTAATTGCCGGCGACGCCATCTGACCCCTGAAGCGGTAGAAGACGCCAGAAGGAATAGGCTCCCTCAGCCCAAAGTTCCCCTTGATTCCCGCTACGATCGCGACTGGGTCAGGGAAATTAAGAAAAACGCGGTGTCGAATCTTCTTTTACTGGCCCTCGTAGCAACAACTCGCTTTGCGTCATCGCAATATCCGAGTTAAATTTAATACTAAATTATAATTATTTCTTTTTTTTCTTTAAAATTTTACATTAAATTTTTTTTTAATAAATAATCGTGTTTTACTTCAATATTCTCCCTAATATTGAAAGTCTTTAGTTTGAGAGACGGAAGATAATACATCCGTGAAATGATTCAGGGGGCAATATTAGGGAAAAGGCGGTCGTATTAGGCTATTGATCAGCCTTTTGCAGCCTCCTTCTTTTCTTATATTACATAGGTTAGGAATCAGGCTTCAAATGGCTTGAAAAGAGGAAATCACTTCCTACCATACAGGGCCAGTTTTTAAAATTGATAACAGGGAAAGTAAAGTTGTTTGGAAGATAGACAGAAATTACTAAAGGTATTCGTTTTAATCGGGAGAATTAAGAGAGGTAGCCGCCAGCGGCAAGCTCAATTGAGATTTTATCACGAGGGATTTTATTTTCTTTCTCGGTGGTCAAATAATTATAAAATGTATTCTCTGCCTTGGTTAAAACAACAGGAGGTTGAAGGGATTTAAAGGTGAGACAACAGAGAAGAATTAAGATCACGAGTTGACTTTAAATCAATTCGAGTGTCAAAGCATTAGTACCAGGATGAGCTAAAGGGGACATTCATGTACCATAATTTGGGGCCATATCCAAGAAATGAACAATGAATTTTAAGGTTCTTTACCACTCATAATTTTTTTTAATAAATTACATACTATTATTTATTGCTTTATTTCCTTTAGTCTTTTTGTACAACTTTAAAATATGGAAGAATGAAAATCTATGTAATTAATCTCCATTGGGCATTTCTTTTTGGTTCGTGGGGAACAGATCTCTTCATCCCAAATATGTCCGAGACCGTGTAAGTATTGGTAGCTTGGCTATATACTAGTTGCCAGTATTAATGGCAATTTCACTGCTGCAAATCAGATCTTTTCTTCCAACGCCTCCACAAATGGAAAAGGGAGAAAATCTCTTTCTTAACCATAACACTCGCCAAAGAGAAATGGGTGAGAATACTCGTTACCCACACACCTGATGAGGAAAAGAATGTGTCTCTCTTAGTAGATGCCAAAGGTAACTACATAAGCAACATTTCATTATTATTATTATTAAACATTGCCCATGTGGTTATAGAATTATGTCGTTAAATTGAGTCTACCCCAAATTTCCACGTCTTAGGATGATCACTTTGATGCTCTGGTGGGATCTTAAGTGAAATATGTCCCTCCGGGCTCACCCCTCCTCCTTCCCACCTAGATGTGGAAAGAGGGGAAAAATGACTGTAACACAAGGCAAAGAAGGGAGAACAATGACCTATCATCTCGGTCAAGTCGAGTCAGATCATAGTGAGTCAAATCAAGTCAAATCAGAGTCAGTAAAATCAAGTGAAGTCCGAATCAGTCAAGTCAAATTTCTCCAAATATTTAGGAATAAGAAACAGACGCCACTCCCGAATTAACCTTAATTAATTGAGCCAAATTTATTACTCTTTTCTACAGTTGACGACGACGATATAGAACAAGTTCTGTTGACCAATAAGTCGCGTGCCCTGCCTTATCTGAGTTATGACCTTACGACCTTAAAAACATTCAATAAATGTCGGAGTAATCTTGGGAGGATCGTGGCAATTCTATCATTCGAAAGAGAATGTAAACTCCTTAATGGTTTCAAATTTTGTTAGAATCAGCCGAATAGTTATGATGTTATTGCCCCCAAGTAAAAATTTCTCGGGTTGCTTTTTAATCGAAGTTGAAGATGTGGTTATTATTTTTAATGTCACTTAATAAATTCAATACTTTCCATCTTGAACATCATCTATTTGTTCTTCATTTCCTTCAGGAGAGAAAGTTATTTAACTTGATGGCTTTTTAACATTGGCCTATTTATAGTAAGCAACTCTTCTTCCTTCAGCATCTTGTAGCAAACTTGACCTTTAATTAAAGCAAGCTCCTTCACAGAGATCCTCATCTCCATAAGGGATTTAAATAAATTTGAGTTTCGATTTGCAACCAGGGCAGCCAAATTCCAAGCCCTCACAATTTTACACTTACGCCTGAGGATATCCACAGGTTGTCTAGTTTTGTAATGAAAGTGTCTTAGGCCTGTAGCTCTCCTCTTCCAAGGGATATGTTTTTGGCCTGCCCCCAGTTCGTTAGGATCTGTTTAAGATTGTGACTCTTGAATTTAAATTAGGAACATGAAAAACTGTTCGCTCGTTCCCACTTTTCAAACACTTTAGGGTAAATATCCTTTGCAAGATTGGCTACTGAATAGTTTCTCACATCCATATTTCAGAACGTCAACCAGAATTTGGAATTGAGATGGCAACAACTCTGCTATTTTCACATTAGGTGTTCAAATGTGTGGATATCGCCAGTCTTGTCCTAATTTTAAACCAATTGTAGGTCAAATCACACTGGTAGAATGGTATTACTAAAGGCCACGTAACCTTTAGCACACTGATGAATGTTTCAAACGGGGAAATAAGAAAAATGGTGAAATAAATTTAATTATTAATATAATAAGGGTCATCTAATTCCCTAAAATGAAAAAAATAATTTAAAACTTCTAAGTTGCTCACCAAGTAGAGCTAAAATTATATTAAAATCAAAGTCTAGCCTAGCCTAAAATAGCATAATATAGCCACATACTTTAGCTTAGAATAATAGAGAATAACCTAGCCTAGCATAGCGTAGTATTGTCCTGCATAGCAAAACTTATTATAGCCTAGAATAGCCTTGTGTAAACTTGCCTAGTATAGCCTAGCATTTCATAGTATAACCTACCATAGTATAGCCAAGCTTAGCCTTAAATAGAATAGCCTAGCTGTGCCGGGTCTAACCTAGCCGAGTTTAGTATAATCTAGCTAGCCTAGTATAACCTAAAATAGTATAGTCTACATTATCCGACCTTCGCATAATTTAGTCCGGTATATCGTATCATAGTATATCCTAGCCTAGCTTAGTAGAGCCTAGTCTAACCTAGCATATTATAGTATAGCCTAGCTTAGTATAGCCTTGCCTAGCGTAAAGTTGCTAACTGTAGCCTATCCTACTCTAGCCTAGCCTAGTCAGGTATACCTCAGCAATGCATGCCATTGCCTAGCCTAGATCGCCTAGAATTGCCTAGCCTAGTATCGCCACGCTAGAATAGGCTAATATAGCCTAGAAAATATATCCTTGCATACGATAGCGTAGTCTAGCATACTATAGGCTAGCTTGGTTATGAATATCCTAGCATAACCACACCTAACATAATATAGCTGGAGGTATCATATTATAGGTGATTCATTTCTCTTTTGAGGGGGTATGACTTTTGGCGGATTGGTGCGAGGATTAGAGATAAAGAGTGGGCAAATCCACGTCTTGTAATTAAAGAGGACGCATTTCAGAGAATAATCATTGCAGGTAGCACTCATTTCATTCATAAGCTTCGGGAAGGCTTGTCCCTTGTTCTTGTTGTACTTTGAGGGGGAGGGGCAGATATGTTACCGTTTGTTCTGTGAAGGAAACACCCGAGATAATGAGGCATTGGCGGAGAGTGGTAATGAAAAATAAGTAGCGATCTGAGCAAGTTTGCTGGTGACACTAAGATTGGGAGGATCATATGGTCAGACTCCGATACTGAGGTATTGCTTGACGAATTGACCAAATTATTCTTTGAGGTGGAGGGTAGTAAAATGAATAGGAATCGGAGCTTGCACCTTAGAAAATAGGAGTGTAAGCTGGATGCAAGAAAAGATAATGGCACATAGAGTAGTATATTTATATAATAATTTAACAAGCAGGTAAAGGATATGAGAAATCTAGATGTTTTAAAGCGCAGTGTGAACGAGTGTTAGGAGAAGGAAAATTATTGTGTTTTAGGAGTTTTTTTATTGTGCTATGAAATGTACGTATTTTAATATTGTACATTGTAGTTGAATGTTAGAGCTTTTGACGTGACTTGAATTATGATCAATTCAAGGCCATTTTATGTAAACAATCCTTTGAGGTGTGGATTGACTCGGATGTCCTTTGAGTTTTGAGCAAGTGATGTCATGTTATAAACAAGTGCAGTCTACTCTATGGGTAGGAGTAATCCGCCAAGTAATAATAAATTAAACGTGAGTGTTGTATGAACGTCATATTGCAAAAAAGAATGAAGGTATCTTGGTTAGTTCTGACCACACTAGAAAACAGTGCTTGAATTCAAGGAATAGAACTAAGAGGGTTTAGGGGTTGATTGGAAGGAGTGTAAGTTATAGAAGTCCTGGTGTCCTTCTGAAATGCTCCCTGACATTTATTAGACCTTTTTTGACTCTGGGTTGCAATTTTTTATCACCATATCATAGGAAAGGGTTAGGAGACTAACCCTTTCAGATTGAATAATAACGAAAGACAACTACTAACTTATTAGAAGAAAAATAAAAGTAAGTATGTGATAAAATCATACAATAAATAGATGCAGAAATGAATCCAAGGGAATTCTGGTTTAATATAAACCAAATCTAAGATAAACCTCTAAATAAAACAATGAAAATTAAAGAACCCCAAAACGAAAATTGAATAAAAAAGTTTAATAATATACAGTATGAAGAGGAAAACTAAAACTTTGATATAAAATTTGAAACAATAGATTATAGAAGCACTAAACCAAGAAATTGACAAAAAAAAACAACACACACCACTGATGCTTTATCGCTCGAGAAAGATACGAACAAGGGAATCGACGACGCAGTAATTTCAACAGAAGAATTAACAAAAAAGAGTAGAATGTTAAATAGAAATCCACTGGAAAATCTGCGCCCACAATAGAGGACTAGGAAGAAACTCCCAACAAAATGGTCGAGGGTTTAAGAAAGTTTTCATGCAAGCCATAATACAGAATGTTTCCAGATGAAAGTAAGATGGGCAAATTAATTTTTGTGCCCAAAAAGTAGTAAAACCAACCACGAAGGTGGGAAACTAAAGACCAATATCGCTGAGAAAAAATAGGGAGAGATTACAAAGAGATGATTCACGTAGACTAAATGAATTCCTAAATGAAAACATCTTTCTAAGAAGCTGGTAATTTGGATTGCAAGAAATACAGAAGTATGGATATAACGCTCATCGTTGTATTAAAAAAGTAGAGCAAAAGCCAAAGGGGAGAAGGCGAGCATACACATAGTATATCGAGATGTATAGAAATTAACAACAGAATCGAACGAATACCATGCAACTAGGCATTGAAAAGATATACCTAGATAGAACTTCATAATTACCAAGGAAGTAAACTTAAGAATAGAAGAAATGTAAGAGTGTGCAAAATTCAGTTGTACCTAGCGTCAGCTTCAATGAGGCAGCTCTCATTTATCTTTATTATCCGAGGGATTTTTTGTATGATAAACTTTGAACTCATATTTGTGTCGCCTGAAGCAATTAATTGTTTGAGACAAAACAACATTTGTAAAGAAAGAGTCTGAAAAAGTATAATCAATAGCATATACGAGGCTGCTGCTGTTCCCAACACCCAGTTAAGTCGCACTTAGCGTTCTCTTCCATAAATTTATCCAATCTATTCTTAAACCTCCTCAGAGGGGTTGCTTTCACCCCGTTGAAAAGTTAGCTTATTCTACTTGTCTATCAGTCAATTTGTAAAACCTAATTTCTGCCCATCTTTTTCCTGAACCTAAACTTACACACCTTAAACCCATTGCTACGTGTCCTATAATGCTCGCTAAAAATAAGACCCTTACCTATGTCTTCCCAATTACAACCTTTTAGCCACTTGAAGACTTCAATCAAGTCCTTTAGAACTCTTCCCCTGTCTAATGTGTAAAGATTCAGCTTTCCTTAGGTATTTCACCCTAAGGACAGCTGCTCAACACATGTGTCATCTTTGTCACCCTTGTTTGCACATCCTCAAGCAGACTAATTTCTATCCTATAATATGGTGATCAAAATTGAAACGCACAGCCAGGAAAAGGTCTAACAAATGTCAGGGAGCATTACAAAATGACAACTGGACTTCTATTACTTACAATGTACAATGTGAAAATATATAAAATTAATAGCACAAGACAAAACTCAAAAACCACCATAACCTTGCTACCTCACCACTAATTCACCCTCTTTTTAAAACCTTTAGATTTCTCATTACTATTACCTGCCTGGTAAGTTATTGTGGAAATATACCATTCTATGTGTTTTTTTAACTTGCATCCCACCTACACCCCTGTTTCCTAATGTTCAGTATCTGATTACAAGTCCTTTTACAACCATCCAACACAAAGAACTTTCTAAAATGTTAAATTCCATTTGCTACTTCTCCGACTATTGGAATAATTCGGTCAATTCGGAGTCTGGCCTTCTAATCATCCCAATCTTTGTGTCACAGACAAACTTACTATCCAACAATGCCTCAATATCTTGGGTAGTTCCCTCAAAGCACATACAGGAACATACTTCCCCCACTCCCCCCCCAAAAAAAATTACAACGAGAAACAAACCTTCCCGAAATTGATGAATGAAATGTCTGCCACCTGCAATTAAGATTCTCGGAAATGCGGCCACTTTAATTACAGAGCTTGGATTTGCCCACTCTGTATCTCTTATCCTCGCGCCAATCCACCATCAATCACACCCGAAAGAAGAGAAATTAAACGAGTCTCTTAGAAATGAAAGGTAGTGAATAATTATTAAAAGAAAATGAAGATTAAAATAAAGGAAGATTGATTGAAGAAAATTGGAAGTTTGGGCATTTTCTGTCCAATTTTATGTAACGATGTTCCTTTATATGAAGAATAGTAAATTTGGTGGGCAAGGGTATGAAATATACGGTAGAAAGATTCCTCAAGAACCTTAAGATCTGATGGAGCACCCCAACCACAGTTACACCAACCACCATCCTAATCACTATGAATCAGCCTTCACGATTTGTCTCTTACCAGGAATTTATTGTGTTCTGCCTCTCTTCCTCTTTCTATATCGTCGTCGTCAAAGTTAGAAAGGAAGAATTAATTTGGCTCAATTTTTTTTTTTGGGGGGGGGGGGGGGCAAATTCGGCACTGGGGTATGTTTCTTGTTCCTAAATATTCGTAGAAGTTGACTTAAAGGGTTCTGAGTTGACTTGATTTTACTGACTTTGATTTGATTTGATTTGACTCACTATGACTTGACTCGACTTGACTGAATCAGCCTCTCTCCAAAAGTAAGCGATATTCTTCCGCCTGACACGCCTCGTTTTGGATGGACCTCGAGATCTGGAGCCGGTAAACCGAGTGATTGTTCTCCCCTCTTCCACTTTTGTTCCATTAAGTTTTATTCCTCTTTTCAGTTCCGGATTGGGAAGAAGGATCGGTGGGCCCGGAAGGACACCTTTTAATTAAGATCACACCGGCGCATCAAAATGGCCTTCCAAAGAGGTGAAAATTCGGGACAGACGCAATTTAACGACATAATTCTATAACACTTCGTGCTATGTTTAATAATAATAATGATAATAATGATGAAATATAGTTTATGTTGTCCCTTTCGCATGTACTGAGCGGTACCCATTCATTTCCTGAGCAGGTGTGTGGGTAATGTGTATTCTTACCCATTTCTCTTCGGCGAGTGTTATGGCGAAAAAAGAGACTTACTCTCATTTCCATTTGGGAAGACGGCGGAAGAGCAGATCTGCTTTGCAACAGTGAAATTGCCGTTAAAAATGCTAACCAGAACATGGCCAAGCTACCGAACACATACACGGTCAATAACACATCTGGGATGGAGGGATCTGTTCCCAACGGGGCAAAAAGGAATGCCCAATGGAGATTAATTACATAGGTTTTCATCTTCCATATTATAAAGTTGTACAAAAAGACTAAAGGAAATCAAACAATACATAATAGTATGTAATTTATTAAATAAAATTATGAGTGGTACAGAGCCCTTAAATTCTTTGTTCATTTCGTGGATATGGCCCCATATTAACGTGTATGAATGTCCCCTTTATTTCATTCTGGTAAAAAAACTTTGACACACAAATTCATTTAAAGTCAACTCGTGACCTTAATTATTCTGTGCTTTCTCACCTTTCAATCCCTTCAACTTTCTGTTGTTTTAACCAGCACAGAGATTACATTTTATAATTAATTGACCTCCAAACAAGAAAGTAAAATCCCTAGCGATAAAATCTTAATTGAGCTTGGCGCTGGCGGATACCTCTCTTAATTCTCCGGATTACCTCGAATACCTTTAGTAATTTCGGTATATCTTCCACACAACTTTACATTCCCTGCTCTCTGGTAGGAAGTGATTTCGGTTTGTCAAGCCATTTGTAAACTGATTCCTTACCTGTATAATATAAGAAAAGAAGGAGGCTGCAAAAGTCTAATCAATAGTCTAATACGACCGTCATTCCCCTAATATTGCAACCTGAATCATTTCACGGACGTATACGGTTCTGTTTCTCAATCTAAAGACCTTGAATATAGGGAACATTATTGAATTAAAACACTATATTTCTAAAAAAGTATTTTATATAAAATTTGTTAACAAAAAATAAATAATTATAATTTAGTATTAAATTTAACTCAGATATCGCGATCGTAGCGGGAATCAAGCGGAACTTCGGGTTGATGGAGCCTGTTCTGTTGGCTTCTTCTCGCTCTTAACGGGTCAGATGAAGCCGACGGCAATTTATAAGGGCTTGGTCCACCTGTTGACCTGTGCCGCATGCTCTCTGTGCAAGAAGAGCCTTTTCATGAGGAGATGGGAGGGGGCAACTTTTATTTTGTATCACCCACTCTCTGAATAACGTGCCGCCAGGGAAGAATCTGATTCCTCGATTATTTGAAAATGAAGACGTTGAAGTGGCCATAGTAAGGTGCTTTTGAAGCGAAGAGGTTGGAATAAAAAATGTCCTTTCATGGATTTAAGGATTATAAAATATGGGTAAAATGGAGGTGATAGTAAGAGAGGTAAAAGATAGAAAAGTGTTAATTTAGTTGGAGAATGTTGTGCCAGTACGTCTGGCAATGGCTTTCCAAGCACTTCTGTGATGCTTTTGTGCATGTTGTTTTAAGCATTCGAGCCTTTTTTTTCATACTTTTGCCTTTTGTTAGTTAGAGCTATCTCGGTTCTTGATTATCTATTGTTATTTTAAAATAGTTTTGTCCACTACGGATCTTTTTATTGTGTCTTAATTATTTTGTCAACTACGGATCTTTTTTTTTTGTCCACTACGGATCTTTTTATTTTGTAAAATTTAGTTTATCATCCTAATTATTCGGATAATCCTATTTATTGTTTTTCCGGTGAGAAATAAGTATTTATAAATTGGTTCAAGGTATTCTTGCAACCGCTGTTGGCTGCTGACAAATCTTGTTCGGTAACGTGTTTTTCGGGTTGTCAATTACAGGTATTTCTATGTTCTGCATGACCCTTTCTGGTAAGTATTCATGTATGTTCCTCTATATTCTTGTTGCTCTACTGTGCAGCATCACATTCAGGGGGTCGATCCCTGCGAGTTCCTGTAGTCTAATTGATTGGATCATGTCAAGTAAGCTGAGATTAAGGATAAAGCGTTTTGCTTGATTTTGCACTACTTGTGCCGTGCGAGTTTGTGTCTTGCTTGTCAAATGTAATGGGACGACGAGGTATAGCAAGAGTGGTCTGACTAAGGCCAAATATAGCTTTTTCTTGTTGCGGAAGGACAGGTTTTTGAACCTATAAAGTTGTCTAAGTCTGATCTTGGCTTGCGAGACCTTCTCCTAAATATGTTCGTTGTATTTATTTGCTGAAATCTTCAATTCCAGAACTCGGGCTTCTCTGGTTTATAGATCGTATTCGCCATTTGCTCTAATGTCGGCCGTTTTGGTACGTCCGATAGGGAGAATCTTAAACTTATCCATATTGGTGCGAATCTTGTTTCTTTTCTCATAGAGGTTAAGATTGTTAATTTCACCGGCTGGCCTATTTGTGACGTCTACAGGAGCTGGGTAGTCGCTTGTGATAATTTTAGTTATGTCGTCGGCTAGCTGGACATATATAGCATAATCTTGAGTAGGGAAAGGGAGGTCACTCGTGTAGATGGTATACAACGTTAAGCTCAGACATCCCCCTCGATGCACCCCTGCGTTCATCGAAAAGGGTTGTCCTATGGGGGGAGGGTATATCCTTTTCGTTGGCCCTTCAAACATTTTATCTTCAATTTTATCTTGACTTCCGTATACTTTTTGGCTGAGTTGGTCCTTATTCTTCGTTTTTCTTTCTTGATTCAGCTTCTTCGAATTTTCTTGTTCTTGACTGAAATTCCTTATTTCTTTAGGTTAGCCCTTCAAAAATTTGTCTTCACTTTTTCTTGACTTCCGTATTCTGGTTGGCTTGTCTTCCCTTTATCTTTATTTCGTATACTTCTTGGCTGGGTTGGTTCTTAATCTTCGTTTTCTTTCTTGATGCATCTTCATTTTATTCCATTTATGTTGAGTTGATGATTTTTTGGTCCTTCTTGTTGAGTTAGTCCTTTGAGCCGTTTTCTTCCGTTTTCTTTTTTGACAGATCTTTATAAAAGTTTCGGGACTGTTGAGTTTGGAACGCCGTACCGTTGGATTTGAACGCCAATACTCTAGCCTCACGACCGGCTTTAGTCCGTTGTTGAGTTGGTAAATTTATAGGCTATTTATATTATTGTGTTGGAAGAAATTTTTCTCTGATACATTTTTCGCACCCCTACTCAGGTCCCTTTCTAGAAAGCAGAGCGAATTTGAGGATTGGGGAGAGACTAGTCTTAGATTTATTAATCGAGGAGTAGTAGCTCTCCCTTGTACGGTCTCCGAGTCTGCGGGATGAGTGGAGCTAATTTGGTGGGATTGAGCAGAGCGGACGAAGTCTTGTCTCTAATCAATGTGTGAGGGTATGAAACGTACATCCTCACATGCCGCCAGACAATCGTGGGAACGAAAGAAATTTGTCGTTTGAGTTGACCTTCGTCTCCTCTCTCTCTCTTCCCCACCCTTCCCCCAACTGGCGACAGGAAGTCAGACGAAAGAACGCTTGTCCCACAAAGAAGCTTAAATCTTATTTGCTTTCTTAATGATACCATGGAGATTGCCCAGGAGGCACTGCGATAAGCGAATTGTCGTGAATGGAATCTCTCTCTCGATTTCCCACAATCCTCGGTATAAATAATATCGCCGACTAACGTGAGAATTACGCGAGTAGATTTGGAACACTGCTGTAGAGCAGTGTTCCAAATCTACTCGCGTAATCCTCACGTTGAACGAGAGTCGTTGCCGTAACGTATCGACTACCAACGCGCAGTCGAGTCAACCTGGTCGCTGCCTCAAATTGTTCCTGGGAGTAAATCCCGCCCCGCAGAGTCTGTGACTAGAAGAGTACGCTCTGTTGCTCAACGTAACTTGAGTAAGAAAAGAAACATCCAAATAGTTAAGGGAAGTTACTATTTGTTAGTGTCACATCCATTTAGGAGTGAACTAACCGGAACTGCAGCCAGCAGCCCCGAACCCGTCGTCTCATCCCCCCTCTCTCCGAGAACTCGTGTTAACGCCACCCGAACAACTCTGTCTAGACCTGAGTAGTCGTTTCTCCAATCCATCACAATTAATGGTAATGTGTAAACCCTTTTTAAATTACCTATTTAATTAACCGTGATTGATATTCCCTTTGAGTCATTATAAATCTAGCCGCTTAACGTCAGTCTTTAATATTTAATCCTTAATTTTGCCTGTTAACTATTGCTAATTATTATATTTGTGTAAAGTAAAGTTTATTTTAAGGAAGGGGGTTTATTTGTGGGTCCTCCCTTTTGACGTACCCTTGGCAAGACTTTAATTAAGCATCCCTACGGCTAATTTATTCAACCTGTATTTGGCACTCTTAGAATTCAACAATCACAAACCTCCCCCCAGTAACAAGTGGGACTTTTATCGTGAGAATCCTGGCTACGGCAAAACACGCCTCTAACCAGCTTTCGCACGTTCAGTAGGAATTAAAGCATACCTATATATATATATATATATATATATATATATATATATATATATATATATATATATGATCATAGGATTGAGTCATAGGGTCAATACCACCGACTTAAACAAAAGCGGTGTGCCCGGGTCAAGGACTAGAATAATTATTGGACCCGACTATTAGCAATTCTACGACACAATGAGTAATAGCTTTTCTTTCCCCGGGTCTCCGAAGTTCCCTTCAGCACTTTTTCTTAAATCTCTTTTAAGGGAGCAGGTGCAGTTGTAACGAAAATCAGAAGATTGTTCGGCATTTGAGGGTCACCAGTTATGGGAAAAGGCATATCCTTAATATCCCCATTTATTTATTTATCTATAGTATTCTTGCTTTTCTCGATGCATTTTCTTCTACTTTTGACTGAAATTCCTTATTTCTTCTTTAAGACGGCCCTTCAAACATTTGTCTTCATTTTTTCTTGACTTCCGTATTCTTCTTGGCTGGGTTGGTCCTTAATATTCGTTTTCTTTCTTGATGCATCTTTTTGGAATTTTCTTCTTTTTCTTGTTGAGTTAGTCCTTCGAACGTTTTTCTTCAGTTTACTTTCTTGAGAGATTTTCATAAAACTTCTTAGACTCCTGAGTTTCGAACGCGGTAGCGTTGGATTGTAACGCCAATACTCTGGCCCCACGACCGGCTTGAGTCCGTTGTTTAGTTGGTAATTTTATCGGATATTTATATTATCGAGTTGGAAGGAATTTCTCTGATACATTTTCGCACCCCAACAGAGGTCCTTTTCTAGAAAGCGGAGCGAATTTGAGGATTGGGGAGAGACTAATCTTGGATTTCTTAATCGAGGTGTAGTAGCACTCCCTCCTACGGCCTCCGAGTCTGCGGGATGAGTGGAGCTAATTTAGAGGGATTGAGGAGAGCGAACGAAGTCTTGTCTCTAATCAATGAGTAATGGCTTATCCTTCCCCGGGTCTACGAAGTTGCCAGCAGCACTTTTTCTTAAATCTCTAGTAGGAGAGGAGGTGCAGTTGTAACGAAGATCAGAAGATTGTTCGGCCGTTGTGGGTCACCAGTTATGGGAGAGGGGCCTTATTTTTCGGCTATTTATATTATCGAGTTGGAAGGAACTTTTCTCTGATACATTTTTTGCTCCCCTATAGTCCTTCGTGATCACTTATCTTTATGGTTTCCTCTGTATCCTCCAAATAATCACAAAGGATTCTGGTGATATTAGTTTCCATCTCAAGGTCATATAATTTGTTCTTTGAATCCGGGACCCAGACCTTGTCAAATGCAGAGGCCACGTCTCTGAGTACGACGTCTACCATCATATTTTCGGCCTTTGCTTTTGCAATGTACTCAGTCATAAGATCATTGGCGGTTTCCGTACCGAGGTGACTATGGAATCCATGCTGTTGCATGTTGTATGCGTCCCTTGTTTCTAGAAGATTTTTAGCCTGTCATTCAGAAGTTTTTCTAAAAGTTTCCGAATAAATTTTAGGATGGATATGTGTCTAAACTTTTTACCTCCTTTTTTGGCTTCCCTGGTTTTAAAATAAAGACCATTCTGGCCCTTTTGAGTCGATCTGGGAAGTAGAAAACGTTTAAACAGGCATTAAAGAGACTTATTTGGCTTCATTGATGTTTGGTAGGGCATTCACTAAGTGCGTCTTGGTAATACCTGATATGCCAGGGGCCCTCTGCTTAAAGTTCTTTAAAGCTCTCTCAAACTCTTTTTGAGGGAATCCCCACGTGGAAGATCTTTAGCAGAAAGGAACTCCCATGTGCAGCAGAAGGCCCGGCTAGGCCTAAAGTGGTAAGCTTACCCCGTCCTCCCCTTCCACAAGCGGTAGCCTCGAATCGAGACCCCCACAATTCATCTTTATGCGGGCTAAAATTGCTCTGCAAGAAGATTCCAGGTCCTTCGAGAGTAGAGCTGTTTCCCACTACCCCTAACTCCGGGAAGAGCCTCGGCCATAAATAACGCTCGACTCCCTGGAAGAAACACAGAGTTGAGAAGTCTCGTCCAGAACCCAGAAGATTTCCCCATGGTTCCAAGTCAAGTGCAAGCAACAAACCAAAGTGACAGCTGGACTATTTTGTGTATTTGGAATTAGCCCCAGCCAGGAGGTAATTGCACTGAATGATCGCCCCGAGTGATTTTCCCGACTTCTTTCAACAACTCCTGTCGAAGTTCTCCTCCTTTCGGGTAGCCGAAATACTCTCCCCTGGACCGGAAGTTACCTCCCCCCTTTCTTTTGGACAACCGTCATCACTCCAACCTCCCGCTTTGAAGGCCGAGTGGCCTCACCTCAAGTGCAGAAGAAATCCGTAAGCCAACCCCTCTCCCCCTTTTAGTAACCCAATTGAGTTAATCCCTCCCCCCATTTTAGAAGTCTCATCCGAGAATACCTTAAGTTTTAACTTCATAGCCTGATTTATAACTACGATTCCCCCTTTCGTTTATTGATGTGATTTTTGCCCGTTAGTTCTCTGAGGTAATTTTACCGTTCAATTCGCTTATTAATTTTTGTGTAAATAAAATTATATTTTTGTCGATGTCTCTTCAAATAACCTTGAGCTTTGCCATTGTCCATAATTTACCTGACCTCGTTGCACTCTCTCGCTACGCAGCCCGTCTGAACTCGTGGTTTTCCGTCCTTTTTGTCGGTTCGCTTTCAAGTTATTGGTCCCTCCCTGATAGATATAATATGGTATTGATATAATGTAATGTCATACCACGACACTCTTAATTAGTGAATGGTTTTCCTTCAGCTTCTGCTCGTCGAGTGTTATCGACGAAGTGGTATGGTGTTATAGTTGGTCCTTGCTCTTCCAGGTATGACAAGACTCTTTCCTCATATTCCCAGTCAAAATCGTCGTTTTCTTCCCCCGTGATGTCAAGTTTTCTCTTCCAGTGCTCTCTGAAGGGGATTTCTATCTCTTGGTCCTCGGTGATCGTTCTTTCCTCAGCTGTGATGGTAATATTGGTCTTACTTTTCTGAGTACTACTTAACCTTCTAAGCTGAGACCAAAATTTTGGGAGGACGGTTTCCACGTCCATTTTATCAATCATGCAATCCCAGATTGTCTTAGATTCCTCGCAGATAAGATATATAATTTCCATGCGCAGGTTTCTAAGTTCAAGATATCGTTCCGCCGTGTTCCCATTCTCTTTTATTTCAGTAATAAGTTCCTCCAGTCTATCTTTCCTTGATGTAATCTCCTCATTCCATAGTAGAGCAGGGAGAGTTTTTTTATTCAACCCTCGGGATAGCTATTCTATCTGCTTCCTTGATATTGGTGATAAGTTCTTAGAAGTGCCGATATATGTCTTCGAGGGTAGACCCGTCCAACGGTTCTATCCGATATTCTTGGAGGACTCTCTTGTATTCGATCCAGTCAGCCTTGGGCAAGCATTTACGGGAGATGATTTTGACCTGGATAGGTGAGACTGAGATTGTGGTAATCATACTAAGGTGATCAGGGACGGTATTTTGGTTCAGAGCGAAGTTGTTATTTGTTAGTATGATATCGGGAGTAGTAGAGGATCTCATTGTTAGGTATGTACCGAAATCTGTTGGACCTGCTATATTTACCACGCCGCATTCCATAAGAAGCTTCAGGGATTTACCTGCCCCGTTACACGCCGTGATGTAGCCTGATTCCCTGCAACGTGCATTTAGGTCGCCGATAAGAATTACTGAGCAGTTCCTTCTGAATAGGCGGAGGAAATTAGGTATGAGCAAATATGATCTTCTTGGTAGTTGGTATCCTACTGCTATAATGAGATCGTCGATAAGCGTTATAATTTTTATCGCTAGGTACGATTCTTCCAAGTTGCTTATCTCCTTGAATTTGATGCCCTTTCGCACTGCAAGAGCGACGCCGTCATATCTTTCATTCGAGTGGCTAGTTGTGAAGGTGGTGTAGTTATATAGTTTTATAGGGTCGGTTTCTGCATTAAGTCCGTGTTCAGAAATAAGGACGATATCTAAGGCTACCTCAAGGATTATATTGTAGAAGATGAATTTTTTACCCATCCAGCCATTGACGTAAAGAGAAAAAATCTTCAGTTTATTGATGTAAATGTTCGCTGTGGGGGAATTCCCTCTGGAATTTCTTTTCACGCCCAGAAGTGACGTCCATGCGCTAAAGAAAATTCTAGAATTTGGTTAGGCTTAAATTGGTAAGCATACCCCCCCCATCCACAAGCGTTAGCCTTGAACCGCGTCCACCTCGGACCACCTTTTCGTGGATTAGAATCGCCTGGGCGTGAAGATTCAAGGCCATTCGAGAGTAACGCTGTTTCCCCCACCACTGCGCGGGGAGCCTCGGATATAGGGCTCGTCTTCCAGATGGAAACCACAGAGTTGAAGAGTCCTGCCAAGATCCAAGAAACATTTTCCTAATTCCGAGTCAGGTGCTTAAAAACGAGGAAAAGTGACGGCTGAACTTTTTGTGTGTTTGAATTACCCCAGCGGGTGAGGTAATTCTATTTGACGATCGCCACCGAGCGATTTTTCCAAGTCACTTATCAACTCCTGTCGAAGACCTGCTCGTCCCCTCCTCATCTTCAGGTGGCCGAAATACTCTCCCCTAGACCGGACGTTACTGCCCCACCCTTTTGGAGAACCCTCATCACGTCAACTTCCCGCTCGGAAGCTCCGAGCGCCCTCGCCCTCACGTTTATTGCCGGCAGAAGACATCCGTGAAGCCTAACCTTGACGTCTCACCCGGAATCCGCCGTAAGCCAACCCCTCTCCCCCTTCAGCAACCCATTTGAGTTGATCCTCCCCATTGGAATAGTCTCCTTCTTTAACGCATTAATTTCCAACTTCAGAGTCTGACTCATAACTCTGCCATTCCCCCCTGATTTACAAATTTAATTTTGCCCATTTATTCTCTTATTTTTTGTAAATAAAATTATATTTTTGTACAAACCTCTTCAAATAACCTTGAGCTTTTTCATTGCCAAAATTTTACCTGACCTCAATTTGCACTGTTTTCTCGCTGCTCCGTGTATCGAAACTCGTGGCGTTCCCCCTTGTCTGTTCGCCTTTAAGTTATTAGTCTCTTCCCCCATAGATATAATATGGTATTGATATAATATAATGTCACACCACGACATATATATTTATTAATATACTTCCTATAAAATTTTGGTGTCAAGTGTGTTTGGGGTTTTTACGAACCCGTGTCATTTTAATTTCGACATTTTAAACTCTATCCCAATTTTTTAAATTCTTGCATTGTACTGGCAGAAGGCAAGTTCAAGTTAATTGAAGAGCAGTGGAACGTTAATCTATTTAGATTTTGTGTTGGACCCCAGGTAATTTGTTTTATTGTGTTTGAATTTTGGAGACTCTCCTGGTTATTAATGAAAAAGTGTTAAGGTCTTTGGTGTCCTAATTCAAGTAGGACCATTTTAATTTTTTTCCGCTTAGAAACAGCAGAGGTAGGTAGCTGTATCATTTTTTTGTGTGTGTTTGTGTGAACAAGGCCTTCACGAATATTCAAGTATTCGTTTGGCGTGGGTAGCGTCTTAGCTCATTTGCGTGTCAGTGTTCCCTCAGTTAACTGCGTAATAATGTCATCCTTCGAAAAATTCAAGAGTCAGGGTGAAATGTTAGGTCTTTCAGGCAGAGACCTGCTAAATTACGTACAGGAAGAAGAGAGGAACGAACGGGCAGAGCGAAGGGAAGAGAAACTAAGAAAAATGGAGATGGAGAAGAACAAAATGAAGATGGAGGAGAACAAACTGAAACCGGAGATGAAAAACAAACTGAAGATAGAGATGGAGAAGAACAAAATGGAGAAGGAAAAACGTGATCAAATTAGGCAGCATGAGCTGGAAATGAGCCGAAATCAAATGGATTCCCAGTCCATCTTTTCCCGGGCTGAAATTCCCCAAACTTCCCGCTTTTAATGATGGAGAAAACTTTGGGTAATTTTTTACCAATATTGAAAGAATCTTTCAGATCAAAAGATGAGATCTCGAAAATGATTGCGTCCCTCGCTTAGTCCCCCTCCTAAACGCCCAGTTAAGTGATATCTTCGTATCCCTTCCCCCGGAAGCAACTTTGGACTATTCCACGTTAAAGTCCGAATTGTTAGCCGCTTTTCATATGAATTTCGAATTTTACCGCTCCCGATTCCGCCAGGAAAGGATCTGCCCTGGTGAAACATTTAGACAACACGGGTACATTCTCCAAAGACACCTTCAATGTTGGCTGGATGCGTTCAAGATTGCCCAGGTCTACGAGTCCCTTCTGGACTTCTTCCTTTGGGATCAGTTTTCAGCTGCCGTGGCTCCCGAAATTCGCGCCTTCATTAAGGAAAAACGTTGCTTTACTTTCAATGAGTGCTTTGAAGAGGCCGATGTCTACGCGGGTAATCACAATTTATACCCTAAGAATGTTAAAAATGCTCCCCAATCGCCCCCAAACTAAATTTTATAGTATTAATACCCCTTCTAAATTGGTTCCAATTCTTAACAGAGTTCCTAGACCCTCGTAGCCAAGAAACTTCCATCCATCTGAACACCGAGACGTTAAGCTTATCGTTCTTGCTCCCCCGGTTGTGCCGTACCAAAAGATCCCGATCATCTGCTACACCTGAGGAGTTCCCGGCCATTACCACACGAACTGTCCTTAAAACTCTCAATTTGCAAACTCTCAGTCCCAACAAGTGCACCAAATCTAGACCGCCCCTCCTCCTCCTCCGTCGCTTCAGGAGACCCCCCGATCCTCCCTCGCCCGCCAAAGTACAGGTCCATCAGATAAACTTCCTCTTTAATGAGAACAACCCTAATGGACTGAAATTCGTGAAAGGTCGCCGAGTATCCACCCTCGTCCGTGACACCGGGTGCACCTGCAACGTATTGTCTGAGGACCTACTCTTCCCCATTGGCCCCGACCACAAGAAGTTTTGCGGTGGTCCACGACTACCTTAGCCGGGCCAGTCGTTTCCCTGTAGCTCGTTGTCACATCAAGTGTGGCTATATGTCCGGTTGCGCCGAAGTGGTAGCGGCCCCAATCCAGTTCTGCTCCGTTTTGATCGGTCAGAACCCCGTAATCCACGACCATCCCTTTGCCCATCCCGTGATTACCCGTACACAGGCCTCACTGGAATCCCATGCACCTGTTCCCTTGGAAACCCCTATCGACCCGGAGTTCCAAGCTTTCCCGAGCGACAAGTTTGACCGCACCCATAAGGAGTGCGTAACTCTCCTCCCCCTTTGGGAGAAAACTAAAACCCTCGAGCGTGAGTCCCTTGAGGTAACAAACGAGTGTCGTATCTCGTGAAGAAGGACTTATTGAGAGGTATAAGACCTACTTTGAACTTAAGTCATGAGAACGAAAATTCTAGCCTGGCGCGGAGGTGGTGGTACTACTTTCCACCGAAAGCAACAAACTCCTTAGCCAGTGGAAGGGACCCTACCCATCCTCAAGGCTAGAGGACCCGTAGATTACCTCATCCGTACTCCAGCGGGAGCGAAGTTTTCCACGCGAATTGTATATATTATCTCATTAATGTTCTTAATTATGATTTTTTTTAGGCCACTAAGTTGTTTAGTCATTAGTCACAATATTCATGCCTCCATTTAATTGCAGCCTTTTTTTTTGGTTCCACTGAAATGTAACCAATTTTCTCATGTGATTTTTTAATTTAAAATTGTGCTAGTTAAATTGCCTTTAGAATTGACCCTTCTAAGTCTTATGTCCGTAAATTCCCAGCTGAGCTCAGATTCACGTTTTTTTTTGTGTGTACACCTGTCTTAGCAGATCAGAATTTCCCTAGGCCCTTGATAATTCTAGTTTGACGGGTGGGATGATCCTTTCCTACGCAACTGCTCTGTAAAGTATCATCTTTCGGATGGGAGATGTGTGGGGGAATTCCACGTGAAATTTCTTTTCCAGCACGGAAATGACATCCATGCGCTAAAGAAAATTCAGGAATGTGGTTAGGATTAAATTGGTGAGATTCCACACCCCCAATCAAGAATTGGTAGCCTCGAACCGCGTCCACCTTGGACGACCCTTTCGCGGGTTAGAATCGGCTGGGCGTGAAGAGTCGAGGCCATTCGAGAGTAGCGCTCTTTCCCCCGCCACTGCGCGGGAAGCCTCAGATATAGGGTTCGTCTTCCAGGTGGGAGACACAGAGTTTAGGAGTCCCGCCAGGATCCAAGAAGAATTCCCCTGGTTCTGAGTCAGGTACTTAAAAACGAAGCAAAGTGACGGCGGAACTTTTTGTGTGTTGGAATTAGCCCAACCAGTGAGGTAATTCCATTTGACGATCGCCACCGAGCGATTTTTTCGGCTTCACTCATCGACTCCTGTCGTAGACCTGCCCGTTCCATCCTTGTCTTCAGGTGGCCGAAATACTCTCTTCTGGACCGGACGTTACCTACCCCGCTTTTGGAGAACCGCCATCACGTCAACTTCTTGCTCAGATGCCCCGAGTGCCCGCACCCTCAAGTTTATTGCTAGCAGAAGACATCCGTGAAACCTTACCCTGACGTCTTACCCGGAATCTGCTGTAATCCAACCCCTCTCTCCCTTCAGCCACCCAGTTGAGTTAATCCTCCCCATTGGAATAGTCTCCTTCTGTAACGCATTAATTTCTAACTTCAAAGTCTGATGCATAACTCTGCAATTCCCCTTTGATTTACCAATTTAATTTTGCCCATTGATTCTCTTCTGCTATGTAAATAAAATTATATTGTGTACAAGCCTCTTTTAATAACCTTGAGCTTTGCCATTGGCTAAATTTTACCTGACCTAGTTTTGCACTGTTTTCTCGCTGCTCCGCGCATAGAAACTAGTGTGGTCCCCCCTTGTCGGTTCGCCTTTAAGTTATTAGTCCCTTCCCCCATAGATATAATATGGTATTGATATAATATAATGTCACACCACGACAGTCACGTTGTTCATATTATTCCCCGCGAAGTTTTAACACTTTTGTTGGCTCAGCCTGTGTGGGCAACTTCACTCTAGCGGATCTCTTCTTTTTGAATTGATCGTTGGAATGGTTGAGATAGGATTCGCCACATATCTCGATCCTGCCTTGCGCAAGTGCCGAACTCTTTTCTTTTTCACTCTTGTCATAATCATAATCCCACGTGTATTTTTCCTTGATCATTCCTTCAACGATGTCTTTGACTTTTGCCGTTATTGGCAGTGGGGCTGATTGGAAGGCATATACTCGTAAGTTTATTTCGGTAGATTTGTAACTTAGCGAGGATTGTTTGGTCTTCTTGGGGCTCTTGGTTTTTTGGCTCGCCTTTTGGGAATCAGTATCCTCTCGTTCAGGTTGGTCCATCTCTATTATTTTAGGGGTATTAGATGTGCTGGGTTTGTTTAGTCTCGGATCCCGAGATCTTGAACGTTTTCTTGCCGCAGCCGTAGGCCTACTTCCTGTCTGTTTTTGGTACAGTTCGGTTGAAGGCGGATTGTTAGGAAACCACATTGGTTTTATCACATTCTGAGCCAACATACGATTTAACTCGGTAGCTTAACTTCCCGGTTCTGCGATGTTGACAAAGTGAGCGTGTATAACACACATCACAAGGTCCAGGTTCATTGAGGGGTCTATTTGTAAAAGAGTCTTGTCCTTCTCCTGGCTCTTGGTTGACTGTGCATAGGTGGTTGTTGCTCTGCGGTGTTCCTCCTCTTGGATATTCTTTTTCTTGTCGTTGACAAGTGTCTTTTTAAATGGACACGACATCGACAGGGTACGGTGAGGGCCACTGCAATTAGGGTATTCCTTGGTAGCCCCGCTTGTACACTCTCGCCAGGTTTGGCCATCTCCAAAGCATTCGCTGAATACCTTTCCTCGAATGGAACAGTCTCTGGTGGCGTGCTGCTTCAGGGCATAGCACGAGAAGCATACATGGACTGACACGTAGGTTTCCCTCTCGATGCATGAAGCAGATATTTTTGTGTAGAATAGGACTAAGCCAGCTTTGGATGCCTAAGTGGCCATCTCAGAGGTTTGGAAGGTGGCTTTAAATAGATAGGAATACTGGCCTCCTTTAAGGTTTTTCACTTATACACCTCTTCGGCTTTTGCCCAGGTTTGCCTTGCCTCTATTTCATTTTTAATCTCCTCGATGCTGTGGGAGCCGACCCATGGATCCAAGTGGAGACAAATTATGGATCTCTGAGCAGAGACATGGGGAGGGATCTTTGGGGTCAAGTTAAGTTCCTCGAGCTTCGCTCGTGCATTAACACTGAGAAGCCTGTCTACGTTATGGTCAGTGTCGCAGATTGCTATATAGCCGTAAGTTTGATCTACTAGACGGCATAGTGCAATCTCAATCAAGTCAAAAATAGTTGAGAACACTGTTTCCCTCGAGGGTTTTGGGCAATTTTATTTTACCCAGAGGGAGATTCATTCTGTCCCCCGGGGTCGTCCATGACGGCCCGCTAGGGAAGCTCTTCACCTGGAGCCAACCAGGCTCCTATTTAGTTGTGTTCCAATTATAAAGCTCGAACGACCTTCTCTTCCCTACATATATAAATTCTCTATCGGGACCCACCTGCCGGTACTGACCACTCCGAACTCGAATGGGGCCCCTTCTTCGCGCCTCCTGCGGGGCTTCCTTTCGGGGTTTGGATACGCCAGGTACTGGTGGTCTTAAAGAAAGGAACAAACGCTGGTCCGAAAATGGGTTTCGGTGCGGGGATTCCCCCGTTTAGGCACTAGCGCGCCTGCGACCTCTTCAGTGGGCCAGGGACGTAAGCCGTCAGTGATATTGACACTTGAAAAGCGCGAAAGATTCTTCAACGAGTTTCTCTTGTATAAATATAGATGATAAATCAAGTACGAGTTTGTACTCTCTTCGAGGAATGAGTAAGAACGAATCGGCTCACCGCTGATTAAAAAGGTCGATGTTGCCGTATGGCTCAATAGGTGCTATGAATTAATAAAGATCCAGAATCAAATCAATATCTTTAAGGCAGAAGTGGCCAGTATTTTGCTACACGAGACCTGGGAGGATATAGGTGTAGGAATAAAGAGGGAGTTCGTAATAATGTGGAGGTCAACAACCACATTCAAGCGATGTTCAAATGCTTCCCTTCTGCTGGAAGAGAATATTATATTATAATCTTCCCGCTGTGTCTTAAGTGGTGACTTCTTCCACCTCTCACAAGAGGTGGAGCTCATGCATTGGAGAATCTTTACCTCTTGGTACAAACGAGACCCTTAGGATTTCCGTTTCACCTGCAGGTCGTAGAAAAGAAACTACTTTAACTTTTATTAATTTCCTTCTCGTCAAACATCTTCGTCCCCACATTGCCAACAACATGAAGTCCACTAAGCCAAGTAAGGGTTTGGTGCCATGTTTTTAATTGTTTCCATTTCAACTTTGGTCCATCTCTGATCGATTTATATGTGTCCCTTAAGGCCCGAAGGGCGCCAAATTTCTTAGAATTGGGGCACAACTTTCGTTCGGATCCAAGATTGAGTTCATTTCTGTGCCATTTGATAAGTGGCATTATATGGGATTTCATCCCATTTTTGACCCCCTCACCTCTTTATGGACCCAATCGCCCCGGAAGGAAGAGGTAGAGCCTTTGGGAGAAATCTCCTCAAACACGTCTAAATTATTCGTAACTTCTTCCCGTTCGTTAACCTCTAGTCACTTTCCCAACTTCACCAGATTGTTCTCTTTTGTTAAAAACTGATTTTTAAAAAATAATTATAAAAAAAAAATTTCCATCCCCTAAATTGTTTCGTTAATCGAGAACCGATTTTCAAGGATCATTTTTGCGGAAATTCCTAGGGTGGTTTTCGCATTTTAAAATCAATGGAGGAGATCAAACTTTGAAAACTCTAAAATCGCGCGAGGAAAGGTGGTTTTATTTTTAAACCCGGGTTTTATCCTATGGGATTTATTTTCTCTCATGTGATTTTAACAGAGTAAGGATGATGGAGAGTCCTTGCCCTTGTTGAAAGGGAATAGAAGATACACGCGCATAACGGTTCTCTCCTAACACATTGTCAAGCAGAGTTGACCTCGTTGACTCAACTACCTTACTGTTAATTAACTAACAACAACCAAAATTACTTTCAAGAAATATAGACGAGCAAAAACTGTTATTGGATGCAGCAAATTCAATTCCTTCAAATATAAATATTAATTGACTGAAGCGCGAGGACCTGTGAGACATTTTTCGCAAATGGATTCCTAGCAGACCAAATATTCAGGAAGATAAATCGAATTGACCAATTTAATACAGAATAAAGCCGAGACGTAAGAAACAACAAATTTGTTATTTATAAACAATAAATATTAATTTAACTAGTAGGAAGTTAGCACTTTTCTATCTAAACGGCGTTCATTTATTAGGTTATTGTTGCTAGCCTCCTAATCTCCGCTTCTACCATTAGTTCTCAAGGGGTTGGCTTTGAAGGGGTAGGCCATAAGGGATATCTCTGAATTAAATCTGTCTCTTAAATGAAATCCGGGAATAAGAGGACATCGTTCGTTCGATCCCTCGCGTTGAACACCAAACTTGAGTGGTTGCTGAATGACTGCGGCTTCTATCTTCCTGCGACTTCCTTTGTTCCACTGTGCCAAATATCCTTCCTCTCTTGTCTGTTTCTTCGCCTTCCATCACTTTCATTTTCCCCCACTGACTATTTCATGAATTAGGAACTAATGAAAGGGGTTGCAGGAGGTACTTGAACCCTCACAAACTCTTTTCCCACAGAGAGTGGGTGCACATCTCTGGTATATACGGATTCCTTGAAACAAACACGCACGAAATATTTTGATGTATGGGCTATAAACAGAAGAATAATTAATTAAAGTGAAATCTCCGAAACGAGGGGGGTGATGAGGACCCTATAGAGTTAAGTAAGTCATAAATTCAGATTTATGTTTTAGCCGCATTGATTTATTTCGGCAAAGATTATTATTATCATATTGAGGAGGTCTTTGCCCTCGTTGAAGCTACAGGTAGAGGTGAAAGTAGAAAAGTGGACAGGATTAAGATATGGAGACACCATCGGCTGAGGTTGGTGAGGGGGATGAAGTCATTGGTACGTGACTAAAAGTACTCATGCGGACCTATGTTCGTCATCGGCAAGAATGCTGCGAACTCTGATCTATGGCCCTTGAGAGGCGCAGAGGATGGAAAAGTGCTTCAGCTCAGTGCTATTTTCTTCAGGAGCACTACTCTATCAAACATAATACGGTCGAGTAAATAAAGCGGAGGATTGTTCGATCAACGAGGTTATAGGGGCCTGGGAAGGAGTGCATCTACGGGGCAAGAGATAGATGGGGACGCAGGGCGCCAGCGAGTCTACTTTTGGAAAATCGGGACCACTCAGATGTTTTAGCCCTCGTTTTCCCTTCCGGTTCTCGGAGCCCCATGGATTCTTCTCCTGTGGGTGTTAAATTACATAACTTTAGACATTTCAGACACACTTAGTTCTTGACATTATTTAGGCATCAATTAGATCAACAAGAGTTGATGAAGGAACGTGAACTCGACTTTACTCGGAGCAAATCGGTTGGGACTAAATTCGTCTCCTTTTAGAGAAAGGTGTTGGGTGTTGCCGTTCGAGATGAGAAAGAATATTCTTTATGTCGACTTTAGAAAGGCTTTCGACAGGCTGCCACACTTACACACTTTGGATAAAGGTAAAGCGCATGGCAGGATTTTGGGGTGGATAGTCTTGGCTATGTGACACAAGAGAGTTAGTATAGAGGGAATTGAATTAGATTGCGGGATTATTACTAATACTTTTCCTTAGTGATCGCTGTTGGGGTCCTTAATGTTCCTGTTTCATAATGATGATCTTGGCATAAATATAAGTAGCAGAGTGATCAAGTTTGGTACCTATTTAGGGAGGATTATAAAGTCTCACTCTGTTGCTGAGGTATTAATAGATGAATTAACCATACGATCACAATGGGCGGAGAAGTGGGAATGGAATTTAACATATGATAATGTAATGTATTTAGTATAGGTAGGTTAATCCAATGAATAATTATAAATTGAATGGAAGAGTTTGAAAAAGGTCACGATGCGAACGTGACTAAAGTGTCCTTAATAGTTCAGACCACCGCCCTAGAAAGAAAACGGTGCATAAGTGCTAGGAATAGAGCTAATATATTAATTTGGTCTAATGGGAGGAGTGAAGTAATAGGAGTGGTGATTTCATTCTGAAACTGCACCTGACATTCGCTAACCTTTGCTTGACTATGTGGTGCAATTTCCGAGATCGTATAATGGGATGGATATTGGTTTGTTTGAGTATGTTAAATAAGGTTAATTAAGATGGTTCATGAGGTGAGGACCTTACGTTATAGTAAAAGTCTTAGGATAGAAAATATACGGATGTTTGAAAGATGAGTTCGAGGGGACTTGAGTGAAATCTTCAAGAAAGTTAAAGGTAATAAAAAAAAAAGGTCTAGGTAAGGTTCTTATTTTTAGTTAGCAAGATAAAACTCGTAGCAATGGGTTCAACCTTTACGAGTTTAGTTTAAGGAAAGAGATTGGTAGAAATTGGTTTACAAATTGAGTGTTAGAAGAATAGAATGGATTTGGGGCAAAAGTCATGTGATAAAACCCTCTATCTGAGCAGAGTTTTTTTCATTTGCCTTTTCCATATTCCTTCTTTACATATGCTCTTATGTCCCAAACACAAAATTCAATAAGAATCAAGTTATAATTTGAACTTGAAACTTCAGAGTTGCCATAAACTTAGAAGCTCGATATAATATTCTTAAGGGAGGAAAAGATCTTGAAATTGCAAATAATTGTTTCGGTCTAGACAAATATGTGAAAGTTTAGCAAACGCAGAATTCCGGGGTTAATAAAAATAAATGAACGGAAAAATAAAGGAAATTTATCTTTTAAGTTGACCTGTTAAAGATGAGTCTTCTATTTTTCTCTGTACGATGGCTTATCTTTACTCGATCAAATATTTGTTTTCATTCATTTAGGTAAATGTGTGGTATTAACCACAACGATTTAGCAGTATTTTCCTTTTCTTTTCGGTCGGATACTTTAAAATTTGCCTCTCTGCCAAAACTACAGTGTCCAACTCCTGACAGCCTTCAACATCTCGCCTATTACAGCCTGCGCTAAACTATCAGCCAACTTAGCATCATCTAAAAATGTATCTATTTTGCTAAATAATTCTTTGTCTAACTCGTTTAGAAATACGATAAAAAACAGAAAGCCTAACGAGGAATGCTAAAGTAATCTGTTCGTCACGACCAGCGGGAAGCACAACCATTACTCGAAAATCTCTAGCGCTCAGAGGCAAATAAAGAAGAACAAAGTTTTAATCCTATGAGTGCCTTGCAACAGGCTTTGGCTCCAAGACCAAGAATAGAGACCCTAACGGGGGCTCCTCCTGAGCTTCCAATTCTCTTATAAACTGATCTTCTAACTTTAGTTGCCTTTTTTTGGTGTTTTTTGGAAAGAGTTTCTTCCACATTAGTGTTGGGTGTGTAGCAGAAAGACAAATTCCTTGGAAGTCTATGAAATGAAAAGTCTGAGACAAAAAACTACACGCCCACCCCTTCCTCTTGGCCCTCAGAAGATAGGTCAAGGATTGGGTGGGGTGAGTCCTTGTACTCATATTTAGTTCTCCGCAGCCACATTTTACAGACCCTAACTAGGCTCCAGGAACTACGGGTGTGATAGTTGACACAAAATATTTTAGGAAATGAAAGGAAGGAAGAGATGCTGTTTACCTGGAGATCAGGCTTATCTCTCTCCCTTATAATAACTCTGTAATGGGGCACGGTGATTTGCCATCTTGGCCGCAGTGCTGACGGGACTCAGCTCCCCGTCCTACCCCAGCTTAGCCTCTTCTCCTTCTTTCAGAGAGCCTATATTTCTCCATTACTTCGTCACTTTTAATACAACCTCTCCCACTACTTTCTCTGGTTAGCCTCTTATTTCACACGGGTTGATGCTGACCTTTTTCTCAGCTAACCGTCTCGGATCGGGGCGGACGGGGCAGGGGACAATGTACTCTAACCCCTGAGCTTCGGTTCGGGATAGTAGGTTTTTAACAACCTGCTACATCCCCAGCCATACCTTCTGCACATTCCCTTTCCTTCTCACTTCACCATATATTTTTTTACGCCGTAGCCAAAGTCGAGCCGCCATGCCGATGGACTTCTAGGCGACCAGGCGGGAGGGGTGGTCCTGAATTACGGCAACTGGCTCTGCCAGCACTGTACGCACCCGTTGCAGGGTGGGCTACTGCCATTGGTTATGCATCCTGTGAAAAATGTTGGGTCACCATGCCCAAAGATGAAAAAACTAATTTACTCCCCTCAATTTTCGCCTGCCCATCATCGGAGCCAACCTCAGGCAGCTCTACAGATAAAATGGAGGTCCCCCACCTGTGCTTGTGCAGGAACCCTCCTAAATTTCTTTAACCGGAGAGGAGTCTTACTCCTCTCTTTTACCTACGGGTGTAAGGGATTCCCCCTCACCCCCTTGACTGGAGATCCCTTCGGGTACCTCCCTCTTACCAGCGGCAGTCCCCCCTTTTCTTTCCAAGGGGACTGCCAAGAAAGACAGCAGGCAGTCAAGAGACGACCGCTCCCCATTGAAGCGGCTCAGTAGGGCGAACATACTTAGGGACGAGGGGGAAGTCAGGCCCCTTCGGTCGCTTTCCTCAAAAGACCTACTGGCAAGAATATTGAACCATGGCGGGGGAAAAGTCTGTCACTCCCCAAACGTGAGTTGTGACAATGGTGAAACCGGAATCTGCGCTGTCCTGGTGGGTGATGGATAACTGGAGGCCCCATAAGATAGACATGGTCCTTGAGGCAACCCAGCCTCAGAAGGTAGGACCTTCCATGGGAGCGAATACGGGTTCGGCAACAAGCACTGAACCCGAATTCGCCCCTATCCAAGGTCCTCCTCAAACGGCCTGGGTTTCCAAGGCAGTACAAAGAGGGGAGGGATCCCCTCCAAACGTTGACCCTGCGACGGCCAGGAGCTTCTCCATCTCGGAGTAGGAATTTGGTGAGGCCGGTCCATCTGACCTGTGGGCTCTTTTGGCGGAGGGGAGAAAAGGGTTCATGCCCCGCCCTTCCCTCCTAAGAATAAAAAAAATAAAAAAACATTAAGACTCGGGGCTCCTCTCCCTCCGCTGGGGCTGCGTGGACGGATGGGCCTGCTGCCACTTCGGCAAGCAACCAAGCCAAGATCGCTACATCCCGCCCATCTGCTCTCTCGGGTGCGGAGCCCATGACTAAGATCAAAAAATGTGCAGGGAGGAAGCCCCGATAACATCGGGGCCCTTCATTCAGATGTTACTTGGCATTTTCGACCCCGCTGGCTACAAACGCTTCCTCGTTATTCGTTCCAAGGGCAACATGATCTATAAGTGTAATTGGTAGAGAGCCGTAGGTAACACGTATCTCCGACGGGAGCCTTCTGGCGAATGTTGCGGTTCCCTCCAAGGCAGCTAAGATAAGTGCTTTTCCGAGACTTGATGGCACCCCAGTGAGGCAGCACTCTACCGTGAACTTTGTGAAAAGAGTAGTTTATGTGAGGGAACTCGTTGACTACTCCATAGAGTACATCCGCTTAGAGCTGGCCGACCATGGGACGGTCAAGTGGAACGTGTGATTAGAAAACAGCGAGAGGTCTCGAGACCCACTCTTACACTCTTCGTCACGTTCTACTGTGACAAGCTCCCTGAGTCGGTGCGCGACGGATGGTACCGCTACAACGTGAAGGCATTCGTGCCACTGTCGCGGAGGTGCTATTACCGTCACCGGTTCGGCCATACGAATCGTTCATGTAGACGCGCAAAGTCTGTTTTACCCGAATTCTGTGTAAATTGGCCCAAGGCCGCACACGATTAGTCCATATCATGAGTGGCAAAGTGTGTCAAGTGCGGAAAGCCGCACACCACTTCTTCAAAACAATGTAGGGCATATCTCCTTGAGAAAGAAATCCTAGCCGTTTAGGCCCATGATTGATTCTCATTCCGCTAGGCTAAGGCCTTGGTCCTGGCGCACCCGGATCTGTCCGGGATGTCATATCCCTCAATGATTAGAAAGACACCCTCTGCTCCTGGCCTATCCAGGCCAACGAGCACTGCCCTCCTGTTCTCCAGGAGAAAGGGATTACAATCTCAGGCCCGACGTCCGTGGCGGAATCCTTCGTGACCGCTTTCTCCGCATTCTCTAGCCGGGATGCTTCTCCGCCAGCATTCAATTCATGTCGTGACGTTGCACAAGGCCGCTGGATGGACTTTACCTCAAAAGGAAAGAATTCTTCAACAACAGGTTTACTGTGAGTAAGATGCGTTTCGCTCTTGCTTCGTGCGCGGACACCGCCCATGGTGAAAAGTCTCCTTCCAGATTCCTGCGAATCGCTACTGTGCTTGCCTTTCGTAAAGCAGGGAGAGATCACTCTACTCCAGCCGGTTTCCGACCAATCTCTCTAAACTCTTGCCTCTGCAAGTTGATGGAGAAATTGGAAAATGTTAGATTAGCCTTTTTTATAAACAGTGGAGGCCATCTGTTTGTTGCACTGTGCTGTTTCCACAAATTCCACTTCACGTCAGATGCTCTGCTCCGAAGGGAAAATGCCGTCTGCGAGGCCTTACCTTGTAGACAACACTAGGCCACGGTGTTTTTCGATCTGGAGAAGGCCTATGATACCGCATGGCGATACGGTATCATGGAGACTCGAAAGTAGAAGGGGACACCTTCCAATCTATATATCTGAATTTTGGTGAGATCGCCCAACCGTGTACGGGTGGGGGGAGCCCTCTTAGGTCAAATGGAGCAGAAAGAGGACATTCGGAAGGATAGTGTCCTCAGTGTCACACTATTTGCTCTGAGCATCAAATGGCATCCCCTCGGTGGTGCCGGAAGATGTTCTCGCTACGCTCTACGCGGACAACCTTTCGATCTCTTTTGGCGCGGCCCAGATACCAACTCGAGAGCGTTGAATCTAACATGCATTGAATCGCGTCTCTCCCTATGCCGAAGCGCACAGGTTTCGGTTTTCTTTGACCAAGACTAATGTGGTACACTTCTGCCGACATCCACGGCTCCACCCAAACACAGACTTGTTTCTTAATTGGGTGCGCCTGGAAGTAGTTGAATCGCACCGTTTCCTTGGTCTTGGATTTGACTGACCCCTCACCTGGGAGTCTCATATTCACAGCCTTACGGTCTTATGTACCGAAGGAATGGATATTATCCGTTCCATGACTTTTCGCGCTTATAGCGCTGATCTGTCTACTGCCTTACTTTTTTTCGATCCTTTGTTCGTTCGAAACTCGACTACGGATGCGAGTTGTATGCATCAGCAGACGAGTGTTTATTTTGGGGGGTGGACTCGATCCACCACATTCGCCCTCGCCTTGCGACCAGTGCCTTCCGCAGTTCCCCATTGAGATCCTACTATTCGATGATCGGAGATGCCACTCGCTCTGCGCCGCGTGCAGTGTATCATATGCATGTACGTGCGAGCCCGGCACGTCCCTTACTCGCTAACAGCTCTCACTGCATTCGCAGCTGATTTCGACGATCCCTAGGCTGCCGAGAGACGCCACTCACACACTAAGCTCTTTGTGGTTAGGGCATGGATACTCCTAAAACAAATCCCTTGTAATAAGGTTAACCAAATTAAGTTAACAGTTATTTCTCGTGAGAATCAGGCCTTTCTTTTTTTGTATCCATGTGTCTCTGTATCCTATTCGCTCACGTATTTGTTTGTATAAGCATTCAAAACTTTTCTAGTATTTATTCTTACTAATAAGGGCGTGGGATTTTATTGCACTCGTTATTCTTTTCTATGCCTTTTTTGGTTATTCTGGTATATATACTGGGTCAATTTGTCAATAATTTAAGTGTTTTTTACCCTTCAATTTGGTCAATCTGTTTAGATAGATCACTGCTTATTTGGTTCTGACTCTTTTCTCTAAAGTGTACATTGCTATGTTTGGATAAATACCTGGATTCTCTATGGCTGGGTAAATCTTCCCCTTTTTCTTCATGCTAAGGTTTATTCCAACCTGTATCAACCTGCTAGAGTCAGTGCAAAGCAGTACAACAAATATGATAAGTTCTTCGAATCACTAGAAATACATATATAAGCTAGGGATGCTAAATATGTTTTCATTTGAAACAAAGTGCATGAGAGGGGATATTCTTGATTCATTCAAATATTTCTTGGAGGGATAAGTTTGATTTTATCAAGATCTTTGAGTTAAAAGGTGGTAAATGGCTACGAAACCACTCATTCAAAATTAAGGCTAAAGGTGATAGATTTATGGATGATGATACTCTGTGCGATGCGACTAAACTTGATGATGGGATCAGAAGCTGCCTCGATTAGGCTATTCATTTTTATTCCCCTTTTGCAGACGCCTTATTTTCTTATGTTCTTCTTCCTTTCCCCAAAGGCTTCAGAGGGTTGCGATAAATAGTATTACCTTCGATCTTCCTTGGTGACGAAAGTACTTCAATAATCAAATATATTTTAGCACCCGTATTTTATCCTCTTTACAAATGATTTACACAAAGGATTATTTATAAAAGTAGATTAATTTTCAGACCGCGCAAAATTGGTTGGGATCTTACTGCAAAACGGAAGTGGCGTAAGTTTGATTACTCAGGTGCGTTTGATACTGTAATGGTAGGACATGTGGCAAATGTAAAAGGTTAGGGACATCAGGAATGCAAACCCTGTTTGGTAAATATCAGTTGCGCTGATAATTAAAAACGATTTCATGTTGTCCCGATGGAACATGGAGTATCATGAAAATGTGCTGCCCATGTATACTTCATTGGTGACATATCACTTGTAGGTTCTACAATATATTATATATATTGTTAAAATTTATTAATGAGTAAAATGCATAATCAAGTTGTCTTGGTTTATTTTGTATCTAATTAATTTCTATAAGTAACTCACAAAGACCCTTTTGGTGCGATGTGCTTGCGCGGGCGAATCTTAGAATTTTAATTTACTACATTACACGGCGAGTGAAGAGGTTGCGTCAACTGTCTTCTAGTTCTGCTCAGATCTCGACAAGTGCAAGTTGATTCACTTTTTACTCCGAAAGAGTTTAATTTGCGATGCCTCCTTTTCCATATGAGTATCGCTAGTGCTAAGCAGTTTTTGGTAAAGCTATTTTTTCAAAGAAGATTCTGCCGTAGAAGAAAGGTCTATCCTTCGGGATACAATTGTTCAAGTTCGCTCTTAGGACTCATTTGAGGTCGCTAGGGTCCTCTACTCTTTCTCGATCTCCATGGAACTTTCTGTTTTCATCAAATAACCTCCATTGCCGTCAGCATCAGAGTTTGAGGGAAAACCACGTAAGATAACACAGCTTCAGCGGATCGGTGCTTCAACGCCAACCGTTCAAAAGAATTAAAGTAAGTTGGCATATCCTAACGTTAAGTAGAGTTTCTTGCAATAAATTAAGTTGAGATCGTATCCATAGCCGAACAAGCGCATCTTTACTCACGATTTTCCAGGAAACTAGTTTCGATCATTCGAGTAGCGACCTTGTTTAATTTGTATATAATTAAAAAAGTTGCAGTTGTACTCAATTTGAAATTAACTTGGCCTCTTTGTTACTTTTTAGTTTCGAGTTGGCTCAGACACGGTCATGAAGGATTGCCCGACATTGAGGCCTGCCTGTACATTTCGCCATAGGTTAGCCACCGATTTTTCTAAAGTAAATTTACCGCTTAGAGAATCAACCATTTTAATCGCACATAAGCTATTTGGATAGGAATAGCTTGATAATGGCGAAGGCTCGGAGGAATTGCCTGAAAGAGTACAAACTAAAGCCATGCCAATAATCCATGCTTCGTTTAACGATAATATACACTGCAAGCTTTATTTTCTGATTATTTTGTCTTATTTCTTGGTTTGTGTTTTCTATTTTCATATTGCCTAGAATATGAATAGGATAGGAGAAGTAGCAATGCGTTTAAGCTAGACAAGTTTAGGTTTAGGAATGAGATTGGCGGAAAATGGTTTACTAATAGTAATAGATGAATGGACTCGGCCCTAGTCATTGGATAGACGCAACCTTTCTACAGAGTTTTATGAATAGTTGATAAATTTATGGAAGAGAACAATATGTGGAATTGAACTTGTGGGTGAGGAATAGGAGGTGCCTCGTATAGGCTATTGAGTAGCATTTTGTCGAGTCCATTTGAATGATATTGGGAGTAATTTCGTCTTTGCCTCCCTTTTATCGCTGGGAAGATGTTTATACCTAATTGTGGGAGAAAATCAGAAAATAATAATAATCTTAGCTATGAAGGAACCCATAAGCAAATGAATAATGATCAGTCGATTGGTCATCATGGGTGTGCAGGACCCCCTTCCTGCAGAATCCATTTGCGAAAAATGTCTCACAAGTCCTCGAGCTTCATTCAATTGAATTTGAAGCGTTCCAAAAGAATTGATTCTCTTCTATATTTCTTGAAAGTAATTTTGGTTGTTACTTAATTGAAGCTAGGAAAGATGAATGAAAGAGGACATCTCTGCTAGACGATATGTAAGGAGATACCGTAATGCGCGTGTATCGTCTCTTCAATTCAACGATGGCAAGGACACTCGATCATCCTTCCTCTGTTATAATCACATGATAGAAAATGAATCCCATACGATAAAACCAGAGTTTAAAAATAACCAATTCTCATTATGGCACTTAAGGGTTTTAAATGCTTGTTCTTTCCTTTCTCCTCCATTGATTACAAAAGGCGAAAACAACCCGGGGGTTTTCATAAAAATAATCCTGGAAAATTGGTTTTCTGATAATCGAAATAATTTAGGTGATGGGTACGGGTGGGAGAAGCCCTCTCAGGTTAAATGGAGCAGGTAGACGGCAGTCAGAAGGGAAGTGTCCTCAGTGTGCACTCTTTGCTCTGAGCATCAACGGCATCACCTCGGTGGTGCCGTAAGATTTTCTCGCTACGCTTTACATGGAAAACCTTTCAATCTTCTTTGGCGCGGCCCAGATACCAACTCTAGAGCGTCGACTCCAACAGGCAGTGAATCCCGTCTCTCGCAATGCTGAAGCGCACAGGTTTTGGTTTACTTTGGCCAAGACTAAGGTGGTGCACTTCTTTTGCAATCCACGGCTCCACCCCGACACATATTTGTTTCTGAATGGGGGTGCGCCTGGAAGTGGTTGAAACGCACAGTTTCCTTGGTCTTGTATTTGACGGACGCCTCACCTGGGAGGCTCATATTCTCAGCCTTAGGGTCTCTTGTACCCACGCAATGGATATTCTCCGTTCCATGACGTTCAGCGCTTGAGGTGTTGATAGCACTACTGCCTTACTTTTTGATCGATCCTTTGTTCGTTCGAGGCTCGACTACGGATGTGAGTTTTATGCATCCGCAGGCGAGCGTTTATTGTGGAAGGTGGACTCGATTCACCACACTGACTTAGCCTTGTGACCGCTGCCTTCCGCACTTCCCCCATTGAAAGTTTATTGGTCGATGCTGGGAACATGCCACTTGCTCTACGCTAGATGTAGTCCATCACTTGCCAACAGCACCTCTTTGTTGCCAACAGCACCTCTTTGTCGCCAACAGCACCTTTCTTTTGCCAACAGCTCTCACTGCAACAGCAGCTGATCTCGACGGATCGTATGCCGCCGAGAGACGCCAGTCATACTGTAAGCCCGTTGGGTTTAGGGCAAGTAAACTTCTTCTAAAGCTAGGTATAGCTCTCGGGCCGGTGGCGCCCCTGGTCCTGCCCAGGATGACACCCTGGAAGGTACCACATTTGGCTATTTGTCGCCACGTCACTGCTCCCAAAACTTGTACAGCGCAGGGAGTCTTGCGTTCGAACCTTTTCCAGCACACCTTGTGTCACGTTGGACCTTTGCAGTGTATACGGATGGCTCCAAGTCCAAAGAGGGGGTCAACTTCCACGCCGTATCTCCTTTGTTCGAAATCAGCAGTGCTCTGCCAGGTGCTGCTTCTGTCTTCACGGCAAAGCTGGTGGCAATGCACCACTCGGTCCGGGAGATACACGCCGTTAAGGTTCGGAGACCGGATTGTGATCTCTAACTACTCACAAAGCGCCCTGATTCCTTTGTCATTGGAATCTCCGCATCCCATGTTTCACGATATCCGTGACGCCACGGTTTTGGGGGATGTCGATATTATCTTCTGCTGGGTTTCTAGACACGTCGGAATTGCGGGTGTTGAGCACCCCGATCGGGAAGCAAATAGTCCGCGAGGACTCTGCGATTGGACTAGCGTTTCGCTCTTCCTCATACAGACGACATGGCAGGAATATGGAGAGCTCTTCGGACTGGTTGGCAAAGAAGATGGGATAAATTTGAAGGGAACTTAAATTTATGTGCCATTGCGCCGCGACTGTTCCCATGGACCTATCCCCCAATGCCACGACGGCTCCAGGTCGTTTTCTGTCTTTGGGAATCGTTCACACTCGTGTGACGCATAGCTATTTGATGGAGCGCTCGCCTGCGCCCTATCGTAACGACTGCGTCTTCCCCCATACTGTTCGTCACATTTTTGTCGAATCTCCCAGTGTGGGTGATCTAGGCACAAGTTACCTCTCCTTGTACCGGGATGGGCGGGGTCGCTTCCGCCTATCTCTTGTAGACCTGACGAATGCGTGCACATTGACTGGTGTACTTATTGACATTTGGGGGGGAGGCCGGCATTGTCTTTATTATTGAACCACGTTTTTTGGGTGGGGGAGGGGTTCTTTTAAAGATCTCACGTTCCTTGGCTGGAGGGACCTTCCCTCCGACCCAGGAGCTTGCTTACTACTCGTTTCCTTTTCACTTTTTGAAATTTTGGGTGTTGTTTGGGTTGCTTTTGTTTTTTTTTATTGTATTAGACTTTAAAGTAACCTAGTACTAGGAATGTTTAAAATACGGTGGCTAATACCCAAGTAAGCAGACGCAAGATGAGCTATTAAAAAAAATATATTGTTAAGGCTTGGTCTACATGTGGAAATGTGCCACCAGCTCTCTGTGCAAGAAGAGCCTTTTCATGAGATGCGAATGGATATCGCAATGGCGCAGAGATTTTGGTACGAGGTTTAGTAAATGTAGATTCGACTCCGCGTTTTGTTCAATTTCCCTGGTCCACTAGCGATCGTAGCGAGAATCGTGTAGAATTTCTGGTTGAGAGGGCCTATTCCTTTAGCTTCTCCTCGCTCTTCGGATCCCAGAATTTGCCACGGTAATTAATGAAGTTTTCGTTTACGGGTTGAAATGTGCCGCCTGCTCTCTATGCACAGAGAGCCGTTTCATGAAGAGATGTGAAGCGATATCGTATTGGCGCAAAGCGAGTTATTAGTACGAGGGTTAGTAAATGTAGATTCGATTTCGCGGTTTTTTTTTTTAGATTTCTCTGGCCCAGTAGCATACTTCGGTTCAAGAGAGCCTTCATTCTGGCGTCTTCTCGCTCTTCCATTCTCAGATGGAGCTTCTGACAATTTGTGTAGGCTTGGTCAACCTTTAGAAATGTGCCACCTGTTATCTGTGCAGGAAGAGCCTTTGTGTAGGGAGATCGAAAGGGATATACTAATGGCGCAAAGCGAAATGTTGGTACAAGGGCCAGTAAATCTAGAATCGACACCGCGTTTTTTAAATTTCCCAGGACGAATCATGATGGCAGCGAGAATCACGGGGAACTTTGGTTTGAGAGAGCCTATTCCTTCTGGCGTCTTCTCGCTCTTCGGGACTTAGATGACGCAACCGATAATAAGTGATGGCATGATCAAATTTTAGAAATGTGCCACCTCTTCCCTGTACAAGAAGAGCCTTTTGCTAGGGAGATCTGAAGTGATATGTCAAAGGCACAAAGCGAGATGTTGGTACGAGATGCAGTAAATGTAGATTTAACTCCTTGTTATTTTTAATTTCTCTGGCCCATTCACGATCGTAGCATTAATCACGGGGAAATTCGAGTTGAACGAGCCTATTTCTTTGGCTTCTTCTCACTCTTCGGGACTCCGATGGCCCCGCCGTCAATTTGTCAAGGCATGGTCTACATGTTGAAATCTGCCGCCAGCTCTCTGTGCAGCAAGAGATTTTCCCTGAATAGATGGCAAGGATATCCAGGAGGCACAAATCGAGATGTTGGTACGTGGGCCACTAAATGTAGTTTGGACTGCGCGGTTTTTTTTTAATTTCCCTGGCAAAGTTACGATCGTAGCGAGAATCATGGAATGTCTATTTATGAGAGCCTATTCCTTCTGGCTTCTTCAGTTCTAGCTCCTCCTTAGTCAGTTTAGTGACGGTATTTCCGATAAATCTGGATGTGACACTCATTTTGAGCACGACATCAAGCTCACGACATCTAAACTGATTAGATCTAAGCCTTATCCCTTACCTATTCACTTGAGGAAAGCTTATAATTTTAAGGTGGAAAATTTGCTCCTATTAAAAATAATTGAGCCTTCTACTTCTGATTATTGCTCGCCGATACTCATGGTTAAAAAACCCGACGGCTCTTAAAGGATGCGTGTCGACTTTTGTAAAATAAATTCCATCAGCGTTTTCGACGCCGAACCCATCAAAACCTCCATCTGTTTGATAAAGCGAAATTGATTAGTTAACTCGAACTGTGTAAGTACTATTACCAAGTCGCGCTCAAGAAAGAAGTGAGGAAATTTACTGAGTTTGCTACTGACAAAGGCCTTATGCAGTTCAAGAGGTTTCCTTTCGGACTCATAACCGTTTGTAGCAATTATAATCGGTTAATGCGGAGAATTTTACATGTTTTGCCAAATACTTTTTCCTATTTGGACAATATTTATATTGCCACTCGAGACTGGGACCAACATTTAGTATCTCTTTGAGGTTTGCTGACCCGGTAAAGAGAAAACGGTCTTATTATTGGACCGAGTTAGTACCACTTCGCCTTTAAAACCATTAAATATTTAGGGTTTTTTATTGAGAAAAAACAACTTAGTCCCCAGGAGGAGAAGACAAAGGTCATAGTCGATATGCCTCCGGTTTTTCATGGGATCGTCTTTATTCTACGAACTCTTTGTTCCAAATTTTGCGTCCCTGGCCGCCCCCTTCTGCAATCTTTTAAAAAAGAACTCCCTCGACTCAATAATCTTGAACCCGAGGCCACAGTAAATTTTTATTCCTTTCAACTGAAGTTAGTTTCTGCCCCCATTTTGAAGTTGCCCAATCCTGAAAACTCGTTCGGACTTCGCACTGACGCCAGCAACGAAGGTCTTGGTTGTGTACTACTTCAATATGAGGACGGAGGCGAAAGTCATCCTGTGGCCTACACCAGTCGCAAACAATTACCCCGCGGAAAGATTTATTCAGTTATTAATAGGGAAGCATTAGGAATATTCTGGACAATTGAGAAATTCAAAATGACTTAGTAGGGAAAGAGTTTCGTGCGGAAACTGATCAATTCCCTCTTGGGTATCTCCGGAAAGTGAAACTCACAAACGGCAGAGTAATACGCTGGAGTCTCCTACTCCAGGAGTACAATGTTAAAAGCAATTACATTAAAGGAACAAATAATCAAGTGGCCGATTTCCTCAGCAGAAATGCGTTACCCGCTAATCCTGATTAGTTCCGTGGAAAATGGCCGTAAACAAATGTTGATAGTTGTATATATTTATATCCTTAAGAATTTAAGGTACTGTTAAATTATGTTGGGGGTGTATAATAGATTTTTAGGGGGTGTACACCCTTTTCTTTGTAGTTTTATGTATTTCAAAGTAAGAATAACTGTCCTCGCGATATGATTTGGGAATGTCTCCGTTATCTTCATGTCTTCTTTTGGATTTAAACTCCCCAAGTGGTAACCATATGTCGTGTATTTTTAGATTTATTTATATATACCTGTCGGCTATGGTCGTGGTATGACATTACATTATATCAATACGATATTATATTTTTGAGAGAGAACCAATAACTTGAAAGCGAACCGAAAAAAGAGACGGAAAACCACGCGTTCAGACGAGCTGAGTAAAGAGAGAGTTCAACGAGGTCAGGCAAATTATGGACAATTGCAAAGTTCCATATAATTTAAAGAGACGTGTATAAAAATAGAATTTTATTTACACCCCATAAATTATTAAGAGAATTGAAGGGTAAAATTACCTCAGAGAATTAACGGGAAAAAACACACCAATAAACGAAGGGAAGGTGGATTAATTCAATTGGGTTGCTGAAGGGGGGAGGGGGGGGTTGGCTTACGGATGTCTTCTGTACGTGAGGTGAGACCACTCTGACTTCAGAGCGGAAGGTTGGAGTGATGACGGTTATCCAAAGCAAGTAGGGAGGGTAACTTCCGGTCCAGGGGAGATTTTTTTTTTAATTTTATTGACCCCATCTGGCAACTACCCACTTGGGCATAAGTCGCCGAAAACCACGACAGCCTAGAACTAGACTACTTTAAAATAAAAATATGAAAACTTAACAATCGATATAAATTGGAAAAACTTAACAATCAGGTAGCAATCTCCGGCAGCAGGGGGAGGTCCCCCTCACCCCGGTGCAGGAGAGTGCAACCTACAAACAAAACAATAACAAAAAAAAGGACCTTAAATAAAGGGAAGAAACCCGGCCTCCCCTTAAAAGTCAACAAGTCAATATGCACGAATCTGTCCCAAGTACAAGGGACAGGCGGTAGTGACCCCGCCCATCTTGGTACCAGGACAGGTATCGTGCGCGAAGATCACCAAGACTGGGACATCCGACAAGAATGTGCCGAACAGTCTAGTGGACGACGCAGTCGTGGAATAGGGCGCAGGCGAGCGCTCCATCAAATAGCGATGCGTCACAGAAGTGTGTCCGATTCGGAGACGACAGAAAGCAACCTGAAGCCGCCACGGCATTGGGAAATAGGTCCATGGGAACAGTCGCGGGGTAATGGCACGCAGCTTTAAGTTCCCTTCGACCGTCTCCCGTCTTCTTTGCCATGCAGTCCGAAGAGCTGCCCGTATTCCTGCCATGTAGTCGGTGTGAGTAAGAGCGAAACGCTGGTCCGGTCGCAGAGTCCTCGTGGACTCTTTGGCGCCCTCATCGGTGCGCTCATTGCCCGCAATTTCTACATGTCCAGGAACCCAGCAGAAGATAATCTCGACATTAGCCCGGCTCGCCAAAACCGGGGCGTCACGGATATCGCGAACCAGGGGATGCGGAGATTTCAATGCCCCGAGAGCACTCAGGGCGCTTTGTAAGTCGCTATAGATCACAATCCGGTGTCTGAACCGGAAACGGCGCGTAATCTCCCGTACGGAGTGGTGTATTGCTACCAGCTCTGCCGTGAAGACAGACGCAGCGCCTGGTAAAGCCCCGCTGACTTCAAACAGAGGGGATACGGCGTGGCAGCCGACCCCCTCTTGGGAATGGAGCCATCCGTATACACTGGCACGGTTCCAGCGTGACACGATGTGTGCTCCAAAAAGGTCGAACGCAATACTCCCGGTGCCGTACAAGCTTTGGGAGCAGAGGAGGGGCGACAAATAGCCAAATGTGGTAACCTCCAGGTTGGCGTCCTGGGCAGAACCAGGGTCACCATCGGCCGGATAGCTATATCTAGCTCTCGAAGGAGTTTCCTTGCCCTAAACCCAAAGGGCTTAGAGTATGACTGGCGTCTCTCGGCGCCATAGGCACCTTTCAGATCAGCTGCGGATGCAGTGAGAGCTGTTGGCGACTGAGGGAGACGCCGGGCTCACGTGTACAGGCGAGCGATGCACTGCACGCAGCGCAGAGCAGGTTGCATCTCCCCAGCCTCGACCAACAGGCTCTCAATGGGGGAAGTGCGGAACGCACTTGTCACAAGGCGAAGGCTGGTGTGGTGGATCGAATCCACCTTCCGCAATAAACAATCGGCTGCGGATGCATAAAACTCGCATCCGTAGTCGAGCTTCGAGCGAACAAGGGATCGATAAAAAAGTAATGCAGTAGCCCTTTCAGCGCCCCAAGCGCTTAATGTCACGGAGCGGAGAATGTCCATGGCACGGGTAAAAGAGACCCTAAGGCTGAGAATATGAGCCTCCTAGGTGAGGCGTCGGTCGAATAAAGAGCAATGAAACGGTGCGACTCAACCACATCAAGGCGCACCCCATTAAGAAACAAATCTGGGTCAGGGTAAAGCCGTGGATAGAAGCAGAAGTGCACCACCTTAGCGAGAGACGCGTTTCAATGCTTGTTGGAGTTGACGCTCCAGAGTTTGCATCTGAGCCGCTCTAAAAGAGATAGATAGGTCGTCCACGTAGAGCGTAGCGGGAACATCATTCGGCTGCCTGAGGTGATACCGTTGATGCTCAGGGCAAAAAGTGTGACACTGAGGATACTTCCCTGCGGGACATTCTCTTCCTGCTCCTTTGGGCCGGAGAGGGCTCCCCCCACCCGTACGCGGAATCTACGATCTCGCAAGAATTTATATATTATCATTGGGAGGCGTCCCCTCGCCCCCATCGTGTGGAAAGTCTCCATGATACCGTATCGCCAAGCGGTATCAACCGCCTTCTTCAGATCGAAAAAGACCGTGGCGTAGTGCTGTCTACGAAGGAAAGCCTCGCAGACGGCATTTTCTGGTCGGAGCAGAGCATACAACGTGGAGTGGAACTTACAGTAGCCGCACTGTGCGAAAGACAGATGGCCTCCACTGTCCAAGAAAAAGGCTAATCTAACATTTACCAATTTCTCCATCAACTTGCACCCACAAGAGGTTAGAGAGATTAAGCGGAAACCGGTTGGGGTAGTGATCTCTCCCCGGTTTGCGAAAGGCGAGCACAGTAGAGATTTGCCAAGAGTCTGGATGAAGACCTTCCACCTAAATCCTGTTGAACAAATCGAACAAAAAGGCCATGCCTCGCTCACCCAGGTGTCGAAGCATGGCGTACGGGACATCTTCCAAACCATGGGTGGTGTCCGCGCACGAAACGAGAGCGGAACGCAACTTACTCACAGTAAACTTGTCGTTGAAGGGTTCCCTGCCTCTGGAGGTAAAGTCCAGCCGGCGGCCTTCCGCGACATCACGACGTGCATTGAATGTTAAGGAGCAGCATCCTGGCTAGAGAATGCGTAAAAAGCAGTCGCTAAGGATTCCGCCACGGACGCGGGGTCCGAGATTGCGGTCCCATTCTCCTGGAGAACGGAAGAGGGGTCCCTCGAGAACTTTCCCCGAATTCTTTTGACTCGCTTTCACACCTCAGCTAAAGGGGTCTTCCCGTTAAGTTAAGACACGTATGCCCGCCAAGAAGAGCGGCGGGCGTGCTTCCAAATATACCGGAACCTAGCCCTGGCCTTAGCCTGACGAAATTCAGCGACAGTGAAATCGTTCAGGCGGCGCTTATAGCGCATGTAGGCATAATGCTTCTGTTTGAGGGCCATCTCACACTCGGCTGACCACCATGGGAGTGGTTAACGTGCAAAACGGCCAGACGTCCTAGGAATAGTAGTCAGGCCAACGGCGATGAGGTTGCCGGAGAAGAACTCAACGGCCTCATCTACCGACCTTAACTCCTTGACTGAGATAGAGAATTCAGTCATTTCCTAAAATGCAGGCCACCGCACCCGTGCCAAGCACCACCGAGGTGGGCTCTCAGGCGGAAGTTGCCCTGAAAATGATATTTGAAGGAAAAAGGGATCACTACCATGAAGGTCATCGACCACGACCCAATCAAAATCAGAATGTGCATCCGAAGAGTACAAAGATAGTTCAAGGCAAGAAAATAAAGCGGTTTTCGAGCAAAGATGCGTAAACTGGTCCAAATTTAGGACACCTATCTCAAGCTCTTCGATCAGATAGGCGAGGAATTTTTCACGTGGATTTATTGAGTAATCACCCCAGAGAGGATGCATGCCGTTCAGATCTCCAAGCAAGAGATAGAGCCTCGGCAACCATGCCACGACGCAGCGGAAGTCCCCCGCGTCGAAGTCAGCTGACGGTGGAATGTACGCAAAAATGATAGTATACGTCCTATCCAGGTGCAGCTGCACAGCCACTGCCTGAAAGGAGGTTTCTAAAGAGAAAGAAAGAACGGAGACATCATGCCGGATGTAAACGCGCAGCCCCCAGCCTGGCCATCCCGCGGTGGTGGGGTCGCAACACCGTTATACCCCGGGAGGGAAGGCAGGGGGCACGCGCCTACGCATGGTCTCCTGCAAAAAAATAGCTAACGGGGAACGGGACGAGACGTTCCTCCGCAGCTCCTCCCAGTTGGCCTGGAGTCCATGGCAATTCCATTGAAGGAATATGCCCTCCAGGCCTATCACGGAGGATACGTTGGGGCCCTCCTCGAATTGAAGACCCTCACGGGAATGGCCGTACGCTTCCCGGGGGCAGAACCCCGGGAGATGTTAGCCGGACAAAGCGCTGGAGGCGCTGTCGCCTTGAGGAATTATTGGGGAAGGTTGGGCTCGCCATGCGAGTCTTTTCCTCCCTTCACCTCGAAACCTTAAGTGGGCGTTGCAGGTTCCGCGGCGGAAAGCCATCTTTTCGAGGAACCACCGTCTCCGAGCCACTCGCTCCACCTCGGGGCGTGGGCGAAAGAGCCGAAGCTCCTTTGTTGCTGTCCTCCTTTCGGAGAACAGCTTTAGGAACCCCGGAAGATGGCCTAGCGACCATCTTCAGGGGTGTTGCCTTCTGTGAGTCTAACGAATCGGTGGAGGCGCGTGTCCGTTTCGCCTTACGGGAAACGGTCACGCTGGGGGAAGAGGGGGGAGCCCTGGTTTCAGCCGGGGCAGGGTATGAACCCTTTTTGCCGCCAGCTTTACCAGGGAAGCGCCCGGGTTGGGTAGAGCCCGCAGAAGGGCTCAGAATGGGCGCGGAAACAACCGTGCTCGTTGGCCTGGATGGGCCAGGAGCAGAGGGTGCCTTTCTAACTATTGAGTTAAATGACTTCCCAGGCAGAGCCGGGCGCTAGGCCAAAGTCGTTTGCCTCGCGGAATGAGAGTCGATCCTGGACCTGAACGGCCAGGATTTCTTTCTCAAGGAGATATGCACCCCATTGCTTCGAAGAAGCAGGGTGCGGCTCTCCGCAATTGACACACTTGGCCACGCACGATTTGGAATTATCGTGTGCGATCTTGGAGCAATTTACACAGACTTCGGGTGACCCCGACTTTGCACGTCTACGTGAGCGATTCGTATGGCCGAAGCGGTGACAGTAATAGCACCGCCGCGGCAGTGGCCTGAATTCCTTCACGCGTAGCGGTACCGACCGGCACGCATCAACTCAGGGAGCTTGTCACAGACGAACGTGAGGAAGAGTGTAGGGGTGGGTCTCGAGGCCCCTTCTTGTTTTCTCATCACATGTTCGACCTTGACCGCCCCATGGTCGGCCAGCTCTAGGGTGATGTCCTCAATGGAGTAGTCAACGAGTTCCCTGGCATAAACTACTCCTTTCACAAAGTTCATGGTAGAGTGCGGCGTCACACTCACCGGGGTGCCACGAAGTGTCCGAAGAGCACTTATCTTCGCCGCCTTGGCGGGATATGCCGCATTCGCCAGAAGGCTCCCGTCCGAGAAACGGGTTACCTTCGGCTCTCTACCAATTGCACTAGCTAATCCTCTTCTCTCCTCTGATGGATCATGTTGCCCTTGGACAACATGATGCCATCAGTGGAGCAAATAACGAGAAAGCGTTTGAAGCCAGCGGGCTTAAAAACGCCAGGTAACCTCTGAATGAGGGGCCCCGATGTCATCGAGGCTCCGCCCTGTGCACTCTTGGTATTAGTCTTAGTCAGGGGCTCTGCAACCAGGGGGGCAGAAGGGGCAGATGTGCCGATCTTTTTTGTCTTTTTAGTCTTTTTAGTCTTTTTAGTCTTTTTATTTTTCTTTTTTTGGAGAGGAGGGCGGGAAATTAACCCGCTTCTCACCTCCGCAGGAAGAAGCCCCCCAGGCCAGATGGACCGGCCTTAGCCAGTTTATTCTCTGAAATGGTGAAGGTCCTGGTAGTCGTGGGGGCACAGGTCGGAGAAGATCCCTCCCCTTCTTGTACTGCTTCGGAAACCACAGCCGTTTGAGGAGGACCTTGCATCGGGGCGGATTCAGGTTCGGTGCTTGACGCCGAGCCAGGATTCCCCCCCATGGAAGGCCCTACCATCTGAGGCTGGGTTTTCTCAAGGACCATGTCTATCTCAGACGGGGGCCTCCAGTTGGCTATCCCTCCCCCAGACATCGCAGGTCCCGTTGGTAGTATAGTTACTAGTCTTCTTTGGGGAGGCATGGGCCTTGACCCTGGCAAGGTTCAGTATTCTTGCCAGCAGGTCTTTTGAGGGAAGCGACCGAAGGGGCCTGGCTTCCCTCTCTCCCCTAAGGGGGTTTGCCCTACCGAGCTGCTTCAATGTGGAGCGGCTGGCTAAGGGCTGCCTGCTGGCTTTCCTGGCAGTCCCCTTGGAAAGAACAGAGGGGACTGCCGCTGGTAAAAGGAAGGCGCCCGAAAGCACCTCCAGAGAAGGGGGTGAGGGGGAGTCCCCTACACCCGTAAGCGAAGGAGAGGAGTAAGCCTCCTCTCCGGTTAAAGATATATGGAGGGTCCCCTGAGCAAGCACAGTGAGGGGACCTCCATTTTTTTGCTGGAGATGCCCAAGGGCGGCTCCGTCAATGTTATAGGTGAAGTTGCGGGTTGGGTTTTTTTATACTCATCATTGGGCATGGTGACCCTCTTCTTGACACGGGATGCAATCGCGCATCACCTCTCGCAGTTGCCTGCACTGCGAGAGGTGCTTACAAGCCCGGCAGAGCCAGGCGCCGCAATTTAATACCACCCCTCCCGCCTGGTGATCCGGCAGTCCATCGGCATGGTGGCTCCACCTTGAACACGGCGTAAAAAATATATAGATTGTGAAGAGGAGAGGAAAAGGGATGTGAGGAAGGTATGGACGGGGATAAAGCAGGTTGTTAAAAACCAACCACCCCAGACCGGAGCTCAAGGGTTAGGGAACATTGTTCCTTCCCCCCTCAGCCCCGATCCGGGACGGTTGACTTAATAAGGTCAGCATCTACCCTGTGAAATTAGAGACTAACCATTGAAAGTTGTGAGAGAGGTTGTATGAAAAGCGATCAAACAAGTGTTTTGAAGGAAGGAGAAGAGGCTTAGCTGGGGTCGGACGGGGTGCTGAGTCCCATCAGCATGGCGGCCAGGATTGCAAATCGCCGCGCCCCTGGTCCAGGAGAGAGTATTTCGGCTACCCGAAATAAGGAAAGCTTCGACAGGAGTTGATGAAAGAAGTCGGAAAAATCACTGGGCGATCGTTCAGTGGAATTACCTCCTGGCTGGGGCTAATTCAAAATACACAAAATAGTCTACTTGTCACATTGCTTTGTTTCTAGCACTTGATGAACCATGGGGAAATGTTCTGGGTTCTGGCGAGACTTCTTAACTCTGTGAGTCTTCCAGGGAGTCGAGCGTTATTTATATCCGAGGCTCTCCCCGGAGTTAAGGGTTAGGGGGAAACGGCTCTACTGTCGAAGGGCCTCGAATCTTCTTGCAGAGCTATTTTAGCCCGCATAAAGGTGAATCGTGGGTACTTGATTCGAGGCTACCGCTTGTGGAGGGGGTGGGCTTACCACTTTAGTCCTAGCCGGACCTTTTGCTGCACATGGGAGTTCCTTTCTGCTAAAGATCTTCGAAGTAGGGATTCCCTCACAGTTATTAAGTAACCTTTTCCTTGATAGTATGTATTGTATTCTGTTTAGTCACATCACAATTTGTGATTAAGCTGATCAATTTTCTGTTTTAATGTTTAGCTTGGTAACGGCGTATGTATATTGTGTATAATTCCTTTATGTTTAGGTAGAAAATGACGTAACCGAGTCGCTACCCCTGACTTAAAAGAGTCGGATTGTCTCCTTTCTCCCTTATTGCTTTTTTCTTTTTGAATGAAAAAAGGTCAAACTTTCGAAAAGGCAGGCGTGTGAGTGAACAAGCTCGTAGGGGAAGAAATTTCGTCTCTTTTAAGCATTACCTCCACGCGATGGGCCTCGTGTAGACTACAAACAATTTGCGATTCTCAAAAGCGTAAAAAAGGATAGGAGCTGGTTCATGGAATGTATCGTTTATAATGGCGAGTATTTGAACAAGACGAGAAGTCTCCCATCCTGAACTTAATTATTCCCTGCTGTCTCACCTTTCAACCCCTTCAATCTCCTGTTGTTTCAACCAGGACAGGGATTACATTTTATAGTTAATGTACTCTCGAGCAAGAAAATAAAATCCCTGGTGATAAAATCTGAATTGAGCTTGCCACTGACTGATACTTTTAGTAATTTCAGTATATCTTCCACACAACTTTACATTCCATGGTATCGATTTAAAAAAATGGCCCTTTCTGGTAGAAAGTGATATCCTCTTGTCAAGCCCTTTGAAACCTAATTCCTCACCTATATAATATTAGAAAAGAATGAGGCTGCAAAAGGCTAATCAATAGCCAAATACGACCGCGATTCCTCTAATATTGCAACCTGAATCATTTAATGGACGTATACTGTCCTGTTTCTAAATCTAAAGACCTTGAATATAGGGGAGAATATTAAAGTAAACACTATATTGCTGAAAAAATATTTAATATATAATTTGTTAACTAAAATTAAATGATTATAAATTAGTAATAAATTTAACTGATATCGTGATGGCACAAATCTAGACGTTGCTACGAGGGCCAATAAATGTAGATTGGACTCTGCATTTTTCTCAATTTCCCTGGCCCAGTCTCGATCGTAGTCTTTATCAAGGGAAACTTCGGTTGGTGGGATTCTGTTTTTTCTGGCTTCTTGTTGCTCCTCAGGGGTGAGGTGGCGCCGCTGAAAATTCATTAGGGCTTGCTCCACTTGCTGAGCTGTGCCGCCTGTTCTCTCTACAAGAACACCCTTTTTCCTCAACGGATGAAAATGGGCAACTTTTGTTCCGTAACACCCACTCTCTGATTACAGAGCCCCCAAGGAATGATCTGATTCCTCGATTATTTGAAGATGAAGACATTGACGTGGACACAATAAGGGTGGTTATGAAGCGAAGAATTTAAAATAAACAATGTTCGATGTGAGATGAGGTCGTTCTTTATATCAGGAATACGAGATGGGTTAGGTTCGAGGGAATAGTAAGAACTAATCGGGTCACCGGTGATAAAAAACGTCGATGTTGCTGTATGGCTCAATAAATAGTTGATTTGAATTAATAAAGGTTTAGAATCAAATCAATATCTTTAAGGCAGAAGTGACTAGATTTTACTACAGGAGACCTGGGAAGAAAAAATTGGAGGGCGAAAGAGGGTGTTCGTAATTATGTAGAGGGAAAACGACCACATTCAACGACGTTCGAATACCTCCCTCCTGCAGGAAGAGTATATAGTATTATAAATCCTCTCGTTGTGTCCTAATTGATGACTTCTTTCTGCTCTGAAAGGAGTTTGACTTCGTTCATTTGTACGAACGTGAGCCTCAGGATTTCCGTTTCACCCGCAGGTCGGAGAAAAGAAACTACTTAAACTTTTATTAATTTCCTTCTCGGCAAATATCTTCGTCCCCATAGTGCCAAGAACACGAAGTCCACTAAGCCAACAAATGTCCTTCGTGTCATGTTTATAATTGGTTCCATTTCAACTTTTGTCTATCTCTGGTCGATCAATGTGGCTAACTTAAGGCCCGGAGGGGGCTAGGGGGCTTTGTGTCATCGGATTTGTGTACAACACATTTTGGGTGCAGGTGTGGATGGGATACAAGATTGGGTTCATGCGTGTGCCATTTGAAGAGTGGCGTTCTGTGGGATCTCGTGCCATTCTTGACCCCCCCTTCTTTCCCTCTTTATGGCCCCGATTGCCCCGGAAGGAAGAGGTGGAGTCGTTGCGAGAGATCTCCTCCAATACGTCTAAATTAGTCGTAACTAATTTCCATTCGTTAGTCTCTATTCACTTCCTCTAACTTCACCAGATTATTCTCTTTTGTTAAAAACTGATTTTTAAAGAATACTTATAAAAAACAGTCTTCCATCAGGTAAATTGTTTCGTTTATTGGGAAACCAATTTTCCATGATCATTTTTGTGGAGATTCCTCGGGTGGTTTTCACAATTTAGATCAATGGAGGAGAGAGGAAAGAACAAACAATTAAAACCCCCAAATCCCGAAATGAAAGGGGGGGGGGTTGTTTTAAACCCGGGTTTTATCCTATGGGGAAAATTTATTTTCTATCATGTGATTGTAAGAGGGTAAGGATGATGGAGGGTCCTTGCCCTCGTTGAAAGTCAAAAGATGACCTCGTTCATTAATTTTCCTAAGCTTCAATTAAGTAACAACAAATTACTTTCAAGAAATAAAGACGACCAAAAACTGTTATTGAATGCAACAAATTAAATTTCTCCAAATATAAATATTAATTGACTGAAGCTCGAGTACTTTTGAGACATTTTTCGCAAATGGATTACGCAGGAAGGGGGTCCTGCACACCCATGATCACCAATCCACTGATCCTTATTCACCCCCTTATGGGTTCCTTCCTACCTAAGATTATTATCATTTCCTGATTTTCTCTAGGAATATTAACTATAAACCTCTTTCCCCGAGATAAAAGTGACGCAGAAAGGCGAAATTACTCCCAATAACATAAAAAAGGAGTCTTTAGAGGGCTACGCACTAGCCTATACGAGGAAGTTCCTATTCCCAACCCACAAGTTTAATTCCACCTATTGTCCTCTTCCATAAATTTGTCAACTCTATTCATAACACTCAGCATGGAGGTTTGTTGACATTACATGACTCGTGAACTGATTCCATTCATTTACTACTAGATGTGTAAACTATTCTCAACCAATCTCTTTCCTAAACCTAAACTTGTCCAGCTTTAAACCCATTGCTTAGTTTCCTATCCTATTCACTAAAAATAAAAAAACTTAACAAGGATTCTGTTATTATAACCTTTTACACAGTCCTAATCTTCTCCTTTCTAACTCATGAAGATTTATTACTTAGTAAACCTCCTAAATATCATTTTCACCTGACCTCACAATTTCCTGGAAGACCAAATACTCAGGAAGATAAATTGATTTGGACAATTTCTTCCAGAACAAAGCCGACTCTTAAGAAACATTTAAATTTGTTATTTCTATGCAATAATTATTAATTTGACTAATATGAAGAAATTACTTCTCTTTTTAATCACAACGGCGTTCATTAGGTTGATGTTACTAGGCTTCTAATGTCGGTTCCTTTACTTTAGATCTCAAGGGGTAGGCCTCAAGGGAAAATCTATGAATTAAATCTCTCTTGAATGAAATCCGGTTGAACGACAAACTTGCGAGATGGCAGAATGACTGCGACTTATATCTTCCCGCGACTTCTATCTTCCCGCGACTTCTATCTTCCCGCGACTTCTATCTTCCCGCGACTTCTATAGTCCCGCGACTTCTATAGTCCCGCGACTTCTATCTTCCCGCGACTTCTATCTTCCCGCGACTTCTATCTTCCCGCGACTTCTATCTTCCCGCGACTTCTATCGTCCCGCGACTTCTATCGTCCCGCGACTTCTATCGTCCCGCGACTTCTATCGTCCCGCGACTTCAATCGTCCCGCGACTTCAATCGTCCCGCGACTTCTATCGCCCGGCGACTTCTATCGCCCGGCGACTTCTATCGCCCGGCGACTTCTATCGCCCGGCGACTTCTATCGCCCGGCGACTTCTATCGCCCGGCGACTTCTATCGCCCCGCGACTTCTATCGCCCCGCGACTTCAATCGCCCCGCGACTTCAATCGCCCCGCGACTTCAATCGCCCCGCGACTTCTATCGCCCCGCGACTTCTATCGCCCCGCGATGTCTATCGCCCCGCGACTTCTATCACCCCGCGACTTCTATCGCCCCGCGACTTCTATCGCCCCGCGACTTCTATCGCCCCGCGACTTCTATCGCCCCGCGACTTCTAACGCCCCGCGACTTCTAACGCCCCGCGACTTCTAACGCCCCGCGACTTCTAACGCCCCGCGACTTCTAACGCCCCGCGACTTCTAACGCCCCGCGACTTCTAACGCCCCGCGACTTCTAACGCCCCGCAACTTCTAACGCCCCCCGACTTCTAACGCCCCCCGACTTCTAACGCCCCCCGACTTCTAACGCCCCCCGACTTCTAACGCCCCCCGACTTCTAACGCCCCCCGACTTCTAACGCCCCCCGACTTCTAACGCCCCCCGACTTCTAACGCCCCCCGACTTCTAACGCCCCCCGACTTCTAACGCCCCCCGACTTCTAACGCCCCCCGACTTCTAACGCCCCCCGACTTCTAACGCCCCCCGACTTCTATCGCCCCGCGACTTCTATCGCCCCCCGACTTCTATCGCCCCGCGACTTCTATCGCCCCGCGACTTCTATCGCCACGCGACTTCTATCGCCACGCGACTTCTATCTTCCCGCGACTTCTATCTTCCCGCGACTTCTATCTTCCCGCGACTTCTATCTTCCCGCGACTTCTATCTTCCCGCGACTTCTATCTTCCCGCGACTTCTATCTCCCCGCGACTTCTATCTTCCCGCGACTTCAATCTCCCCGCGACTTCGATCTTCCCGCGACTTCGATCTTCCCGCGACTTCGATCTTCCCGCGACTTTTATCTTCCCGCGACTTCGATCTTCCCGCGACTTTTATCTTCCCGCGACTTTTATCTTCTCGCGACCCTGATCTTCCCGGAACTTTTATCTTCCCGGAACTTTTATCTTCCCGGAACTTTTATCTTCCCGGAACTTTTATCTTCCCGGAACTTTTATCTTCCCGGAACTTTTATCTTCCTGGAACTTTTATCTTCCCGGAACTTTTATCTTCCCGGAACTTTTATCTTCCCGGAACTTCTATCTTCCGGCGACTTTTATCTTCCGGCGACTTTTATCTTCCGGCGACTTTTATCTTCCGGCGACTTTTATCTTCCGGCGACTTTTATCTTCCGGCGACTTTTATCTTCCGGTAACTTTTATCTTCCGGTAACTTTTATCTTCCGGTAACTTTTATCTTCCGGTAACTTTTATCTTCCGGCGACTTCTATCTTCCGCGACTTCTATCTTTCCACGACTTCTATCTTCCCGCGACTTCTATCTTCCCGCGACTTCTATCTTCCCGCGACTTCTATTTTCCCGCGACTTCTATCTTCCCGCGACTTCTATCTTCCCGCGACTTCTATCTTCCCGCGACTTCTATCTTCCCGCGACTTCTATCTTCCCGCGACTTCTATCTTCCCGCGACTTCTATCTTCCCGCGACTTCTATCGTTCCGCGACTTCTATCGTTCCGCGACTTCTATCGTTCCGCGACTTCTATCGTTCCGCGACTTCTATCGTTCCGCGACTTCTATCGTTCCGCGACTTCTAACGTCCCGCGACTTCTAACGTCCCGCGACTTCTATCGTCCCGCGACTTCTATCGTCCCGCGACTTCTATCGTCCCGCGACTTCTATCGTCCCGCGACTTCTATCGTCCCGCGACTTCTATCGTCCCGCGACTTCGATCGTCCCGCGACTTCGATCGTCCCGCGACTTCTATCGTCCCGCGACTTCTATCGTCCCGCGACTTCTATCGTCCCGCGACTTCTATCGCCCCGCGACTTCTATCGCCCCGCGACTTCTATCGCCCCGCGACTTCTATCGCCCCGCGACTTCTATCGCCCCGCGACTTCTATCGCCCCGCGACTTCTATCGCCCCGCGACTTCTAACGCCCCGCGACTTCTAACGCCCCGCGACTTCTAACGCCCCGCGACTTCTAACGCCCCGCGACTTCTAACGCCCCGCGACTTCTAACGCCCCGCGACTTCTAACGCCCCGCGACTTCTAACGCCCCGCCGACTTCTAACGCCCCGCCGACTTCTAACGCCCCGCGACTTCTAACGCCCCGCGACTTCTAACGCCCCGCGACTTCTAACGCCCCGCGACTTCTAACGCCCCGCGACTCCCATCTTCCCGCGACTCCCATCTTCCCGCGACTCCCATCTTCCCGCGACTCCCATCTTCCCGCGACTCCCATCTTCCCGCGACTCCCATCTTCCCGCGACTCCCATCTTCCCGCGACTCCCATCTTCCCGCGACTCCCATCTTCCCGCGACTCCCATATCTTCCCCGACACTTTTATCTTCCCCGACACTTTTATCTTCCCCGACACTTTTATCTTCCCCGACACTTTTATCTTCCCCGACACTTTTATCTTCCCCGACACTTTTATCTTCCCCGACACTTTTATCTTCCCCGACACTTTTATCTTCCCCGACACTTTTATTTTCCCCGACACTTTTATTTTCCCCGACACTTTTATCTCCCCGACACTTTTATCTCCCCGACACTTTTATCTCCCCGACACTTTTATCTCCCCGACACTTTTATCTCCCCGACACTTTTATCTCCCCGACACTTTTATCTCCCCGACACTTTTATCTCCCCGACACTTTTATCTCCCCGACACTTTTATCTCCCCGACACTTTTATCTCCCCGACACTTTTATCTCCCCGACACTTTTATCTCCCCGACACTTTTATCTCCCCGACACTTTTATCTCCCCGACACTTTTATCTCCCCGACACTTTTATCTCCCCGACACTTTTATCTCCCCGACACTTTTATCTCCCCGACACTTTTATCTCCCCGACACTTTTATCTCCCCGACACTTTTATCTCCCCGACACTTTTATCTGGCCGCGACACTTTTATCTGGCCGCGACACTTTTATCTGGCCGCGACTTTTTTTATCTGGCCGCGACTTTTTTTATCTGGCCGCGACTTTTTTTATCTGGCCGCGACTTTTTTTATCTGGCCGCGACTTTTTTTATCTGGCCGCGACTTTTTTTATCTGGCCGCGACTTTTTTTATCTGGCCGCGACTTTTTTTATCTGGCCGCGACTTTTTTTATCTGGCCGCGACTTTTTTTATCTGGCCGCGACTTTTTTTATCTGGCCGCGACTTTTTTTATCTGGCCGCGACTTTTTTTATCTGGCCGCGACTTTTTTTATCTGGCCGCGACTTTTTTTATCTGGCCGCGACTTTTTTTATCTGGCCGCGACTTTTTTTATCTGGCCGCGACTTTTTTTATCTGGCCGCGACTTTTTTTATCTGGCCGCGACTTTTTTTATCTGGCCGCGACTTTTTTTATCTGGCCGCGACTTTTTTTATCTGGCCGCGACTTTTTTTATCTGGCCGCGACTTTTTTTATCTGGCCGCGACTTTTTTTATCTGGCCGCGACTTTTTTTATCTGGCCGCGACTTTTTTTATCTGGCCGCGACTTTTTTTATCTGGCCGCGACTTTTTTTATCTGGCCGCGACTTTTTTTATCTGGCCGCGACTTTTTTTATCTGGCCGCGACTTTTTTTATCTGGCCGCGACTTTTTTTATCTGGCCGCGACTTTTTTTATCTGGCCGCGACTTTTTTTATCTGGCCGCGACTTTTTTTATCTGGCCGCGACTTTTTTTATCTGGCCGCGACTTTTTTTTATCTGGCCGCGACTTTTTTTTATCTGGCCGCGACTTTTTTTTATCTGGCCGCGACTTTTTTTATCTGGCCGCGACTTTTTTTATCTGGCCGCGACTTTTTTTATCTGGCCGCGACTTTTTTTATCTGGCCGCGACTTTTTTTATCTGGCCGCGACTTTTTTTATCTGGCCGCGACTTTTTTTATCTGGCCGCGACTTTTTTTATCTGGCCGCGACTTTTTTTATCTGGCCGCGACTTTTTTTATCTGGCCGCGACTTTTTTTATCTGGCCGCGACTTTTTTTATCTGGCCGCGACTTTTTTTATCTGGCCGCGACTTTTTTTATCTGGCCGCGACTTTTTTTATCTGGCCGCGACTTTTTTTTATCTGGCCGCGACTTTTTTTTATCTGGCCGCGACTTTTTTTATCTGGCCGCGACTTTTTTTATCTGGCCGCGACTTTTTTTATCTGGCCGCGACTTTTTTTATCTGGCCGCGACTTTTTTTTATCTGGCCGCGACTTTTTTTATCTGGCCGCGACTTTTTTTATCTGGCCGCGACTTTTTTTATCTGGCCGCGACTTTTTTTATCTGGCCGCGACTTTTTTTATCTGGCCGCGACTTTTTTTATCTGGCCGCGACTTTTTTTATCTGGCCGCGACTTTTTTTATCTGGCCGCGACTTTTTTTATCTGGCCGCGACTTTTTTTATCTGGCCGCGACTTTTTTTATCTGGCCGCGACTTTTTTTATCTGGCCGCGACTTTTTTTATCTGGCCGCGACTTTTTTTATCTGGCCGCGACTTTTTTATCTGGCCGCGACTTTTTTATCTGGCCGCGACTTTTTTATCTGGCCGCGACTTTTTTATCTGGCCGCGACTTTTTTTATCTGGCCGCGACTTTTTTTATCTGGCCGCGACTTTTTTTATCTGGCCGCGACTTTTTTTATCTGGCCGCGACTTTTTTTATCTGGCCGCGACTTTTTTATCTGGCCGCGACTTTTTTATCTGGCCGCGACTTTTTTTTGTGGCCGCGACTTTTTTTTGTGGCCGCGACTTTTTTTTGTGGCCGCGACTTTTTTTTGTGGCCGCGACTTTTTTTTGTGGCCGCGACTTTTTTTTGTGGCCGCGACTTTTTTATCTGGCCGCGACTTTTTTATCTGGCCGCGACTTTTTTATCTGGCCGCGACTTTTTTATCTGGCCGCGACTTTTTTATCTGGCCGCGACTTTTTTATCTGGCCGCGACTTTTTTATCTGGCCGCGACTTTTTTATCTGGCCGCGACTTTTTATCTGGCCGCGACTTTTTATCTGGCCGCGACTTTTTATCTGGCCGCGACTTTTTATCTGGCCGCGACTTTTTATCTGGCCGCGACTTTTTATCTGGCCGCGACTTTTTATCTGGCCGCGACTTTTTATCTGGCCGCGACTTTTTATCTGGCCGCGACTTTTTATCTGGCCGCGACTTTTTATCTGGCCGCGACTTTTTATCTGGCCGCGACTTTTTATCTGGCCGCGACTTTTTATCTGGCCGCGACTTTTTATCTGGCCGCGACTTTTTATCTGGCCGCGACTTTTTATCTGGCCGCGACTTTTTATCTGGCCGCGACTTTTTATCTGGCCGCGACTTTTTATCTGGCCGCGACTTTTTATCTGGCCGCGACTTTTTATCTGGCCGCGACTTTTTATCTGGCCGCGACTTTTTATCTGGCCGCGACTTTTATCTTCCGCAGTGCCAAACATCCTTCCTCTCTTGTCTGTGGCTTCGCCTCCCATCACTCTCATTTTCCCCAACTGCCTATTTCATGACTTAGGAAGTAATGGACGGGGCTGACAGTTGGTGCACATCTCCTGGTATATACGGATTTCTTGTAACAAACACGCACGAATTATGTCGATGTATGTTAATTAAATTGAAACCCCCGAAACGAGGGGGCTGACGAGGACCCTAGTCACGTTCTCTCATCAGTTGAGGTTGGTGAGGTGGACCGAGTCATTGGTACGTGGCTGTAAGAAGTCATGCGGACCTATGTTCGGTCATCGGCAAAAATTCTGCGAACTGCAATTCAAGGCCTATGGGAGGCGCAGAGAATCGAAAAGTGCTCCACCTCGGTGCTCTATTCTTCGGGAGCACAACGTTATCAAACATAGTACGGTCGAGTAAATGAAGCGGAGGAATGCGCAATCAACGAGGGTATTTGAGCCTGGGAAGGGGTGCATCTATGGGGCAAGAGATAGATGACGACGCAGGGCTTCAGCGGCTGTCATTTGTAAAAACGGGACCACTGGGAGACGTTTTAGCCCCCACTTCCTCTTCCGGTCTTCGGAGCCCCATGGATTATTCGCCTCTGAGTGTTGGATTACATTTAACACACCCTTATCTCTTAACAGTATTTAGGCATCAATTAGATCAACATAAGTTAATGAAGGAATCTCAACCCGACTTTACTCGGGGCGATTCGGTTGGGACTAATTTAGTCTCCTTTTAAAGAAAGGTGTTATTTGCCGCTGTTCGAGATGAGAAAGAATATTGTTTATTTTTATTTTGGAAAGACTTTCAACAGGCTGCCACAATTACAGACTTTAGATGGATGAAGTTAAAGCGCATGGCAGGATTTTGGGGTGGATAGTCTTGGCTATGTGACACAAGAGAGTTAGTATAGAGGGAATTGAATTTGATTGCGGGATTATTACTAATACTTTTCCTTAGTGATCGCTGTTGGGGTCCTTAATGTTCCTGTTTCATAATAATGATCTTGGCATAAATATAAGTAGCAGAGTGATCAAGTTTGGTACCTATTTAGGGAGAATTATAAAGTCTCACTCTGTTGCTGAGGTATTAATAGATGAATTAACCATACGATCACAATGGGCGGAGAAGTGGGAATGGAATTTAACATATGATAATGTAATGTATTTAGTATAGGTAGGTTAATCCAATGAATAATTATAAATTGAATGGAAGAGTTTGAAAAAGGTCACTATGCGAACGTGACTAAAGTGTCCTTAATAGTTCAGACCACCGCCCTAGAAAGAAAACGGTGCATAAGTGCTAGGAATAGAGCTAATAAATTAATATGGATGAAGTTAAAGCGCATGGCAGGATTTTGGGGTGGATAGTCTTGGCTATGTGACACGAGAGAGTTAGTATAGAGGGAACTGAATTTGATTGCGGGATTATTACTAATACTTTTCCTTAGTGATCGCTGTTGGGGTCCTTAATGTTCCCGTTTCATAATGATGATCTTGGCATAAATATAAGTAGCAGAGTGATCAAGTTTGGTACCTATTTAGGGAGGATTATAAAGTCTCACTCTGTTGCTGAGGTATTAATAGATGAATTAACCATACGATCACAATGGGCGGAGAAGTGGGAATGGAATTTAACATATGATAATGTAATGTATTTAGTATAGGTAGGTTAATCCAATGAATAATTATAAATTGAATGGAAGAGTTTGAAAAAGGTCACGATGCGAACGTGACTAAAGTGTCCTTAATAGTTCAGACCACCGCCCTAGAAAGAAAACGGTGCATAAGTGCTAGGAATAGAGCTAATAAATTAATTTGGTCTAATGGGAGGAGTGAAGTAATAGGAGTGGTGATTTCATTCTGAAACTGCACCCGACATTCGTTAACCTATGATTCACTATGTGGTGCAATTTCCGAGATCGTATCATGGGATGGATATTGGTTTGTTTGAGTGTGTTAAATAAGGTTGATTTAGATGATTCATGTGGTGACGATATTACCTTATGGTAAAAGGTTTAGAAAAGAAAATATACGGATGTTTGAAAGATGAGTTCAAGGGAACTTGAGTGAAGTCTTTAGGTAGGTTAAAGCAAATAATAGGGAAGGCCTAAGCAAGGTTCTTATTTTTAGTTAGTAGGATAGAACAGGTAGCACTTGGTTTAACCTCTACGAGTTTAGTTTAAGGAAAGAGATTGGTAGAAATTAGTTTACAAATTGAGTGTTAGAAGAATGGATTCGGGGGAGTAGTCATGTGATAAAACCCTCTACCTGACCAGTTTTTTTTATTTAACTTTTCCATACTCATTCTTTACACACTCGTATGTTCTTATGTCCCAAACACAAATCAATAGGACTCAAGTTATAATTTGAACTTGAAACTTCAGAGTTGCCATAAACTTAAAAGCTCGATATAATATTCTTAATGGAGGAAAAGATCTTGAAATTGCAAATAATTGCTTCAGTCTAGACAAATATGAGAAAGTTTACCATACGCAGAATCCGGGGATGATAAAAATAAATGAACGGAAAAAGGAAGGAAATTTATCTTCTAAGTTGACCCGTTAAAAATGAGTCTATTTGTCTATTTACGATGGCTTATCTTCACTTGATCAAATATTTATCATTCATTTAGGTCAATCTGATACTTTAAAATATGCCCCTTTGCCACGTGTCCTACAACTACAGTGTCCAACTCCTGTCAGCCTTCAACATCTCGCCTATCACAGTCTGCGCCACACTATTAGCCAACTTAGCATCATCTAAAAATTCATGTATTTTGCTAAAGAATTATTTGTCCAACTCGTTCATAAATACGATAAAAAAAGAAGGCCTAACGAGGAATGCTAAAGTAATCTGTTCGTCACGACCAGCGGGAAGCACAGCAATTAATCGAAAATCTATGGGGGAGGGGGGGCCTTCTTATATTTATTTCGAGACTGAAGATGCCCCTTCAAACATTTATTCTTAATTTATCTGACTCTTATATACTTGTAGGGTGAGTTAATTCTTGAAGTGGCTGAGATTCCTTCTTCATTTATTTTGGCTGGGATAGTTCTTAATCTTTTCTGGATGTATCTTCCTTTTACGACAATGTGAAGATTCCTTCCAATTCCGATGACGTGATTACTTCTTGACGATTTTGATGGGATGAGATGAATTGAGACGGGTTAGCCCTTAAAGTCGTTTTCTTTCCGATTTCCTTGACAGCGGTGTTTGATAAAGCGAAATTCATTATTAAACTCGAACTGTGTAAGTCCTATTACCAAGTCGCGCTCAAGAAAGTAGTGAGTAAATTTATTGCGTTTGCTACTGACAAAGGCCTTATGCAGTTCGAGGTTTCCTTTGTCTCGTAACTGTTTGTCGCAATTATAATCGGCTAATGCGGAGAATTTTAGGTTTGCCAAATACTTCTTTGTATTTGGACAATATTTATATTGCCACTCGAGACTGGGACCAACACTTAGTATCCCTGCAAGTTGGGTGACCTGGTTGCGAGAAATGGGGCTTACTATTGGACCCGGTTAAGGCCACTTCGCCTTTGAAACCATTAAATATTTAGGGTTTAATATTGCGAAAAACCACTCTAGTCACCAGGAGGATAAGATAAAGGCCATCGTCGATATGCCTCTTCCCTGCAATAAGCAGCAGATCCGGTCTTTCATGGGATCCGCCTTATTCTACCGACGCTTTGACACAAATTTTGCGTCCCTGGCCGCCCCCTCTGCGATCCTTTGAAAAAGAACTACCTCGACTCAATAATCTGCAACCTGAGGCCACCGTAAATTTTACTTCCTTTCAAATGAAGCTAGTTTCTGCCCCAATTTTGAAGTTGCCCAATCCTGAAAACTCGTTCGGGCTTCGCACTGACGCCATCAACGAAGGTCTTGGTTGTGTACTACTTCAACATGAGGACGGAGGCGAAAGTCATCCTGTGGCCTACACCAGTCCCAAATTATTACCCCGCGAAAAGAACTCTTCAGTTATTGATGGGGAAGCATTAGGAATAATCTGGGCAATTCGGAAATTCAAAATGTTCTTAGTAGGGAAAGAGTTTCGTGCGGAAACTGATCACTGCCCCCTTGCGTATCTCCGGAAAGTAAAACTTACAAACGGCAGAGTAATGCGCTGGAGTCTCCTACTCCAGGAGTACAATGTTAAAAGCAATTGCATAAAGGGACAAATAATCAAATGGCAGATTCCCTCAGCAGAAATGCGTTACCCGCTAATCCCGATTAGTTCCGTGGGAAATGGCCGTAAACTAATGTTGATAGTTGTATATATTTATATCCGTAAGAATTTAAGGTACTGCTAAATTATTTTGGGGGGGGGGGAATAATAAATTTTTTGGGTGTACACCCATTTCTTTGTAGTTTTATGTATTTCAAAGTAAGAATAACTGTCCTCGCGATATGATTTGGGAATGTCTCCGTTATCTTCATGTCTTCTTTTGGATTTAAACTCCCTAAGTGGTAACCATATGTCGTGTGATTTTAGATTTATTTATATATACCTATGTCGGTTATTAAGTATACTTTTCCTCGATAGTATGTATAGTATTCTGTGTAGTCACATGACAATTTGTGAATAAGCTGATCAATTTTCTGTTTTAATGTTTAGCTTGGTAACGGCGTATGTATATTGTGTATAATTCCTTTATGTTTAGGTAGAAAATGACGTAACTGAGTCGCCCCCCTCCCCTTTAGTTTCTTTTTGAATGAGAAAAGGTCCAACTTTCGAAAATGGAGGCGTGTGAGGAAACAAGCACGTGAGGGGAGAAATAACGCCGCTTTTAATCATTGCCTCCACGTGATGGGCCGCGTGTAGCCCTCAAACAATTTACGAAGCTCAAAACCGTGAGAAAGTATAGGAGCAGGTTCATGGAATGTAGCACTTATCAAGGCGAGTATTTGAACAAGACGAGAATCTCACCCCCCCTTCCCATCTTCAGCCACGCTGGGAGCAATTGAGACATTTGCCTTCGGAGCCGCGTCGTCTTGACTCAAACGATGTGAAATAGTCCCTCACTCTTCTATAGGGTAAGCTCGCTCACTTCTGGTGTCCATATCTACCCGCGTAACGTGGGATGATGACATTGGTGCGAGAGACGCTCACAAGTACAGACCTTCTTACTCCTCCTTTATTCGGGTTTATCATACGCCGAAGTCAAGGAAACGTTGTAGAACAAAACCAAGCATCCCTTCTTGGATAAAACAAATATCCACCCCCTCGAGTTAGTTAAGAACTCTTTTTCTCTTCTCCCCGTAAGAATACCCACCTGACTCCGTTCATAGACGCCATCTCTAAACAAGAACTAAGTCTTAAACCAAAAGGCTTCTGTGAAAATTCATCTGAGTGTAATACCCACTTGATTCGCATCTTCGACCAAACAAACCGTTGACGTCTCGGAGAAACTCTCCCTCCGTTTTCTACACAGGAACTTACACCGGAAAAATTGCCAACCTCCCTTCTCGAAGACTCTGCTCCCCCTCCACCCATCCGTCATCTCCAAAGAATATTTCACTTAAACAAGTTGACCTTGGACCCCGTCGAAATGACCCAACCCTCATCTCAGCGCTTCACCGGAAACGACCAACGTCTTCCCCAACCCCTCCATTTGTCTACAAGGTATCGTAACGAATATTTTAACTTCCTAAAATTTATAATTGCAGTCTACCGTTCCCAATTATTATTTGTGTAACCGTGTCTTAATTAACTGTGTATTATTGTATATTAACTTTAATTATTAATATTTATTAAAGTCTATTTTTGCGTACTCCTTTTCTTTCTGACCTTCGAGCTCATCATAGCCGTATAACAATAGCCTGTAACTAAGTGAAATTTCGAACTCTTTGCCAATACTAAGTTTTAAAGTAGCATCTTTTGGACTAGCCCTCCCTTACGAGGATCTGACTTTGTAACCGGAACTTGACCAACCCAAACCATTTTAAAAGGAAATCCCCGGGCACTTTATATATCCTACATACATCTATTATATTTGATTTAGAGCTATACCACGGCAGAGATATAAGCCTGATCTCCAGGCAAACTAGCAGCTCTTTGCAAACCTCTTCCTTATTCCTTCACATATCAGGATCTATTACGTGTCAACTATCACATCTATAGTACCTGGAACATATTTAAGCTTTGAAAAGTTTGGTTGTGAAGGCCTATAAAGAAGTACCAGGCCTCGCCCCCCCCCCCATTCAAAGCTAAGATGGAGGGGCGGGCAGCCTATTATTTGTCTCGGACTTTTTTTTCGTATACTTCGAAGGACTTTGTCTCTCTGGCTACACACCCACGGCAAATACAGGAGGCTACACTAAATAAGAAACTTGTTAGTGGAGGCGAACCACAGGAGGAGACTCCGTTAGGTACCCCATATTTTGGCTCGGAGCAAAAGCTTGTAGCAAGACACTCGTATGACTGACACTATTTAAGCATATTGACCAAGGAGAGTGAGACTCAACTTAGGCTGGGATATAGAAATAAGTTTAGTTAGTGGGCTGGAAACAAGGAAAGAGGAAACGTAGAAACTGCCTCAACTACTCTTCCCGCATGTTAACACGATGAAAACATACGAAATTGTCCAGAAAATATTCTCCGACCTAATGAAAATCCTGTTTATAAGATGAGTCGAAACACTCAACGAAATTACATTTGTGTGTGTGAGGGAATTCCACGTGGAATCTCTTGTTCTGAACGCAACTTCCATGTGCTGTAGAAGGCTCGGTTAGGCTAAAATTGGTAAGCCTAACCCCCTACCTTTCACAAGTGGTAGCCTCGAAACGCGTCCACCACGATTCTCCTTTACACGGGCTAGAATAGCCTCTGATAGAAGATTCAAGGCCATTCGAGAGTAGAGCTGTTTCCTGCTAAGCCCCCCGCGGGGAGAGCCTCGGACATAAAGAGTGCTCGACTCCCACGAGGAGACAGTATGTTGAGAAGTCTCGCCCGGACCCCAAGAAAATTCCCCTAGTTCAGTCAGGTGCTAACAACAAAGCAAAGTTACAGCTAAGCTATTTTTGTGTATTGGAATTAGCCCCAGTCAGAGGTAATTCCATTTAACGATCGCTACCGAGTGATTTTTCCGACTTCTCTCGTCAACTCCTGTCGAAGCCCTCCTCGTTCGCCCCTCGTTTATGGGTAGCCGAAATACTCTCCCGTGGACCGGACGTTAGCGCCCAAACCCCTTTTTGGGAGGGAGAACCGTCATCACTTTAACATCGCGCTCAGAAGCTTCGAGCGGCCTCGCCTCACGTGCAGAAGACATCCGTGAAGCCTTACCGCGTCGTCTCACCCGGAATCTTTCGTAAGCCAAGCCTTTCCCTCCCTCAGTAACCCATTTGCGTTAATTCCCCCCATTTTAATAGTCTCCCCCCGTAACTCATAAATTTTAACTTCATAATCTGATTTATGACTAAAATTCCCCCCCACCCCTCGTTTACCGGTGTAATTTTGCCCATCAATTAATTAGATGTAATTTTTGTCCATTAATTCTCTCATTATTTTATGTAAATAAAATTATATTTTTGTACATGCCTCTTTAAATAACGTTGAGCTTTGCCATTGCCCATAATTTAACTCACCTTGTTGCCCTTTTTCTCGATACTCAGCCCGTATAAACTATTGGTGTTCCATCCCTTTTTCGGTTTGCCTGTAAGTTATTGGTCCCTCCCCCATAGATATAATATGGTATTGATGTAATATAATGACATACCACGACAATGTATCCAGAAAATCATGACTTTGTACTGCTATTGTCATCGGCCGCAACTATAACTAAATTAAAGTGTAGTATGAAGATAGTCAAACCACAAATAACCATCAAGGGAGTGTAGTTCGTTGCAAAATAGAAGCACTGATTGCGGAAAACTCATGCCAAGAAATTAAGCAGCGACTTAAAAAGAACCATGCATGGCTCAAAGTACAGTGCTCGAAGAGTCCCTAATTGCTAATGGCTGCACCAATGTAGGTTACTTGACCTTGAGCATGCTGAATAATAGGTTGACTTTCATGCTTGTAAGAGCATGTGCTGGTTCTTATGAGAATTCCAGCTAAAATCAAAAAAAGGTACGCCATGCCCACTGCCCCCAGCGCCGAAAATAGCGCTATGGAGATTGTGAATTTCTTAATCTCCCCAATTAAACCTGATTTACAAACTGAAAGGGCAGTATCGCGAGACAGAATAAGGGCGATGTACCTTCGTTTATACAACGAATCCTGCCAAGTAAAGATCTAAAGAGAGAAATGGATGAAACATGGATAACAGGAACTTTCAGCTCTACAGGAATGAATCGTTTAAGGGTTTAAGGTAAGGAACCAGTTTCTCAGCTGCCATATACAAGTAAATTCTAACTGACAGCCCAAAGAGAAAGAGGCAAATTAATTATAAAAGAGGGAGAAGAACACTGTGAAAATAAAAATGAAGGTTTAAAAGATTCTTCTGCTAGTCTAAGGATACAAAGCCGGGACAGGTGAGGAATGGTTAAAAGGGTCGGGGAAACAGGACGACCGGAGATTGGCGAAATGAGGCAATTCTAGTTGAAGATAGGCGACCAACTGATCGCTACCACAAATTTGGCTGCAAGGGATTATTTGAGTACCAGCCAAAACAAGATGACGGTGGGTAGGCATTGTGTGGCCGATGCGAATAAGGCAAAGGTCCACATCTAAAGACCGTAGTCTTTGAAGTTTCGAGGGCCAAGAGCAAACAAACTTTGTTTTTATATAATTTAAATGATGAACACCCATGCCATTCGTCCTGCCACAAATAATAAATATATTCTTTTAAAAAGGGAAAGAAATCTAGAAAAGGCTGTGCAGAGTTATCAGGGAGACGGCATAGGCTGAATTTGCCAGCTAATCAGCTCTCTCGTTGCTTACGACACCTCCGTGGCCGGGGACCTAATAAAATAAAACTGGACGCATTCTTGACTAGTGTTGCAGATTTCTTTGACTAAGGGTTGGGAAGCATTAAGGGAGCGAATTGCTTGCAAAACACTGCTAGTATCAGGGAAAATGACGTTTTTAAAAGGTTAAATTTGAATTAGTCTAAAGTTACAAGAATAGCTGAAAGTTCAGCAGTAAAAGTAGAAGCTGCAAGTGGCAAAAACAAAGTTATAAACTCCGAGTAGGTGGCTGGGGCACCCACGACACTGTCTGAGCAGTGTTGCATATGAAAGGTCACATGTTCTAGGAACAGGCTCATAAGGAAAAAGGGGTCCACGGACGACTTGTGCAGGCTCCTTATGCTAGTACACACTATAGAGTTCGAGCATGCCAATTTGAGGTCGGCGATGAGGGAAGAGCAATGACCCTTTGTACACTCAAGTTGGAGAGATGTACTCCTAACCGAGGTTCAAAGGGCGTGGTAAAGACGGCAACCTATCATATGCCGCCTTTAACTCGGCAGCATACAGGCATCTGTAAGCCTAATACAATGGCCTGCTGCACACGGTATAGGTATCGCATACATATGTAGCGATGGTAGTGCAAGGAAAGCACCGCACTCTCGCAGTAGAGGTGGTTGAGGGAAGTGTGGACTGCTCCTCTCTTTAAAAAAAACTTCGATGTTGCGAAATGGGTTCAGCATTTTAAGGACTGGAGGATAAGCCGATGGGTAAATTTGCAGGAGTAGTCAAATTTGGCTTAGAGGAGGGAAGTGTATAGTGACCACAGCGTTTAAGAAACACTGCCCCCACGAAGTGTAGGAGATGACATTCAAAATGTTTAGAGCCCCTAAATAGCCCACTCAAACTCGGCGAGGCTATTGGATCGAAGAGAGCTTGGATTCAAGAGTTGAGCCCAGACACTGAAACTCAGACATGAACACTCTCTACACCTTGTAAGGCAATAGATGGTGGAACAAAACCACCTCAACCCAGGTGGAATTCATTGCCCTGGTTTTGCTCGTGGAAAAGCGGAATCCTGTAAGTTTTGCTCTTGTCAGTTGCTGCCGACCCGCTGCTGATGGAAGGGTAGCAAGGAACATTATAATGCCAAGCCATCGACGTAAAGGGTTGCAGATTCCCCTTTCTGGGAGAGAGTAAATTAACACATTAATCAAAATTCGAAAACTTAAAACACTTAAAACGCTGCCCTGAGTAACTGCTTCACCTAAGTAACTACTGAGTAACTCCTTGAAGGCAATTTAGATGAACAATCGCAGGAGTCTGAACACGAGAAGAAAAAGATTGATCTCAGTCGGGATTATCAAGATCGCCTTCTGCACTTTACAGGGTGTCCGTTTTTTTAAGGGGCTATCTGGCGACTGCCAGATATATAAATTATATAAGGAGCCTAGTTCAAGGCTCCTTAAAAAAATTTAAACAGAAAACAACAATTAAAAGACATAATAACAATAACAAAATAATAACAAAAACAACTAAACCTAGTTAAATAAAAGGGAGAAGGCCGGCCTCCCCCAAATATTCAAAAAGTCCACCAGTCAATGTGCACGCACTCGTACCGAGTACAAGGGACAGGCGGTAGTGACCTCACCCATCCCGGTACCGGGACAGGTATCGTGCGCGAAGATCACCCAGGCTGGGAAATTCAACACGAATGTTTCGAACACTCTGGGGGACAACGCAGTCTTCACAGCAGCGTGCTAGCGAGAGCTCCATCAAATCGCGGTGCGTTCCGTGAATGTGTCCGATTCGGAGAGGAAAGCAGGCAACCCGCACTCTTCGCCGCATTGCGTGGGTAGGTCCATGCAAACAGTCGTGGCGCAATGGCACGCAACTATATGTTCCCTTCGACCGTCTCCCATCTTTTTTGCCAAGCAGTCCGAAGATCTGCCCGTATTCATGACATGTAGTCGGTGTGAGGAAGAGCGAAACGCTGGTCCTGTCGCAGTCCTCGCAGAATCTTTGGCGCCCTCATCGTCACGCTCATTCCCCGCAAAACCAACATGTCAGGAACCCAGCAGGAGATAATCTCGACATCTTCCCGGCTCGCCAAAACCGTGGCGTCACGGATATCGCGAACCAGGGGATGCGGAGATTCCAATACCCCGAGAGCACTCAGGGCGCTTTGTAAGTCGCTATAGATCACCATCCGGTCTCCGAACCGGGCACGTCAGGTAATCTCCCGTACCGAGTGGTGAAATGGCACCAGCTCGGCCGTAAAGACAAACGCAGCGCCTGGTAGAGCCCCGCAGACTTCAAACAGAGGGGATACGGCGTGGAAGCCGACCCCCTCTTGGGACTTGGAGCCATCCGTATACACTGGCACGGTTCTAGCGTGACACGATGTGTGCTACAAAAAGGTCGAAAGCAGTACTCCAGGCGCAGTACAAGCTTTGGGAGCAGAGGCGTGGCGACAAATAGCCAAATTTGGTACCCTCTAGGGTGGCGTCCTGGTCAGAACCAGGGGCGCCACCGGCCAGAGCTATATCTAGCTCTCGAAGGAGTTTCCTGGCCCTAAACCCAAAGGGCTTAATGTATGACTGGCGTCTCTCCGGGCATTGGCACCATCGAGATCAGCTGCAGATGCAGTGAGAGCTGTAGCAGGCGAGTGATGCACTTAACGCGGCGCAGAGCGAGTGGCATCTCCCCAGCATCTACCAACAAGCTCTCAATGGGGAAAGTGCGGAAGGCACTGGTCGCAAGGCGAAGGCCAGGGTTGTGGATCGAATCCACCTTCCGCAATAAACGCTTGGCTGCGGATGCATAAAACTCACATTCGTAGTGGAGCATCGAACGAACAAAGGATTGATAAAAAAGTAGGGCAGTAGCCCTATCTGCAACCCAAGCGCTGAACGTCACGGAACGGATAATGTCCATGGCACGGGTAAAAGAGACCCTAAGGCTGTGAATATGAGCCTCCCAGGTGAGGCATCGGTCGAATACAAGACCAATGAAACAGTGCGACTCAACCACACCCAGGGGCACCCCTTTAAGAAACAAATCTGGTCGGGGTGGAGCGATGGATGGCGGCAGAAGTGCACCACCTTAGTCTTGGCCAAAGAAAAGTGAATCCTGTGCGCTTCGGCATAGCAAGAGACGCGGTTCAATGCCTGTTGGGGTCGACGCACTAGAGTTGGCATCTGGGCCGCGCCAAAAGAGATCGAAAGGTCGTCTACGTAGAGCGTAGCGAGAACATCTTCCGGCAGCACCGAGGTAATACCGTTGATGCTCAGGGCAAAGAGTGTGACACTGAGGACACTTCACTGCGGGACACCCTCCTCCTGCTCCTTTAGGCCAGGAGAGGGCTCCCCCCACCCGTACGCGGAATCGACGATCTCGCAAAAATTCAGATATAAGCATTGGGAGGCGTCCCCTCGCCCTCATCGTGTGGAGAGTCTCCATGATACCGTATCGCCATGCGGTTTTTATAGGCCTTCTTCAGATCGAAAAACAGCGTGGGGTAGTGCTGTCTACGAAGGAAAGCACCATCGCAGACGGCATTTTCCAGTTGGAGCAAGCATCCGACGTGGAGGGGAACTTGCAGAAGCTGCACTGTGCGGGAGACAGATGGCCTCCACTTTCCAGAAAAAAAGGCTAGTCTAATATTTCCTAATTTCTCCATCAACCTGCACACGCAAGAGGTTAGAGAGATAGGGCGGCAACTGGTCGGAGTAGAGTGATCTCTCCCCGGTTTGCGGAAGGCGAGCACAGTAGCGATTCGCCAGGAGTCTGGGAAAAGACCTTCCACCCAGATCCTGTTGAAAAATCCAAGATAAAGGCCATGCCTCGCTCACCCAGGTGTCGTAGCATGGTTCACGGGACATCGTCCGGACCATGGGCGGTGTCCGCGCACGAAGCGAGAGCGCAACGCAAATCACTCACATTAAACTTGTCGATGAAGGGTTCTCCCCCTCTTGAGGTAAAGTCCAGCCGGCGGACTTCCGTGACATCACGACGTACATTGAATGCTGGCGGAGCAGCATCACGGCTAGAGAATGCGGAAAAAGCGGTCGCTAAGGATTCCGCTACGGAGGCGGGGTCCGAGATTGCGGTCCCATTCTTCTGGAAAACGGGAGGGAGGGGTCCTGCGAAAACTTGCCCCGAATCCTTTTGACTCGCTTCCACACCTCAGCTAAAGGGGTCTCCCCGTTAAGTAAAGTCACCTATACAGGCCAAGAAAAGCGGCGGGCGTACTTCGAAATATACCGGAACCTAGCCCTAGCCCTAGCCCTAGCCTTAGCCCTAGCCCTAGCCCTATGAAATTCAGCGACAATGAGATCGTTCGGGCGGCCGACCACCATGGGAGTGGTTGGCGTGCAAAACTGCCAGACGTCCTAGGAATAGTAGTCAGGCCGGCGGCGATGAGGTTGCCGGAGAAGAACTCAACGGCCTCATCTACCGACCTGAACTCCTCGACTGAGATAGAGAATTCAGTCATTTCCTGAAATGCAGGCCACCGCGCCAGTGCCAAGCACCACCGAGGTGGTCTCTCAGGCGGCAGTTGCCCTGAAAATGATATTTGAATAAGAAAGTGATCACTACCATGGAGGTCATCGACCACCCCCCAATCAAAATCAGGCTCTGCATCCGAAGAGCACAAGGATAGGTCAAGGCAAGAAAATAAAGCGGTTCTCGGACAGTGATGCGTAAACTCATCAACGTTTATGACACCCATCTCAAGCTCTTCGATCAGATCGGCAAGGACTTGTCCCCTGGGATTTATGGAGTAATCTCCCCAAAGAGGATTGCCTGCCATTCAGATGTCCAAGCAAGAGAAACGGCCTCGGCAATCGTGCCACGAAGCAGCGGAAGTCCCCCGCGTCCAAGGAGGTATCTAAAGAAAAAGTAAGAACGGAGACATCATGCCGGGTGTAAACCGCGCATCCCCCAGCGAGGCCATCCCGCGGTGGTGGGGTCGCGAAACCTTTATCTCCTGGGAGGTCAGGCAGGTTGCGCGCGCCTAGCATGGTCTCCTGCAAAAAGATAGCTAATGGGAAACGGGACGAGACGACCCACGTATCTTCTCCCAGTTGGCCCGGAGTCCACAGGAATTCCATTAAAGGAATATGCCTTCCAGGCAAAGCTTTAGGAAACCCCAAAGATAGCCTTGCGAGCAACTTCAAGGATGTTGCCTCCTGTGATTCTAACGACTCGGTGGAGGCACGTAGCCATTTCACCTTCGGGAAACTGTCAGGCTGGACAAATCTGGAGAGCCCTGGTTTCAACGGAGGCTTGTATTGAACCCTTTGTGCCGCCAGCTCTACGAGAGAAGCGCCCGGGTTAAGTAGAACATGCAGAAGGGCCCTGAATTGGGACGGAAACGACTGTTCTCGTTGGGCTAGATGGGTCAGTAGCGTAGGGTTGTCTTTCTAACAATTGAGGTATAAGACATCACAGGCAGAGCCGGGTGCGTCAGGACTAAGTCATTAGCCTCGCTGAATTCAATTCGATCCTGCGCCTGAACGGCCAGGATTTCTTTCTCAAGGAGATGCCCACCAAAAGTTCAAAGAAGTGGGGTGTGGCTCTCAAGAATTGACACACTTGGCCACACACGATTTGGACTTATGTTTTGCGACCTTGGAGCAATTTACACATACTTCAGGTGACCCCGACTTTGTACGTCTACATGAGCGATTCGTATAGCCGAAGCGGTGAGGGTAATGGCACCGCCGCGAAAGTGGCACGAATGCATTCACGCGGTAGTGGGCCTAAACGGCACGCACCGACTCGGGGAGCTTGTCACAGTCGAACGTGACGAAGAGTGTCGGGGTGGGTCTCGAGGCCCCTCCCTATTTTCTCATCACACGTTCGACCTTGACCGCCCCATGGTCGGCCAGCTCTAGGGTGATGTCCTCAATGGAGTAGTCAAAGAGTTCCCTTGCATAAACTACTTCTTTCACAAAGTTCATGGTAGAGTGCAGCATCACACTCAGCGGGGTGCCACGAAGTGTCCGAAGAGCACTTATCTTGGCCGCCTCAGCGGAATTCGCCGCATTCGCCAGAAGGCTCCCGTCCGAGAAACGGGTCACCCTTGCCTCTCTACCAATTGCACTAGCTAATCCTCTCCTCTGATGGATCATGTTGCCCTCTGGACAACATGGTGCCATCAGTGGAGCGAATAACGAGGAAGCGCTTGAAGCCAGCGGGCTCGAAAACGCCAGGTAACCTCTGAATGTGGGGCCCCGATGTCATCGAGTCTCCGTCCTGTGCACTTTTGCTCTTTTTCCAGGGGCTCCGCAACCGGGGAGGCGAAGGGGCCGGATGTGCCGGTTTTGGCTTGGTCGCTTGCCAAAGTGGCAGCAAACCCATCCGTCCCGACAGAACCCGCGGATGGATACGAGCCCCGAGTCTTCTTACTCTTTTTGGTCTTTTTTGTCCTATTCTTTTTTGGAGAGGAGGGCGGGAAATAAACCCGCTTCTCACCTCCACCAGTAGAAGCCCCTAGGCCAGATGAACCTGCCTCAGCCAGGTCCTTCTTCGAAATGAAGAAGCTCTCGGTGGTCATAGGGGCATCATCCGGAGGAGATCCCTCCCCTCATTATACTGCCTCAGAATGCCCATCCGTTTGAGGAGGACCTTGCATAGGGGCGGATTCGGGTTCGGTGCCCCGCGCCGAGCCCGGATTCCTGCCCCATGGAAGGCCCTACCGTCTGAGGCTAGTTTTCCTTAAGGACCATGTCTATCACAGGAGAGCCTCCAGTTGGCCATCCCCTCCCAGAACATCGCAGGTCCCTTTGGCAGCGTCATGAGTCTTTTGTAGGAAGGCACAGGCCTTGACCCCGGCAAGGTTTAGTATTCTTGCCAGCAGGTCTTTTGAGGGAAGCAACCGAAGCGGCCTGGCTTCCCTCTCCCCCCCTAAGGGGGTTTGCCCTACCAAACCACTTACACGAGGGGCGGTCGGCAATGGGCTGCCTGCTGGCTTTTTTGGCAGTCCCCTTACAAAGAAAAGGAGGGAATGCTGCTGGCAATAGGGAGGTGCCTGAAAAAACCTCCAGAGAAGGGGGGGAGGGGGAGTCCCCTTCACCCGTAGGCATAGAAGAGGAGTAAGCCTCCTCTCCGGGGGAGGGGGACCTCCATTTTTTTGTTGGAGCTGCACGAGGGCGGCTCCGTCGATTAGCAAGGAGAATTAGGAGGAGATTGTTTTTTTTATTATCTTTGGGCATGGTGACCCTATTTGTGCTACGGGACACAATAGCTCATCACCTCTCGCAGTTGCCCGCACTGCAAGAGGTGCGTACAAGCCAGGCAGAGGCAGGCGCCCTCATTTGGGACCGCCCCTCCCGCCTGGTGGCCTTGCAGTCCATCGGCATGGCGGCTCCACCTTGGACTCGGCGTAAAAATATATAGATTGTGAAGAGGAGAGGAAAAGGGATGTGAAAATGGTATGGGTGGGGATAAAGCAGGTTGTTAAAAAACAACAACCCGAGACCGGAGCTCAGGGGTTAGGGAACATTGTCCCCTTCCCCTAAGCCCCGATCCGGGACGGTTGACTGAGAATAAGGTCAGCATCTACCCTGTGAAATTAGAGGCTGACCAGAGAGAGTTACGGGAGAGGTTGCATGAAAAGCAAGGAAACAAGTGTTTTGAAGGAAGGAGAAAAGGCTAAGCTGGGGTCGGACGGGATGCTGAGTCTCGTCAGCACGGCGGCCAGGATGGCAAATCGCCGCGCCCCTTACGGGTGGGTGTCCCTAAAGTGTGGACCCATAGAAAATATCACGGGGGGGGTGTCTCTTCGTTCTCCTAAATCTACCCCGCCTTGAATTCTTTTTCTGAGTTATGCTAAAGGAGAAGTTGTACTTAATGAAATGAATTTTTTTTAAGAGCTCATCTGGTGACTGCCCCTTTGGGCATTAGTCGCAGTATAAAAGCCTGCCTGGTACTAGGCTACTTTAAGATCAGATTAAAAAAACAAAAAAAAACAACCCAAGCCTGAAAATTTTAAAAAAGGGAAAAAGCAACAAGCAGGAGGCAAGCTCCTGTGGCGGAGGGAGGTCCCCTCGGTGTAGGAACGTGCGACCTATAAAGGAAAAGAAAAAAGAACAACAAACAAAACGCCAAAAACTGATTGAATAAAAGTGAGTAGGCCGGCCTCCCCCCAAAAATCTAAAAGTCCCCAGTCATTATGTACACACTCGTCTCGAGTACAACAAAGATAGGAGGTAGCGAAGACGCACATCCCAGTACCGTGAAGGGTAATGTGTGCGAAGATCGCACACACTGGGACATTTAACAAAAATGTGCCGGACAGTCTGGGGGACGACGCAGTCGTCTCAATAGGGGCGCGAGCGAGCGCTCCATCAAATAGCGATGCGTCACACGAGTGTGTCTGATTCGGAGACGACAGAAAGCAACCTGAAGCCATCGCGGCATTGGGGGATAGGTCCATGGGAACAGTTGCGGCGCAATGTCACGCAACATAATGTTCTCTTTGACCGTCTCTTATCTTTTTTTCCAAGCAGCCCGAAAACCCGCCCGTATTCCTGCCATCTAGTCGGTGTAAAGAAGAACGGAACGCTGGTTCGGACGTAGTCGTCGCGGACTCTTTGGTGCTCTCAGCGCGCTCTTTCCCCGAAATTCCTACATGTTCACCCCCTTCCTCTCTGGGATCTTTTCTTCAGGGGTTGTTCCCAGAGAGGCTCTGGCCTTCTCGTGGCGAGGGGGGTCAGCTCTGGGCCCCCTAGGGGACCCATGGTGCTGCCAACAAGACTTTTAACATACCCCTCTTTCTTTCCTCCTCTATTACGATCTTCCATTGCCTTTTATTTCCCCCTCTTCCTTCACCTATCTAGTGGTCCTTATCAATACACGACCTCTGCTCGTTTAATGGATTGATTCTGAATTGTTCTTTCATGAAGGTGAAAGAGGCTGGGCATCTCCACCGCCTTCGTCTACCGAATGCCCAAGGAGAAACCCATCGTTGGCCCCTTTTCTCCGTGCGTAGGAGAACTCGGGCAGCCTCTTAGGGTTACAAAGATGGTGTGGTGGATCCGTATCCATTCTCCAAGAGGACATACCGGACGTAACTGATTGCATAGTTGCAGTAGTGCCGGGCCCTTATAGGCCTCCATGGTGGGGAGCCCCGAGGGAGAATGCGAAGTTTTTTTTCTTTTTGCAATGGCTAGCCATAAACCAAAAACCTCCCCTTCTCGTAAGGGTTCTCGTGCCAAACGTTTCTTAGCTTCCCTTTCAGCCTTTCCTCGCTCGTTGGACCCCTATTCTAACGAAGTAGACCCAGATCTTGATTATCCTCGCTTTCTTGTCATGAATTCATCATCTGACATCCCACTTGCAAAAGTAGATGTGTTTGACGTCAATGAATCTTTTGAGTCCCGCTGTGGTGAACCCCGCCGGATGTGGTCAAGAGGAAGTGGTGATGTCGTAGTCGAGGTGTCATCCCACTCTCAACACAACCTTGTGCGAAATCTATCTTCGATAGCTGAAATTCCAATAACTGTCTCGCCCCATCCACGTCTGAATTTCGTCAAAGGTGTCGTCCGTTCAAACGAACTAAAGGACTACGACCCCACCCGTCTTCAGAGTAAGCTCAGTACCCAACGTGTCACACACGTACACAGGGTAACTAAAACCTTAGGCTCCACTAAAGTTCCAACCGCCACACTGATTTTAACATTTGAACGACAAGAACTGCCTCAGTATATTAAAGCTGGGTACCTTCGTGTCCCGGTAAGTCCCTACATCGAACTACCCAGACGCTGCTTCAATTGCAATCAATTTGGACATGTTGGCCGAGCTTGTCGGCACCCTCGCTCCTGCGTGAATTGTAGCTCTGACTACCATGGCCCCGAATGCACCAAAAACGCCCCACTGTGCCAACTGCGGAGGTACCCACAGTGCTGCGTCGAAACTCTGCTCTATATTTTTATATGAAAAGGAAGTTCTCGCTTTGCGCGACTCCCTACGTCTAGATATAAGAGAGGCCCGCCAGCGTGCCCGAGCACAAACCTCGCCACTCGGCCGGCTCTTCTCTGACGTTTTACGTGATGCTGAACGAAACCGACCATCACGCGCGAGTTCCGACCAGCCTGAAGCACTTCACCCTAGATCTACTCGCAGCGTCGAAAATATTTAGAATATGCAGTCGAAGCATCGCTCTCATACCGAGATAATTAATGTAGCCCCCCTCTCTCCAGCAGCTCTTGCTGGGAGAGACGCTCAGGGTGAGACGCTTGAAGACATCAGGCGCTATTTGAAAGAATCCTCAACATCGACCAGTGAAGGTTCATCCAGCCGGCCACGAGACTCAAAGCCCAGTGGTAAGAGAAAGGATTCCTCACCTGGGTCATCGACCACCATTAAGCGGTCAGCCTCTGGAGCCGACCCCGCCGAACCCCGAGAATCTCCAATGGACTCCTCCCCTATGGTTGAACATTCTCTGCCCTTAAGTCCGTCTCGCCCTTCACAGGACGTAGGCCCCATCCTGATCCAAACGATGGCAGAAATACACCCAGCTCCACACACCTCGCTCAGATCACCTGTTCGTCCCGCTCACCCTTCAAACCAAGATCCGATTGAAGCAGTTGATACTCCAACATCACCAACTGCGGCGGTTGGACCAACTCCTCAGACACCTAAAATACCCTCGACCCATGAATCCGGATCTACCGGCCGAAAATCCCTTCTTGATCTTCCTTTTCCGCCAGGTTGCGAGCCCGAAATACAATCAAGGGCCTCGGTCGGTTCTCCAAAACCCACGAAAAAAACCTCAGTTACTACTCCATCTAGGATTTCTCCCCCTGCAAAAGCAGGATCCTCAAAATCAGCTCTCCGTCTCCCAAGCTCTTTGGGAAGAACCTCAAATACATTATCGGCTTCAAAAGAGAAAAAGATATCCACAGTGGTATCTAATCGTCACACATAATATCTTCCATTTTACAATGGAATTGTCAAGGAGTTCTTCCAAAGTGGGAAGAACTCAAAATTCTTTTGACGACTATCCACCCCGCTGTTATTTGTCTCCAGGAGAATAAACTGGGTATACGGCCCTTTCCGCCGGTACCCGGTTTTCTCACTTTCAACTCTATTGCTCCTGCTGGAACCCCCTCTCATGGAGGGGTGTCAATCATGGTATCTTCATCCTACCATGTTTCTCTCATCTCCCTACATACTACCCTCCAAGCTGTTGCTGTGAGGGTTTTTCTTACTAAGATTTTTACCTTTTGCTCTATTTACCTACCCCCTTGTTTATAATTGTCAAGATCCGACCTTTTAGAACTTATAGACCAGTTGCCCTCCCCATTCTTATTACTAGGAGATTTTAACGCCCGTCACCCATACTGGGGTGACATCACTCGAAATGCCAAAGGCAGTGTTTTAGAGTCTCTTTTATTATCTGACCCTTTGTGTTTTAAATACTGGCGATTTTGCCTCTTATCATGTCCAGACGGACTCTTTTAGCTGTGTTGACCTGTCTGTTTGTTCCCCTGATTGCTTCACGGAATTTCGATGGTCAATTCTTGACGATCTCCATGGGAGTGACCACTTCCCTATTGTCTTGTCGGCCCTTCAGGTTAGCCCTCATACAACCATGCCCCTTAAGTGGGACTTAGGTCATGCAGATTGGGAAGGTTTCCAAGAGGCGTCCTTCACAAATGCATCTTTGGGGACCTTCAATGGAGTGGACGCGGCAGTAAAATACTTTACATCGACTATCTACAATGCAGCAACACAAACCATCCCACGGAGGCGACCTGTCACGGGCCGCTCAACCGTGCCCTGGTGGACTTCGACGTGTGCAACAGCTATCAAAAATTACAAGTTAGCCCATGCCCGATTCCGAGAGAACCCAACTTTGTGCAACAAGGTCGACTGAAACCGAGCTCGTGCGCTTCGCCAAAGAACCCTTCGTGAAGCTCGCCGAAATTCATGGCGCAGATAAGTTTCATCGATCTCCTATATGACACCTACTGCTAAGATCTGGAAGAGGATTAATAAAATCAGGGGCCGTTATGCTAATCATCATACCCCCACACTCAACTTAGATGGTTCCTTGGAGAATGACGGCCTGGCGGTCAGCAATGCTTTTGCTGACCATTTCCGCGCCGTCAGCAGTGTCAGCCGTTACGATAAAGCTTTTCAATCCTACAAATCAAAGGAAGAATCTCATTCTCTCAACTTCACAACAAAATCTAACCTTCCGTATAACGCTCTATTCAGCATCTATGAGCTGCAAAGCGCTTTGTCCCTTTGCAGATCTACTTCCCCTGGCCTTGATGAGATCCATTTCGACATGATTCGGCACCTACATCCACACTTTATTCTCTTCCTGCTTGATTTGTACAACCTTATATGGGTGAAGGGTTTTTACCCGTCGTCATGGCGCATTGGGATCATCCTTCCCTTTGTCAAACCGGGCAGGGACGGGTTAAATGAAGAACACTACCGCCCTATAGCTCTCACCAGCTGTTTGAGAAAGTTGCTGGAAAAAATGATATTGGAGCGCCTAAACTGGTTCCAAGAAGCCAATCACCTTCTCTCTCCATTTCAATGTGGTTTCCGCAAAGGTCATAGTACCCTTGACCTACTAGTACGTTTCGAGGGATCAGTCCGGAAAGCTTTCTCATTAAAGCACCGAGTCCTAGCCATATTTTTTGATATTGAGAAAGCCTACGACACAACATGGAGATACGGCATCTTGTAGCAGTTATACGTCTGGGGGATAAGAGGCCTTTTACCTTCATTTATTCAAAGTTTTTTAGCATCTCGATCCTTCAAGGTACGTGTTGGAGACGCATACTCCCCTGACCTGCAACCCCAAGAGGAGGGAGTTGCTCAGGGCAGTGTTTTAAGTGTCTTATGTTTTATAATTGCCCTCAATGATATTATTTCGTCTCTCCCAGAAGGTTTATCGGCAACTCTGTTTGTCGATGATTTAGCACTATACTGTTCCTCACCTCGCCTTTCATCAGCAGCGCGTCGGCTACAACTGGCGGTCGATGCTGTATCCAAAAGAGCCCAACTTAAGGGATTCCGCTTTTCCACGACCAAAACCAAAGCAATGTATTTTCACCGAGGCAGAGGAGTTCTTGTTCCGCCATCTATATCCCTACAAGGCGAAGAAATAGAGTTTGTCTCCGAGTTTCGGATACTTGGGGTAACTCTCGATCCAAAGTTATCCTGGTTACCACACCTACGCTGACTTCGAACAGGCTGTCTGCGGGCTCTAGATATTTTGAAAGTCCTCTCACACACTTCGTGGGGCAGTGACCGACAAACATTTTGGACATTATACACAGCCCTCGTTTAATCCAAATTGGATTATGGCTGTCAAATTTTCTCATCGGCTTCCCCTTCAGCCCTTAAAATGCTGAACCCCATTTGAAACCTTGGAGTTCGCCTTTCTAGTGGAGCCTTCCGTACTTCTCCTGTCAACAGCCTTTACTGCGAGAGTGGGGTACTCCCTTTGCCCTACCATAAACTTCAAATCTGCATGCGATACCTCTGCCGAGTACAGCAAGCCCCTGTATCAGAGGTCTACAGATGCCTGTATGCTGCCGAATCAACGGCGGCATATGATAAGTTGCCATCTTTACCCCGCCCTTTGAACCTTTGCATAGGAGATCATCTCTCTAACCTGGGTGCTCCAAGGGTCCTTACCCTTCCATCCTTACTGAACCCTAGGTGGCGTGCTCCTCTCCCCACAATATGTACGAACATGTGGAGCATGGAGAAGTCCTCCATGGACCCTCGGTTCATTAAAAGCCTGTTCTTAGAGCATTCGATATCCCACAAACAATGCTGCCCACTCTACACGGATGGCTCTAAGTCGGACGGGGGCGTGGGCGCCACAGCCATCTACCCAGGAGGAGAATTCTTAACTTTATCTTTGCCACCAGCAGCATCCCTTTTTCGTGCTGAACTTTCAGCAATCCTTTTAGCCTTTAGACTCATCCAAATTTTACCTTTTAGTGATTTTGTCATTTTTTCCGACTCAAGGAGTGTCTTACAATCAATTAGATCTTTTAATGCGTCCCATCCCGTGGTCACAGAAATTTGCAACTGGCTGATCCAAAATGCATCCCGATATAGAATTATTTTTTGCTGGGTTCCTGGGCATGTGGGGGTCCTGGGCAACGAGAAGGCTGATCGGCTGGCCCGCTCAGCACATTCTGTGTCCCCTGAGAACTCTGCTCTGCTTTTTAGGGACTACTTTCCTTCAATAAGAAAGTATATTTTTAAACTGTGGCAGAATGAATGGGATGACTGTTCATCATCCAAATTATACAAAATAAAAAATTCTATTCGCTCTTGGCCCTCAAGTCATCATAGAATGCGGTCGTTGGAGGTGGCCCTTTGCTGAGTTCGCATTGGCCACACGAGACTTACTCACGGCCATCTTGTTTCGGGTGATGCCCATATCAGCCCTCGCTGTCGTTTTTGTGGTGGGGACCAATCGGTTGCCCACCTTTTATTGGACTGTAGCCATTTTACCATTCTCCGGTTGTCCTGTTTCCCGACCCTTTTAACTATTCCTCAACACACCCGTCTTCGATTCATATTGGCGGAGGAATCTTTTAACCCGTCGTTTTATAAATTTTTGTCACAAAGTGGTCTCCTCCACCTTTTATAGATGATATTTCTCGTTTCACCCTAGCGGCAATATAGAATCCACTTGGATTGGGCAGCAACCCACCGGTAACTTATCTTAAATTTTAAATCCTACATGTTTAGCAACCCAGCAGAAGAGTATCTAGACATCCGATGGCCCACCAAAATCGTGGCGTCACGGATATCGCGAGCCAGGAGATGGGGAGATTCTAATGCACAGAAAGCACTTTGTAGTCACTTTAGATCACAATCCGGTTGCTGTTGCTGGCACGTCGCGTAAACTCTAGTACCGAGTCATGTATGGCCACTAGCTCGGCTGTGAAGACAGAAACAGCACCTGGTAGAGCATCGCTAACTTCAAACAGAGGGGATACGGCGTGAAATCCGACCCCTTCTTGGGACTTGGAGCCATCCTTATATACTGGCACGTTTCTGGCGTGACACAAAGTATGCTCAAAAAAGGTCGAACGCAATACTCCCGGCGCCATACAAGCTTTGAGAGCAGAGGCGTGGCGACAAATTGCCAACTGGTGTACCCTCCAGGGTGGCGTCCTGGGCAGAACCAGGATCGTCACCGGCCCGAGAGCTATATCTTGCTCTTGATGTTTCCTTGCCATTAACCCAAAGGGCAAAGCGTATGACTGGCGTCTATCGGCGGCATAGGCACTGTCGGGATCAGCTGCGGATGCAGTGAAAGCTGTTGGCGACTGAGGGAGGCGCCGTGCTCGCGCGTACAGGCGAGTAATGCACTGCACTGCACTGCACGCGGCGCGGAGCAAGTGGCATCCCCCCAGCATCGACCAACAGGCTCTCAATGGGGGAAGTGCGAAACGCACAGGTCGCAAGGCAGAGGCTGGTGTGGTGGATCGAATCCACCTTCCGCAATAAACGCTAGGCTGCGGATGCATAAAACTTGCATCCGTAGTCGAGCTTCGAGCGAACAAAGGATTGATAAAATTGTAGAGCATTAGCCCTATCAGCGCCCCAAGCGCTGAACGTCACGGAACGGAGAATGTCCCTGGCGCGGGTACAAGAGGCCCTGAGCCTGCGAATATGAGCCTCAGCCTCCCAGGTGAGGCGTCGGTCGAATACAAGACCAAGGAAACGGTGCGACTCAAGCACACCCAGGCGCACCCCTTTAAGAAACAAATCTGGTCAGGGTGGAGCAGTGAATGTGTGCATAAGTGCACCACCTTAGTCTTGGCCAAAGAAAACCGAAACTGCGCTTCGGCATAGCAAGAGACGCGTTTCAATGCATGTTGGAGTCGACGCTACAGAGTTGGCATCTGAGCCGCCCCAAAAGAGATCGAAAGGTCTTCCACGTAGAGCGTAGCGAGAAAATCTTCCAGCATTACCGAGGTGATTCCGTTTATGCTCAGGGCAAAGAGCGTGACACTGAGCCCACTTTTCTTCGGGACACCCTCCTCACGCTCCTTTGGGCCGGAAAGGGCTTCCCCCCCACCCGTACGCGGAATCTACGATCTCGCAAAAAATCAGATATAAACATTCGGAGGCGCTCCTCGCCCCAATCGTGTAGAGAGTCTCTATAATACCGTATCGCCAAGCGGTATCAACCACCTTTTCCAGATCGAAAAAAAAACCGTGGCGTAGTGCTGTCTACGATAAAAAGCCTCGCAGACGGCATTTTCCAGTCGGAGCAGAGCATCCGACATGAAGTGGAACTTGCGGAAGCAGCACTGCGCAGAAGACAGATGGCCTCCGCTGTCCAGGAAAAAGGCTAGTCTAACATTTACCAATTTCTCCATTAATCTGCACACGGAAGAGCTTAGAAAGATTGGGCGGAAATCGTTCGGAGTAGAGTCATCTCTCCCGGTTTGCGAAAGGCGAGCACAGTAGCGATTCGCCAGGAGTCTGGGAAAAGACCCTCCACCCAGATCCTGTTGGACAAACCTAAGAGAAAGGCCATGCCTCGCTTACCAAGGTGTCAAAGCATGGTTCACGGGACATCTTCCAGACCATGGGCGGTGTCCGCGCACGAAGCGAGAGCGGAGCGCAACTCACTCCCAGTAAACCTATCGTTAAAGGGTTTTCCGTCTCTGGAGCTAAATTCCAACCGGCGGCCTCCGCAACATGACTACGTGCTTTTAATGCTGGTGGAGCAGCATCCTGCTAGAGAATGCGGAAAAAGCAGTCGCGAAGAATTCCACCACGGACGCGGGGTCAGAGATTTCGGTCCCATTCTCTTTAAGAACGGGAGGGGGGTCCTGCGAAAACTTGCCCCAAATCCATTTGACTCGCCCCCACACCTCTGCTGAAAGGGTCTTCTCGTTAAGTAAAGTCACCTATGCCCGCTAAGAAGAGCGGCGGGCGTGCTTCTAAATATACCGGAACCTAGCCCTAGCCCGACGAAATTCAGCGACAGTGAAATCGTTCGGGTGGCACTCATAGCGCATATAGGCATAACGCTTCTGTTTGAGAGCCGTCTCACACTCGGCCGACCATCATAGCGGTCGTCGGCGTGCAAAACGGCCAGACGTTCTAGGAATAGGAGTCAGGCCCGTAGCGATGAGGTTGCCGAAGAAGAACTCAACGGCCTGATCTACCGACCTAAACTCCTCGACTGAGATAGAGTATTCAGTCATTTCCTGAAATTCAGACCATCGGCCCGCGGCAAGCACCACCGAGGTGGGCTCTCATGCGGCAGTTGCCCTGAAAAGGATATTTGAATGAGAAAGTGATCACTACCATGGAGGTCATCGACCACCCCCCAATCAAAATCAGGCTGTGCATTCGAAGACCACAAAGATAGGTCAAGGCAAGAAAATGCAGCGGTTTATGGACAGTGATGCGTAAACTCATCAACGTTTACGACACCCATCTTATGTTCGTCGATCAGATTGGCAAGGACTTGTCCCCTGAGATTTATGTAGTAATCTCCCCAGAGAGGATGCCTGCCGTTTAGATCTCCAAGCAAGAGAAAGGGCCTCGGCAATCGTGTCACGAAGCGGCGGAAGTCCCCTGCGTCGAAGTCAGCTGACGGTGGAATGTACGCAGAAATGATAGTATACCTCCTATCTAGGTGCAGTTGCACAGCCACTGCCTGAAAGGAGGTATCTATAGAGAACGGAAGAACGAAGACATCATGCTGGGTGTAAACCGCGCATCCCCCAGCCCGGCCATCCTGCAGTGGTGGGGTGGCGAGAGCCTTATACCCCGGGAGGGCGGGCAGGGGGCACGCGCCGAGCATGATCTGCTGCAAAAAGATAGCTAACGGGGAGCGGGACGAGATGACCCCCGCATCTCCTCCCAGTTGGCCCGGAGTCCATGGCAATTCCATTGTATGAATATGCCCTCCAGGCAAAGTTCGGAGGAGACGCGGAGGCCCTCCTCGAAGAGAAGACCCTCACAGGAATGGCCGTAGGCTTTTCGGAGGCAGAACCCTGGGCGCTGTTGGCCGGACAAAGCTCTGACGGCGCTGTTGCCTTTAAGGACTTATTGGGGGAGGTTTGACTCGCCATGCGAGGTTTTTCCTCCCACCACCTCGAAATCTTAGGCGGGTGTTGCGTTTTTTTTTATAAGAGGGGCCTTATTTTCTAGGATCCACCGTCTCCCAGCCCCACAGCCGATTCCGATTACTAAGCGTGGGCGAAGAAGCCGAAGCTACTTTCCTGCTGTCCTCATTTTGACGGACAGCTTTAGGAACCCCCGAAGATGTCCTAGCGACCAACTTCAGGGCTGTTGCCTCCTCTGATTCTAACGACTCGGTGGAGGCGCGTAGCCGTTTCACCTTCGGGAAACTGTCAGGCTGGGGGAACCGGAAGAGCCGTGGTTTCAGACGAAGCTTAGTATGAGCCCTTTGTGACGCCAGCTCTACGAGGATAGCGCCCGGGTTGAGTAGAAAATGCAGAAGGGCCCTGAATTGGGACGGTAAACGACTTTTCTCGTTGGGCTAGATGGGTCAGTAGCGGAGGGTTGTCTTTCTAACAATTGAGGTATAAGACATCACAGGCAGAGCCGGGTGCGCCAGGACAAAGTCATTAGCCTCGCGGAATTCGAGTCGATCCTGTGCCTGAACGGCCAGGATGTCTTTCTAAAGGAGATGTCCACCATATTGTTCGAAGAAGTGGGGTGCGGCTCTCCGGAATTCACACACTTGGCCACACACGATTTAGATTTATCGTTTGCGGCGTTGGAGCAATTTACACAGACTTCGGGTAGCCCGACTTTGCTCGTCTATATGACTGATTCTTATTGCCGAAGCGGTGACAATAATAGTACCTACGCGTCAGTGGCACTAATGCCTTCACGCAGTAGCGGTGCCAACTAGCACGCACGGACTTAGGGAGCTCGTTACAGTTAAACGTGAGGAAGAGTGTAGGGGTTGGTCTCGAGGCCCCTCCCTGTTTTCTTATCACGTGTTCGACCCTGACCGGTCCATGGTCGGCCAATTCTAAGGTGATGTCCTCTATTTAGTAGTCAACGAGCTCACTCGTATAAACTACCCCTTTCACATAGTTCATGGTAGAATGCGGCGTCACCCTCACCGGGGTGCCATCAAGTGTCCGAATAGCACTTATCTTGGCCGCCTCTGAGGGAACCGCCGCATTCGCCAGAAGGCTCCATCTCTGTGAAACGGGTCACCTTCGGCTCTCTACCAATTACACTCGCTAATGCTCTCCTCTGATGGATTATGTTGCCCTTAGCCAACATACTGCCATTAGTCGAGCGAATAACGAGGAAGCGTTTAAAGCGAGCTGGCTCAGAAATGCCAGGTTTTTCCTGAATGACGGGCCTCGATGTTATCGAGGCTCCGCCCTGTGCACTTTTGGTCTTAGTCTTAGGTTGGGGCTCCGCTCCTGGGGAGGTCCAAAAGAGCCAGATCTGCAGATCTTGGCTTAGTCGCTCCCCGAAGTGGCACAAGTCCCATCCGTCCCCACAGCCTCCGCGGATGGAGAAGATCCCCAAGTCTTCATTGCCTTTTTCCTTTTTTTGTCTGATATGAGAGAAGGGCGGTGAATGAGCCCGCTTCTTCCTTTCGCCGAAAGGAGCCCCCAGACCAGATGGCCCACCCTCAGCCAGGTTGTTCTTTCAGGTGGAGAAGGTTCTGTTAGTCACAGGGGCACTGGTTGGAGGAGACCCTTCCCCTCCTTGTACTTCCTTGGAAACCCGGGCCGTCTGAGGAGGACCTTGCATAGGCGTGGATTCGGTGCTTGGCGCCGAGCAAGGATTCCCTCCCATGGAAAGATTTACGTTCTGAGGCTGAGTTGCCTCAAAGACCATTTCTATCTCAGGGGAAGGCCTCCTGTTGGCCATCCACCCAGGACATCAGGACATCGCAGGTCCCGTCAGCAGCGTCACTAGTCATAGCTGGGGATTCACAGGCCTTGACCCCGTCAAGGTTCAGTATTCTTGCCAGCAGGTCTTTTGAGGGTAGCGATCATACGGGCCTGGCTTCCCTCCCCTCCCCCCTAAGCGAGAGAGCCCTACAGAACTGCTTCATTGGGAACTGGTTGGCTATGGGCTGCCTGCTATCTTTCTTGGCAGTCCACTTGCAAAGAAAAGGGGGGGACTGCGGCTGGGAACAGGGAGGTGCCCGAAAGCACCCCCAGAGAAGGAGTTGAGGGGGAGTCCCCTACACCCGTAGGCAAAGGAGAGGAATAAGCCTCCTCTCCGGTTAGAGAAATTTGGAGGGTCCCCTGAGCAGGCACAGGCGGGGAACCTACAATTTTTCTGTGGAGCTGCCCGAGGGCGGCTCCGTCGATGAGAAACGGGAAATTGAGGCTAGTTTTTGATTTTTGGATCATTTTCTCATGGTAACCCTCTTTTTATTACAGGATTCAATAGCTCATCACCCCTCGCAGTCGCCCACTCTGCAAGAGGTACGTACGGCCCTGGCAGAGCCATGTGCCGCCTTTTAAGGCCACCTCTCGTGCATGGTGACCTCGCAGCCCTTCAGCATGGCGGCTCCACCTTGGGCACGGCGTAAAATTGATAGTGTGTGAAAAGAAAAGGAAAAGGGATGTGAGGAAGGTATGGATGGGGATGAAGCAAGTGTTTAAAAAACCACTATCCCGAACCGCAGCTCAGGGATTAGGGAACTTTGTCCCCTCCCCACTCAGACCTGTCCAGGACGCTTGGCTGAGAAGAAGATCAGCATCTACCCTTTGAAATTAGAGGCTGACCAGAGAAAGTTATGGGGGAGTTTGTATGAATAGCGAGGAAACCGGGAGGAAAAACAAGTGTTTTGAACGAAGAAGAAGAGGCTCAGCTGGGGTCGAACGGGGTGCTGAATCCAGTCAGCACGGCAGCCAGGATGACCGCCGTGAAGATAAAAGACACCTGAAGGAAGGCACATAAAGGAATGTGCTCAAATTGATAGAAATTTGGAATTGAGGCATCTGATTCATCGAGTGAATTCGGCAAAGCACTTCGAAACTTACATCATAAATGGGGGCATCACAGTGATGATGTTATTTGTTGATATTTTTATTAAATGTGTCGTGGTATGACATTACATTATATTAATACCATATTATATCTATCAGGGAGGGACCAATAACTTGAAAGCGAACCGACAATAGAGACGGAAAACCACGAGTTCTGACGAGCTGAGTAGCAAGAGAGTGCAACGAGGTCAGGTAAATTATGGACAATGGCAAAGCTCAAGGTTATTTAAAGAGACATCGACAAAAATATAATTTTATTTACACAAAAATAATGAGAGAATTGATGGGTAAAATTACCTTAGAGAATTAACGGGCAAAATCACATCAGTAAATAAAAGGGTGAATTGTAGTTATAAATCAGGTTATGAAGTTAAAACTTAAGGTATTCCCGGAAGAGACTATTCAAATGCGGGGGGAGGGGGATTAACTCAATTGGGTTACTAAATGGGGGAGAGGGGTTGGCTTACGGATGTCTTCTGCACTTGAGGTGATGCCGCTCGGACTTCAGAGCGGGAGTTTGGAGTGATAACGGTTCTCCAAAGCAGGGGGGGGAAATGGTAACTTCTGGTCCAGGGGAGAGTATTTTGGCTACCCGAAATGTGGAGGGCTTCAACAGGAGTTGATGAAAGAAGTCGGGAAAAATCACTAGGGGGGAGGGGGAATAGTTTAGTGGAATTACCTCCTGGCTGGTGCTAATTCAAAATACACAAAATAGTCCAACTGTCAATTTGTTTTGTTGCTAGCACTTGACTTGGAACCATGGGGAAATGTTCTGGGTTCTGGCGAGACTTCTCAACTCTGTGAGTCTTCCGGGGAGTCGAGCGTTATTTATATCCAAGGCTCTTCCCGGTGTAGAAATATGCCTAACATTTCTTTTGTGCAACCTCACTCACCCTACTTATTCGGTCTTCACTTGAGTAATCTAGCAATTTGTTTAGGTTTAACATTAATTTTGTCGAGGGTTTAGTGAGTGGGTAATCCCAGTCCCACTTCTTGGACATATATTTTATTACCGCACCGAGGTGAAGCAGAGGTGAAGCGTATACAATACACCTACCTTAGCCACTTCCGGTGAAAGGCAATAACCCCGGTGCGTTCCTTTTTCATCAGAACTAAGATGATGATCCCCTGAGTGTGTTCCCCACTCAGTAAAAGCCAACCATGGGTGGGTCGGTAGAATATTTAGATTTAAGCCGAGTGGATTGCTTAATAATTGTTTAAGGATCGTCCAAATTAGTTAAACACATAGATACAAAAATAATCTTCAATGTACATAAAATTTGAAATAAGCAACAGCGTATATAAATATAAATAGGATTAATCTTGCACTGAATAAATAAGTCTACAAAAATGTCGTGGGGGTTACTTGAAAATTACTCACTGGGGTACTTGTGACTTAATGACAGCAGACCGAGCGAAGGGAATATTATTATTCAGTTAAACACTGAATTAAGTAAGCACTTCTAATCTTCGAGGTTACGGGCTCGGGATGAGAATTCTAGTTTACAAATAAACTGGTGAAGTTAGGGGAGGGGATAATTCAATTAACGATACCTTCGAGTTCGTAAGTATTTTTGAAGAGGACGGGGAAGATTTTTTTGGGGTGACGATGATCGCACCTAGTCCAACCGTTCGAGGTTACCGAATGAGAGGGTAATCCTAGACCGTTGATATGCTGATCCTATGCCGGATCACGAAGGTGAGCAAAACGGTGACTCAAATTGGACTTCTTACTTGGAGTACCTGTCCGATTATTCGGATCCTGGAGTGGGTAGCCAAAACTGATTACCTATCTACGTCTAGGGTAATCCGCAGAGGAAGGTCCTGTGTAACCTCAGACTCTGAAAGGGGTGGTTGGTTGCGGAAGTTTAGCACCTACAAGTACCGTGATGGCAACAACCAATTCCCCGAGAAGTTCCTTCCTTGAGAGGAAGGAACTATAGCACTTCTCCAGGTGTCTGGGAAGGCATTTTCCATCTATATTTTATTGAATATATCTAAGAGGAAGCGTTTACCCCCTTCCCCTAGGTGGCGTAGCATTGCATAAGGTATATTGTCTGGGCCTGGAGCAGTGTCTCTACATGATGCAAGAGCTGTATTGAACTCTTTTTTGCTGAATTCTTCGTTGTAAGATTTGTACTCTTTTGATGCGAAGTTTAGAGGTGAGCACTCCCTCTCCAACCGGTATTGGGCGAACTCGGGGGTTGTGTTCGCTCTACTTGATATTTTGGCGAAGTGAGTTGCTAGCGTGTCTGCTACATCGATTGGGTTTATGATAGTGTTTCCATTTATCCGAAGTACGGGGGTAGGGTCTAGGCTGGGTTTACCTAGCATCCATCTGATTTTGCTCCATGTGCGGTGGATGGGGGTTTTAGAGTTTATCGTGGAGACATAAGCTTCCCATTATTTCCGGCAGGTTTGTTTAAGTATGTATCTATATTTAACTCTCTTTTTATTAAATTCCATTTTAGTCGTCGGATTTGGCCATCGTTTGTAAGTTCGGTAGGCTTTCTTTTGTTCTTTCAGTGCGGTAGAACATTCTGGGCTCCACCATGAGGTAGATTTCTGACTGGGTTGTCCTGAGCTGGTTGCAATGGATGATTGACCTGCTTGATATATAATGGATGTAAATATTTCCAGCGCTTTCTCCATCTCCGAGATGTCATCAACTTGGTTATCAGTGATTTAGTTGAATTTTAGCTAGTTTGCTTAGTCGAGTCTCCATCGTGGTATACCCAAGGTGGGTAAACCCTCGTCTGAGGAAAGGATGATCGGGTAATGGTTGCCTCCTTTTAGGTCATCCAAGATTCTCCATTCAAAGTCCGCTGTGATGTCGGGTGAGCAGAGGGCCAGATCTAATGCTGATAGGGTAGCTGTTTGTATGTTAAATCTCCTCCTTCGCCCTGGTTCATGATTCCAAGTTGCTGGTTTTCTATTAGCTTTGATAGCTCGTTTCCTCTGGCGTTGTATATTCTGTCGCCCCACTCAATATGACGACTGTTAAAGTCCCCTATTAGAATGAATGGAGTTGGTAGTTGCGAGATCAAGTCTCGTAAGGCGGTGACTGGAAGGGGCCCTGTGGGTGGGAGGTAGACATTTGAGATCGTGTATCGTTTCCGTATTTAGATGGTCACGGCGATTGTTTCCAAAGGTGAATTTTATCTGATGGGTAATGTGGGGACATTTTGATGGGTGTATATGGCACAGACGCCGAATGTGCTGCAATCATTTGGTATTGAGGTGGTTACGCAACTGTAATTCGGTAGCTTTCGTGGTGGATGTATTCCCAACATGGTTTCCTGGAGACAGACGCAGGCGGAGGTCTCGTCCGCTACGCTACAAGAAGCCTTAATTCTTTCCAGTTGGCTCTGATTCCGCGGATACTCCACTGGATTATTTCCATTATTCTTTTGGTTTGGTTCGAGAAGTGAGCAATTTGATTTTTGCGGAAATCGTGGTGCCCATGGGTTTATTAGGGCCCTGTGGCCACTGGAGTCTGGTGAGGACTGGTCTTTGAGGTTTTGGTTCTTCTTTGTCACCGTTTATCTTGTTTGTGTCTTGGGTATCTACTGTTAGAGGCGGTGTTGGTGTTCCGTCAATAATAGCAGGATGGATTATCTTTTTTTTGCTTCTGTTGGTGGGTGAGGGAGGTGGCTCGTTGGAGGTATGATTCGAGCTTTAATTTGTTTGGTGGGGACGAGGTCTGTTTTACGTGGGTCTTGGGTCTCTTTTTCCTCTTCTACCTTCTCTTCGTAGATGATGTCAGTGGTAGGCATTTTACGTGGGGGTGGCAAAACGCTGTCACAGGGTGACCGAGGTTGTGGGCAGACGATCTATGGTATAACCTGAGTGTCCATTTGTTCGGGGTGGGGGTCGATGTGCTTAGGGATTTGCTGTGATTGCGATTTTAGGTTTATCTCTCTGCTAGGGATGGGGTTTAGCATCGAGGTATTGGATGCAGGTGCCGTGCGATGCGGCAACTGCTTTTGGGGGGGCGGGGGAGATGGTCGATTGTCGACCATATGCGTGGGGTAGGGAGTTCAATATTCGGGGCCTGTGGTGCAGGCTCCTCGGGAAGAGGCGGTTGAGTTCTTGCTTTAACCCCGTGGTATGGGGGTCTGGTGACTCTGCTAATTTCAACTACAGAGGCATAAGAGTTTCCTCTGGTTCCTATAGACGTCTGTGCCATTTCTCTGGCATCTCTAAAGTTTAGTCTTTCTTTTTCACGTATGGATTTTCTTCTTCTTCAAATTTGGAGATATTACATTTTTTGCTTGATGCTGGGTGGGGCTCTCCACATTTTACACATTTCGTTGGGCAATTTTCGATTTGTTCAGGGTGTAGTGCATTTGCGCAGTTGACGCAGGTGGGCGCAGGTGGGCGCAAAGCCCTGATTCCTGCAACGACAGGTGTTTGTTGAGTGCCCAAAAGTTTGGCAGTAGTAGCATCTTCTGGGGCTAGGTTTAAATTCTTTAACCGTGAAGCAGCGCCATCCTAAATATATATATTTTGGTAGGATATCTAGGTCAAATGAGACGAAGTAAGTGTTCGTTGGTATCTTGCTGTTGTTGATAGTCTTATGTACAAAGTACTCGCTTAATTCTTCAATTAATTCTGCTTCTGAGTATTGGGCGAAGTCTGGTTCTATTATTACGCCTTTACGCATGTTAAAGGAGGGATATGCTGTTACTATTACCTTATCTCCTGCCAGTTCTTTTAATAATAAGGTTTTTTACGCTTGCTCTTTTGTTTTAACTTCGACTAGTATACTACTATCTGATTGAGGCGAGAGAGGTGGAAATTGTGATCTGGGAAGTTTAAATAGTTTTTGGAAATCTTTACTCTGTTTGACCATGCATGCCTTCATTAGGTTTGTTTGTTGGCTGTCTGGTTTTATTATGCAAAATCTTCTGAAAAGATCGATCAACAAATTGTGTTGGGGGGACCTGCAGTGAGATCAGTTCAGGAAGCGTTTTGGTGGATCGTCCTGGACCTGCTGCTTGCTGGGAGTTTGAAACTTCCGGCGGATTTCTTACTGACTTTGTTCGTTTTTGCGGTGGGGAATTTCGATTTCCTGAGACTTTGCTCGTTTCTATGCAATTTTCTTCTATCTGTGCAGTTGTTTTGGGGGGGGGGCAATCTTGTGGTTGAAGTTCTCCCACCAGTTTTATCCACGTCTTGTGTTCTTTTCTTTCCTCGAGTTAGTAGGTTTGTATCCATTTTCTTCGACAGACTAAGAAGTAAGGAGGGTGGGGGAAGAGGAGGGGATGCGCAGCTTAAGACTTTCTTTGCTGGTTTCATTGAGTTTTTTTAAGAGGGATTTGTTAAAGAATTTGTTCGAACATGAACAGGAATCTACCGCCCGCGAAAGTACCGTCTTGCCAGATCCACTAAATGAGCGGACCGGAGACTCTAGAGAAAGGCCTATTGCTTGGTTTCCATTAACCCCGCGAATGCCCATTGGCGCAGACAACGGACCGGTTCTAAACGACGCAGTCGGCGTGTAGGCGCGGGCGCGGGGCCACTTACAGAGGTGGCCATGGACTTCACCGCCAGGTAACCTCAGGGTAAGCCTGGCGGACCATGCAGGATATACCTGGTGGGTCTTAAGCCTTTCCTAGTCCACCCCGGCCACGGCCCGGTCCCACGAACCGAACGCCAACTGTGAAGTGTTACCCCTTCTTGTGGCTAAAAAAAGGGGGAGAAGGGGATGGTTTGGTAGCCACCAATATTCCGCAGGTATTGCTGGGGGGGATCAAGCCAGGAGAGACTCCCAAGAATCACACCTCTCACCGACCGGAACTAGCACAGGCTCGAACGCGAGTAGAGAAGTCCAATCCCATCGGAACAAAGACTTTGAAGAAAGGGAGTAGTCGAGTTTGGAAATAAATTGCCAGATAAGGCTAAAGGGTTGTTAGAAGAAAGGGGAGAAGTGGCTAGGCTGGGGCTGGACGGGGCGCTGATGCCCATCAGCACGGCGCCCAAGAAGGCAAATCATCGCGCTCTCTACGGGGTGCCTAACATGGCAAACGAGCGACATCTGCCTGGGTTTGAAGTCAGAGTTGTCCCTGTCCTAGTTGGAATGTCATCCAAGACTATGAGCTCCACCTTCCCAGCCAGGTTATACTGCCTGGCACTCTGTCGTTGGACACAATTTCTGTATAAGCAGGGGCACCACGAGCAGGTAATGCGCCATCAATTAGGTTGCAGAGGCTAAGTAGCCTTAAAGGCTATATATTGCGCATGCAGCCCCGAAACCCCCAGAGCGTGTTGGAGGGCGTGCAGGATTGCTATCAAATCCGTCTGGAGGGTAGAGCAGTGGTCTGATGTCCTCCACGCCTGCGTCAGGCCGCTCGTGACGAAGGCGGCACCGGACCTCCCGCTGTCGGGGTCGACGGAGCCGTCGGTGAAGTAGACTGCACTGCCTGGCTCCGTGACCTCAGACATGTCTCTGAGGGCGTGCTGGCGCAGCTCCTAGGTGAGGCAATGCGCTTTGCTAGCGTGCAGCTCTGTGGCGGTGAAGTCGGCAACGGGGGGCTCCCACGGTGGTCGTGGAACTTAGGCGGGGTTAAGGGTGTCAGGGTCGCACCACAGCTAGTATCCTTCCTGATTGAGGGTATTGGTTGCTAAGCTGACGTTTAAGAGCCACCTGTTGTTACGCAGGCACTCGATGCTCTGCGCCACAGCCATTCTGAGTCTTCTATGTGCAACACCCTACGCGTCGCGCTGGAGCACTCTGGCCACCCGACAGGTGCCTATAGGATGCAGTTTAGAGCTTCTATATAGTGTTTTCTCGTCAACCCAGATTTTCCAGAAGCTTTCTCTTTCAAACTTTGAATCATTTTTTTTTAATTCTTTCCTCGTAATTACTGCGTTGATTCACTTGTTAGTATCTTTCTTCATCGACAAAGCAGCAATGGTTGTTTTTTTTATTAATTTCTTGGTTTAGTGCCTCTATGATGTTTTTAAAATTTTATATCATAGTTTCCGATTTACCCTTTACTTTTAAAAACTTGTCTCTATGTTTGCTTCTTTCTTCTTTAAAGTTCATTCTCTCTCTTGGCAGTTTATCTTTAATTTACTTTATCTTTTTCCAGAATTCACATCGGTATGTTTAATTACATATTTCTTTTTTTTCTTCTTCAATAAGAGTTAGTCCTTAATATAATTTATTGTTCCTCCTCGTCTTATTGTTTCAGCTCTTATTCGTATTTCTTCATTTAATCGTATATCTTGTGTCCTATTAAATTTTTTAGTAGTCCTGAATGTCATTTTTGGTATTATTCTTTCATATGCAATTTTAAATGCTTATCGAAAGGTCTTTAGATCCTCGTCCCTGTCTTAAATGTTGCTTCGTTCAGCTGGTTCGTTATATATTTCCTTTGTTTGTCTTTGTTGTTCTCGCAGTTTGCTATTTGATAAGTTTTTCATTCGCTGGATGGGATCTGTATTTGGGGTTAAATAATTTCGAATAATACTCGTATGTCTGTATGGGCGCTGAAATTTATATGGATTGGTTCCATGTGGTCGTTAAAAGGGAGATTAATATTTGCCACTCAAATATCTGGTTAACTGCTGCTGATGATGGCCTGTGATATATGTTGGGAAGTTCGGGCCTTTCTTTGGCAAATTCATCGGGCCAACAGAGTTTGAAGATGGCTTCCCTTGTTATGGTTCTTGGTTAATCTGTTTATTGGCATGGGGCATTTAAAACTCCAATGAATATGTCTGATAGTCTATTGGTATATATTTTAGTAAAATTAGCTATTGATAATCCATTTGTTCTTGCACGTTGTTTTCTGGTTGATATTATTATATTTGTAAGTTCTATTATAATTGATATTGTTATTTAAGCTTCTGTGATTCTTTGTTTATTTCTGTAGTCTATGTTCTTTTTTCATGGCTAATACAGCGCCGACGAAATCTTCTTTTGTTGGGCTTGTGGCTGCTACATCATATTTCTTTATTTTAATTTCTTTTTCATTTATCTTTATTCCGTGTCAAGATATTAATATTACGTCTTGTTTTATCCTTCTGAATATGTTTCTGTATGTCTTATGTTTGTCCTTTCATTCATTTCTACGCCTCCCTCTCTGAGACCTTTTCTTTCTTCAGGGATAGGTCACAAAGGGGTTCTGGCCGAAAGAGGTCAGCTCTGGGGCATTTCGGAGTTCCATGTTGATATGAACCGGACTTTTAATATACCACTCCGTCCCCTATCACTTTCTTTGAATGCAATTTATTTCCCCGTTATTCTTTCTCCTATCAATTGGTCCTGACGTTTACCTGACTTCAGATTGATTCTGAATTATTCTTTTATGAAGGTCTGGGGAGGCTAGGCATCACCACCGCCTTCGTCTGCCAATGCCCATGGGGAAACTTATGATGTGGTGAATCCTTATCCATTCTATAAGTGGACATACCAGACACAACCGAATGAAAAGTTCAGTAGCACCGGGCCCTTGTCGCGCTTCGTGGTGGGAATTCCAGAGGGAGGATGTGAAGTTATTTCTATTTTCAATGGCTAGACATTAACCTGAAACATTCTCCTTCTCGTAAGGGTTCTCGTGTTAAACGTTTTTTAACTTCCCTCTCATCATTCCCTCGCTCTTTGGATCTTTATGCCAAAATTGTGGACCCAGATTTAAATTTTCCCACTTTCCGGTCATGAGTTCGTCATCTGACACACCACTTGCAAAAGTGGTGGTGTTTGGCGTTAATGAATCATTTATTCCTACTGATTTTCATTTTCCATTTTCTTTATATTCATTGATTCTGCGAATCTCTTCCGCCATCATTCTATCCTTGAATTCTGAGCATCTAAAAAGTGGTAATTTAATAAATAATGGTAAGCATTGGCTTAGACCTGTTAAATCATGTTTAGAAAATATACTGGAATTTATGGACTACGTAACTAAGTAATTTACTAAAGGAAATAATGTTGGTACAATTTGATTAAAACTTTGATAAGATTCCAAATAGGAGATTAGGGATTATATAAAAATAGCGTGACATATTTGAATTATATTGCTGAATCGCTTAAAGACAGGATGCTGAGTGTTGTATTTAATTGGGTGAAGTCACAGTGATCTTGATGAGGGTGTAAAGAGAGAAGTGACAACTTTTTCTCTTGAGACACAATTGGCAGCTGTAGTAAATAAAGTTTAAGCTAACTTTAAAGTACAATGTTAATCAAATAAGTGTTCAAGTTTGGCACACAAGGGACATGTGACTTTTAACCTTAAAAATGTGAAGTTAACATGGGTAGGGATAATAGAGCAATTAGCTATGAAATGGATATGATTGGCTGAAAGCCATAGAAGATGAGAAGAATTTAGGGATAGGAGCAGATAGGTTACTGATGTTTTCTAAGCACTCTATTGAGGCAAAAATAGAGGAAATAATGTTGACTTCAATAAGAGGAATGTTTGTTACATAAATAAGGGGCTTATTCTTAAATTCAAACACAGGCCACATGTAGAGTACTGTATCTAAAAATGGTCCCCAGACTTTAGGCGTCATACCAACTTGCTAGATTTAATGCAAAGAAAGACAACAGAGATGATAGCTTCCCAGAAGCATCTGGTATATATAGTAGGTAGAAGAGGCTATTTATGATTCGCACTTTGCAGACCTCTTATATTTTTTTGTTCTTATTCATCTGCCTAAAAGCGCCAGAGAGTTGCGATTAATGGTTGTACCTGTCGCTGATGTGACGAATTGATTACTTTAGGACTCTGCGTTATGCTTTTTCTATTTTCCCTTATTTATGAACGGGATAGTGAAATAATTATTTAACAAAATAGATAAATTTCAGACGACCCTAAATTTGGTGATCAGTTAGCGCAGGCCGTAGGGCAGCGAGATGTTGAAGGCTGACATAAGTTGGACACTGTAGTTGTAAGACGCATAGGACAGGAAATTTTTTTAAAGTATTCGACTTAAATGTACAGGAAATTATACTAAATCGTTGTGGTTGATGAAACAGATTCACCTAAATGAATTATAACAAATATTTGATCGTGAAAATTTAAGTCATCTTAAAGAGAAAAATAGAAGGATCTTCCTTAACATATGACATTAGAAGGAGAATTTCCTTCATTTTTCTGTTCATTTACTTTTATTACCCCTGGGATTCTGTGTTTGCCAAACTTCGGCAGATATTTTCGTCGACTGAAGCACTAATTTGCAATTTTAATTTCTTTTCCTCCCTTAAGAAGGATATATCGAGGTATTAAGTTTATGGCAACATTGAAGTTACAATTTCGAATATGACCTTGAGCCTTGTTGAATTTTGTGTTTGGGACAAAAGAACATATTTAGAAAGGATCATAACATTGATCCTTACATGGGGTGAAGAAAGGAAGGGGGGCGTAACAGGTCTGACTGTGGTCCCGATTTGGAAAAAGGGAAGGCCCTCGTAGCAACATCTCGCTTTGCGCCATCGCGATATGCGAGTTAAATTTAATACTAAATTATACATTTTTTTCATGAATTATATATTTAATATATTTTAGAAATGTTGTATTTTACTTTAATATTTCCCCATATATTCAAGTTCTTTGGATTGAAAAACAGGATAGTAAACGTTCATGAAATGAGTCAGGTTGCAATAATATGAGAATGGCGGTCGTATTAGACTATTGGTTAGCATTTGGCAGCCTCCTTCTTTTCTTATATTCTATAGGTAAGAATTCAGGTTTTCAAATAGCTTGAAAAGAGGAAATCACTTCCTACCGGACAGGGCAAGTTTTTAAAATTGATACCAAGGAAAGTTAAGTTGTGTGGAAGATATACTGAAATTACTAATGGTATTCGTTTTAATCGTGAGAATTAAGAGAGGTATCCGTTAGCGGCAGGATGAATTGATATTTTATCACCAGGGATTTTACTTTCTTGTTTGGCGGTCAATTAATTATAAAATTTAATCCCTGACCTGGTTAAAACAACAGGAGGTTGAAGGGATTGAAAGGTGAGACAGCAGAGAAGAATTAAGATAACGAGTTGACTTTAAATGGATTTGAGTATCAAAGTTTTGGACCCAGTATTAGCTAAAGGGGACATTCATTCAAATTAATATGGGGCCATATCTAGCAGATGAACAAGTAATTTAAGGGATCTGCACCACTCCTAATTTTTTTTAATAAACTACTTAATATTATGTATTGCTTTATTTCCTTTAGTCATATTTATACAAATTTAAAATATGGAAGAAGGAAAATCTATGGTATCTACATTGGGCTTTCCAGTTCGCCCCGTATGACACAGATATCTCCATCCCAAATATATTATTCACTGTGTATGTGTTGGTCGGTTGGCCATATTCTGGTTAGCATTATTATTGGCAATTTCACTGTTGCAAAGCAGATCTGCTCTTCCACCGCTTTCCCAAATGGAAATGTGAGAAAGTCTCTTTCTCGCTCAGTACATGCAAAAGCGGACCACATAAACAACATTTCATCATTATTATTATTATTACATATTGCAAAAGTTCTTATAGAATTATGTCGTTAATTTGGGTCTGCCCCAAGTTTTCACGTCTTTGGAATGCAATTTTGATCTTAAATTAAATGGATCCATCCTACCCCACCTCTCTTTCTCCCCAATCCAGAATTGTAAAGAGAAATACAGATGAATGCAATAAAAGTTGAAGAGGGGAGAACAATGAACTATCACCCATCGGTTTAACGGTTCCAGATCTCGAAGCCCCTTCAAAACGAAGCCTTTGTTGCGGAGGAATATCGAGTAAAGTCTTAGTCATTCAACTCAAGTCAAATGAGAGTCATTTAAGTCAACTTCGACCAAATATTTAGTAAGAATATACAGACGCCAGTCTCGAATTTACGCCCACTCCAAATAAATTGAGCAAAATTAATTCTTCTTTTCTACCTTTGACGACGACGATATAGAAAGAGATAGAGAGACAAACACAATAAATTATTTGCAAGAGACATTTCGGGAAGACTGATTCCTAGTTATAGGACGTTGGTTGGGGTTATCCAATCAGGTATTAGGGTTCTTGACGCATCTTCCTACCACACAATTCACCCCTATGCGCATAAATTTACAATTCTTCATAAAAGGAACATCTTCAAATATAATATGACATAAAATGCTCAAACTCATTATTCTCTTCCATCACTTTGTCTTTATTCTAATCTTCATTTTCTTTAAATAATTATTCACTACATTCCATTTCTAATAGATGCGATTCATTTCTCTTTTGTGGGTGTGATTGATGGCGGATTGCCGCGAGGATAAGTGATAAAGAGTGGACAAATCCAAGATAGGTAATTAAAGTCGACGCATTTCATCAATCAATTTCGGGAAGGTTTGTTACTTGTTATACTTTAGGGGGGAGGAGCGAAATAATTTCCTAGGTGTGCTTTGAATGAACCACCCAAGATATTGAGACATTGTCTCGTATAGTGGAAAGAAATAATAGGTAGTGACTTGAGCACGTTTGCTGTTGACATGGAGATTAGGAGGATTATAAGGTCAGACTCTGAGGTGGCTACGATTAATTATCTCCTTGTAATCTCTCTTGATCAATTCTCTATAATTTTGACATTACATTCAACGTAGGAATCAACGTTTGAAGCTTCATTAAGGCCATCCGTTTTCAAGCAACATATTGATGAGTTTTGACACGTATTACCCTGGCTTTGCCAGTTTCATGCCATGCGAGTGAATAATGCATGTTAAAATCTTAACAGTAGTGAACCGTCGATATTGATTTGGTATGTCTGGTTATCTGGTGAGGATATGTGAAGGGTTTTTCTGGCTCCGCATTACCCATGATTTTTTCTTTCCTTTATTCCTTTGTATTCTCTAAGGAAATATCTTGTTCATCGCCTAATGTTTCTGAACACTTTATGAATTTTTCTTTTGTTCTGAGTATAACCTCGCGAATGTCCTTCTAAACTATATTCGCCACATATAATCATGTTCTGTGGCACGCAGTTAGCGGTGACATGCACTTCCTTTGCATAGCACTTGAAAGCTGAAGGCTAGGGATCCTTTATTACTATTTTGGTTGCCATTTCCGTCGACTCGCACCTTATCTTAAACACATCCACGTGCTCTTTAAATTTCACTCTTCATGTGAAGCGAGTTCCAGGTAAATCGATACAAGTTTTAAACGTGAACCGCAAACAAGATGTTTACCAAACAAAGGAATATATTCTCATGAGTTTTTTACGTCATGGGAACAAAGATGCCTCGTCATTTCGCCCTTTGCACGGAACTCTAAGGAAGTAATGCATGATTTGTGAATAACGAGGGTATTTTTTCCCATTGCTAAGAATATAGGCAGGGTAATAATAATAATAATACAATAATTTAAATTTCCTGGTGTATTTCATTTTGCGGTGGTAAGTTTAATTTCAATTAATCCAAACTTATATTTAGCATTATTAAGTAAATTAATAATGATTAGAATAATATTGTATTTTGACGACAATCTACATTACTATTAAGAAATTAATACAGCGTAATCTATCATGTGTCATTTGTTCATTTCCCTATTTTCCATTAATAGATTAATGTTGTTGGTCTATTTTACCCTGTTCTGAAAATCTCTCCCCATTTTTGTGGTATATCTTCTTCATATCGGAGATTATTATTATTACTGATTTGCCACTACTCCTCATTCTCTCGATCCACCTGGTAAGTGCATTTTCCGTTAGCGGGAAATTTGCCTAGTTTTCTTGCTGCAGTCGCTACCCTCTTCTCGCGTCCTTCTTGGACAATATTCCTCTGCTCTCCCCCGGTTCGAAGACCCCGGAGAAGAAGACCGCATGCCGTGGCAGCCTTTGTAAGTGATGCAGGATTCGATTATTGAAGATAAATCTCTTCTGTTTTCTCTTTTTCAATGTAGGGTGTCAACTTCTGACCAAAGTCCATAGGTAAATGTTGTCCATCCTTGTATCCTCAAAAACTTGATTAGGATATATAGTAAGATTTTGGTTTTCTTTCTCCTTCATATATACGGCATGTTTTGCATCCCATACAATGCTATATATAATTCTGATCTCGCTGGAAATACAACCATGTGTATTATTTCCTTCATCACTGCTTTACATTAATTATTTTCCATTTTATCTTAATGTTGCAAGATTAGACACCGATTTCTTGATCGGAGAGTTTGGGTAATAGATTTTGAAATTATGAATATTACCAGTGCACGCATTTTAGGCTATTGAGTCCTTAATACTTCTTCCTATTGTTTTATTAGTGTCCTTGTAGGAATATTTCGAGAGGGAAGAGGGTCAATTGCCTTATATAAAGACACAAAAGACAATATTTCAACCGGGTTTTACAACTCAAGAATTCTTCCCCGAAGCATTCTTGAAATGATGAGTCAGGAATATGTTAAGTCTTGAAACTTTAATGCGTGGCTCATTTTCTCTTTTTAACATCTTTTCTCATCATTTGCTTTTATGTGTATACATTCGCATTCAGCTACTCGCCTGTGCGTGCTCTTGCCAACAAAAAGGGACTAATGCAACTAATGCAAGAATTTTCCATGAAAGATCTTAACAATTGATATGGGATCGACTCAATAAACACAGTCACATGTATGTATATACAAATAGGCTCATAAAAACGTATGCATTGTATGTACATACGAAGAAAATACAGAGAGTATGAGAGGCGACGGAAACAGCCTGAATTAAGCTCAAATTTCAGTTTTATCACCCGGAATTTAGTTACCACATGATTACCACCTAAATTGATATCGGCAGAAATGAAATCCTCGAACTCTTGGAAACAACAGGTAGGTGAAGGGATTCGCAGTTGATTTCGAAGAGATGGATTAAAATGGCAAGGAGAGGGATTTGGCTATATAAGATTTGAATCCAATTCTTAGGATTTCTTTTCATCAGAAATGGATTCTATTTCCTCCTCCAAGGTAGGCGGAAATTTATGCACGCTAATATGGGTGCCATATCCAGCCAGTCATGGATTCGAACTGGTATCGGGGAAAAGGAAGGGGGGTAAAATGAGAGGAAAGGGTCCAAAGCCTAAGAAATTGATCCCAAATTAAAGCACAATAATTAGCATGAATATATTTAATAATCAGCCAAGAACGTCGTCGTCAGACATTAGGACGCTAGCTTTTCCATTACTACAATCTTCTAATCAAGGTTAGGTAGCGGTAGGAGCAGTCGTGACGTTCTCCTTTAGACGAAGTGAAGTCAACAGTGTCTTGTGCTAATGAAGACTTCACTCACAACAAACTTCCCGAGTCATTCCCATCCTCCTCACCTGGGCTCACCTGTTTCCCCTTTCCGAGTTCCTTCAAAGACATCCTCCGGATGGACTGTTCCGAGGGGCTACTCGTGCCTTTTTCGTTTAGCGCTACAAGGAAGAAGAAGGATTGCCGTAAATGCCTGTTCTTGACGTGGCACCATCTATGACGAATAATCAAGCGGTTTTTGGCACGCATCCCAATTATAGCAACGGACTAAATTGGCTAAATTGGGGCAACTTGGGAGTTAATCCTTTCTAAGAAAAAACGAAAAAAAATATTTCACATCCGATCGGAATTGGCTTCTAGAAGTAGAATTTTCACTAAACCTGACACATTGGTGCCATGTCCGAGGAGATCCTCTTTGACGGTAAAATTGGATGGGGAGATTTAGGACTTAGAGGATGTGGAAGGCAAAATATGAGCTTATTATGGTCATAATAGCCAGCCTCCTTATTTGTTAATTACAATGAAAACGCTGGTGTTCATTTTCATGCTGAATTGCCCTGAATTGTTCATTATTATTCTTGGACTCCATCTTATCTTCTGACATATATTTTTGAATACCGCTCATGTGGCAACTCCTAACAAGGCCTCAAGTCCCCTAATTAAGTTTCAGTATAATTCTAGGCTATATCAAACTAAAAAAACACAAAACACAAAGAAAAAAAATCTAAACAGCACTAAACAATGCATGCAGTGGCGATGATTCTTAAACGAAGTCGGGCCCAGTGTCGTGACCTTAGCTTGTACTCCTTTCAGCGACACTATGCATTTTTCAATGCCCTGGGAACACAACTACACTTCGTTTTAAGAGTAAATTCTCACAGACGAAATATAAATAAGCCGCCAAATTTCCTAATACTCCATGTGTCATTTTGTTTACCTCAACGCACCATAGAGACAACTTTAAAACTTTGATAAATATCAGCACACCTGATAGTTTTTGAGGGGGTTTTGCCTACCCGATATACATTACCATTTTCTTTTATAATTTAAAAGGTTTATGCCACCTGTGCTACCACTACAGTGCCCAAAGCCAACGCACCTCAGAACTCAACATCTCGCCGCTTTCGGTGTGCGCAAAAATACCAACCAATTTTGCGTTGACTGAAAATTGATCTACTTTACTAAATAATAGTTTGTTTAAATCGTTTCCAAAGAGGATGAGAAAAACAGAGGGCCTAACTTTAAGCCCTAAAGTACTCCTTTTGTCACCGACGACCAGCGGGAGGTAAGACCATTTATCGCAACCCTCTGCGGCCTTTGGGCAAAGGAAGAACATAAGAAAATAAGGCGTCTGCAAAGGGCAAATAATAATCACTAGCCTATTCGAGGCAGCTACTGTTCCCATCATCATATTTAATTTCAAAACACGCAGCATCATCCATATATCTATCGTGTCTAGCTTGAATATTAACGTGGTGTCCACTAGTCATTTACTACCTCCCAACTCTAAGAATGTGCTAAAATCTAACTTATCCATCTCAGAAAAAACTTAAAAGGCTCACTTTCTTTCGAATGAGAATATATTTAGCATCCTTAACCTTTTTATGTATTTGCGGTGCTTCAAGGAACGTATCACCTCTGTGCGCCCTCATCTGCATTTACTCTAGCAGGCTGATAGGATGGTTAAAGTCTCAGCTGTATGCTTGTGTACAGTACTCGAAATATCACCTGAGATATGAGTTCAAGGGCAACTTTCTATTTACTTTTGTAACAAACATTCCTTTATAGTGAAGCCCAACATACTACATGTTCTATTTTTGTCTCAATAAAGTGTTTAGAAACTCTCAGTAACCTAAATACTCCTACTCCTAAATACTTCTCATCCTCTACTACTTTCAGCCAATGCCGAACCATTTCATTGCTACTTTCTCTATTATTCCTTCCTATGTTAATAAATTAAAATTTTTAAGCTTAAAATTTATCTGGTTCTTGTGCGCCATATTTAATAACTTATACCCCGTAAGGGGCACGGCGATTTGCCATCCTGGCCGCCATGCTGACGGGATCCAGCGCTCCGTCCGGCCACAGCTTTGCCTCTCTTCCTTCCTTCACATAGCCCGATTTCTCCCCTACCACGTCGCTTTTCATACAACCTCTCCCACAACTTTCTCTGGTCAGCCTCTAATTTCACAGGGTAGATGCTGACCTTCTTCTCAAGACAACCACCCCGGATTGGGGCTGGGGGGAGAGGGGACATTGTTCCCTAACCCCTGAGCTCCGGTTCAGGATGGGTTTTTTTAACAACCTGCTTCATGCCCACCCATACCTTCCTCACATCCCCTTTCCTCTCCTCTTCACATTCTATCAATTTTACGCCGTGTCCAAGGTGGAGCCGTCATGCCGATGGACTGCCAGGCCACCAGGCGGGAGGGGTGGTCCCGAATGGCGGCGCCTGGCTCTGCTGGGTTTGTAAGCACCTCTCGCAGTGCGGGCAACTGCGAGAGGTGATGAGCTATTGCGTCCCGTATTAAAAAGAGGATCACCATGCCCATGTATGACAAAAAAAACAAAAAAAACCCAACCCCCAACTTCCCCAAGAAAATCAACCGAGCCGCCCTCGGGCAGCTCCACCGAGAAAATGGAGGTCCCCCCCCTTGTGCTTGCACAGGGGACCCTCCATAATTCTTTAACCGGAGAGGAGGCTTACTCCTCTCCTACGCATACGGGTGTAGGGGACTCCCCCTCACTCCCTTCTCTGGAGGTGCTTTCGGGCACCTCCCTATTTCCAGCGGCAGTCCCTCATTTTCTTTCTAAGGGGACTGCCAAGAAAGCCAGCAGGCAGCCCATTGCCGACCGCCCCTCGTGTAAGCGGCTCGGTAGGCCAAACCCCCTTAGGGGGGAGAGGGAAGCCAGGCCCCTTTGGTCGCTTCCCTCAAAAGACCTGCTTGCAAGGATATTAAACCTTGCCGGGGTTAAGGCTTGTGCCTCCCCACAAATGACTCTTGATGCTGCCAAGGGGACCTGCGATGTCCTGGGAGGGGATAGTCAACTGGAGGCCCCTCCTGTGATAGACATGGTCCTTGAGGAGACCCAGCCTCAGAGGGTAGGGCCTTCCTTGGGGGGGAATCCGGGCTCGGCGCAAAGCACCGAACCCGAGTCCGCCCCTATGCAAGGTCCCCCTCAAACGGCTGAGGGCCCTGAGGCAATACAAGGAGGGAAGGGATCTCCTCCGACAGGTGCCCCCACGACTACCAGGAACTTCTCCATTTCAGAGAGGGACCTGGCTGAGGCCAGCCCATCTGGCATGGGGGTTTCTGCCGGCGGAGGTGAGAAGCGGGTTCATTCCCCGCCCTCCTCTCCGAAAAAAGAAAAGGACGAAAAAGACCAAAAAGACGAAGAAGACTCGGGGCTCCTCTCCATCCGTGGGAACTACGGGGACGGATGGGTCTGCTGCCACTTTGGCAAGCGACCAAGCTAAGATCAGCACATTCGGCCCCTCTGCCCCCCCGGGTACGGAGCTCCTGACGATGACAAAGACCAAAAGTGCACAGGGCGGAGCCTCGATGACATCGGGGCCCCTCATTCAGAGGTTACCTGGCGTTTTCGAGCCCGCTGGCTTTAAACGCTTCCTTGTTTTTTGCTCCACTGATGGCAGCATGTTGTCCAAGGGCAACATAATCCATCAGAGGAGAGGATTAGCTAGTGCAATTGGTAGAGAGCCGAAGGTAACCCGTTTCTCGGACGGGAGCCTTCTGGCGAATGCGGCGAATCCCGCCGAGGTGGCCAAGATAAGTGCTCTTCGGACACTTCATGGCACCCCAGTGAGTGTGACCCCGCACTCTACCATGAACTTTGTGAAAGGAGTAGTTTATGCCAGGGAACTCGTTGACTACTCTATTGAGGACATCACCCTAGAGCTGGCCAACCATGGGGCAGTAAAGGTCGAACGTGTGATGAGAAAACAGGGAGGGGCCTCGAGACCCACCCCTACACTCTTCGTCACGTTCGACTGTGACTAGCTCCCCGAGTCGGTGCTTGCTGGTTGGTACAGCTATCGCGTCAAGTCATTCGTGCTAGGGCCGCAGCGGTGCTATTACTCTCACTGCTTCAGCCATACAAATTGTTCTTGTATACGTGCAAAGTCGGGGTCACCCGAAGTCTGTGTAAATTGCTCCAAGGCTGCATACGATAATTCCAAATCGTGGGTGGCCATGTGTGTCAATTGCCGAGAGCCGCACCCTGCTTCTTCGAAGCAATGTGGTGCAAATCTCCTTGAGAAAGAAATCGTGGCCGTTCAGGCCCAGGATCGACTCTCATTTCGCGAGGCAAAGGACTTGGTCTTTGCGCGCCTGGCTCTGCCTGGGACGTCATATGCCTCAATAGTTAGAAAGGCACCCTCTGCTCCTGGCCCATCCAGGCCAACGAGCACGGTTGTTTCTGCGCCCATTCGGAGCCCTTCTGCGGGCTCTACCCAACCTGGGGACTCCCCTGGTAAAGCTGGCGGCAAAAAGGGTTCATACCCTGTCCCGGCTAAAACCAGGGCTCCCCCCTCTTCCCCCAGCTCGACCGTTTACCGTAAGGCGAAACGGCCACGCGCCTCCACCGAGTCGTTAGACTCACAGAAGGCAACACCCCTGAAGATGGTCGCTAGGCCATCTTCCGGGGTTCCTAAAGCTGTTCCCCGAAAGGAGGACAGCCACAAAGGAGCTTCGGCCCCTTCGCCCACGCCCTGAGGTGGAGCGAGTGGCTCGGAGACGGTGGTTCCTCGAAAAGAGGGCCCCCCCGCCTCCGAAGCCGCAACGCCCGCCTAAGGTTTCGAGGCGGAGGGAGGAAAAGACTCGCATGGCGAGCGCAACCTCCCCCAATAAGTCCTCGAAGGCGACAGCGCCTTCAGCGCTTTGTCCGGCCAACAGCGCCCGGGGATCTGTTCCCGGGAAGCGTACGGCCATTCCCGTGAGGGTCTTCAATTCGAGGAGGGCGCCCGCGTCTCCTCCGAGCTAGTAGGCCTGGAGGGCATATTCCTTTAATGGAATTGCCGTGGACTCCGGGCCAACCCCGTTCCGCGTTAGCTATTTTTTTGCAGGAGACCATTCTAGGCGCGTGCCCGCTGCCTGCCCTCCCGGGATATAAGGGTCTTGCGACCCTACCACAGCGGGATGGACGGGCTGGAGGATGCGCGGTTTACACCCGACATGATGTCTCCGTTCTTTCTTTCTCTTTAGATACCTCCTTTCAGGCAGTGGATGTGCAGCTGCACCTGGATAGGAGGTATACTATCATTTCTGCGTACATTCCACCGTCAGCTGACTTCGACGCGGGGGACTTCCGCCGCAACGTGGCACGATGGCCGAGGCCCTATCTCTTGCTTTGAAATCTGAACGGCAGGCATCTTCTTTGGGGAGATTACTCCATAAATCCCAGGGGACAAGTCCTTGCCGATCTGATCGAAGAGCTTGAGATGGGTGTCCTAAACGTGGATGAGTTTACGCATCACTGTCCGAGAACCGCTTCATTTTCTTGCCTTGACCTATCTTTGTGGTCTTCGGATGCACAGCCTGATTTTGATTGGGGGGTGTTCGATGACCTCCATGGTAGTGATCACTTTTCCATTCAAATATCATTTTCATGGCAACTTCCGCCTGAGAGACCACCTCGGTGGTGCTTGGCGCGGGCGCGGTGGCCTGCATTTCAGGAAATGACTGAATTTTCTATCTTAGTCAAGGAGTTTAGGTCGGTAGATGAGGCCGTTGAGTTCTTCTTCGGCAACCTCATCGCCATGGGCCTGACTACTATTCCTAGGACGTCTGGGCGTTTTGCACGCCGACAACTCCCATGGTGGTCGGCCGAGTGTGAGACGGCCCTCAAACAGAAGCATTATGCCTACATGCGCTATAAGCGCCACCCGAACGATTTCACTGTCGCTGAATTTCGTTCGGCTAGGGCTAGGTTCCGGTATATTTTGAAGCACGCCCGCCTCTCTTCTTGGCGGGCATACGTGTCTTCACTTAACGGGAAGGGCCCCTTTAGCTGAGGTGTGGAAGCGAGTCAAAAGGATTCGGGGAAAGTTCTCGCAGGACCCCCCCTCCCGTTCTCCAGGAGAATAAGACCGCAATTTTGGACCCAGCGTCAGTGGCGGAATCCTTAGCGACCACTTTTTACGCATTCTCTAGCCGTGATGCTGCTCCGCCAGCATTCAATGCACGTCGTGATGTCGCGGAAGGCGCCGGCTGGACTTTACCTCCAGAGGCGGAGAACCCTTCAACAACAAGTTTACTGTGAGTGAGTTGCGTTTCGCTCTCGTTTCGTGCGCGGACACCACCCATGGTCCGGAAGATGTCCCGTACGCCATGCTTCGACACCTGGGTGAGCGAGGCATGGCATTTCTGTTCGATTTGTTCAACAGGATTTGGGTGGAAGGTCTTCACGCAGACTCCTGGCAAATCTCTACTGTGCTCGCCTTTCGCAAACCGGGAAGAGATCACTCTACTCCGACCGGTTTCTGCCCAATCTCTCTAACCTCTTGCGTGTGCAAGTTGATGGAGAAATTGGAAAATGTTAGATTAGCCTTTTTCCTGGGCAGTGGAGGCCATCTGTCTTTTGCACATTGCGGCTTCCGTAAGTTCCACTCCACGTCGGATGCTCTGCTCCGACTGGAAAATGCCGTCTGCGAGGCTCCTTCGTAGACAGCACTACGCCACGGTTTTTTTTTATCTGGAGAAGGCCTATGATACCGCATGGCGATACGGTATCATGGAGACTGTCCACATGATGGGGGCGAGGGGACGCCTCCAAATGTTTATATCTGAATTTTTGCGAGATCGTCGATTCCACGTATGGGTGGGGGAGCCCTCTCCGGCCCAAAGGAGCAGGAAGAGGGTGTCCCGCAGGGAAGTGTCCTCAGTGTCACACTCTTTGCTCTGAGCATCAACGGCATCACCTCGGTGCTGCCGGAAGATGTTCTTGCTACGCTCTACGTGGACGACCTTTCGATCTCTTTTGGCGCGGCCCATATGCCAGCTCTGGAGCGTCGACTCCAACAGGCATTGAACCGCGTCTCTCGCTATGCCGAAGCGCACAGGTTTCGGTTTTCTTTGGCCAAGACTTAGGTGGTGCACTTCTGCCGCCATCCACGGCTTCCCCCTGCCTCAGATTTGTTTCTTAATGGGGTGCGCCTGGATGTGGTTGAGTCGCACCGTTTCCTTGGTCTTGTATTCGACCGACGCTTCACCTGGGAGGCTCATATTTGCAGCCTTAGGGTCTCTTGTACCCGCGCCATGGACATTCTCCGTTCCGTAACGATTAGCGCTTGGGGCGCTGATAGGGATACTGCCTTACTTTTTTATCGATCCTTTGTTCGCTCGAAGCTCGACCTGGGGATGCGAGTTTTATGCATCCGCAGCCGAGCGTTTATTGCGGAAGGTGGATTCGATCCACCACACCGGCCTTCGCCTTGCGACCGGTGCCTTCCGCACTTTCCCCATTGAGAGCCTGTTGGTCAATGCTGGGGAGATGCCACTCGCTCTGCGCCGCGTGCAGTGCATCACTCACCTGTACGCGCGAGCCCGGCGCCTCCCTCAGTCGCCAACAGCTCTCACTGCATCCGCAGCTGATCTCGATGGTGCCTATGCCGCCGAGAGACGCCAGTCATACCCTAAGCCCTTTGGGTTAAGGGCCAGGAAACTCCTTCGAGAGGGAGATATAGCTCTCGGGCCGGTGGCGCCTCTGGTTCTGCCCAGGACGCCACCCTGGAGGGTACCACATTTTGCTATTTGTCGCCATGCCTCTGCTCCCAAAGCTTATACTGCACCGGAAGTATTGCGTTCGACCTTTTTGGAGCACACATCGTGTCACGCTGGTACCGTGCCAGTGTATACGGATGGCTCCAGGTCCCAAGAGGGGGTCGGCTTCCACGCCGTATCCCCTCTGTTTCAAGTCAGCGGGGCTCTACCAGGCGCTGCGTCTGTCTTCACGGCCGAGCTGGTGACAATACACCACTCGGTACGGGAGATTACGCGACGTTTTCGGTTCGAAGACCGGATTGTGATCTATAGCGACTCACAAAGCGCCCTGAGCGCTCTCGGGGCATTGGAATCTCCGTAGCCCTGGTTCGCGAAATCCGTGACGCCACGGTTTCGGCGCGCCGGGCAGATGTCGAGATTATCTTCTGCTGGGTTCCTGGACATGTAGGAATTGCGGGGAATGAGCACGCCGATGAGGGCGCCAAAGAGTCCGCGAGGACTCTGCGACCGGACCAGCGTTTCGCTCTTCTTCACACTGACTACTTGCTAGGAATACGGGCAGCTCTTCGGACTGCTTGGCAAAGGAGATGGGAGATGGTCGAAGGGAACTTAAAGTTGCGTGCCATTGCTCCGCGACTCTTCCCATGGACCTATCCCCCAATGCCGCGGCGGCTTCAGGTTGCTTTCTGTCGTCTCCGAATCGGCCACACTCGTGTGACGCATCGCTATTTGATGGAGCGCTCGCCTGCACCCTATTGCAACGACTACGTCGTCCCCCAGACTGTTCGGCACATTCTTGTCGAATGTCCCAGTCTGGGTGATCTTCGCGCACGACACCTGTCCCGGTACCGGGTTGGGCGGGGTCGCTACCGCCTGTCCCTTCTACTCGGGACGAGTGCGTGTACTTTGACTGGTGGCCGTTTTGACTTTTTGGGGGAGGCCGGCCTTCTCTCTTTCATTTAACCTGGTTTAATTGTTGTTGTTTTGTTATTGTTTTTCCTATTGCCTTGTTATTGTTTCTTTTTATTGTTTCCTGTTCAATTTTTTAAAGTAGCCTAGAACTAGGCTGTTTTCTTACGGCAACTTATGCCTTAGTCGGCAGTCGCCAGATAGCCCCTTAATTAAAAAAAAAAAAAATTTAATAACTTATATTAATGACTTTTCACTTTGAAGTTAACTTTAACTTCATTTACTACAGCTGCCAATTTTGTGTCATCAGCAAAACTTGCCATTTTGCTATTTACACTCTGTTTAAGATCATTGTAACCTCACTCCATTAAATACCACCCACAGCATCCTGTCTTTTAGTCATTCAAGAATACAATTCAAAAACTCCTCAAATATCTCACATAATTATATTATACACGGTAATCTCTTATGTGGATTCTAATTGTTTAGTTACATAGTCAATAAATTCCATCCTGTAAGTTGCTAAACATCATTTGCCAGTTCAAATCCAACGCTTTCCTTCAGTTATTAAACTAACTGTTTTTAGATCCTCAGAAATACAGGTTAGAAGGACAGAATATGAGAAACGCAGGATTAATGAATATAAAGAAAATAAAAAAGGACAACAATAGGGATAAATTCAAAATTGCCCGAAGAGAAGGTTGGAGAACATACAAGTTTTTGCCAAATTGACCAAGGATAGATTAAAGCGGAAGAAAAAAGGTGCACCTAGAGAAAGAGAAGTTTATTTGACGTCGATTAGGATTATTTAGATAACCAAAGCATTACCAATTAATAGTATATATCTATGGCTAACCAAAATGAGATTACAAAAGCGTAATCAGAGAGATAAAATCCTGCCCCAGTCACACTACTGTGACTAAGATACAATGTTTTAACTTAATCACGTAAACTTTACTACAATGGAGAGAGAGAAGTCTGATCTCCTGGTTTATCTTAAACCTCTTCCAACACATTAAATCATTTATTTTTTATCAACTATCAGAAAAATACAATTGTCCAAAATAAATTTACGCTACACATCGTGGTTCGGATTCACGTAAGGTTGTAGGTCCCACGACTAAGTCCTCTTTGTAGTCTTCTACTATATTTCCTTTCACTGCTACTCTTCGTTTCCATAATTGCTAGGACTACAGAGGAGTAGAGAGCCTCGATCTCCTCTTCTTGGCTATTCGGTGATTACCATGTGAGGAGAGTCTTATACCTCTAGGGACATTGTTTGGCTAGATACAGAACCACTCTACGCGATGATGATAACGCAACTCTTTGGCAAAGAACACCAAAATCAGGCGGGTACACTTAAGAAGTTCAGCTTCTACGAGCAAGCAAACTGCTAGAGCAAATCCCAATAGGGGTCTTATGCTTGGTCCCGTAGTCGAAGTTAGCTGCGAAACACTGATAAGGTTAGGAATATTTAAGCCAAGTGACCAAGGAGAGTGAAACACGAGTTAGGCTTAAGATTTAGAGATCCCTTTAGTTAGTGGGATAGAAAAAGGAAAGAGGAAACTAAGAGATTGCTTAAACTGCTTTTACAGTATGTAAAGAAGAAAACCCACACGAAGTAGTCCAATAAATATTCTCCCACCTTATAAAAATCACATTTAAAAGATGAATCGAAACTCCTAACAAATTTGCACTCTTAGTCCTAAAAATCAAGAGATGGAACTGCTATTTTCATCAGGTGCAAGTATAACTAAAAGAAATTAGACCTATCAGCTAGAGTCCAACCACAAATAACCCAAAACAGGATTGTGGTTTCTTCAAAAATAGTGGTATGAATTAGGGAAAACTCAGGTCATGAAATTAAGCAGGAACCTCAAGGAGAATCATAAATGCTCAAAATAAAATGCGTTGAGGTAAATCAATACAAAGTTGGAAGTGTCTCTAAGGGCTAGTGGCCACACCAATGCAGGTTACTCCACCTTGACCACGCTCAGCGCTCAGTAAGAGGTTAGCTTTCATGGCAAGTCTGAGAATAATGACAAAGTGTCTTCATTCATGCAACGAATCCCACAAGTAAAGAAATACAGAATGCAACAGATGAAGCATGGATAACAAGAATTTAAAAATTTCATACCTTAACACGAATTAAAGATGGACAAACAGATGACTTACGGAAACATATTGAGAATAAAATACACTGACCTAATAATAAAATCTGAATACGTAATATATCTAAGTAGAAATTAAATTAAAACATAGAACTAGAAAGTAAGAGCCACAATCTCAACATATGAAGGTTTCTACGATGCAGCAATAGCCCTAAAAAAAATAGATTACATAATTATTTAAATAATATCTTTACCTTGCAATAAAAAATAAAACTGACATCGAGCTCTAAGAAGAAATGGATTAGGAATAGGTAATTTCACCAATATATTAAATAAATAGACTGCCAGTTATATTCATTGGAGATTTAAATGCACAAAGCAAAGAATCAGATTACAAAAGAACGAACACAAACGAAAGACACCTTCAAACTCTCTTGGCCAAAGAAGAATCGGAACTTCCCAACATATATCACAGGGTAGACAGCAGTCAACCAGATATATCAGAGACAAATATTAACCTCTCTTTTCAAGACCACACGAAACAAATACAGATACCTTGCAGCGACCATACGGACATATTAGAAATTAATCAACACCGAATACAGAGAATGGAAAGCTTTCCACATGGCCAAGTGTGACATCTACAGAGACAAACTACGATAATATATAATGAAAAAACTGAACGAAACAACATCAGGGACAGAAACGAGGACCAAGGATCTTTCGAAAAACAATTAAAAATAACAATAGCAAATACGGCATTCAGGACTACCAGCAATTTAAATAGACACAAGAACTGATATGATTAACGAAAAAATACGAATAACAGCAGAATGGATAAGACGAAAAGGTAGAACAAGGGAACAATATATCAGATTCAGGAATAATAAAGAGAACTACTAAATTATTAAAAAAAAATAAAAAGATTAATGTGATGAAATCATACAAGAAATAGATACAGAAATAAAACCAAGAAAATTCAGGAAATTGATAAACCAAATAAAAGATAAATTTCCAAATGAGAGATTCAAAATTAAAGAAGCAAAAGGCGAACAATGGGTTAAAGGTTAACATGAAAAGTTAAGAGGAAAACGAAGACAATGATATCAAATTTGGAAAACAGGTCATAGAATCACTAAAACAATAAATTGAAAAACATTCTAAAGAGGGAAAACAACCATGAAAGTGGAATACTAAACACTACTACCTCTGAGGTAAATCTTCAAAGTTAAATATATTATAGGTATAGATATAGTAAAAGAAAATAACAAAACACAAAAGTGACGAAAGAGAAGGAAATACACAAAGGAGGATGCGTGACAGCATCTTTGTACCAATGGTACAAAAACCGCTTTGAACGCTACTACGAATAAACATAAAAATAGAACACATAAAACTATTAACATATATATAAAATAACCAGATGTTAATTCCCATTTACACAAATTCTAAATTAAATAATTAATGAAACTGCCAAAGATTTCCCTGACCTCGCAGGAAACAGAGTAACTCTATCGAAAAGTCATAATTCCTTCAATTTCAACTTTAAAACTTTCACAATCTCTCGCAAATCGCATTCATGGGACCGACAGTTGACACAAGAGACAGGAACAAAAGAAATACAGAATACAAAGCGAAGGAAAAATACAGACCTTGGTTCGGATTCCACGTTAATGAATGAATGAATAGTGCCGAGAAAAGAAGCCGCAAAGCCCAAACGGACTATCCCGCAGCCAAATTCAAAGCTATATATAAAGTCATAATAATATAAATTTTAACTAAAAAAAATAAACATTCAAAAAGGTAAATTAGTAGAAATTTAACAAAGGATAAGAAACAGGTTATAGGTGGGTCACTAATAGATACAAAAATACTAAATATAAAGTCATGACACTATATATTTTGTTTAGAGGCTTCTAAAACTTAGACATTCTATTAACATAGAAAGAGACATGTAAAAAATAAACTGTTAATAATTCAAAGGGAATGAGGAATATATTAAATTTTGTCTAAAAGGTTTAGATTCTTCTTACAATTTATACATTCTATTCATGTACAAGAAAACATAAAAATAACCTTTTAAAGATTCACCAAAAAGTAAAAAACATAGATTTTTAGATTGGACAATGGTATATACAAGAGCAAAGAATATAACATCATTGAATAATATATTAAGTTTTGTCTAAGAGATTTAGATTCTTCTTAAAATTTAGACATTTTATTCACATAAAGAAAGACATGTAAGAAATAGACTATAAGCTAGAGAATATAAAATTATAGCACTATATATTAAAATTTTGGCTAGAAGATTAGATTCTTCTAGAAATGTAAAGTTCTATTCACACAAAGAGAGACATGGAAAATAAGCCATTAAGATTCAACAAAGGATAAAAAACATAGACTATAGATGGCTCAATAATAGATGCAAGAGTTAAGAATATAAAAAACAGACTATAGATAGGTAAATAATAGATACAAGAGCAGCAAATATAAAATCATGAACTAATATATTAAATTTCGGTTAAAGATTAGATTCTTCTGAAAAATTAAAAATTCTATTCATGCTAAAGGAGGCATGAGTCTCAGAAAAGATGCCCCGCAGGACCTGTTGGGGGGTCATATGCTGAGTAATGAAAGGGAAAACCCTCCTTCTGAGATTTCTCAAAAGGGGGCACTCAGCAAAAATGTGAAGGATGTATAGTTGTACTCCACATAGGATGCATAAAGGTGGGGGCTTCCCATTCATCAAGTGTTCATGAGTGAGGCAGCAATGGCCTATCCTCAGTCGGCACAAAATAACCTCTAGTCTATGTGGTCTCATGGTACGTGGCCATGGTAGCACTGAAGGTTTTATAGAATGGAGCTTGGTAAGAGGAAGTTCATCCCACCTCTTCTGCGATAAGCCGACTACATATTCGGTGATGAGAGGATAGATATCACGAAGTGGGACTGGGGCTGACGGGGATGTCCCCAAAGATGCCGCCTCCTTGGCTGCGGCATCCGCCTTTTCATTACCTGGGATGCCCACATGGCTAGGCACCCAGCAAAAGGATATCTTGTGTAAGGAAGAAAGATAAAAAAGCCACCGCTGGATCTTGGAAACCAGTGGATGGCTAGAACCAAAATCAGCCAGTGTCTCCAGAGAACTGAGGGAGTCAGAGAAAATTGTAAAACAACCAGATGGCATTGGAGCAGTAACAAATAGTGCAGTAAAAATCGCAACAAGTTATGCTGTGAAAACAGAAGATGCACTTGGTAGGCGAACCAATGCTGTCTGAGATGGGAGAACAGCAGCAGCTCCAACTTTGTCCGATGACTTGGACCCATCGGTGAATACAAAGTTGCTAGGTCGATGGTGAGAGGAGTGGTGATCGAACATGGTTCTCAGGGTTACAGGCAAGGACTGATTCTTGGGCCTGCCAGTAAGTCTCTTGCATACCACTACAGGCGGTATGACCCATGGAGGAATCTTTAGTATTGAGAATGGAATAATAGAGATCTCACTTAGACGTTCTGTGTGCTCGGCCATGCGCAGAACAAAGGTTCGAGTCAGGGATGGAAATTTATCATATGAGGCCACTGTCCGCAAATTGAACGTGCACTCATATACTGGTAACCATGGCAATTGTTCAAGTCTACAAAGATATTTAAGGTTAGACTTGAGTCTGTGAAGGGGAAGAGGAAGAATCCCTTTCTCTGCATAGAGTGTCCACACAGGAGAGGACCTGAAGGCTCCAGAAGCCAGGCGCACACCCTGCTTACGCACAGTATTACAGTATTCAATTTTTCAAGAGTGGACAGCAAGGCAGAAGAGTACACCTGTGAGCCATAGTCCAGCTTTGACAGGACTAATGCTGAATACAAAAGCCACAGAGTACGTCGATCACTTCCCCAAGAGGTGTGTGACAGTAATTTCATTATGTCCATTCTTTTCGGGCAAGACCTTTTCAAGGCGTCCCAATGAGGCCCTAAGAAAGCCTTGAATCAAATATCACCACTAGAAATCTGAATTGGGGCTCAAATTTGACATGGATACCATAAAGTGACAGATGGGGGAGGGGGGGCCCATGTCACCAATCTATGATTGTAAAAATGGACAGCCTTGGTCTTTAGTGCGGAGAAGCGGAAGCCCTTAGAATAGAAGAAGCATTATCACCTACAGTATTTATAGCTTGTTGTAGCTTACGGATGACAAATGTAAGTCTAGGCGATGAACAAATAAGTGCTAAATCATCCACATATAGAGTCGAGGAAATCTCAGCTGGGACATTTGTGATAATGCTGTTGATAGCTACAGAGAAGCAGGTAACACTGAGGACACTTCTCTGTGGCACGCCCTCAACCTGCTCTACGGGCTCTGATAGAGCATTTCCAACTTTTATACGTAATGTGCGCTGCATGAGGAATTGCTCGACAAACCTGGGGAGAAAACCCCGCAGGCCCCAATCATGGAATTGCTTAAGGATACCACGCGTCCAGGTGGTATCATATGCTTTCTTAATATCAAAGAAGACAGCAACTGAATGCTGTCTCTTTGAAAAAGCATCTCTTATATGAGATTCCATTATAACAAGCAGGTCGATGGTACTCTGCTTTTTCTTGAACCCTGATTGAGAGGGAGATATGAGGTAGTTTGTCTCCAAAAACCATACGAGTTTTGTATTGATCATCCTCTCAAATGATTTACATGGACAACTAGTAAGCGCAATGGGGCGGTAATGTGTGGGTTCTGTCCCATGCTTTCCTGGTTTTCGGAAGGGTATGACCACAGCCTCCCTCCACATAGAAGGGAAGCAGCCCCTAATTCAGATAAAATTATACATGTCCAGGAAATGTGAGAGGAGGGATGGATGGATGCACATTCATAATCATATCATAGGAAATGCCATCCGATCCTGGTGCAGTCGATCCCCAGTGCTTCAGTGTATTATGGAGCTCATGGAAAGAAAAGAGCCGATTGTGAGGCTCATTATCCATGTTAGGCTCCATAAAGTTGATACAATGCTACTCTTGTTGTAGTCTAAAGCACTGGAATTGGATGGAATAGTTATCTGGGCTTGAAATATTAACAAACGATCCGGCTAAGACATTGGAAATATGGGACAGGTCTCCTAAGACTTCTCCGGCTTGAACAATGTTGGGGGCTATAAAGCCATTGGATTTTCCCAATAGCTTTTTGACCCTCCTGAAGATTTTGTCTACAGGGGTTTGCCAACTTATTGACGTGATGTAACCATTCAATGAGGCCTTTCGAGCTAGTCTAAGGGTGCGTCGCCGTGCTGCCCTTGTTCGGTTACGAGCAATTTTATTTACCAGGGTGATGCATCGGTGGTAACGTCGGCAAGTCTGTTTACATTCAGTGACAGCTCTCGAGCATTCAGCAGACCACCAGGGTACTTGTGGTCCCCGAACAGCCGAGCCGAAGAGTGGGATGAAGGAGTTAGCTGCATGGTTGATGTGGGTTAGGAAATTGTCAATAGCCACGTCAACATCTTCATGAGGGAAGGATCCATCATGGCTCGAGAGGTGCCTGAACTTAGGCCAGTTTGCTTTTTTCGTATTCCATCTTTTGCTTCGTGATAGAGGAGTACTACCTGTACATAGTGTTATTACAATAGGGAAGTGATCGCCGCCTCGCAAGTTAGGATCCACTGCCCAGTCAAAATCAGCTCTACAGCTTGGTGAACAGAGAGACAAGTCCACACAGGTAAAGCTGTTTGTCTGGATGTGGAATGATGTGTGGCTGCCATTGTTAAGAAAGCAGACATCATTACTACCCAGAAATCTCTCAATCATATTTCCTCTAGGGTTGTTATCATTGTCCCCCCAAAGGGGGTGTCTAGCATTAGAATCACCGGTCAATAAAAAGTGAGGCGGGAGTTGGGCAAGTAAATTGGCTAACTTTGTAGCTAAAGAAGCTGTATCTCTTTCATCGCTAGGAAGAAGATGCAAAGAACAGACTGAATAATGACGACTGGGAAAAGGCGGACAGCAACCGCCTGCAGGTCTGTATTAAGAGATAGTTGGTTGTGGGGAACCCTGTTGTTAACTAAAACAGCAGAACCATGAATTCGTTCTCAGGGGTTCTTATAATATCCCACAAAACCGGAAATGTTGGATAATCTACGAGTACCTAAACAAGTTTCCTGCAAAGCAATACAATGGGGATTGTAATCTTTAAGCAGGAGTTTGAGCTCTTCCCATTTGGGGAAGAGACCTTGGAGTTTCCAATGAATAATTGGAGACATTGTTAGCGTTTAAGTATAACGATAATTTCTTCCTTCCGTTAGGGGTAGGAAATTTTGGGTTTGAACTACCAGCAGAAGTAGTTCGTGTTATACTAACCTTAGGTTTGGAGTATGGCGAAGGAGGCGTTGGAGGTTTGAGTTTTAGTTTCTCTTTAAGAGGCGGTGTATCAGATTTTGATATGTGACTGTACGAGAGAACTGTCTTCACTGGAGAAGGAGAGATGGAAAAAATTCCAGGAGTCAGTTCAGGTGTCGATGAAACAGATGGCGTTGACACAGTTCGTGGATATTAGTTGGGATGGTAGATGCGATAAGGGTAGCAAGGGTATCGGCGAGGGTTGTGGGTCCGATGCTGGCAGAGAAGGATGTGGATTCAGATTTTGTGGGTTCCTCCTTAGATGAGGGGGGAGCCTCCCCCACAGCTGGCTCCTGGGAAGGAGCAAGGGTTGATTCCTTCTCTTTTGGGGGTTGAAGGAGTTCCAAAGCAGTAGCAACAAGGGGAGTTGTAGTGATAGTTGGCTTTGGGGCTTGAAGGAGATCTTGGTCCTTTAGGAGTGGGGTGGATATCCAGAGGAAGGATGGATACTACTTGAGGACCAACATGATCAACATCTACATGCTCTAGGGTGGTAGCAAGGTGTTTAGCCACCCTTGGGGAACCAGGAAAGGAACAAAGGTTCCTCTTCTTGTTGACAACCTCAGAAACATTGTTAGATGCCGACAAAGAGTGTTCATCACAAGATGTACGTTTAGGACGGGGAGGATCTTCACCTGGTCAGGCAGAGGAGAGCCGGTAGGATATCTCTGGCTTGTCTCTCTCCTTGGCCTGGTAGAACGTAGAGCATTAAAAAAGCTCACACTAGGTTGGACGTACGTCTCCCTTACTCTTCTTCTGGCCTCATTAAACCGACCCTGTTCTTGTTTCTAATGGCAATGACTTCCCTCTCATAGAGAAAGAAAGTACATTGCTGTGATGATGCCGGGTGTTCTTGACCACAGTTAGGGCAGCATGGCTGTTTAGAACAGGGTGTCCCATGAAAGTCTGCTCCACAATTAACACACAACCTTGCCTGTTTGCAAAAATTGCTTACATAGTCAAAGCGTTGGCAATTGAAGCACCGCCGTGGGTTTTCAATGTAAGGCTTGACTGGGATATTAAGGTAGCCAGCCTTAATGTACTTGGGTGGTTTCAATTTGTTAAAGGTCAGGATTATTGTGGCGGTAGGTAATCTAGCGCCATTCACAAACTGGGAAATGCGCTGGTCACTTAAAACCCTTTGACTGGTCAGTTTTGACACCAGCCTGTTGATGTCATAATCTATTAGTTCTCCCGATCTGATAACACCTTTAGAAGTGTTAAATGTTGGGTGCGAAGCAGAGAACATGTCTACAGAAGCTAAGGACTGTAGTTCTTTAATCCGCTGATGCTGTTCACTTGATTTTGCCTCGACTATCAATGCGCCATCATTACGTGGCCACATTTGAGCAGGTTCGCCACATTTTTCAATAAAATCCTCATAGACATCAAAGATATCAGCCTTATTAAGAAGACTATCGTTTGCTTTTAAAACTAAAAATCTGTCATAATCGAGCTTAGGGTCAACTTCACCCCGGACCTATCCAGTATCGTTGGAGCTTTGTAAGAACTTAGTGTTACCCTGGTACGGCTCCTGGGATCAGAGCTCGCAAGCCCCTCCGCCAAATGCAAGGCGGTACCCCCTGGAGGGGATTCCACGTTAAGCTGTCGGTCCACTGATAAGCTAAGACACCTATAGACTCTAAGGTAAGGATCTCGGCTGACTGCTAGGGAATTCGGTCCATCGCTTCACGTGCCCTCGCAAATCCAAGAAGTACCAGGGAGGGGGGGGGATGTGATCAATGTTTCTTTTTCTACCGCCTTCATTTTCATTTTAATTTTACCTCTCACACAACTCGCATTCACTCACTATCCTAACTCATACATGTGTAAACATAACTGAATTCCTTCATTTACACAGTCAGATACTAGCACCTGATACCTGTCAAACACATCACTTATTAGTGCACCTGCCAACAAACCATCAATCTGTTTCATCTTCATGCACGCAACTTCCTCTCTAAATATCTAATCCTTGAGCCGCTCACACCAAACAGCTCATTCATAATTCTAATTCTATTAGTCAAACAAATTGGTTCCTTCTCCTTCTGTTTCACAGATCTAACTCGATCAGACTTAATTAAATTATGAACATAGCCCCAGAAATCGCTAGCATTTGCATCCTTTACTCTTGAACCAAACCTTTGCCTTCTACCAGCCTCTACTCTCTAGCACTCTGCACATCATCATCCTTACACCTATCTAAACACTAAATAGTTTCCACCTGACCACAATTTCTATGATTTATTCTCTCAATCACGCTTCTAAGCTCATTAAATCTAGCTCTTGATGAGTGACGCCTGAGACGACGACATATCACTCTTTTACTTATATACGAACATAAATGAAGGCGCCTGCAAAAGGGTAATCAATAGGCTAGAGAAAGTAGCCCCTGTTCCCATCCCCTAATTAATATACATAAGTATGTAATTTATTAAAAAAAAAGTTATGGCAGAAATATATCCCTTAAATTCCTTGCTCAATTGGTGGATATGGCGACATTTTGGCTTATGAATGAGTACTTTGGATCTTTTGGTCAAAAAATAATCCTTAGGATTTAGTTCAGAATTTTTACACTTAATCTTAATTTATGAACCTGCCGCCCTGTGCTCTGCCAGGAGGTGAGGTTCGTAAATTGGAGATGATTTGTCTCCTGGTACGAACGAGAGCCTTAAAACTTCCGTTTCCCCCGCAGATCGTAAGAAAAAAACTGCTTAAACTTGAAGCAAATATCGTCGTACCCACATTGTCAACAACTCGGAGTCGACCAAACCAAGAAATGGCTTTCTCTCCATGTTTTTTCAATGTGTCCATGTCAACTTTTATCGAGCTATTGTCGATTAATGTGGCACCCTTATGGACAGAACAGGTCCTTTTCTTTAAAAAAAGGGGAGATTCTTGCTATCCACGATTAATTGAAAGTGTATGACATTCGACAAGGGGATTTATGTGAGTTAATCCTTAGGTGTCCTGTTAGGTTCAGACCACCTACTTAGAAAGCAGTCCATAAGTGCTAGAAATAGAGCTAACCGAGTATTTGTGCTTACCTCACATTCTCGTGCAATTTTGGTCATTCTATTTTAGTATTGATATTGTTTTTTGATTATGTAGAAATAAGGATCAATAAGATGATTCATGGGTTGAGGATCTTACCTTACGGACAAATACTTTTGAGGCGAAATATACGGACGCTAGAAAGATGAGTTTGAGGCGACTTGATTTAAGTCTTCAATTGGGTTATGGGTTATATTAGGGCAGACATAGGTATGGTTCCTATTTTAGTTTACAGAAGAGGATTTTTTTTGTTCATTATTTAAGGGGCTATCTGGCGACTATTACAGAAGAGGTGACTGTAGCAATAGGTTTATGCTGAACAAGTTTAGGTTGATGGAAGAAACTGGTAGAAATTTTTTTACGAATCGAGTGGTAAATGAAGGTAATAGAATCAATAGTCATGTGATGGAAACCTTCTCCCTGCAGAGTTTTAAGAATAGACTGGAGAGATTTATGGAAGAGAATATTTATGAGCCGTTTGCAGTCTCCTTTATTATGTTCTTATATAAGTAAAAGAGTGATAGTTCGTCGTGTCAGGCGCCAAACAGCTAGAGCAAGAATTTAGTGAGCTTAGAAGCGTGATTGAGAGAATGAATCAGAGAGAGGATGGTGAGGTGGATGATATTTATAGTTAAGATAGGCCTAAGGATTACTCGGTGCAGATTGCTAGAGTGGAAGCTGGCAATGCATGATAGAATGAATCTTAAATAATTTAGGGGATGTAATGCATGGGTTTGCTTAGGGAATGAAGGATTTACATGGTAGCGATTTCTTAGTTAATGTTAATAGTTAAGTTAAGTCAGATCATGTGACTTTGGTTATCAGTCGACCCACAGCTTAACGGGAAATTCGAAACACAGGCTGAATTTTCCCTTCGCTTTGTATTCTGTATTTTTTTTTGTTTCTGTCTTTTCTGTCAATTGTAGGTCCCGTGACTGCGAGTTACGAGATATTGTGAAAGTTTCAAAGTTAAAATTCAAGGAATTACGAGGTTTCCATAAAGTTACTACTTTTGGCTTCTTCCATAAATGTTTCCATTCTATTCATTACACTCAGCAGGGAGGTTGCTGACATTAAATGACTCGTGAGCTGACTCTATTCATCTACCACTCGATTTGTAAACCATTTTCAACCAATCTCTTTCCTAAACCTAAACTTGTCCAGCTTAACCCCATTGCTAAGTGTCCTATCCTCTTCACTAAAAATAAAGAAGCTTAACTATGATTCTGTTATTATGACCTTTTACTTACTCAAAATCTTCTCCTTTCTAACTTATGAAGATTTATTACTTAGTAAACCTCCCAAATATTCCTTCTATGCTTTAATTTCCTGGCAGTCCAAATATTTAGTAAAATAAATCGAATTGATAAATTTAATCTAGAACAAAGTTGACACGTAAGAAACAGCAAATTTGTTATTTTTAAGCAATAATTATTAATTTAACTAGTAGGAAGAAAGCACTTCTTTTTATTTCAACAACGTTCATTAGGTTGGTGTTGCTAGGCTTCTAATCTCGGTTCCTTTCTTTTAGGTGTCAAGGTACGGTAGGACTCAAAGTGATAACTCGGATTTAAATCTGTCTCTTGAAAGAAATTCGGGAATATAAGAACATCGTTCGTTCGATCCGTCGCGTTGACGTTAAATTTGCCTGGTGCACAATGACTGGTTCGCCTTCTATCTTCCTGCGGATTTTTTTGTTCCGCAGTGCTAAATATCCTTCTTCTACTGTCTGTTTCTTCGCTTCACATCACAATCATTTTCCCCAACTGCCTATTTCATGAATTAGAAAATAATGGACAGAGTTGCAGGAGATACTTAAATCCTCACAAACTCTCTTCCCACAGACAGTTGGTTCACATCCGCGGTTATATACGGATTCCTTGTAACAAATGCACCCGAAATAGGAATAGTTAATTGAAATTTGAAATGAAACCTCCCAAAACGAGAGGGCTAACGAGGAGCCTATCGAGTTAAGTTAGTGATAAATTCAGATTTAAGTTTTAGCTTAAATCTGAATTTATCACTTACTTAGCTCGATTTCTCCACAGATTATTATCATATTGAAGATTCCAGATGGAAAGGAGGTTGTGGGGGAATTCCACGTGGAATTTTTTTTCCAGCACGGAAGTGATTACCATGTGGTGAAGAAGATTCTAGAAGTTGGTTAGGCTTAAATTGGTAAGCCTCCCCCGCCCCATCCCCAAGCGGTAGCCTCGAACCGCGTCCACCACGGACCACCTATACGCGGGTTAGAATCGCCTCGGCGTGAAGATTCGAGGTCATTCGAGAGTAGCACTGTTTCACCCACCCCCGTGGAGGAAGCCTTGGATATATATAGAGCTCGTCTTCAATGTGGAAGACACAAATTTGATGAGTCTCGCCCGGACCCAAGAACATTTCCCTAGTTCCAAGTCAGGTGCTAACAACAAAGCAAAGTGACGGCTGAACTATTTGTGTGTTGAAATTAGCCCCAGCCAGTGAGGTAATTCCATTTGACGATCGCTACCGAGCGATTTTTCCGACTTCACTCATCAACCCGTATCAAAGCCCTCCTCGTTCACCCCTCGTTTTTGGGTGGGCGAAATACTCTCCCCTGGATCGGACGTTACCGCTCCGCCCCTTTTGGAGAACCGTCATCACGTTAACTTTTGAACTTCAGAGTCTGATGCATAACTCTGCAATTCCTCTCTCGTTTACCGATGTAATTTGGCCCATGAATTCTCTTATTTTTATGTAAATAAAATTATATTTTTGTATATGCCTCTTCAAATAACCTTGAGCTTTGCCATTGCCCAAATTTGACCTGACCTCGTTGCACTCTTTCTCGCTGTTGCACGCGTTGAAACGCGTGGCGGTCCTGACCCTGTTGGCTTGACGTTAAGTTATTGGTCCCTCCCCAATAGATATAATATGGTATTAAGATAATGTAATTTCCTACCACGACAGAGGTCTTTGCTATCTATTAAGCTACAGGTAGAGGTAAAGGGAGAAAGACTGAAAGGATTTAGATAAGGAGACACCATCGGCTGAAATCTCGGTCTAATTTGAACGGAAGAATAATGAAACCTCTGTAAATCCAACGGAGTCACGTTCTCCCATAGGAGAGGGTTAGGGGGCGAGGCATTTGTACGTATGGGATCGGAATTTCCTTTGTATACGTTTTAGGTTTAAATTTATTTGTATGGCGATTCTGCATTTTTATCTTGTTATATCTTTTCATTGCCTAGTCACATGGTATTCTTCAGATCTTGGTGCTAATTTGTATACATTTCGATACACTATGTGTATGTTCGCCTTTTCTCTTATGGTGTTTTCTATTCTTTTTTTTCTTAGGGTGACCCTCATATTCGTACTTCTGATTTTCACTCAATCCAAATTTTCCGGCTGTTTAGGAAGTTGTTTTCATTTAGGAATTCCGTTAGTCTACGATTAACTATCTTCTTGTAATCTCCTCCGATGAAGTCTAACAGGCATATTCGTCCGTAGTTTTCTCAGTTTCTGCTAGGTTTTCCTGCTTTTGGGGCCCAAAAATAATTTTGGCCACCTAAGTTCATTTAAGAAGTAATTAAGTTTTGCATTTAAAAGGTTCCTAAACCCTTCAAGGGTGTGGTTTTGGGTTTCTACATAGTGTTTTCGGGTTAGCTCAGATATCCACTGACTTTCTCTTTGACATTCTAATCGTATTTCCCAATTCCTCTGTCGTAATTACTGCCTCGTTACTTCCGTTGTTCGTATCTATTTTTCCATCGACAAAGAACCAGTGGTGTGTTTTGGGGTTTGGTTTTTTCAATTTCTTGCTTTAGTGCTTATAAGATCTGTTTTTCAAATTTTATATCATAGCTTTTGTTTCATCTTCGTTTATCATGTCCCCGTAAGGGGCGCGGCGATTTGCCTTCCTGGCCGCCGTGCTGACGGGACTCAGAGCCCCGTCCGGTCCCATCTTAGCCTCTTCTCCTTCTTTCGGACATTCTGTATTTCTCCCCTACTTCATGACTTCCCCTACAACCTCTCCCACAACTTCAGAGGGTAGATGCTGAACTTCTTTTTAGCGAACTCTCCTGGATCGAGACTAGAGGGCGAGGGCAATGCCCAAGGTGGAGCCGCCATTTAGACGGGCTGCCAGGTCACCAGGCAGGAGGGGAGGCATTAAATGCCGACACCTGGTTTTGCCAGCCCCTTACGCACTCAATGCAGAGCGGGCTACTACGAGAGGTGATGAGCGTTTGCTTGCCTCTAATAAACAGGGTCATCATGCTCGATTATAAGAAAATTAATAATTCCACTCAATTTTCCCGTGGCCATTGTCGGAGCCGCGCGTGGGCAGCTCCGCAGAAAAAATGGAGGTTCCGCCCCCTTGTGCTCTCGCAGGGGACTCTCGAAATCTCTCTAACCGGAGAGGAGGCTTACTCCTCTCATTCGTCTAATGCAGTACGAGACTCCCCTTCACCCTCTTGTATGCATGTGCCTTCTGCCACCACCCTCTTTCCTGCGGCATTCCCCTCTTTACTTTCCAAAGGGACTGCCAAGAAAGCCAGCAGGGAGCCCATAGTCGACCGCTCGCCCTTGAAGAGGCTCGGTAGGGCAAACCCCACTAGGGAAAAGAAGGAAGCTAAGCACCTTCGGTTGCTTCCCTCAAAAGACCTGCTGGCTAGAATACTAAACCTCACGGGGGTCAAGGGCTGTGCCTCCCTAGACTCGACTTGTGACACAACTGCCAATGGCAACTGTGATGTCCTGGAGGGATGGCCAACTGGAGACCCCCACCCCCGAGATAGATATGGTCCTTAAGGCAACAGAGCCTCAGATGGTAGGGCCTTCTATGAAAGCGAATCCCTCTGCACCAACACCGAACTTGAGTCCTTGCAACTTCCTCCTCAAACGGCTAGGGTTTCCAAGGCAGTGCAAGGAAAGGAGGACTCTCCTTCGCCGACCGGTGCCCCTGCGACTGCTAGAACCTACTCCATCACAGAGAAGGACCTTTCGCAAGCCGGTTAATCCGTTTTGCGGGCTCCTGTTTGCTGATGGAAGAAAAGGGCTCAATTCCCGCCATCCCCTCCGAAAAAATACTAAAAAGACTCGGGGCTCCTCTTCATCCACGGGGGCTGCGAAGACGGATGGGTGGGCTGCCACCACTTCGGTAAGCGACAAAGGCAAGATTGGCTCATCCATCCGCTCTGCTCACTGGTGCGGAGCCCCTGATTATGATCAAAAGTGCTAGTGCACAGAGCGAAGTTCGATTACATCGGGACCCCTCATTCAGAGATTACACAGGGTTTTCGAGCCCGCTGGCCTCAAACGCTTCCTCGTTATTCGCTCCACTGATGGCACCATGTTGGCCAAGGGCAACATGATCCATCAGAGGAGAGGATTAGCTAGTGCAATTGGTAGAGAGCCGAAGGTGACCCGTTTCTCGGACGGGAGCCTTCTGGCGAATGCGGCGAATCCCGCCGAGGCGGCCAAGATAAGTGCTCTTCGGGCACTTCATGGCACCCCGGTGAGTGTGACGCCGCACTCTACCATGAACTCTGTGGAACGAGTAGTTTATGCAAGGGAACTCGTTGACTACTCGATTGAGGACATCACCCTAGAGCTGGCTGACCATGATGCGGTCAAGGTCGAACGTGTGATGATATAACAGGGAGGGGCCTTGAGACCCACCCCTACACTTTTCGTCACGTTCGACTGTGACAAGCTCCCTGAGTCGGTGCGTGCCGGTTGGTACCGCTATCGCGTGAAGGCATTCGTGCCACTGCCGCGGCGGTGCTATTACTGTCACCGCTTCGGCCATACGAATTGCTCATGTATACGTGCAAAGTCGGGGTCACCCGAAGTATGTCTAAATTGCCCCAAGGCCGCACACGATAAGTCCAAATCGAGGTCGCCAAGTGTGTCAATTGTGGAAAGCCGCACTCTGCTTCTTCGAAGCAATGTGGTGCATATCTCCTTGAGAAAGAAATCCTGGCCGTTTAGGACCAAGATTGAATCTCATTCCGCGAGGCTAAGGACTTGGTCCTGGTGCGCGCGGCTCTACTTGGGATGTCTTACGCCTTATTGTTTAGAAAGACACCCTCTGCTCCTGGCCCATACATGCCCAACGAGCACGGTCGTTTCCGCGCCTATTCGGAGCCATTCTGCGGGCTCTACTCAACCCAGGCGCTCCCCTAACGCAAAACGCCGACGTGCCTTCAACGAGTCGTTAGATTCACAGGAGGCAACACCCCTGAAGTTGGTCACCAGGCGGTTCCTAAAGCTGCTTCCTTAACGGAGAACAGCAACAAAGGAGCTTGTGCTCCTTAGCCTACGCCTAGAGGTGGGCTGGGTTGCTCGGAGAAGGTGGATCCTCTAAAAAAGCCCCCCTCTCCCCACCTCCGAAGCCACAATGCCCGCCTAAGGTTTTGAGGCGGAAGGAGGAGAAGACTCGCATGGCGAGCCCAATCTCCCTCAATAAGTCCTCGAAGGCGACAGCGCCTTGTCCGGCCAGCAGTACCCGTGGTTCTGTCACCTGGAAGAGTACAGCCATTCACTTGAGGGGCTTCTCTTCGACGAACTCCCCCGCGTCTCCTCCGAGCTAGGCCTGGAGAGCATATTCCTTCCATGGAATTGCCGTGGACTCCAGGGCAACTGGGAGTAGCTGCAGAGGCTCGTCTCGTCCCGTTCCCTGTTAGCTATCTTTTTGCAGGAGACCATGCTGGGCGCATGCGCCTTGCCCACCCTTCCGGGGTATAGGGATTTTGCAAGCCCAGCACCACGGGATGGGGCCCGGGTGAGAGGAATTTTTAAGAGTTTTATGCCTTCTTTCACCCATTTATGGGTCTAAAAAGGCACAGTATTTTATAGTGATTAAAATTTTAAAACGTGAATAATAGTCATGAGTTGTTAATGGTGATGTGATGGATGAAGTGAATTTAAATGAATGAATGGGTGGTGGTAATCAAATTATGCATGAATTAAAAGGTTTTTAAAATTTTTCAAATAGTTTGGTCTCTTTTAAGTACTTAAACATATTGTTAATATATTGGAGATTGTCACCTAAAACATTTTCAATAGTTATATTAAGTCCAAAATCGTTGGTTCTGCTAAAGTAGTATTTCCTCAAACTTAGTAGTATATGGGATACGGTCAGTTAAGTATTGCATATCGTGCAATGGGGTGTGAGGAGGTTGGAGAAACGGTAACTATTGGTGAGGTTTGTATGGCCTATACGTAGGCGTCCCAAACGACGACTTCTTTTCTAGAGTTTTTATAGGACCATTTCCATTTCTCAACCGTCTGTTCTATTTGGTACATATGTTGATGTCGTTGTGTTCGCTATTCGTTTTTCCATTTCTTTTTTATTTCTCTTGAAAATGTTGAGTAGTAGTCTTTGTAGTACGTGGGTCTGACCGGCGATCGTATTAGTAGCTGCTGCTTTAGCGCTCTTCTCTGCCTTCTCATTTCTTCTAATGCCCACATGAGCGGGGCACCAGCATATTGTTATGTTAGTTCGGGTCGAGGCTAGTTGGTCATATATTTGTTTGAACAGCGGATGGTTTTGATTTATGGCTTGCAGCATTGATAAAGCACTGTTCGAGTCCTTAAAGATAGTGGTCTTTTCGTTATTTAGACTGGCTTAGTGAATCGCCAGCGAGATTCCTGTGAGTTCCGCAAATAGTACCGATGTGCATCGAGGTGAGTGGGTTGGTTGTACAAAGGTGGCAAGAACTACTACGCAAGCCACTCCATTTAATGTTTTTTATCCATCCGTGAATATGGATCTAGATGGTTGATGTGATTTTTGGTGATTATAAAAATGGTCGGCTAGCAATGTGGGCGGGAGTATTTGTCTTGTTGTAGGGAGATGTAATATGCATATTTGAGGTGATTGTGTTGTCCAAGGGAAGATTTGAAGGGATTTTTCCAAATAGATATATGGGTTGTCTAGTTGTAAATCTATCGTGTGATTTTTTAATCTTTGAAAGTAGGTCATGTACACGGTTGACCTTTGAGCTCTGATTAGCTGGAAAGGTCTGGAGTTGGTACGGTATACACGAGCTAGGTATCTCAGTTCAGATCCCATCCTTTGGTAGGCTAATCGTGGTAGTCCTGTTTCGGCACAGAGAGATGGTGTTGGGGTGGATTTAAAAGCGTCTGTAGCCAGTGGTAAGCCTTGGTAATAAAGCGGATCTGATTTGTCTAGGATTGACTGTGTAGCTGCTCCATATAGATAACAGCCGTAACCAATTCTGGTAAGGAGCAGGATGCGGTGTAGATACAATAGCAGAATAGCTTTTTGAGGAGCTTGGTTACGCTGATAAAGCGTCTCCTGAGATCAGTTATATGATCCTTCCATGTGAACCTTTGTTCTACTATCAACCTAAAAATCTAGTTTGGTTTTTAAAGGTTATTTGATGGTGGTTAACCCGTACGGCCATAAGAGGGGTAGTTCTTTTCCTAGTAAAGTTGATGGCCACAGTTTTCTCTGCTAGTATGATGAAACCGTGGTGTGTATAATAATGGGCAATATTGTTTATTGCTATTTGCAGGTCGAACCTGTAAGGCGAAGTCGTTTACCACGATGATAAACAAGGTTTTGCTAAGTACACTTCTTTGTGGTATTCCTTTATATTTGGTGTATGGTTTAGAGCATGTTTCATGTATTTCCACAAGAAAATTCGGTGACTGAGAAAGTTTTAATAAAAAAGCCATCGGGCCTCTGATGCCTAGTTTATAGAGTTGGTTCAAAATATGACGACCCCAGACAGTGTCTTAAGCCTTGGCTAGATAAAAAAATACAGCAGGGCTAAATTTTTCTTGAGCGTATGAGTGTCCCACATCATGGTCAAGGATAGTTAGAGGGTCTAGCGTGGAGCGGTTTTTTGAGTAGCCTTATTGGTTGGGTGATAACATATTGTTGTTTTCTAAAAACCACTTCACTCTGTTGTTCAACATATTCTCCAGCAACTTACATAGACAAGCTGTCAGTGATATAGGTCGTTAATTGTTGGGATTAGATGGGTCCTTACTTGGATTTAGGAAAGGCTGAATTACGGCCTGTCGCCAGCCGTCCGGAAATGAGCCTTCTTTCAGGATCCAATTGTATTGTTGTAGGAGGAGCTGTAGGCAGGTGGGGTGACTTTTCTTCAGAATGTTGTATGTTATGTTGTCTTTTCCTGGAGCTGTATTAAGGCTTTCTGCAAGAGTTTCTTCCATCTCTCCTTGGGAGAAGGGGAGGTTATAAGTCGAAGAGCTGTATGTGGAGAAGTTTAGTGCGGTTTGGTTGACTGTGGCTTTGCGGAGCAAATATTGTCTTTCATTCGAGCCCCTTGGTATATGACTTACGGAGCTTTCATTATTATTGCAAACTTCCTTTTGGTCACTGATGATGTTGCCATTTATCTTTAGAATCGGGAGTTGCGTTGGACTTTGTTTTCCTAACACTCGCTGTACTTGTAGCCATATTTTAGGGATGGGCGCGTTGGAGTTAATGGTTGACGTTTATCTTCTCTAGGGAGATCTTTTGTCTTCCTTAAATTTCTTTCGGTTAACATTGCATATATGTGAACATTTTATGTAATCTGCTAAAAACCGTGTTGCTCTAAAGATTCTGTGTGCCCTATCTCGTTTTCTTTTCATTCCTTGGCAGTTTTCGTTCCACCATTGTGTAGAACGGTGTCTTGGTTTGGAATTAGTCGTTGGGATGCATTCTAGAGCAATTATTTGTAGAGCCTTTGTAAATGAGGAGATGTTCATTTCCTTATTTTTTTCTAAGGTCGATTTTATATTAGTTGTTTTGGTTGCAAAGGCAGTGCAGTGTGTAAGATTTTATAGGTCAATTTCCTTTTGGGTTTCGTGAGGGCTTGCGCTGGGAATTCGATTATAATAGGGTAGTGATCACTACCACAGAGATTGGGATTAAATCTATGTGCGAAAAGGTGTTGGTCTGCTGGTGGTATTGAGTTGCGCTATTGCGATTTAGGATATTAAGGCCATAGTTTTCAATGGTATCGGTCGCCACTATGACTCTGCTATTTGTTTTTGAGTCATACCAGTAGGGGCTTCTTGCATTGAACTCACCTAACAGTAAGAATGGTTCAGGTAGCTGTTCTATTAGTAGTTCGAGCTCTCGTTGGTTTACGAGAAGATTGGGCGACGGGAAGATTGGGCGACGAGAAGATTGGGCGACGGGAAGATTGGGCGATAGGTAGAGTGAGCAAGTGTTGGTGAGGCTTGTATTTTGTACTTTAACTGCTATTGCGTTTAGAGGTGTGTTTAATGGGTAATGGGTATGTGGGGTATCATGGTGAATGTATATGGTTTTGCCTTTGGTTAAAGCCGTAAGAAGTAAATGGAAATTATATTGGCGGTTTAGAAAATTTTGCGGATTAGTACACATGATTTCGCTGAGGCATATGCATATCGGTTCTTGCTCTGCTATTGATTTTTGGAGAGATTCAAAGTTGGTAGGAAGGCCGCGTATGTTCCATTGGATGAAGATTTGCTTAGTGTTTCTGCTATTTGTACTTATCTTGATGACCTTAAGGCTCAAATTCGGTGGAGCTGCACGTTTGGACGGCTGGTTTAGGTGTTGATAACCCTCAGGGCTTTTGCGATTTCGGGTTCGGGCTGTTCGAATAGATTTGGGTAGATGTCACTTTACTTACCATGCGGTTTTGTTTGGTTTTCTTGGGACGTTGCAGTTTGGGTTTTATATTGCATGATGTTTCTGCTAAGTGCATTTCCCTCTGTGAAACGGGGAAGAATGCTTGCTGTGGGACCTCTTGTGTGGGTGTCTTTATTGGTGAGATTATTTTGTGCCTATCGCATGAGTCAAGTCTCTCAGTTACTCTTGGTTTTCCACTTGATGCGGAAGTCACCGTTGGTCCAGGATTTAAAGGTGGAGACTTAATTTGTGGAGAGTCTGCTAGAAGCTTAGCATCCAGGTGGGCCTCTGTAATCGGAGCTTTTTAGATCTGTTTAAGTCTATCTGTATAGCCGTATTGGATTCTTCGGGTGCTGAGCATTGTGCATCTTGGGTCGTTGGATAAAGAACGAGTGATGTACTAGGGGGAGATGTAAGTAACTGATCTTCGTAATTGACCGTTTCCGCACTAGAGCAGCTGTTCTTTCTGGTCGCTTTTACTTCTGGACTTTTTGTTGGTGAGGTGGAAGATGTTGATTTGGGCGATTCTGGTCTGGTTCTTTTATGCGATGTCTTGGAAGTTTCCAAGTGGGGGTACCCGAGATTTGGAGATTCGGTGATTTTCGATTGCGGGATTTAGGGCTTTCAAAGGCGTGTTGTTTTGAGGTTTTGTTTGGGAGTCTTGCTGTTTTCTGCTATTTTTAGAGTTCCTTCTTGAGCTTTTGGTTGGGAGGTTGGTCTACTGGTAGAGGCATTCGGGGTTAGGGTGTCTTTTGTAGCCGCAACATAGCTGGGTCTATTTGCAGATCTTTCTTCTTCCGACATATCGGCCAAAGCTTGTTACCTGCGAATGCCGTAACGGACTATCCTAATTCGCACTTCTTGATGAAAGAGGAAGTGTTTGCATATTCTTCTAAATGCATGATGTTTTTCTACACAGTTAATACAGTGTTCGTCTATGCTACATTGTTCGGTGCTGTGTCACGGCTTCGAGCATTTAAAGAATAGTTGTGGTTTCGACGTGCAGTACTTGGCCGGATGACCAAACTTAGGGCATGACCTGCACTGAATTGTAGGGGGCAACTCTTCGTGTATTTGTATAGTTGTTCTAGTAAATCTAATTGTGTTTGCGATGGTTTGTTGTTTAAATATGATTTCAGCGAATTTTAGTGGGATAGGGTGGTTGGGTGATTTCTTTTTGAAGATCGAGACGCCCTCTATTTGGTGGCCGTCATTTCCAAAAAGCTTTTGTATGCCTTTGCATATAAAGGACTGTGCTCTTTGGCCCAGGCTTAATCCTAGTGAATAGGACGTTGCCCACTAGTATTATGCCCGTTTTTGTCAGTGGAGTTAATTTCATGCTCACCTATGATGGTGAGGGCTAGTGATATTTTGGAAATTGCTTCTGATTTTCCTTTCACTTTGGCTTCAGTTTGGGACGAGTTAATGGAGAACTCTGGCTGTGCTTCTCCAGTGAATGCTTGCACTCGCTCCCGGAGTTCTAATGCACAAAATGGGTTATTGGTTGTAGTTTTAATAGTTATGTATCGGGATCAGCAGGCTGGCCCGAATATTCGTCTGAGGTTGTTAAATTTTGTTTTTTATGTTTTGTTGGTTCTTCGATTGAGTGGTTATTTATTTTTTGTGTAGTGTTATCCATGGGCGAAATTATTTATTCGCCACCGTTACCCGTGACGGCCAACACTGACCGCAACAAGGGAACGGCACTACCGGGTGCCTTTCTTTTAGTCTTGGCCTCTATCACTAGGTGGGATGGGATACGCCTTCTCTGCCACCCCTTTGGAAACCCCAGACCAAATCCTACACGTGGCATGGTCGACAGGTCGGGATAACGGATATTAGCTTAGTAACTGGCTTAATAGCAGTTAGGGTCACCAGGGCTAACATCTGGTCGTAGGAATGTTCAGTGACCTCGTCCCCAGTTATTGGCTGGAACCTAGATGAATTGCCTACCATGGTAAACGAGCGACATCTGCGAGGCTTTGAAGTCAGAGTTGTACATCTCTTAGGTGGAATGTCAACCGAGACTGAGCTCTACCTGCCCAGCGGGGCTATACCGCCTGGCAGCCGGTCGTTAGACACAATTTTTGTATAAACAGGGTCACCAAGAGCAGGTAATACGCCAAAAAATAGGGTGAAGAGGGTAAGTAGCCCTAAAGGCTATATATTTCTCATGCAGCCCCGAAACCGCCCGGGCGGGAAGATGCACGATTTAGCCCTGGCATAATGTCTCCGTTCTTCTCTTCGCTTTAGTTACCACCTTTCAGCCAGTAGCTGTGCAGCTGCACCTTGATAGGAGGTATACCGTTATTTCTGCGTACATTCCACCGTCAGCCGACTTCAAGCGGGCGACTTCCGCCGCGTCATGGCATGGTTGCCGATGCCCTATCTCTTGCTTGGTAATCTAAACGGTAGACACCCTCTCTGGGGAGACTTCTCTATTAATCACCGGGGTCAAGTCCGAGCCGACCTGATCGACGAGCTTGAGATGGGTGTCCTAAATGTCGATGAGTTTACGCATCACTGCCTGAGAACCACTTCATTTTCCTGCCTCGATCGATCTTTGTACTCTTCGGATGCACAGCCCAATTTTGATTGGGGAGTGGTCGATGACCTCCATGTTAGTGATCACTTTCCCATTCAAATATCAGTTTCGCCCTTCCCTCTCTTTCATCTTTTCTTCAGGGGTAATTCCCAGAGAGGTTCTGACCTTCTCGTGGCGAGAGTGTAGCCCCGGGAGCTCTTAGAGGTCTCATGGTGCTACCAACAAGACTAATAACATACCACTCTTTCTTTCTTCTCTTATTACGTTCTTCCAATGCCCTTTAGTTGCACCTCTTTCTTGACCTAAAAATTGGCGCTTAAAGATACCCAAACTCTGCTCGTCTTACGAATTGATTCCGAATTGTTTTTTCATCAAGATGGAAGAGGCTAGGCATCTCTACCGCCCTTGTCTACCGAATGCCCAAGGAGAAACCCATTGTGTGTATGAGAACTCGAGGCAGCCTCTTAGGATTCTAAAAATGGTGTGGTGGATCCGGATCCATTCAGCAAGAGGACATATCCGACGTAACTGATTGTATAGTTGCATAGTGCCGGGCCCTTGTAGGCCTCCATGGTGGGGAGTCCCGAGGGAGAATGCGAAGGTTCTCTCTTTCTGCAATGGCTAGCCATACACCAAAAACCTCTCCTTCTCGTAAAGGTTCTCGTGGCAAACGTTCCTTAGCTCTCCTTTCAGCCTTCCCTTGCTCTTCAGATCCATATTCGAACGAAGTAAACCCAGATCGAGATTATCCTCACTTTATGTCATGAATTCATCATCCGACAACCCACTAGAAAAAGTCGTATTTGCAGGCAATGAATCTTTTGAGGCCCGCTGTGGTGAACCCCGACCGATGTGGTCAAGAGGTAGTGGTGATGTAGTCGAGGTGTCATCCTACTCTCAACACAACATGGTGCGAAATCCATCTTGGATAGCCGAAATTCCAATAACTGTCTCGCCCCATCCGAGTCTGAATTTTGTCAAATGTGTCTTCCGTTCAAACGAACTAAATGGCTACGACCCTACCCGCTTTCAGAGTAAGCTTAGTACCCAACGTGTCACACATGTACACAGGGTAACTAAAACATTAGGCTCCACTAGAGTCCCAACCGCCCTACTCATAACATTCGAACGAAAAGAACTGCCGCAGTGTATTAAACCTGGGTACCTTGGTGTCCCGGTAATTCCCTAAATCATTCTACCCAGGCGCTGCTCCAATTGCAATCAATTTTTACATTTTGGCCGTGCTATCGGCATTCACGCTCTTGAGTTGATTTCTTATCCGGCAAGCTCATCGCCGCGGGCCTGGCTACTTTTTCTATAAAGTCTGGCCGTTTTGCACGCCGAAGACTCATGGTAGTCAGCTGAGTGTGAGACGGCCCTCAAGCAGAAGGACTATGCCTACATGCGCTATAAGCGCCGCCCGAACGATTACACTATCGGGGAATTTCGTTGGGCTAAGGCTAGGTTCTGGTATATTTTGAATCACGCCCGCAGCTCATCTTAGCTGGTATACGTGTTTTCCCTTAACGAGGAGACCCCTCTAGCAGAAGTGTGGAAGAGATTCTAATGGATACGGGGCAAGTTCTCGCAGGATCCCCTTCCCGTTCTCCAGGAGAATGGGACCGCAATCTCAGACCGGGCCTGGGGTGGAATCCATCGTGACCGCTTTTCCCGCATTCTTTAGCCTGGATGCTGCTACGGCCAGCATTTAATGCACGTCGTGATGTCGCGGAAGGCCGCCGACTGGACTTTAGTTTCAGAGGAGAAGAACCCTACAACGACAGACCTACTCAGAGTGAGTTGCAGTCCGCTATTGCTTCGTGCGCGGACACCGCCCATGGTCCAGACGATGAACCGTAGGCCATGCTTCAAAACCTGGGTGAGAAAGGCATGGTCTTTCACTTAAATTTGTTCAACACGATCTGGGTGGAGGGACTTCTCAGGAATTATAAGCGAATCGCTACTGTGCTAACCTTTCTCAAACCGTGGAGAGATCACTACTCCAGCAGGTTTCCGCTTAATCTTTTTAAACTCTTGCTGGTGCAAGTTGATTGAGAAACTGGTAAATGCTAGATTAGCCTTTTTTCTCGATGGGTAGGCTATCTTTCTTCTGTAAAGTGCGGCTTCCGCAAGTTCCACTCCATGTCGGATGATCTGCTTCAACTAGAAAATGACGTCTGCGGGGCACTACGCTAAGGTGTTTTTCGATTTGGAGAAGGCCTGTGATACCGCATGGTGATACGGTATCATGGAGACTCTCCACACGATGGGGGCGAGAGGACGCCTTCCTATCTTTATAGGAATTTTTGCGAGATCGACGATTCCGCGTATAGGTGGGGGAGGGGGGAGGAGTAGTCTCTTACTTAATGGAGCAGGATGAGACTGTGCAGCAGGGAAGTGTTCTCAGTGTCACATTCTTTGTCCGAAACATCAATGGCCTCACCTCGGTATGCAGGAAGATTTTCTCCCTACGCTTTACTTGAACGAACTTTCGATTTCTTTTGGCGCGGCCCAGATGCCAATTCTGTAGCGACGAATCCAACAGAAATTGAACCGCGTCTCTCGCTATGCCGAAGCGCACCGGTTTTGGTTTCTATTGGCTAAGACTAGGGCGGTGCACTTGTGCCGACATCTGCGGCTCCACCCTGATCAGGATTTTTTTCATAATGGAGTACGCCGAGTAGTTGAATCGCATAGTTTCCTTGCTCTTCTATTTGACCGACGCCTCACCCGGGAGTCTAGTATTCGCAGCCTTAGGGACTCGTGTACCCGCGAAAAAAATATTCTCCGTTCCATGACGTTCAGCGTTTGGGTTGCTGATTTGGCTACCGCCTTACTATTTTATAGATCCTTTGTTCTTTCGAAACAAGACTACGGATGCGAGTTTGATGCAATCCGCAGCGGAGCGTGTATTGCGGAAGATTGAGTATTCACCACACTGGCCTTTCCTTGGCGACCGGTGCCTTTCGCACTTTACCCATTGAGAGCCTACTAGTCGATGCTGGGGAGATGCCACTCGCTCTACGCCATGCACAGTGCACAGTGCATTATCCGCCTGTACTCGCGAGCCCGGTGCCTCCCTCATTCGCCAACCGCTCACTGCATACGCAGCCGACTTCGACGGTGCCTATGCCGCCGAGAAACGCAAGTCATACCCTAAGCTCTTGAGTTTATGGCTAGGAAACTTCCTTCAAAAGCTAGGTATAGCTTTTGGGCCGGTGGCACCCCTCGTTCTGCCCAGGAACCCACCCTGGAGGGTACAAGATTTGGCCATTTGTCGCCATGCCTATACTGCCAAAGATTCTACAGTGCCGAGAGTATTGCGTTAAACCTTTTAGGAGCACACCTTCTTTCACACTGGAACCGTGCTAGTGTATACATGTGGCTCCAAGTTCAAAGAAGGAATCGGCTTCCACGACCCAAACCCTGTTTTAAGTCAGCGTGGTTCAGCCAGGCGTTGCGACGGTCTTAATGATCGAGCTGGTGGCAATACACCAGTCGCTACGGGAGATTACGCGACGTTCCTGGTTCAGAGACTGGATTGTGATCTATAGCGATTCACAAAGCGCCCTGACTGCTCTTGTGGTATTGGAATCTTTGCATCCCCTGGTTCGCGATATCCGTGAGGCCATGGATTTGGCAAGCCAGGTGCATGTCGAGATTATCTTCTGCTGGGTTCCTGGACATGTAGGATTTGTGGGGAACTGAGCGCCCCGATGAGGGTGCCCAAGAGTCCGCGAGGACTGTTATCCTAGCAGCGTTTCACTCTTCCTCACACCGACTAGATGGCAGGAATACGGGCAGCTCTTCGCGCTGCTTTGCACAGAAGATAGGAGACGGTCGAACGGAACTTATAGTTGCGTGCCATTGTGCCACGACTGTTCACATAGACCTACCCACGCAATGTGGCGAAGGGTTCGAGTTGCTTTCTTTCCTCTCCGAATCGGACACATTCACGGGACGCACCGCCAATTGATGGAGCGCTCGCTAGTCCGCTGCTCTGAAGACTGCGTTGTCCCCCAGTGTTCGAAGCATTCTTGTTGAATGTCCCAGTCTGGGCGATCTCCGTGAAAGTTACCTCTTCCGGTACTGGGATGAGCGTGGTCGCTCCCGCCTGTACCTTCTACTCAGGACGAGTTCGTGCACATTGATTAGGGGACTGACTTTTGAGGGGAGGAAGGCCTTCTGTCCTTTATTTAACTAAGTTTTGTTTTGTTTTATTTTTTCTTAGTAGGACGCACGGTCCTGATCCGGACGGAGGTGGAGCTTGCTTTCTAATTGGTGCCATTTTCACTTTTTATTGTTGTTGAGTTTCATATTCTTATTTTAAAGTAGCCTAGTGCTAGGCTGTCGTGATTGCGGCGACTTGTGCCCAAGTGGGTAGTCGCCAGATAGTTGACTAAAATTAACAAAACAAATCCTTTATCATGAAATCTATTTCCCACTATTCGTAGTTAAGTCTTAAATTATCATTTTTTCTTTTGAAGTTTCATCTTTCCTTTGGTTTATCTTTCACCCAAATTATCTAGGCTTTGTTACTGCAGCTAGTTTTTGCATGATTTCATCACCCACTTATTTTTTTATTTCTGTAATAAGTTATTTGTTCTCTTCTGTTGTTCCTAAATCTGATAATATTGTTCCCTTTTTGTAACTTTTCGTCTTATCCTTTCTGCTCTTATTCGTATTTCTTTGTTCCCATCATATTGGGTGTTAGTTTAACTACTTTGATAGTTCTGAATGCCTTTGTTATTGTTTCTTCCTCTACTTTTTTATTGGCTTCTACATAATATGTAGTTCCACATCTCGGTATATATTTTCTCACTTTGTTTCTGTAGTTCTATTTTGATATGTGGTAAGCTTTCCATTTCCTGGACGGGATCTTTATTCTGTGTACATTAATTTCTAATAATATGTCCGTATCGTGGTTTTAAGTTATGTGGATCAGTTCCATGTGGTATTCAAAAGGGGGTGCGTTTTTATTATGTTATATGTTGTGAAGTTAGGGCCTATTCTTTGGCAAATTCGTGAGGCCAGAGTTTGAAGATTAATTCCGTTTTGTATATGTTCTTATGTGATCCGATTCCTGCAGCATGAATTTGAATGTCCCATGGAAATCAGGGATGGTCTATTGGTGAAAATATTGGAAAAGTTAGCTGTTGTTAATTAGCTATTGAATTTCTCAAGTTTCCATTTGGGGAGGAGTCAGAAGAGCAGATCTCCTTTGCAAAGATGAAATTGCAATTAATAATGGCAACCACAATATGACAAAGCTACCAACACATAGACGTTTAAGGACACATTTGGGGTGGAGATATCTGTGCAACACAGGGCGAACTGGAATACCCAATGGAGATTACATAGGTTTTCCTTATTCCATATTTTAATGTTGTGCAAAAATCCCTAAAGGAAATAAAGCAATACACAATAGCATGGAATTTATTCATAATTATGAGTGGTACAGATCCCACAAATCCTTGTTGATTCGGTGGATAATCATTTAGTATTAAATTTAACACTGATATCGCGATGGCGAAAAGCGAGATGTTGCTATGAGGGCCATTAAATGTAGATTCGACTCTAATCCCTTTAGTAATTTCAGTATATCTTCCACACAACTTTACTTTTCCTCTTTTCGATTTTAAAAACTGACCCTATCTGGTAGGAAGTGATTTTCTCTTTTCAAGCCATTTGAAACCCGATTCCTTACCAATATATTATAGGAAAATAAGGAGGACGCAAAAGGCTACTCGATATACTAATGCAACGAATAACATTGCAACCTAAATTTAACGGAGGGATTATCTCTCTCTTTCCTTGAATATAAGGGAGAATATTGAGGTAAGACAATACTCTTAGAAAAAAAATTTAATATAAAATTTATTAACGAAAAAAAATAAAAATTTAATTTATTATTAAATTTAATTCGGATATCGTGATAGCACAAATCTAGAGGTTGCAACGGAGGCCAGAAGATATAAATTCGATTCAGCATTTTTCCCAATATCTCTGGCCCAGTCGCGATGAGGGATCCTATTTTTTGTGGCTTCTTGTCGCTCTTCAGGGGTGAGTTGGCGCCGCCGACAATTAATAAGTGATGCAAAAAGACGAAATTACTCCCAATATCATTCAAAAGCAAAAAGGCTACTCACTAGCCTATACGAGGCAGCTCCTATTCCCCACTCACAGGTTTAATTCCACCTATTGTCGTCTTCCATATATTTATCCACTATTCATTATCCTCGGCATGGAGGTTGCGTCCATTCAACGACTCTTAAGCCGAGTACAATCATCTACAACTATTTAAATATCATTTTTAACCAATCTCTTTCTTTAACCTAAACTTGTCGAGCTTAAACGCATTGCAACCTTTCCTATCTTACTTAAAATTCTAGGCAATATGAAAATAGAAAACAAACCAAGAAATAAAACAAATAAACAACGTCAAAAAACAAACCTATTTGTATCGATGATCTTTAAACGAAGCATGGATCATTGTCGTGGCTTGAGTTTGTACTCTTTCAGGCTTGTCCCTGTATTTTCGAATGCTTCGGGAGCACAAATGAGCAGAGTCCTATAGGCCACGGAGGGAGATGAGAAAAGTGCAATTCCTCCGAGCCTTCGCCATTATCGAGCTATTTCTATCCAAATAGTTTCTGTGCGATTAAAAGGGTCGATACTATAAGCGGTAAATTTACTTCAAATAAATCGGTGGCTAAACTACGGCGGAATGAACAGGCAGGCCACAATGTGGGCAATCCCTTATGACTGCGTGTCTGAGCCAACTCAGAACCTAAAAAGTAACCGAGGCAAAGTTAATTTCAATTTAAGTACAAATGCAATCACTAAAGTATACATTGATTTATATACAAATGAAAGGTCGCTACTCGAATGATCAAAACTAGTTCCCTAGAGAATCGTGGTTAAACATGCGCTTCCCCGGCTATGGATACGATCTCAAGTTAAGCTAACGCAAGAAACTCTACTTAACGTTAGGCTATGCCAACTTACTTTAGTTCAGTTATAAGGTTGGCGTTGCAGCACCCATTCTCTGCAGCTGGGCTCTCTCACGTGGTGTCCCTCAAGCTCTGATGCTGATGGCGATGACGGTTGCTTGATGAAAACAGAAAGTTCCATGGAGATCGAAAAATAGTGTAAGACCCTACCGACCTCAAAAGAAGTCCTAAGAGCGAACTTTAACAATTGTATCCCGAGAGATGCACCTTTCTTCTCCTGCAGAATCTTCCTTGAAAAGGTAGCTTTACAAAAAACTGCTTAGCATTAGCGATGCTCATATGGAAAAGGAGGCATCGCAAATTAAACTCTTTTGAGGTCAAAAGCGAATCAACTTGCTCTTGTCGAGATCTGAGCAGAACTAGGTAAGAGTTGACGCAATCTCTTCACTCGCCGAATAATGTAGTAAATTAAAATTCTAAGGTTTGCCCGCGCAAGTACATCGCACTAAAAGGGTCTGTGATTTACTTATAGGAATTAATTAGATACAAAATAAACCAAGACAACTTGATTATGCATTTTACTCATTAATAAATATTAACAATATATCTAATATATTGTACATCCTACAGGTGATATGTCACCAATGAAGTATAAATGGGCAGCACATTTTCATGATACTCCATGTGCCATCGGGACAACATGAAATAGTTTTTAATTATCAGCGCGCCTGACATTTGCCAAACGAGGTTTGCATTCCCGATGTCCCTTACCTTTTACTTTTGCCATGTGTCCTACTATTACAGTATCAAACGCCCATGATTACTAAAACTTTCGCCGCTTTGGGTTTGCAGTACGATACTCTTACTAACCAATTTTGTGCTGTATGAAAATTAATTTACTTTTTTAAATAGTACTTTGTGTAAATAATTTCCCAAGAGGATTAAATACAGGTAATAAAATAAATTTGATCATTAAAGTACTCCTTTCATCACTCCTTCCTTTGCTTTTGGGAAAAGGAAAAACAACATAAGAAAGTAAGGCGTCTGCAAAGGGGAAATAAAAATGAATAGCCTAATCGAGGCAGGTTCTGATCGCATCATCAACTTTAGTCGCATCGCACATAGTATCATCATCCATAAATCTATGGTTTCTTGCCTAAATTTTGAGTGGATTGTCTGTAGCCGTTTACCATCTTTAAACTCAAAGAACTTGATGAAATCCAACTTATCCATCCAATAATTATTTAAATGAGTCAAGAATATCCCCTCTCACGCACTTTGTTTCAAATGAGAACATATTTAGCATCCCTAGCTTATCTATGTGTTTCTAGGTATTCGGGGAACTTATCATATTTGTTTTACTGCTTTGCACTGACTCTAGCAGGTTGATACAGGTTGAAAAAAACCCTTAGCAGGAAGAACAAGAGAAAGACTTACTCAGCCAGAATAGAATCCAGGTATTTATGTAAACATAGCGATGCACACTACCTGGAAGAGCAACCTACTAATACTTTAGTTAGTACAGAACAAAGCTATATACTTTAGAGAAAAGATGCAGAACCAAATAGGCATAGATCTATATAAACAGATTGACCAAACAGAAGGGTGAAAAACACTCAAATTATTGTCAATTTGACCAAGGATTAACGAAAGACGAGGAAAAAGGTTTAGCCTAGAGAAAGAAAAGTTTACACGAAATCGACTAGAGTTATTTAGATAACCAAAGTATTATCAGTTAAGAGTATATATTGACGAATGACTAAAAAAGGCATAGAAAAGAATAACTAGTGTAATAGAATCCCACACCCTTAATAGTAAGAATAAATACTAGGCAAGTTTTGATGCTTATACAAACAAACACCTGAGTGAATAGGATACAGAGATACATAGATACAAAAAAAGAAATAGCTGATTCTGATGAGAAATAACTTAACTTAATTTCGTTAACCTTATTACAAGGGATATTTTTTTTTAGTCGCTTATCTGGCGACTTCCCGCTTGGGCATAAGTCGCAGGAATCACGACAGCCTAGCACTAGGCTACTTTAAAATAAAAATACGAAAACGGAACAACGATAAAAAGGATAGGTCGCAACAATTTGGACGCAATCTCCGGCGTCGGGGGGAGATTCCTTTTCCCTGATTTGAAAGACGACAGAAAGCAACCTGAAGCCTTCGCAGCATTGGGGAAGAGGTCCATGGGAACAGTCGCGGTGCAATAGCACGCAACTTTAAGTTCCCATATTCTTTGCCAACTAGCCCAAATAGCTGCCCGTATTACTGCCTGTAGTTGGTGGGAGGAAGAGCGAAACTGTGGTTCGGTCGCAGAGTCCTCGCAGACTCTTTGGCGACCTCATCGGCGTGCTCATTCCACGCAATTTCTACATGTCCAGGAACATAGCAGAAGATAATCTCAACATGTGCCCGTCTCACCAAAACTGTAGCGTCACAGATATCGCAAACCAGGGCATGCGGAGATTAAAATACCCCGAGGGCACTCATGGCGCTTTGTGAGGCGCTATAGATCGCAATCCGGTCGGCAAACTGGGCACGTCACGTAATCTCCCGTACCTAGCGTTGTTTTGCTACTAGTTCGGCCGTGAAGATAGACGCAGCGTCTGGCAGAGCCCCGCTAAATTCAAACAGAGGATATGGCGTGAAAGCACACCCCTTCTTCGGATTTGGAGCCATCTGCAACACGAAGTGTGCTCCAAAAAGGTAGAACACAAACCTCCCGGCACTGTACAAGCTTTGGGAGCAGAGGCGTGGTGACAATTAGCCAAATGTGGTACCCTCTAGGGGGGCGTTTTGGGCAGAAACGAGGGTGAGACCGACCCGAAAAATATACCTAGCTCAAAAAGCAGTTTCCCTGCCCTAAACAGAGAGGGCTTAGGTTATGACTGGCGTCTCTCGGCGGCAGAGGCACCGTCGAAATCAGCTGCGAATGCAGTGATAGCTATTGCAACTGAGGTAAGCGCCGGGCTTGCGAGTAGAGGCGAATGATGCAGTGTACACAGGGTATAGCGAGTGAGATATCCCCAGCATCGACTATTAGGCTCTCAATGAAGGAAGTGCAGAAGGCACCGGTCGCAAGGTGGAGGCCAGTCTGGTGGATCAAGTCCACCTTCCACAAAAAAACGCTTGTCTGTGGATGCATAAATCTCGCATCCGTGGTCTCGTTTCGAAAGAACAAAGGATCGATAAAAAGTAAGGCGTCCCAAGCGCTGAACGCCATGGAACAGAGAATATCGATTGCGCGGGTACACGAGTCCCTAAGGCTGCGAAGATGCGACTCTCAGATCAGGCGTCGGTCAAATACAAGACCAAAGAAACATTGCGATTCAACTACTTCCAGGCGGACCCCATTAAGAAGCAAGTCTGGGTTTGGGTGGAGCCGTGGATTTCGGCAGAAGTGCACCAGCTGAGTTTGGCCAAGGAAAAGCAAAACCCGTGTGCTTCGGCTTAGCGAGAGACACGGTTCAATTCGTCTTGGAGTGTACGCTTCAGAGTTGGCATCCGGGACGTGCCAAAAGAGATCGAAAGGACGTCCACGTAGAGCGTAGCGAGAATATCCTCGGCACAACCGAGGTGATGACTTGGAAGGCGTCCCCTTGCACCCATAGTGTGGAGAGTCTCCATGATATCGTATCGCAATGCGGTATCCTAGGCCTACTCCAGATCGAAAAGCACCGTGGTGTAGTGCTGTCTAGGAAGGAAGGCCTCGCAGACGGCATTTTTCAGTCGGAGCAGAGCATCCGACGTGGAGTGGAACTTGCGGAAGCAGCACTGTGCAAAAGACAGATGGCCTTCGCTGTCCAGAAATAGGCTAATCTAACATTTACTAATTTCTCTATCAACTTGTACAGGCCAGAGTTTAAAAAGAGTGGTCAGAAACCGGGCAGAGTAGAGTCATTTTTCCCTGGTTTGCGAAAAGCGAGCACAGTAGCGATACGCCAGGAATCTGGGAGGACACCCTTTACCATGTTTGGTCTCCGCGCACTTAGCAAGAGCTGAACGCTTCTTCCTCAGATTAAACAAGTCGTTGAAGGGTTCTCCGCCTGTGGAGGTAAAGTCCAGCTGGCTGCATTGCGCGACGTCACGACGTGCATTGAATGCTGGCGGTGGAGCATCCCGGCTAGAGAATGCGGAGAAAACGGTCGCAAAGGATTCCACCACGAACGCTAGATCCATGATTGCGCTCCCATTCTCCTGGAGAACGGTACTGGGGTTGCTGCGAGAACTTGACCCGAATCCTTTTGAATCTCTTCCACATCTCTGTTAGAGGGGTCTCCTTGTTAATGGAAGACATATACCAGCTAAGATGAGCGGCGGGCGTACTTCGAAATATACCGGAACCTAGCACTAGGGCGACGAAATTCACCGACAATGAAATCTTTCGGGCTGCGCTTATAGGGCAGGTAGGCATAAGGCTTACAAGGAAAGAGTATCCTAGGAGACCTTACGGTCCATTCAAAGAGCGTAACTTTTGACTAGCAATCGAGCAGGCACATGGCTGCTCAATTGTTTTGCATCCCTAAACGGCCACTTTTCAAGACTTTGTCTGGTCTTGACTTGAACTGGTCAACAGATTCACTGTTGACAACTTCCACTTGAAGTGCGTTCCACTTACCGCAGATAGTGGGGTTTTTTTTTTTAGAGCTCATCTGGCGACTGCCTACATGGGCATCAGTCGCCGTATTAAAACTGGCCTAGTTCTAGGCTACTTTAAAATAAAAATGAACGAAAAAAAAACCCACCTGAAATGGGGGAAAGGAAGCAAGCTCCTGTGTCGGGGGGAGGTCCCCCCCGACGCAGGAGCATGCAACCTAGGGAAAAACAAAAACAAATGCAAAAAAACAAAAAACAAAAAAACAAACCCTGCTTAAATAATAGGGAGAAGGCCGGCCTCCCCCCGCAGATACTTTAAGTGAAAGCCCTTGTACACAGATTGCGGTTGTAACGCTTCAGTTCTAGTTTGAAGCCGTGATTGCGCGTTCTGTTCTCACTCAGTGTGAAAATATCCTGGTAGTCAACATTGTCGAACCCTCTAAGTATTTTGAAAACTTCGATGAGCTGACCACACAGTCTACGGGTTTCCAGCGAGAACAGAGTTTCCAGGGCCGTTGCACAGTCAGCTGACCACCACGGGAGTGGTCGGCGTGCATAACGGCCAGAGGTTCAGTGAATAGAAGTTAAGCCTGCAGCGATGAGGTTGCCGGAGAAGAACTCAACGGCCTCATCTACCGACCTAAACTCCTAGACTAAGATAGACAATTCAGTCATTTCTTGAAATGTGGGACACTGCGCCCGCGCTAATCACCCTCGAGGTGGGCTCTTCGGCGGCAGTTGCCCTGAAAATGATATTTAAATGAGAAAGTGATCACTACCATGGATGTCATCGACCACGACCCAATCAAAATCAGGATGTGCATCCGAAGAGTACAAAGATAGTTCAAGGCAAGAAAATGAAGCGGTTCTCGAGCAGAGATGAGTAAACTGGTCCAAATTCAGGACACCTATCTCAAGCTCTTCGATCAGATAGGCGAGGACTTTTTTACTGGGATTTATGGAGTAATCACCCCAGAGAGGATGCCTGCCGTTCAGATCTGCAAGCAAGAGAAAGGGCCTCGGCAACCGTGCCACGAAGCGACAGAAGTCCCCCGCATCGGAGCCAGCTGACGGTGGAATGTACGCATAAATAATAGTATACCTCCTATCCAGATGAAGCTGTTCAGCCATTTCCTGAAAGGAGGTATCTAAAGTGAAAAGAAGAACAGACATCATGCCGGGTGTAAACCGCGCATCCCTCAGCCCGGCGCCAATCTCGTGGTGGTTGGGTCGCGAAACCCCTATACCCTAGGAGGGCGGGCAGAGAGTACGCTCCTAGCATGGTTTTCTGCAGAAAAATAGCTAACGAGGAACGGGACGAGACGAGCTTCCACAGATCCTCCCAGTTTGCACGGAGTCCACGGCAATTCCATTGAAGCAATGTCCTCCAGGTCTAGCTCGAGGAGATGCGGGGTTTATCTTCGATACAGAAGACCCACACAGGAATGGCCGTACGATTCCCGGAGACAAAACCCCTCGCGCTATTGGGCGGACAAAGCACTGAAGAGGCTGTGGCCTTTGAGAACTTATTGGGCGAGGTTGGGCTCGCTATGGGATATTTTTCGTCCGTCCGTCTCGAAATCTGGGAAGGGTGTTGCGGCCTCGCAGGCGGGGGGCCCTCTCTTTAAGGATACACCGGCTCCGAACCACTCAGCCCACCACTAGGCGTGAGCGAAGGAGCCAAAGCTCCTATGTTGCTGTCCTCCTTTCGGGGTATAGCTTTAGGAGCTACGCAAGATTGCCATGCGAACGACTTCAGGGGTGTTGCTTCCTGTGAATCCAACGACTGTGGCTGCGCGTAGCTATTTCGCCTTTCAGTAAACGGTCACCTTGGGAAAGGGTAGGGGCACCCTGGTTTTAGCTGGGGATGGGTGTGAACTAGTCGTGCCGTGAGTTTTACCAGGGAAGCGTACGGGTTGAGTATAACCCGTAGAACTGCTCCCAATGGGCGCGCAAACCACCGTGATCGTTGGGCTGGATGGGCCAGGAGCAGAGGGCGTCTTTCTAACCATTGAGGGGTATAGACGTCCCAGGCACAGCCGGGCGCGCCAGGACCAAATTCTTAGCCTCGCAGAATGAGAGTGGATCCTCGGCCTGAAGGGTCAGTACTTGTTTCTCAAGGAGATATGCACCACATTGCTTCGAAGAAGCGGGGTGCAGCTTTCCGCACCTTACACACTTGGCCACACATGATTTGGACTTATCACGTTGTGGCATTTGAGCAATTTACACATACTTCTGGTGACCCCGACTTCGCACGTCTATATGAGCGATTCATAGGGCCAAAGCAGTGACACTAATACCACCTCCGGGACATTAGCACGAATGCCTTCACGCGGTAATAGTACCAACCGGCGCGCACTGGCTCAGGGAGCTTGTCACAGTCGAACGTGACGAAGAGTGCAAGGGTGGGTCTCGAGGCCCAGCCCCGTTTTCTCATCACCCATTCGACCTCAACTGCGTCATGGTCGGCCAGCTCTAAAGGGATGTCGTATATTGAGTAGTCAACGAGTTCACTCACATAAACTACTCTTTTCACAAAGTTTATAGTAGAGTGCAGCGTCAAAGTCACCGGGGTGCCATCAAGTGTCCAAAGAGCACTTATCTTGGTGGCATCGGAGGTATCTGCCGCATTCGCCAGAAGGCTTCCATCCGAGAAATGGGTCACCTTCGGCTCTCTACCGTTTGCACTAGCTAATGTTCTCCTCTGATGGATCATGTTGCCCTTGGCTAACATGTTGCCATCAGTGGAGCGAATAAGGAGGAGGCTTTTGGAAAAAGCGGGCTTGAAAACGCCAGGTAACCTCTGAATGAAGGTTCTGATGTTATCGAGGCTCCGCCCTGCGCCAGTTTGGTCTTAGTCTGAGACTCCGCACCCAGGGGAGCAATGGAGCCGGATGTACCGATCTTGGCTTGGTCGCTAACCGAAGTGGCAGCAGACCCATCCGTCCTCGCAGCCCCCGCGGAGTGAGACGATCCTCGAGTCTTCTTAGTATTTTCTTTCTTTTTAGGAGGGAAGGGCGGGGCATGAACCCTTTTCTCCCCTTCGCTGGCACGATCCCACAGGTCAGATAAACCGGCCTCACCAAGTTCCTACTCCAAGAAGGAGAAGCTCCTGGCAGTCGTATGGGCACCGGTCGATGGAGATAACCCCCCTCCTTGTACTGCCTTGGAAACACAGGCCGTTTGAGGAGGACCTTGCATAGGGGCAAATTCGGGTTAACTGCTTGTCGACGATCCCAGATTCACTCCCATGGATGCTCCTACTCCCTGAAGCTTAATTGCCTCAAGGAGCCTATCTATCTCAAGGGATCCACCATTTGGCCATCCCCCCACCAGGACATCGCAGGTCCCTGGCTTCCCTCTCCCTCTTATGTGGGTTTGCCCTACCGAGCCGCTTCAATAGGGAGCGGTCAGCTATGGGCTGCCTGTTGACTTTCTTGGCAGACCCCTTGGAAAAAACTGGGAGTACTGCCGTTGATAAGAGGGATGTACCCGAAGGCATCTCCAGACAAGGGGGTGAGTGGGAATCGCCTACACCCGTAAGCGAAAGAAAGGAGTAATCCTCCTCTCCGGGAAGAGAAATTTGGTGGGTCCCCTACGAAAGCACAGGTGGAGGGGACCTCCATTTTATCTGTGGAGCTCCCCGAGGGTGGCGCCGATGATGGACAGGGGGAAATTAAGAGAAAATTTGTTTTTTCATCATTGAGCATGGTGACCCTACATTTTTCAAGGGATAAATCACCCCTCGCAGTAGCCTGCCATGCAATGGGTGCGTATAGTCCTTGCAGAGCCAGGTGCCGTCACTCAGTACCACCCCTCCCGTGTGGTGGCCTGGCAGTCCCTCGGCATGGCGACTCCACCTTGGACACGGTGTAAGAAAATATATGGTGAAGTGAGAAGGGAAGGGGATGTGCGGAAGGTATGGGTTGGGAAGAAGCAGGTTGTTAAAAACCCACCATCCCGAACCTAATCTCATGGGTTAGGGTACATTGACCCTTCACCCATCAGCTCCGAATCGAGAGGGTTGGCTGAGAAAAAGGTCTGCATCTACCCTATGAAATAAGAGGCTGACCAGAGAAAGTTGTGGGAGAGGTTGTAGGAAAAGCGACGAAGTTAGGGAGAACTATAGGCTGTCTGAAATAAGGAGAAGAGGCTAAGCTGGGGTCAGACCCGGTGGTTAGTCCCGTCAGCACTACGGCCAGGATGGTAAATAGCCGCGCCCCTTACGAGGTTATTACAAGGGAGAGAGATAAGCCTGATCTACAGGTAAACTTGTATCTCTTCCTTCCTTTACATTTCATGCTATATTTTGTATCAACTATCACATCCATAGTTCCTAGAGCCTAGTTAGGGTCTGTAAACTGTGGCTGCGGAGAACTAAATATGAGTACAAGGACTCACCCCAACCACTTCTTGACCAATCTTTTGAGGGCCAAAAGGAAAAGGTGGGCGGGTTGTTTTTTGTCTCGGACTTTTCATTTCATAGACTTCGAAGGAATTTGTCTTTTTGCTACACACCCAACGCTAATGTTGAAACTTTAGCTTCATTTTCCGTTCATTTATTTTTATTATCCTCGGGATTTTGCGTATGGTCAACTTTCTCATATTTGTCTAGACTGAAGCAATTATTTGCAATTTCAAGATCTTTTCCTCCCTTAAGAATATTATATCTAGCTTTTAAGTTTATGGCAACTCTGAAGTTTCAAGTTCAAATCATAATTCGAGTCCTATTGAATTGTGTCTGAGACATAAGAGCATATGTAAAGAAGGAGTATGGAAAAGTTAAATGAAACAAAACTGCGGAGGTAGAGGGCTTTATCACATGACTACTTCCCCGAATCCATTCTTCTAACACTCAATTTGTAAACTAATTTCTACCAATCTCTTTCCTCAAAATAAACTCGTACAGGTTAAACCCATTGCTACTTGTTCTATCCTACTAACTAAAAATAAGAACCTTACCTAGGCCTTTTCTATTATAACCTTTTACCTACCTCAAGACTTCACTCAAGTCCCCTCGAACTCATCTTTTAAACATTTTCTCTCCTAAGCCTTCCACCATAAGGTGAGATCTTCACCTCATGAATCATCTAAATCAAACTTCTTTAACACACTCAAACAAACCAATATCCATCCCATTATACGATCTCGGAAATTGCACCACATAGTGAATCATAGGTTAACGAATGTCAGTTGCAGTTTCAGAATGAAATCACCACTCCTATTACTTCACTCCTCCTATTAGACCATAATACTCTATTAGCTTTATTTCTAGCTCTTATGCACCGTTTTCTTTCTAGGGTGGTGGTCTGAACTACTAAGGACACTTTAGCCACGTTCGCATAGTGACCTTCTTCAAACTCTTCCATTCTATTTATAATTATTCATTGGATGAACCTACCTATACTAAATACATTACATTATCATATGTTATATTCCATTCCCACTTCTCGGCCCATTGGGATCGTATGGTTAATTCATCTGTTAATACCTCAGCAACAGAGTCAGATTTTATAATCCTTCCTGAATTGGTATCAAACTTAATCACTTTGCGACTTATATTTATGCAAAGATCATTATTATGAAACAGGAACATTAACGACCCCAACAGCGATCACTGAGGAAAAGTATTAGTAATAATCCCGCAATCAAATTCAATTCCCTCTATACTAACTCTCTTGTGTCACATAGCCAAGATTATCCACCCCAAAATCCTGCTATACGCTTTAACTTCATCCAAAGTGTGTAAGTGTGGCAGCCTGTTGAAAGTCTTTCTAAAATCGAAATAAACAATATTCTTTCTCATCTCTAATGGAAGCATCCAACACTTTTCTCTAAAAGGAGACGAAATTAGTGCCACCTGATTCGCCCCGAGTAAAGTCGGGTTGAGATTCCTTCATTAACTTATGTTGATCTAATTGATGTGCTAATCATGTCGAGAGATGAGGGTGTGTTAAATATCCACAGTTTAGTAATACAACACTCAGATGAGAAGAATCCATGGGGCTCCGAACGCCGGAAGAGGAAGTTGGGGTTAAAACGTCTGACAGTGGTCCCGTTTTTCAAAATGACAGCTGCTGGCGCCCTGCGTCGTCATCTATCTCTTGCCCCGTAGATGCACCACTTTCCAGGCCCAAATTCCCTCGTTGATCGCGCATTCCTCCGCTTTATTTACTCGACCGTACTATGTTTGATAAAGTAGTGCTCCCGAAGAGTAGAGCACCGAGGTGGAGCACTTTTCGATTCTTTGCGCCTCTCATGGGCCTTGAATAGCAGTTCGCAGCATTTTTGCTGATGACCGAACATAGGTCCGCATGACTCCTTACAGCCACGTACCAATGACTCAGTCCACCTCACCAACCTCAGCAGATGGGAGAACGCGACTCAATTGGATTACCGAAGTTCGGTATTCTTCCGCTCAAATTCGAACGAGATTTCAGCCAATGGTGTCTCCACATCTTAATCCTTTCCGCTTTTCTCTCTTCACCTCTACCTGTAGCTCCAACGAGGGCAAGGACCTCTTCTCAATCCGGAATCCTCAATATGATGATAATAATCTATGAATAAAACAATCCATGCAGCTAAAACCTTAATCTAAACTTATTCCTTTCCTAGTTCGATAGGGTCCTCGTCAGCCCCCTAGTATCGGGAGTTTCAATTTAATTAACTATTCCTCTGTTTATAGCCCATAGATACACATTTTCTGCGCGTTTGTTACAAGGAATCCGTATATACCCGGAGATTTGCACCGACTGTCAAGAGCGAGAATTTGTGAGGGTTGCGGTATTTCCTGCAGCCCTGTCCATTACTTCCTAAGTCATGAAATAGGCAGATGTGAAAATGAGTGATAGGAGGCGAGGACACAAACAAAAGAGGAAGGATATTTGGCACTGCGGACCAAAAGAAGTCACAGGAAGATAGAAGCCGCAGTCATTCTGCCTTCACGCAAGTTTGTCGTTCAACCGGATTTCATTCGAGATTTAATTCAGAGATATCCCCTTGAGGCCTACCCCTTGAGATCTCAAGGGAAGGAACCGAGATTAGAAGCCTAGTAACACCAACCTAATATAGGCCGTTGAGATAAAAAAGAAGTAATTTCTTCATATTAGTCAAATTAATAATTATTGCATAAAAATAACAAATTTTAATGTTTCTTAAGAGTCGGCTTTGTTCTGGAAGAAATTGTCCAAATCAATTTATCTTCCTGAGTATTTGGTCTGCCAGGAAATTGTGAGGTCAGGTGAAAATGATATTTAGGAGGTTTACTAAGTAATAAATCTTCATGAGTTAGAAAGGAGAAGATTAGGACTGTGTAAAAGGTTATAATAACAGAATCCTTGTTGAGTTTTTTTTATTTTTAGTGAATAAGATAGGAAACTAAGCAATGGGTTTAAAGCTGGACAAGTTTAGGTTTAGGAATAAGAATGTCGAGAATAGTTTACAAATCTAGTAGTAAATGAATGGAATCAGTTCACGAGTCATGTAATGTCAACAAACCTCCATGCTGAGTGTTATGAATAGAGTTGACAAATTTATGGAAGAGGACAATAGGTGGAATTGAACTTGTGGGTGGGGAATAGGAACTGCCTCGTATAGGCTAGTGCGTAGCCCTCTAAAGACTCCTTTTCTATGTTATTGGGAGTAATTTCGCCTTTCTGCGTCACTTTTATCTCTGGAAAAGAGGTTTATAGTTAATATTTAGGGATAAAATCAGGAAATAATAATAATCTTAGCTAGGAAGGAACCCATAAGCGGGTGAATAAGGATCAGTGGATTGGTGATCATGGGTGTGCAGGACCCCCTTCCTGCGTAATCCATTTGCGAAAAATTTCTCAAAAGTCCTCGAGCTTCAGTCAATTAATATTTATATTTGGAGAAATTGAATTTGTTGCATTCAATAGCAGTTTTTGCTCGTCTATATTTTTTTTAAAGTAATTTTGGTTGTTGTTACTTAATTGAAGCTAAGAAAGATGAATGAACGAGGTCATCTCTGCCAGACTATGTAGTAGGAGAGAACTATAATGCGTGTGTATCTTCTCTTCACTTACAACGACGGCAAGGACCCTCCATCATCCTTACCCTGTTACAATCACATGATAGAAAATAATTCCCATAGGATAAAACCCGGGTTTAAAAATAAAACTACTTTTCATCGCGGGATTTTGTGGTTTTAATTGTTTGTTCTTTCCTCTCTCCTCCATTGATCAAAAATGTGAAAAACACCCGAGGAATCTCCACAAAAATGATCATGGAAAATCGGTTTCCCGATAAACGAAACAATTTACGTGATGGAAAACTGTTTTTTATAATTATTCTTTAAAAATCAGTTTTTAAAAAAAGAGAATAATCTGGTGAAGTTAGAGGAAGTGAATAGAGACTAACGAATGGCAAGTAGTTACGACTAATTTAGACGTATTTGAGGAGATCTCTCGAAACGACTCCACCTCTTCCTTCCGGGGCAATCGGGGCCATAGAGAGGGAAGAAGTGGGGGGGAGGTTAAGAATGGCATGAGATCCCACATAACCCCACTCGTCAAATGGCACACGCATGAACCCAATCTTGTATCCCATCCACACCTGCACCCAAAATGTGAGGGTACCCAAATCCGATGACACAAAGCCCCCTAGCCCCCTTCGGGCCTTAAGTTAGCCACATTGATCGACCAGTGATAGAGGAAAGTTGAAATGGAACCAATTATAAACATGACACGAAAGACATTTGCTGGCTTAGTAGACTATCTTTTGGCACTATAGGGACGAAGATATTTGCCGAGAAGGAAATGAATAAAAGTTCAAGTAGTTTCTTTTCTACGACCTGCGGGTGAAACAGAAATCCTAAGGCTCACGTTCGTATCAATGTACGAAGTCCACCTCCTGGAAGAACAGAAAGAATTCATCACTTAAAACACAACGGGAGGATTATAATAGCATATACTCTTCCTGCAGGAGGGAGGCATTCGAACGTCGTTGAATGTGGTTTTCCCTCCGCATAATTACGAACTCCCTCTTTCGCCCTCCACTTTTTTTCTTCCCAGGTCTCCTGTAGTAAAATCTGGTCACTTCTGCCTTAAAGATATTGATTTGATTCTAGAACTTTATTAATTGCAAGCAACTATTGAGCCATACGGCAACATCGACCTTTTTAATCACCGGTGACCCATCTCGGATTCCCGATATAAAAGAACGACCTCATCTCGAATAGGACATTGTTACAAGTTTTTTTTGCAAAAGCTTCGGCTTAAAGATTTGCGAAGGTGAAATTTGTCCTTACTCGTCAAGACCGCTGATTTACCGCTACTCGTTTGTGGTGTCGCTGGCGTGCACGCAACAGCACCCGTTGGGCGTGGATGCATCCCGTTTTGGATTTTCTTCCATTACACAGCAACACACCTCGGTCCTAATAACTTGTCTGCTGGTTGAGGCCTGTAGAGACCACCGGTTTCTGTCGTGTCCGAACCCCGGAAGGAAGCCCTACAGGGGGCGCGAAGAAAGGGGCTCCAGTAGGGGGTGGATTGGACAGGACCGGCAGGTGGGCCCTGCTAGACATTTTAGTATAGGTAGGGCAGTACCAGGTGGAACGAGTCTGTAAGTTAGGAAAACACCCTAAATAGACTGGTAGGTCGTTGGAGAAGACACCCCCTCAGCGGGCCGTCATGGACGACCCCAGGGGAGAGCAAAGAATCCCGCTCTGGGTCATAGAATGGAACGCCAAACCAACGAGGGAAACTGTCTTCTAGACCATCTTCTCGGACATCAAGGTCGCACTGTGCAGACTCGTCGATCAGTCATATGGCTACATGGCCATATGCGACAGCAATCTTGACGTAGACAAGTTGCTGAGCGTGGACTCCCGTACGAAACTGCAGAACATTGGCCTGTCATCAAGGTTCCACCCCATGTATCGGCACAGAGGTCGATCATCTGTCGCCGCCTCGATCCCTGGGTTGGGACACAGTGCAGAAGAGATCAAGAATGAGATCGAAGATAAACAATCCTGGGCTAAGGTCGATGAGGTTTAAAAGTTTAGGAACCCTAAAGGTGGTGAGTACTCCCACCTGTTCAAGGCAACATTTTAGACAACGGAGATGGCTGCCAAGGCGTCGGAAGCAGGGCTGATCTTTTTCTCTACCAAGATAGCGACGTCATGCATAAAGAGAGAAACTTTTGTTTCTGTGCAGGTTTGCTTCTCTTGCTATGCTCTTGAGCAGCATACAACGAAGGAGTGTACGTTCCAGGGTAAAGTGTGTTCTGAGTGCGCCGGAGCAGGTCACACCTGGAAGGAATGTACTACCGGGGGAACAAAGAAATGCCTAAACTGCGGAGGCCCCCACCAAACTTTGTTTATGCCGTGCCCCAAGAAAAAATCACTGGTCGCCGACAAGAAAAACTTGCATGATGAAAAGGCCCGTAAGGCAAGCACCTCATATGCCCAGGCAGCACAGAGCCAGGACAAATGGGGGAAACCCTGCTGCAGTTGGACCCGTCCATTAATCCGGATTTGGTAATGTGCGTGATTCACGCACATTTCGTTAACATCGCAAAACCTGGCGCTATGCAACGGAGCTGAACAAGATGCTGACGCAAAATGGGATAAAGCCTATGTGGTTTCCCGATAATCCCCCCTTGAACGAACTTTACCAGACACAAACGGGTAGCAAACCCAGAACCGCCTCTAGAACCCGTTCGAAATCTAGAGATCCTCGTCTGAACAGACAGACAGACCGCCTCTAGAACCCGTTCGAAATCTAGAGATCCTCGTCTGAACATACAGGCGGAGAGTACGACACCCGAGGTGATGGAGACCGACCTGCCGCCCCAAAATACAGACGCCCAGAAAGAAGCAGTTCCTCGTACCAAACCTACCAGAGAAGACAAGACCGCACCACCCTCGAGGAAGACTACAGACGTCAATATGAAAATTTATGCCTCACCTTCGTCACCGCTCCCAAGGTTGGCCAAGGTTAAAGATATTGTGGAGGGCGTATTGAGAGGCAGATTCAAGTATGAGTACGACAGCGAGGAAACAGAGGAAGAGATGCTATCGGCCCTCAAAGCAGGTAGCATCGTAGTTTGCCAAGCGTCGTGTTACAACCTGTCTCACAATCAATTCAAGAAAAAAAGATCAGGGAGAGAGATCACCAGCTCGCGACGATCAGGCAAAGGTACAGAACGTCCAATCTGAGTAACATGGCTCATAACATCAAGTTTATCAATAGAATCAAAATCTTCTCGCTGAATGTCAATGGATGGGAAACCAAAAAATTCTCGTACAACAACATCATACGCGAAGTGGACCCTGACATTGTACTTATCTCGGAACATGGCATCAGTTCGGACGCGAGTCCCGTAAAAATATACAACTACGATGTTATAACAGCTAATCACTAACACAAGATTCGATGGCGTCGCGATAGCGATTCGCAACGGCATCAAATTGAGGTAAGTTACAGATTTGGAAGAGTCATATCTGGCCATCAAGATCAAGACGACATTCGACGACCTTGTCATCGCAGTGGGCTATCAACCCCCAAGACGCCCGTACCTCCCCATCCCCAACTTCATTAGACTCTTCAGGAGAAACGCCTCGACCATCTTGATTGGCGATCTCAATGCCCGGTGCAGAGAGGCTGGCTACACCACTGGCTTCAATGGATCGGGAACCACTCTGAGCATGCTATCGACCGAGACCTGGTGCGCAGGATTGGTCCGGATTTTCCAACATACTTGACAAGAAGATCCTCGACGAATCCGGATATCATCCTTGTGAACTCCAACTTTATGCTGAACCAGTTGACAGTGCATGGCTCTTACACCCCATCAGGCCATATAAGCATGGTTACTACCGTCTCCACGTGCCCTATACAGGTGGAGGTTCCATCTCGGAGGTGCATGCCTAAAGCAAACTCGGAAGAATATAGAGGACTCTTGCAGGACTACCAATTGGACAATCTGGACGGGTCGTCACTGGAAGATCTCGATAGTCACCTATTTTTTTTTTTAATTTTATAGATCACATCTGGCAACTACCCACTTGGGCATAGGTCGCCCCAAAAATACGACAGCCTAGAACTAGGCTACTTTAAAGTAATAATATGAAAACTTAACAATGATATAAATTGGAAAAACTTAACAATCGAAGCAATCTCCGGCAGCGGGGGGAGGTCCCCCTCACCCCGGTGCAGGAGAGTGCAACCTATAAACAAAACAATAACAAAAAAGGAACCTTAAATAAAGGGGAGAAGGCCGGCTTCCCCCAAAAAGTCTAAGTCCACCAGTCATGGTGCACGCACTCGTCCCGAGTACCAGGGACAGGCGGTAGCGACCCCGCCCATCCCGGTACCGAGACAGGTATCGTGCGCGAAGATCACCCAGACTGGGACATTCGACAAGAATATGCCGAACAGTCTGGGGGACGACGCAGTCGTGGCAATAGGGCGCATGCGAGCGCTCCATCAAGTAGCGATGCGTCACACGAGTGTGTCCGATTCGAAGACGACAGAAAGCAACCTGAAGCCGCCGCGGCATTGGGGGATAGGTCCATGGGAACAGTCGCGGCGCAATGGCACGCAACTTTAAGTTCCCTTGGACCGTCTCCCATCTTGTTTGCCAAGCAGTCTGAAGAGCTGCCCGTATTCCTGCCATGTAGTCGGTGTGAGGAAGAGCGAAACGCTGGTCCGGTCGCAGAGTCCTCGCGGACTCTTTGGCGCCCTCATCGGCGCGCTCATTCACCGCAATTCCTACATGTCCAGGAACCCAGCAGAAGATAATCTCGACATCTGCCCGGCTGGCCAAAACCGTGGCGTCACGGATATCGCGAACCAGGGGATGCGGAGATTCCAATGCCCCGAGAGCACTCAGGGCGCTTTGTGAGTCGCTATAAATCACAATCCGGTCTCTAAACCGGGCACGTCGCGTAATCTCCCGTACGAAGTGGTGTATTGCCACCAGCTCGGCCGTGAAGACAGACGCAGCGCCTGGTAGAGCCCCGCTGACTTCAAACAGAGGGGATACGGCGTTGAAGCCGACCCCCTCTTGAGACTTGGAGCCATCCGTATACACTGGCACGGTTCCAGCGTGACACGATGTGTGCTCCAAAAAGGTCGAACACAATACTCACGGCGCAGTACAAGCTTTGGGAGCAGAGGCGTAGCAACAAATAGCCAAATGTGGTACCTTCCAGGCTGGCGTCCTGGGCAAAACCAGGGGCGCCAACGGCCCGAGAGCGATATCTACCTCTCGAAGGAGTTTCCTGCCCCTAAACCCAAAAGGCTTTGGATATGACTGGCGTCTCTCGACGGCATAGGCACCATCGAGATCAGTTGCGGATGCAGTAAGAGCTGTTGGCGACTGAGGGAGGCGCCGGGCTCGCGCGTACAGTAGAGTGATACACTGCACGCGGCGGAGAGCGAGTGGCATCTCCCCAGCATCGCCGAACAGGCTTTCAATAGGCGAAGTGCGGAAGGCACCGGTCGCAAGGCGAAGGCCAGTGTGGTGGATCAAATCCACCTTCCGCAATAAACGCTCGGCTGCGGAAGCATAAAACTCGCATCCGTAGTCGAGCTTCGAGCGAACAAAGGATCGATAAAAAAGTAAGGCAGTAGCCCTATCAGCGCCCAAAGCGCTGAACGTAACGGAACGGAGAATGTCCATGGCGCGGGTACAAGAGACCCTAAGGCTGCGAATGTGAGCCTCCCAGGTGAGGCGTCGGTCGAATACAAGACCAAGGAAACTGTGCGACTCAACCACATCCAGGCGCAACCCATTAAGAAACAAATCTGGGTCGGGGTGAAGCCGTGGATGACGGCAGAAATGCACCACCTTAGTCTTGGCCAAAGAAAACCGAAACCTGTGCGCTTCAGCATAGCGAGAGACGCGGTTCAATGCCTGTTGGAGTCGACGCTCCAGAGTTGACATCTAGGCCACGCCAAAAGAGATCGAAAGGTCGTCCACGTAGAGCGTGGCGAGAACATCTTCCGGCAGCAACGAGGTGATGCCGTTGATGCTCAGGGCAAAGAGTGTGACACTGAGGACACTTCCCTGCGGGACACCCTCTTCCTGCTCCTTTGGGCCGGAGAGGGCTCCCCCCACCCGTACGAAGAATCGACGATCTCGCAAAAATTCAGATATAAAAATTTGGAGGCGTCCCCTCGCCCCCATCATGTGGAGAGTCTTTATGATACCGTATCGCCATGCGGTATCCTAGGCCTTACCCAGATCGAAAAAGACCGTGGCGTAGTGCTGTCTACGAAGGAAAGCCTCGCAGAGGGCATTTTCCAGTCGGATCAGAGCATCCGACGTGGAGTGGAACTTGCGGAAGACAGATGGCCTCCGCTGTCCAGGAAAAGGCTAATCTAACATTTACCAATTTCTCCATTAACTTGCACACGCAAGAGGTTAGAGAGATTGGGCGGAAACCGGTCGGAGTAGAGTGATCTCTCCCCGGTTTGCGAAAGGCAAGCACAGTAGCGATTCGCCAGGAGTCTGGGAGAAGACCTTCCACCCAGATCCTGTTGAACAAATCTAACAGAAAGGCCATGCCTCGCTCTCCTAGATGTCGAAGCATGGCGTACGGGACATCGTCCGGACCATGGGCGGTGTCCGCGCACGAAGCGAGAGCGGAACGCAACTCTTTTACAGTAAACTTGTCGTTGAAGGGTTCTCCGCCTCTAGGGGTAAAGTCCAGCCGGCGGCCTTCCGCGACATCACGACGTGCATTGAATGCTGGCGGAGCAGCATCACGGCTAGAGAATGCAGAAAAAGTGGTCGCGAAGGATTCCGCCACGGAAGCGGGTCAGAGATTGCGGTCCCATTCTCCTGGAGAACGGGAGGGGGGGTCCTGCGAGAACTGAACTTGCCCCGAATCCTTTTGACTCGCTTCCACACCTCAGCTAAAGGGGTCTTCCCGTTAAGTAAAGACACGTATACCCGCCAAGAAGAGCGGCGGGCGTGCTTCGAAATATACCGGAACCTAGTCCTAGCCCGACGAAATTCAGCGACAGTGAAATCGTTCGGGCGGCGCTCGATAGTCACTTAGACTTAATCATGTCATGGCTGGTGGAAGCGGATAAATCAACCATCCCTAGAGTCGAATACAAGACTCTCCCGGCGCCACGCTTGAACGAAAGGATAATGCAAAGAAAGGACAGGCTGGACGAGCTGGTTGGCGAAATAGGACGAACTGGATTTACGGCACACCGCTACCGGCAACTCCGGAGCCTCCGTCTGTAGTTTAAATTGCTCATAGCGGAACAGTCGAGTACGACCTGGGACAGGTTGATAGATCGCATAGATGAGGAAGAAGATCCCAGGAGATTTTGGAGCCAACTTAAGAAGCTGAGCGGCACTTTCCCCTCAGAACCAACATTAGTATCAGAGTCGATGGGAAGAAAATCTCGCATGACCAGGAGATGGAGCATCACTTCAGAAACCATTGGCAAAACAGGTTCACAATCACAGAGGAAGAAAACCTGGATTTCAATGTGAATTATGAGGATGAGATCCTGACAGACCTGGAGGCTCGTGGGCTGGTCTTGACTCCCTTCGGTTTCGTCGATTCCACCAGAAAAACGGAGAAGAGGGTAGACCCTTTACCCATAACGAATTTGAGGCTGCTCTCAAGAGCTTCAAACAAAAGGCTTCCTGCATTTCAGGCATCACCAATGCTTACCTGGTAAATACACCTATGAATATCAGAATGGCGGTTCTGAACCCGTTTAACGCTTGGCTTAACGCTGGTTACTTCCCCGATAGACTCAAAAGAGCCAAGATGATCTTTCTTTTGAAACCGGGAAAGCTCAAAGGAGATAAAAAGCTACATGCCTATTTCACTCCTGGAGTTCTTGGGAAAGCTCCTTGAAAAGTTGGTGAACGACAGACTAAGAGACTTCCTAGAAAATAATGAGGGATACAACGTACAGCAGCATAGATTCCGGAGGCACCTGGGAACCGAAATGGCGATAGCCCTACTGACGGAGAACATTCCTGTCGCTAAGGGTGATAACAGGAGGGTTGATTTTGTATTCAGGGATGTATCATCTGCCTTCGACAAAGTATGGATCCCCGGACTTAAAAAAAAGCTCTGTTACCTGAACATGGACACTAATGTTACCAGACTTCTTTGCGACTACCTTGAGGACCGCGAGGTGACCATCAAAATCAACAGCATCGAAGATCAGCCATTCCCTATGGAAACCAGGGTGCCTCAAGGTGGATGCCTAAGTCCGAGCCTGTACACAATCTACACCAGCGATCTTCCCCAACCTACGTAGGACTACGCGAAATATATCCAATTGGCAGACGACATATCACAACTAGTCACCAGTGATTACCTCAATCCTATCGACGTTGCGAACAGGACGGCGGGGTAAATAGGCCACCTTAATGACTATGAAGCCCGAAACAAGATATGCACCAATGTAGAGAAATTTAAGGTTCTTCCAATAGGACGCAGAAAGACCGCACAAATTTTAGTTCGAGACGAATTTTACCCGTATTAAAGTGAAGCCCGCGTTCTTGGGTTAATCGTGACGTCATCGGGATATGGTGCACACGTCAACTCAAAAGTCGCACAGGCCCACCTTCGCCTGCGACAACTATATAGGTTCAAGAAGCTTTCCCTCCGGAATAAGAGGAAACTATACCTAGCCTTAGTGAGGCCTATCCTGCTGTACCCCGCTATCCCGTTGCACCTGGAGTGTAACACCCAATTAAGGAGAATGCAAGCGGTACAAAATCAGGCACTCCGTTTCATCTTCGGAGTATCTAAAATGGATTTCATACCTTCGACCAGACTTCACGCCCTCGCGGAGGTGGAACCCCCAAATGTGACCCTTCACAATAGTGCAAAATCAATTTGGACAAAAATCGATGAGTGGACGAACGAAGAAGTAGAACAACCAGATTATGACAACCGATTACGACTCTACAAACGTGGATTTAAAAGCAGCCGACTGCGTACGCAGGAGGATGTTTTCCCCTTTTTCAGATAATTTAGCCGAAAATCCAAAAAGTGGCAAAATTAGGACAATAGGAACCATAGTTTACATGTTTTATAAAAAAAAGTAACGAAAAAGATCCGAAGTGGACATAAAACAAAAGTAAAATAACGTGAATTTAGCAAATAACAAATGAGATCGTGCAAAAAAAAACAAAAAAAAAACTCAAACAAAGATAAACCATTAAACCAAAAACGCTTAAAATAAGTCAAAATTAAAGATAGGAAGTGGAAAAAGCAAAATAGAAAACGATCTATTAACATTTGTAAACGCTTTATTACGAGTGAAACTCTAAGCCACAAGCTCCAAGCCGCGCGTTTACAAAGGCTTTAACGCTTTATCTTATCAGAAATGCTTACAAACAAAAGAAGAGGACGCAAAGACAATGCCAAGAAAGCTGCCACACATTTCTTCTACTATTACACTTTTTTCTCTATAACCTTTCCTACTAACTCACACATTTTTCCCAACTTTTATTGTTTATTCCAAATTCTTCGCTTCGAAACCACCCTTATCGTCTACGTCAATGTCTTCATCTTCAAATTATCGAGGAATCAGATCATTCCTTGGGGGCTCTGTAATCAGAGAGTGGGTGTTACAGAACAAAAGTTGCCCATTTCCATCTCCCGAGGAAAAGGCCGTTCTTGTAGAGAGAACAGGCGGCTCACCTCAGCAAGTGGACCAAGCCCTAATTAATTGTCGGCGGCACCACCTCACCCCTGAGGAGCGACAAGAAGCCAGAAGAAACAGAATCCCACCAACCGAGGTTTCCCTTGATAAAGACTACGATCGAGACTGGGCCAGGGAAATTGAGGAAAATGCAGAGTCCAATCTACATTTATTGGCCCTTGTAGCAACATCTAGATTTGCTCCATCACGATATACGACTTAAATTTCTGACTAAATTGAAATTTTATTTTGTTCGTTAACAAATTATATATTAAATATTTTTTCAGCAATATAGTGTTTACTTTAATATTCTCCCCTATATTCAAGGTCTTTACATTGAGAAACAGGACAGTATACGTCCATGAAATGATTCAGGTTGCAATATTAGGGGAATGGCGGTCATATTTGGCAATTGATTAGCCTTTTGCAGCCTCCTTTTCCTATTATATAGGCAAGAAATTAGGTTTCAAATGGCTTGACAAGACGATATCACTTCCTACCAGAGAGGGCCATTTTTTTTAAAATCGATACCAGGGAAAGTAAAGTTGTTTGGAAGATATACTGAAATTACTAAGGTATTCGAGTTAATCGGGAGAATTAAGAGGTATCCGTCAGTGGCAAGCTCAATTAAGATTTTATCACCAGCGATTTTATTTTCTTGCTCAAGATTCCATTAACTATAAAATTTAATCCTTGTCCTGGTTGAAACAACAGGAGATTGAAGGGGTTTAAAGGTGAGACAGCACAGAATAATTAAGATCACGAAGGGAGAATTCTCGTCTTGTTCAAATACTCGCCTTTATAAGGGCTACATTCCATGAACCAGTTCCTATACTTTTTTACGCTTTTGAAAATCGCAAATTGTTTGTAGGCTACACGAGGCCCATCACGTGGAGGTAATGCTTAAAAGCAACGTTATTTCTCCCCTCATGTGCTTGTTCCCTCACACGCCTCCCTTTTCGAAAGTTGACCTTTTTTCATTCAAAAAGAAAAAAAGCAATAAGGAAGAAAAGGGACAACCCGACTCTTTTAAGTGGGGCGGGGGTAGTGACTCGGTTACGTCGTTTTCTACCTAAACAAAGGAATTATACACAATATACATACGTCGTTACCAAGTTAAACATTAAAACACAAAATTGATCAGCTTATTCACAAATTTTCATGTGACTACACAGAATACTATACATACTACCAAGGAAAAGGATGCTTAATAACCGACATAGGTATATATAAAAAAATCTAAAATCATACGACATATGGTTTCCACTTGTGGAGTTTAAACCTAAAAGACGAATGTAAGGGAGACATTCCCAAATCATATCACGAGGACAGTTATTCTTACTTTGTAAATACATAAAACTACAAAGAAATGGGTGTACACCCTAAACAATCTATTATCCCGCCCCCAAAATAATTTAACAGTACCTTAAATTCTTACGGATATAAATATATACAACTATCAACAATTGTTTAGGGCCATTTCCCACGGAACTAATCGGGATTAGCGGGTAAAGCATTTCTGCTGAGGGAATCGGCCATTTGATTATTTGTCCCTTTAATGTAATTGCTTTTAACATTGTACTCCTGGACTAGGAGACTCCAGCGCATTTATCTGCCTTTTTTTGAGTTTCCCTTCCTGGAAACTCGCAAGGGGGCAGTGATCAATTTCCGCACGAAACTCTTTCCCTACTAAGAACATTTTGAATTTCTGAATTGCCCAGATTATTCCTAATGCTTCCCTATCAATAACTGAATAGTTATTTTCGCGGGGTTATAGTTTGCGACTGGTGTAGGTCACAGGATGACTTTCGCCTCCGTCCTCATATTGAAGTAGTACACAACCAAGACCTTCGTTGCTGGTGACAGTGCGAAGCCCGAACGAGTTTTCAGGATTGGAAACTTCAAAATGGGGGCAGAAACTAACTTCAATTTCAAGGAAGTAAAATTTACGGTGGCCTTGGGTTCCAGATCATTGAGTCGAGGGAGTTCTTTTTCAAAAGATTGCAGAAGGGGGCGGCCAGGGACGCAAAATTGGGACAAAGCGTCGGTAGAATGAAGCGGATCCCATGAAAGACCGGAGGCATATCAACGATGGCCTTTGTCTTCCCCTCCTGGGGACTAAGTTTGTTTTTCTCAATAATGAAACCTAAATATCTATTGGTTTCAAAGGCGAAGTGTCAATTACTTGGTCCAATAGTAAGACCGTTTTTTTGCAACCAGGTCAGGAAACCTTAAAGGGATACAAAATGTTGGTCCCAATCTTGAGTGGCAATATAAATATTGTCCAAATAGAAAGAAGTATTTGACTAACCTGGTAAAATTCTCTGCATTAACCAATTATAATTGCTACAAACGGTTATGAGCCAGAAAGGAAACCTGTTGAACTGCATAAGGCCTTTGTCAGTAGCAAACTCAGTAAATTTCCTCACTTTTTTCTTAAGCGCGACTTGGTAATAGGACTTACGCAGTTCGAGTTCAATAATCAATTTCGCTTTATCAAACAGATGGAGGTTTTGATCTATCCGAGGGATGGGTTCGGCGTCGAAAACGCTGGCCGCAATTTAGTTTACAAAAGTTGACACACATCCTATAGGAGCCGTCAATTTTTTTAACCATGAGTATAGGCTAGCAATAATCAGAAGTAGAAGACTATGTTTAATAGGAGCAAATTCTCCACCTCAAAATTAGAGGCTTTCCTCAAGTGAATAGGTAAGGGATAAGGCTTAGATCTAATCGGTTCAGATGTCGTGAGCTTGATGTAATGCTCGAAATTAGTGGCGCATCTAGGTTTATCGGAAATACCGTCACTAAACCGCCTAAGAAGGAGCTAGAACTGAAGAAGCCAGAAGGAATAGGCTCTCTTAACCAGACATTCGTGATTCTCGCTACGATCGCAACTTTGCCAGGGAAATTAAAAAAAACGCACAGTCCGAGACTAAATTTAGTAGCCCACGTACCAACATCTCGATTTGTGCCTTTAGGATATCCTTGCCATCTATTCAGGAAAAAGCTCTTCTTGCACAGAGAGCTGGCGGCAGATTTTAATATGTATACCATGCCTCGACAATTTGCCTGCGGGGCCATCCAAGTCCCGAAGAGCGAGAAGAAGCCAAAGGAATAGGCTCTCAACCCGAATTTACCCGTGATTCTCTCTACGATCGCGACTGGGCCAGAGAAATTAAAAATAACGAGGAGTCTAATCTACATTTACTGCGCCTCGTTCCAACAGCTCACTTTGCGCCATTGAGATATCCCTTCACATCCCATTGAAAGGCACTTCTTGAACAGATAGCTTGCGACATATTTCTAAATGTGGACCCAGCCTTCGCAAATGGATGGCGCCGACATCCGACTCCCAAAGAGCGAGAAGGCAAAAAGAAAATGCTTCCTCAACCCCAATTTCCCCTTGATTTCCGCTACGAGGGCGACTGGGCCAGAGAAATTGAAAGAAACGCGGAGTCGAATCTACATGTACTGCCCCTCGTACCAACATCTCTTTTTGCGCCATTACGATATCCGTTAAGATCTCATGAAAAGGCTTTTTGCACCTATAAGTCGCGGCACATTTCTAAAGGTGGACCAAGCATTCACAAATTGCCGGCGGCGCCAACAGAGTCCCGAAGAGCGAGAAGAAGCCAAAAGGAATAACCTTCCTCACCCCGAAGTTCCTGGGATACACGCTACGATCAAAACTGGGGCAGGAAAAAAACAAATAAACGCAGAGTCTAATCAACATTTTATGGCCCTCGTACCATTCCTCGCTTTGCGCGATTGGGATATCCTTTCACCACATCTCCTCATAAAAAGCAATCTTGCACAGAGAGCAAAAGGCACATTTCCACAGGTGGATTAAGCCCTCATTAATTGCCGGTGGCTCCATCTAAGTTCCGAAGAGAGAGAAGCCATAAGAGAAAAGGCTCTCTCAAGCCGAACTTCCTAGTGATTCTCTCTACGATCCCGAATGGGCGAGTGAAATTGAAAAAAAACGATGAGTCTAATCTACATTTACTGGCCTGTTTCAAATCTCTTTACGCCATTGCGATATCCGTTAACAGATTATGAAAAGGCTTTTCTTGCACAGAGAACTGGCAGCACATTTCGAAAGGTGGAGGAGAAGGTCATTAAGTAACGGCGGTGCAATCTAAGTCCGGGAGAGCGAGAAGACGCCAGAAGGAATAGGCTTTCTCAAACCGAAGTTCCTCGTGATTCTCGCTACCATCGCGATTCGTCCAGGGAAATTTAAAAAACGCTGATTCGAATCTACATTCATTGGCCCTGGTACCAACAGCTCACTTTGCGCCATTGGCATATCCCTTCACATCTCCGCATAAAAAGACTTTTTGCACAGAGAGCAGGCGGTATATTTCAACATGTGGACCAAGCCTTCACAAATTATGGCAGAGCCATCCGAGTTCCGAAGAGCGAGAAAAAGCCAATAGAAATAGGCTTCCTCAACCTTTAGTTCCCAGGGATACACGCTACGATCGCAACTGAGCCAGATAAATCTAAAAAAACGCGAAATCAATTCTACATGTACTGCTCCTCGTACTAACATCTCGCTTTGCAGAATTGTTTTTACCCTTTCCATCTCCTCAGGAAAAGGCTGTTCTTGCCCCTATAACAGGAGGCACATTTTTAAAGGTGGATCAAGCATTGACAAATTGCCGGCGGCGCTATCCGACTCCGGAAGAGCGAGAAGAAGCCAGAAGGAATAGTCTCTTTCAACCCAAAGTGCCAACGATTTACGGTTCCATCGTGACTGTGCCAGGTAATTGACAAAAAACGCCGAGGCCAATCTATATTTACTGGCCCTAATACAAACGTATAGGTTAGTGCCATTGCAATATTTGGTACCATCTCGTCATAAAAAGTCTCCTCTTGCGCAGAGAAGAGGCTGAATATTTCAACAGTTCGGTCAAGCCTTCCCAATTTTCTGGCGGCGCCATCCGATTCCTGAAGAGCGAGAAGTAACCAGAAGGAATAGGATCTCTCAACTTAAAGTTTCCCTTGATTAATGCTAGGATCGCACCGGGACAGGGAAATTGAAAAAACGCGGAATCTAATCTACATTTACTGCCCCTCCTACCAATATATCGCTTTGCGCCATTACGATATCCGTTAACATCTCATCAAGAGTCTTGTTGCCCAGATAACTGGCGGTACATTTCTAAAGGTGGAGCAAGCGTCGACAAATTGACGGTGGCGCCAGCAGAGTCCCGAAGAGCGAAAAGAAAAAAAGAATACGTTTCCTCAACACGAAGTTCCCCGGAATACACGCTAAGATCGCGACTGGGCCCGAGAAATTAAAAAAAAAGCGGAGTCGAATGCACATTTAATTGCCCTCGTTTCAACACCTCGAATTCAGCCATTGCGATATCCCTTCATATATACTCATGAAAAGGCCCTTTTGCACAGAGAGTAGGTGGCTTAACTCAAAATGTCGACCAAGCCTTGGCAAATTGCCGGCGGCGCCATTTGAATCGCGAATAGAGAAAAGGAGCCAGAAGGAATAGGCTCTCTCAACCCAAAGTTCCGTGATTCTAGCTACGATCCTGAATGGGCGAGGAATTTTTTTTAAAAAAGACCTAGTCAAATCGATAATTAATTGACCTGGTACCAACATATATTGCTTTGCGCCATTGCTATTTTCCTTCGGATCTCACCAGGAAAAGGCTCTTCCTACAAAGAATAACAGCCGGCACATTTCTAAAGGTTGACAAAGCCTCACAAATTATGGGCAGAGCCATCCGAGTCCCGAAGAGCGAGAAGAAGCCAATAGGAATAGGCTTTTTCAACCCAAAGTTTCCCCGGATACACGCTCCGATCGCTACTGGGACAAGGAAATTAAGAAAAAAGCGCAGTCGAATTTGAATTTACTGGCCCTCGTACCAACATCTCGCTTTGCGCCATTCAGATATCCCTTCACATCTTATGAAAATGCTCTTGTTGAACAGAGAACAGGCGGCATATTTCTAAAGTTAGAACAAGCCTTCACAAATTGCCGCCGTCGCCAGCAGAGTCCCGAAGAGCGGGAAGAAGCCAAAAGGAATAGGCTTCCTCAACCCCAAGTTCCCCGGGATATACGCTACGATCGAAACTGGGCCAGGAAAAAAGCAAAAAAACGCGAAGTCCAATCACCATTTCCTGGCCCTAGTACCGATCTTCGCTTTGCGCCATTGGAATATCCATTCACATCTCATGAATAGGCTCTTCTTGCACAGAGAGCAGGCTGCCCATTTCAACGGTGGACCAAGCGCTCATAACATGCCAGTGGAGAAATCTGTGTTCGGAAGAGCGAGAATAAACCAGAAGGAATAGGTTCGCAACTGGGACAGGAAAATTTAAAAAATGCGGAATCAAATAGACATTTACTGGCTCTCGTACCAAGATCTCACTTTGCGCCATTGCGATAACTTCATATCACATCATAAAAAGTCTCTTTCACAGAGAAGAGGCGGCACATTTCTAAAAGTGGATCATGCTATCACTAATTATCGGTTGCGTCATCTAAGTCCCGAAGAGCGAGAAGACGCCAGCAGGAATAGGGTCTCTCAAGCTCAAGTTCCTCGTGATTCTCGCTGCCATCATGATTTGTCCTGGGAAATTAAAAAAACTGTCGATTCTAGATTTACTGGCCCTTGTACAAACATTTAGCTTTGCGCCATTACTATATTCTTTTCGAACTCCATCCGAGTCTGGAAGAGAAAGAAGAAGCCAGAAGGAATAGGGTCTCTCAAGCCGAAGTTTCCCGTAATTCTCGCTAATATTGCGATTCGTCAAGGGAAATTGAAAAAACGCGGAGTCAAATCTACATTTACTGGCTCTGTACCAAGATCTCGTTTTGCGCCATTGCGATAAGCCTTCACCTCATCTCAATAGTCTCTTCTTGCACAGATAGCAGGCGTCATATTTCTACAGCTTAGCCAAGCCTTCACAAAGTGTCAGCGGCGTCATTTAAGTCTCGAAAAGCGAGAAGACGCCAGAAGAAATAGGCTCTCTCGAACCGAAGTTTCCCGTGATTCAAGCTACGATCGCACTGCGCCAGTGAAATCTAAAAAACGCGGAATCGAATCTACATTTACTGCCCCTCGTACTAATATCTCGCTTTGCGCCAATACGATATCCCTTTACATCTCTTCATGAAACGGCTCTTCGTGCATAGAGAGCAGGCGGCACATTTTAACCCGTTAACGAGGACTTCATTAATTACCGCGGCGCATTCTGGGATCAGAAGAGCGAAAAGAAGCTAAAGGAATAGGCTCTCTCAACCAGAAGTTCCACATGATTTTCGCAACGATCGCGAGTGGACCAGGGAAATTGAACAAACGCGGAGTCGAATCTACATTTACTAGACCTCGTACCAAAATCTCTTTGCGCCATTGTGATATCCATTCACATCTCAAGAAAAGGCTCTTCTTGCACAGAGCTGTTGGCACATTTCCACATGTGGACCAAGCCTTTAGAATTTATTTTTTTCTTAAGAGCTCATCTTGCGTCTGCCTACTTGGGTATTAGTCACCGTATTTTAAACTTCCCTAGTACTAGGCTACTTTAAAGTCTAATCCAATAAAAAAAACGACCCAAACACCCTCCAAAATTTAAAAAGTGAAAAGGAAACGAGTAGTAAGCGAGCTCCTGCGTCGGGGGGGGGAAGGTCCCTCCAGCCAAGGAACGTGCGACCTTTAAGGGCATCCCCCCCAAAAAAACCCTGCTTCAATAATAAGGAAAATGCCGGCCTTCCCCCAGATCTAAATATGTCCACCAGTCAAGGGATAGGCGGTAGCGACCCCGCCCATCCCGGTACCAGGAGAGGTAACGTGTGCCCAGATCACCCACACTGGGACATTCGACAAAAATGTGACGAACAGTCTAGGGGACGACGCAGTCATCACAAAAGGGCGCAGGCGAACGTTTTATTAAATAGCTATGGTCACAAGACTGTGTCCGATTCGGAGACGACAGAAAGCGACCTGGAGTCGTCGCAGCATTAGGGGATAGGTCCATGGGGACAGTCACAGCGCAATGGCACAGAAATTTAAGTTCCCTTCGACCGTCTCCCATCTTCTTTGCCAAGCAGTCCGAAGAGCTCTCCGTATTCCTGCCATGTAGTCTGTATGAGTAAGAGCGAAACGCTGGTCCAGTCGTAGAGTCCTCGCGGAATATTTGCCTCCCCATCGGGGCGCTCAACACACGCAATTCCTACATGCCCAGCAACCCAGCAGAACATAATCTCGACCTTGCCAGTATAGCTTTGTAGGAGAGTATCGACCGTCGACTTGAAATACAAAATTTGGGAGCAACGATAGAATTTCGTATTTTGTGGGCAAACTTTGATAAACAATTTGAGAATATTTTGTTGTACCATATTTATTTATTTTTTTTCTATTTATATGTTTTGTACATTGATATTGCACCATTTCTTTTTGGTGTATGCTCTCTTTATATTGTATTTTGGTTAGGGATTGTGATATACATATATAGATAATTACCTACTTCTACCATGGAAAAATTGCTGCAGGAGGCCAAACTTCTTGGTTTGGAGGGCAAGGAAATTCAAGATTATGTCAGAGAACAAAGGGCAGCTGCACGTGAGGAAAGAAAAGCTTAGTGGGAGGCCGCTAAACTCCAAGCTACGCGTGAAGATAGAGAAGCCAACCGCAACGGCGAAGAGAAGCAGCAGAAACACGAACTCAAGATGAAAAGGTTGGAACTCAAGTTAGCTCATTCCACCGTTAATCTGTCTGCTGTCACGTCTGCGAAAATGCCCAAATTTCCCTGCTTTGTCGATGGGAAGGATACTATCGATAGTTACCTTCTACGATTTGAGAGATTTGCCAGGCAGCAGCGATGGCATGAAGACCAATGGGCCGCCGCATTAAGTGCATTGTTGACTGGAAGGGCATTAGAGACATATTCAAGAATGCCCGAGGAAGATGCGGCACAATATAATTTGCTTAAGTCCGCCTTATTCGTAAGGCATGATTTAACAGAGGATGTCTATCAAAAAAATTCCGTAGTGTGAAGCCTGAGACCATTTCTTGTGCTGGGAGAAGAAAGTTGTGTTTGGGAGGAGATTGGATTTCGTGCACTTTTTTTCTGGTTTCGTGCTTCTCGGAAGGCTATTGCTATTTAAAGCCATCGTGAGTTGAGGCTACCCTGAGTTGAGGCTACCCTGAGTTGAGGCTACCCTGAGTTGAGGCTACCCTGAGTTGAGGCTACCCTGAGTTGAGGCTACCCTGAGTTGAGGCTACCCTGAGTTGAGGCTACCCTGAGTTGAGGCTACCCTGAGTTGAGGCTACCCTGAGTTGAGGCTACCCTGAGTTGAGGCTACCCTGAGTTGAGGCTACCCTGAGTTGAGGCTACCCTGAGTTGAGGCTACCCTGAGTTGAGGCTACCCTGAGTTGAGGCTACCCTGAGTTGAGGCTACCCTGAGTTGAGGCTACCCTGAGTTGAGGCTACCCTGAGTTGAGGCTACCCTGAGTTGAGGCTACCCTGAGTTGAAGCTACCCTGAGTTGAAGCTACCCTGAGTTGAAGCTACCCTGAGTTGAAGCTACCCTGAGTTGAAGCTACCCTGAGTTGAAGCTACCCTGAGTTGAGGCTACCCTGAGTTGAAGCTACCCTGAGTTGAGGCTACCCTGAGTTGAGGCTACCCTGAGTTGAGGCTACCCTGAGTTGAGGCTACCCTGAGTTGAGGCTACCCTGAGTTGAGGCTACCCTGAGTTGAGGCTACCCTGAGTTGAGGCTACCCTGAGTTGAGGCTACCCTGAGTTGAGGCTACCCTGAGTTGAGGCTACCCTGAGTTGAGGCTACCCTGAGTTGAGGCTACCCTGAGTTGAGGCTACCCTGAGTTGAGGCTACCCTGAGTTGAGGCTACCCTGAGTTGAGGCTACCCTGAGTTGAGGCTACCCTGAGTTGAGGCTACCCTGAGTTGAGGCTACCCTGAGTTGAGGCTACCCTGAGTTGAGGCTACCCTGAGTTGAGGCTACCCTGAGTTGAGGCTACCCTGAGTTGAGGCTACCCTGAGTTGAGGCTACCCTGAGTTGAGGCTACCCTGAGTTGAGGCTACCCTGAGTTGAGGCTACCCTGAGTTGAGGCTACCCTGAGTTGAGGCTACCCTGAGTTGAGGCTACCCTGAGTTGAGGCTACCCTGAGTTGAGGCTACCCTGAGTTGAGGCTACCCTGAGTTGAGGCTACCCTGAGTTGAGGCTACCCTGAGTTGAGGCTACCCTGAGTTGAGGCTACCCTGAGTTGAAGCTACCCTGAGTTGAAGCTACCCTGAGTTGAAGCTACCCTGAGTTGAAGCTACCCTGAGTTGAAGCTACCCTGAGTTGAAGCTACCCTGAGTTGAAGCTACCCTGAGTTGAAGCTACCCTGAGTTGAAGCTACCCTGAGTTGAAGCTACCCTGAGTTGAGACTACCCTGAGTTGAGACTACCCTGAGTTGAGACTACCCTGAGTTGAGACTACCCTGAGTTGAGACTACCCTGAGTTGAGACTACCCTGAGTTGAGACTACCCTGAGTTGAGACTACCCTGAGTTGAGACTACCCTGAGTTGAGACTACCCTGAGTTGAGACTACCCTGAGTTGAGACTACCCTGAGTTGAGACTACCCTGAGTTGAGACTACCCTGAGTTGAGACTACCCTGAGTTGAGACTACCCTGAGTTGAGACTACCCTGAGTTGAGACTACCCTGAGTTGAGACTACCCTGAGTTGAGTCTACACTGAGTTGAGACTACACTGAGTTGAGACTACCCTGAGTTAAGTTTATTGTTATTGATTGACTTAGTGTAGGACAACCGGCAGAGTTGTACTCCTTTTGTATTTTAATGCAGGTTTACCGCGAGTGTTGTACTTCTCGTGCATCTTTGGTAGGACAACCGTGTGTGGTGTCCTTGTTTTTGTGTGGCCCATACTAGTCCTAATATTGGTGGTCGTGAGTGCCCCTTTATATTTGTACGCTTAGGTACATTGTATTTATGTTACCGGTGAGTGCTTCCCTCTGTGGCTCAACCTTCTTTCTTTGTGATCTCATAGATAGGAATATCATACGTGCGTTATTTTTGTTTACATATTTATTCTTGTGTCTTCCATACTCTAAATATTTTTTATACATTACAAAAGGCCATTCCTTAGCTCGACCGATGGAAGTTGTAATTATTTTTTAGGTTCTTTCTATGATAATTGAGTCTTTGAATATATCGGCATTTTCAAGTCGATTCATTTATCAAACAATTGTAAATAAAGTTTTTTCGTTTTAAGTCGACGCATATTCTATCCTTGGCTATAAATTATGGGGTTAAAGAATCTGGGCATGTCGCCCGACCTCAGTTGGTGACGCCAAAACCGTGGCGTCACGGATATCGCGAACCAGAGGATGCGTAGGTTCCAATGACACAAGAGTACTCAGGGCGCTTTGTGAGTCGTTATAGATCACAATCCGGTCTCCGAACCGTAACGTCGCGTATCTCCCGGACCAAGTGGTGTATTGCCGCCAGCTCGGCGGTGAAGACAGAGGCAGCACCTGGCAGAGCCCCGCTGATTTCAAACCGAGGGGATAAGGCGTGGAAGCCGACCCCCTCTTTGGACATTGAGCCCTCCCTATACACTGCGCAGTTCCAACGTGACACAGAGGTGTGCTCGAAAAAGGACTAACGCAATACTTCCGCACTGTGCAAGTTTTGGGAGCAGTGACGTGGCGACAAATGGCCAAATGGGGTAACTTCCAGGGTGTCGTCCTGGGCAGAATCAGGGGCGCCACCGGCCCGAGAGCTATACCTAGCTCTAGAAGAAGTTTACTTGCCCTAAACCCAACGGGCTTAAGGTATGACTGGCGTCTCTCGGCGGCATACGATCCGTCGAGATCAGCTCCTTTTGCAGTGAGAACTGTTGGCGACAGAGGTGCTGGGCTCGCGCGTACAGGCGAGTGATGCACTACATGTGGCGTAGAGCAAGTAGCATCTCCCCAGCACTGACCAATTGGCTCTCAATGGGAAAAGTGTGGAAGGCAGCGGTCACAAGGCAAAGTCGGTGTGGTGAATCGAGTCCACCCAATGCAATTTTTTTTTTTTTTTTTTTTTTGATTAAGGGGCTATCTGGCGACTGCGGACTTAGGCATAAGTTGCCGTAAACAAACAGCCTAGTTCTAGGCTACTTCAAAATAATTCAACAGGAAACAACAATAAAAAGAAATAACAATAACAAAGCAATAACAAAAACGATAACAAAAACAACAACAACAATAAAACCGGGTTAAATGAAAGGGAGAAGGCCGGCCTTCCCCAAAAAGTCAATAAGTCCACCAGTCATGGTGCACGCACTCGTCCCGAGTACAAGGGATCGGCGGGAGCGACCCCGCCCATTCCGGTACCGAGACAGGTATCGTGCGCGAAGATCACCCAGACTGGGACATTCGACAAGAATATGCCGAACAGTCTGGGGGACGACGCAGTTATTGCAATAGGGCGCATGCGAGCGCTCCATCAAGTAGCGATGCGTCACACGAGTGTGTCTGATTCGAAGACGACCGAAAGCAACCTGAAGCCGCCGCGGCATTGGGGGATAGGTCTATGGGAACAGTTGCGGCAAAATGGCACGCAACTTCTTTGCCAAGCAGTCCGAAGAGCTGCCCGTATTCCTGCCATGTAGTCGGTGTGAGGAAGAACGAAACGCTGGTCCGGTCGCAGAGTCCTCGCGGACTCTTTGGCGCCCGCATCGGCACGCTCATTCCCCGCAATTCCTACATGTCCAGGAACCTAGCAGAAGATAATCTCGACATCTGCCCGGCTCGCCAAAACCATAGCGACACGGATATCGCTAACCAGGGGATGCGGAGATTTCAATGCCCCTAGAGCACTCAGGGCGCTTTGTGAGTCGCTATAGATCACAATCCGGTCTCCGAACCGGGCACGTCGCGTAATCTCCCGTACCGAGTGGTGTATTGCCACCAGCTCGGCCGTGAAGAAAGACGCAGCGCCTGGGAGAGCCCCAGTGACTTCAAACAGAGGGGATACGGCGTGGAAGCCGACCCCCTCTTGGGGCTTAGAGCCATCCGTATACACTAGAACGGTTCCAGCGTGACACGATGTGTGCTCCAAAAAGGTCGAACGCAATACTCCCGGCGCAGTACAAGCTTTGGGAGCAGAGGCGTAAGGACAAATAGCCAAATGTGGTACCCTCCAGGGTGGCGTCCTGGGCAAAACTAGGGGCGCCACCGGCCCGAAAGCGATATCTACCTCTCGAAGGAGTTTCCTGGCCCTAAACCACAAAGGCTTAGGGTATGACTGGCGTCTCTTGGCGGCATAGGCACCATCGAGATCAGCTGCGGATGCAGTGAGAGCTGTTGGCGACTGAGGGAGGCGCCGGGCTCGCGCGTACAGGCGAGTGATGCACTGCACGCGGCGCAGAGCGAGTGGCATCTCCCCAGTATCGACCAACAGGCTCTCAATGGGGGAAGTGCGGAAGGCACCGGTCGCAAGGCGAAGGCCGGTGTGGTGGATCGAAACCACCTTCCGCAAAAAACGCTCGGCTGCGGATGCATAAAACTCGCATCCGTAGTCTAGCTTCGAACGAACAAAGGATTGATAAAAAGGTAAGGCAGTAGCCCTATCAGCGCCCCAAGCGCTGAACGTCACGGAACGGAGAATGTCCATGGCGCGAGTACAAGAGACCCTAAGGCTGTGAATATAAGCCTCCCAGATGAGGCGTCGGTCGAATACAAGACCAAGGAAACGGTGCAATTCAACCACATCCAGGCGCACCCCATTAAGATACAAATCTGGGTCGGGGTGAAGCCGTGGATGGCAGCAGAAGTGCACGACCTTAGTTTTCGCCAAAGAAAAGCGAAACCTGTGCGCTTCGGCATAGCGAGAGACGCGGTTCAATGCCTGTTGGAGTCGACGCTCCAGAGTTGGCATCTGGGCCGCGCCAAAAGAGATCGAAAGGTCGTCCACGTAGAGCGTAGCGAAAACATCTTCCGGCAGCACCGAGGTGATGCCGTTGATGCTCAGGGCAAAGAGTGTGACACTGAGGACACTTCTCTGCGGGACACCCTCTTCCTGCTCCTTTGGGCCGGAGAGGGCTCCCCCCACCAGTACGCGGAATCGACGATCTCGCAAAAATTCAGATATAAAAATTGGGAGGCGTCCCCTCGCCTCCATGGTGTGTAGAGTCTCCATGATACCGTATCGCCATGCGGTATCATAGGCCTTCTCCAGATCGAAAAAGACCGTGGCGTAGTGCTGTCTACGAAGGAAAGCCTCGCAGACGGCATTTTCCAGTTGGAGCAGAGCATCCGACGTGGAGTGGAACTTGCGAAGCCGCACTGTGCGGAACACAGATGGCCTCCGCTGTCCAGGAAAAAGGCTAATTTAACTTTTCCAATTTCTCCATCAACTTGCACACGCAAGAGGTTAGAGAGATTGGGCAGAAACCGGTCGGAGTAGAGTGATCTCTCCCCGGCTTGCGAAAGGCGAGCACAGTAGCGATTCGCCAGGAGTCTGGGAGAAGACCTTCCACCCAGATCCTGTTGAACAAATCTAACAGAAAGGCCATGCCTCGCTCACCTAGATGTCGAAGCATGGCGTACGGGACATCGTCCGGACCATGGGCGGTGTCCGCGCACGAAGGGAGAGCGGCACGCAACTCGCTTACAGTAAACTTGACGTTAAAGGGTTCTCCGCCTCTGGAGGTAAAGTCCAGCCGGCGGCCTTCCGCGACATCACGACGTGCATTGAATGCTGGCGGAGCAGCATCACGGCTAGATAATGCAGAAAAAGTGGTCGCGAAGGATTCCGCCACGGACGCGGGGTCCGAGATTGCGGTCCCATTCTCCTGGAGAACGGGAGGGGGGGTCCTGCAAGAACTTGCCCCGAATCCTTTTGACTCGCTTCCACACCTCAGCTAAAGGGGTCTTCCCGTTAAGTGAAGACACGTATGCCCGCCAAGAAGAGCGGCGGGCGTGCTTCGAAATATACCGGAACCTAGCCCTAGCCCGACGAAATTCAGCGACAGTGAAATCGTTCGGGCGGCGCTTATAGTGCATGTAGGCATAACGCTTCTGTTTGAGGGCCGTCTCACACTCGGCCAAACACCATGTGAGTGGTCGGCGTGCAAAACAGCCAGACGTCCTAGGAATAGTAGTCAGGCCCACGGCGATGAGGTTGCCGGAGAAGAACTCAACGGCCTCATCTACCGACCTAAACTCCTCGACTGAGATAGAGAATTCAGTCATTTCCTGAAATGCCGGTCCACCGCGCCCGCGTCATGCACCACCGAGGTTGTCTCTCAGGCGGCAGTTGCCCTGAAAATGATATTTGAATGGGAAAGTGATCACTACCATGGAGGTCATCGACCACCCCCTAATCAAAATCAGGCTGTGCATCCGAAGAGCACAAAGATAGGTCAAGGCAAGAAAATGAAGCGGTTCTCGGACAGTGATGCGTAAACTCATCCACGTTTAGGACACACATCTCAAGCTCTTCGATCAGATCGGCAATGACTTTTTCCCTGGGATTTATGGAGTAATCTCCCCAGAGAGGATGCCTGCCGTTCAGATTTCCAAGCAAGAGATAAGGCCTCGGCAACCGTGCCACGACGCAGGGGAAGTCCCCCGCGTCGAAGTCAGCTGACGGCCGAATGTACGCAGAAATAAAATTATACCTCCTATCCAGGTGCAGCTGCACAGCTACTGCCTGAAAGGAGGTATCTAAAGAGAAAGGAAGAACGGAGACATCATGCCGGTTGTAAACTGCGCAACCCCCAGCTCGGCCAGGGCGGGCAGGGGGCACGTGCCTAGCATGGTCTCCTGCAAAAAGATAGCTAACGGGGAGCGATACGAGACGAGCCTCCGCAGCTCCTCCCAGTTGGCCCGGAGTCCAGGGCAATTCCATTCAAGGAATATGCCCTCCAGGCCTAGCTCGGAGGAGACGCGGGGGCCCTCCTCAAACTGAAGACCCTCACGGGAATGGCCGGACGCTTCCCGGGGGCAGAACCCCGGGCGCTGTTGGCCGGACAAAGCGCTGGAGGCGCTGTCGCCTTCGAGGACTTATTGGGGGAGGTTGGGCTCGCCATGCGAGTCTTTTCCTCCCTCCGCCTCGAAACCTTAGGCGGGCGCTGCGGCTTCGGAGGCGGGGGGGCCCTTTTTTCGAGGAACCACCGTCTCAGAGCCACTCACTCGACCTCGGGGCGTTGGCGAAGGAGCCGAATCTCCTTTGTTGCTGTCCTCTTGTCGGGGGACAGCTTTAGGAACCCCCGAAGATGGCATAGCGACCATCTTCAGGGGTGTTGCCTCCTGTGAGTCTAACGACTCTGTGGAGGCGCGTGGCCGTTTCGCCTTGCGGGAAACGGTCACGCTGGGGAAAGAAGGGGGAGCCCTGGTTTTAGCCGGGGCTGGGTATGAACACTTTTTGCCGCCAGCTTTACCAGGGGAGCGCCCGGGTTGGGTAAAGCCCGCAGAAGGGCTCCGAATGGGGGCGGAAACAACCATGCTCGTTGGCCTGGATGGGCCAGGAGCAGAGGGTGCCTTTCTAGCTACTGAGGCATATGACGTGTCAGGCAGAGCTGGGCGCACCAGTACCAAGTCCTTAGCGTCGCGGATTTAGAGTCCATCCTGGGCCTGAACGGCCAGGATTTCTTTCTCAAGGAGATATGCACCACATTGCTTCGAAGAAGCAGGGTGCGGTTCTCCGCAATTGGCACACTTGGCCACACACGATTTGGACTTATCGTGTGCGACCTTGGAGCAATTTACACATACTTCGGGTGACCCCGACTTTGCACGTCTACATGAGCGATTCGTATGGCCGAAGCGGTGACAGTAATAGCCCCGCGCGGAAGTGGCACGAATGCCTTCACGCGGTAGCGGTACCAACCGGCACGCACCGGCTCAGGGAGCTTGTCACAGTCGAACGTGACGAAGAGTGTATGGGTGGGTCTCGAGGCCCCTCCCTGTTTTCTCATCACACGTTCGACCTTGATCGCCCCATGGTCGGCTAGCTCTAGGGTGATGTCCTCAATTGAGTAGACAACGAGTTCCCTCGCATAAACTACTCCTTTTACAAAGTTCATGGTAGAGTGCGGCGTCACACTCACCGGGGTACCATGAAGTGTCCGAAGAGCACTTATCTTGGCCGCCTCGGCGGGATTCGTCAGAAGGCCGCCTCCTGAGAAACGGTTCACCTTCGGCTCTCGGTAATACTTCAGATTCGTGGCGCACGGTAGATGGCGCTGTTAGTCGCTACAATTTTGGGCTACACCATATCTCTTATGATGTCAGGCGGTAGCCTCAGATATGACCAATCACGGCGTTATATTGTTTTATGGATTTGTAACTTTTAGTTTGTATTATTTACTAAATATCTGCGCCTCTCCTTGTTTATAGTTTTTTCTAAGTTAGGTTAGGTTTCTTGATGTCTTTTATTGTTTGTTTTTTTTTGTTTTCGTATATTTTGTATTGTTACGAACGATAACAGCTTCTTACTGGCAACGTCGTAGCTTATAACTATGACCCGTTTTGCAAAAAAAAATTTGTAGTTATGTCGTCTGCGTGCTCTACTTGTGCTTCGTCATTATTCGAATTTGGCTTTATTTTGCGTAACCGGGAAAAACTTTTAGATTATCTAGAGGCTCATAAATTAATTAAGAAAACTATAAAATGCCCAAAATACAGTGCAAATTTAAATTTTTCGCAAAATTTACTGTTTCGTTGTGATAAGTTCTATTTAAACGAAAACGGTAAACATTCTGCTGGCTATCTCGCAACCGCTCTTTTCGTGAAGAAATTTTCCAGTATCAAAGATCGATTCCACGAATTTCTGCTAGCCATAGCAGAATTATACCCGCCCGCTTAAAGTTAGTATTGTTTGTCTTTAGGTTACGTTTTTTCTGCCAGTAAAAAGCTGCTCGTGGGGGAGTAAGCACTGCATGGAGACCACCCTACGATCACCCTGAGTTTCAATCAATTATGGGGGGTCGGGGGGCGCAGCCCCCCAGTATATACTCCGATGTCATCCAGGCTCCGCCCTGTGCACTCTTGGTCTTAGTCAGGGGCTCCGCACACGGGGGGGTAGAGGGGCTGGATGTGCCGATCTTGGCTTGGTCGCCTACCAAAGTGGCAGCAGACCTATCCGTCCCCGCAGCCCCCGCGGATGGAGAGGAGCCCCGAGTCTTCTTTGTCTTTGTAGTCTTTTTATTTTTTGGAGAGGAGGGCGGGGAATGAACCCGCTTCTCACCTCCGCCGGCAGAAGCCCCCATGCCAGATGGGCCGGCCTCAGCCAGGTCCCTCTCCGAAATGGAGAAGTTCCTGGTAGTCGTGGGGGCACCTCTCTGAGGAGATCCCTCCCCTCCTTGTATTGCCTCGGAGCCCTCAGTCGTTTGAGGGGGACCTTGCATAGGGGCGGACTCGGGTTCGGTGCCCCGCGCCGAGCCCGGATTCCCCCCCATGGAAGGCCCTACCGTCTGAGGCTGGGTCTCCTCAAGGACCATGTCTATCACAGGAGGGGCCTCCAGTTGGCCATCCCCTCCCAGGACATCGCAGGTCCCCTTGGCAGCGTCAAGAGTCATTTGTGGGGAGGCACAAGCCTTAACCCCGGCAAGGTTTAATATCCTTCCTAGCAGGTCTTTTGAGGGAAGCGACCAAAGGGGCCTGGCTTCCCTCTCCCCCCTAAGGGGGTTTGCCCTACCGAGCCACTTACAAGAGAGGCGGTCGACAATGGGCTGCCTGCTGGCTTTCTTGGCAGTCCCCTTAGAAAGAAAAGGAGGGACTGCCGCTGGAAATAGGGAGGTGCCCGAAAGCACCTCCAGAGAAGGGAGTGAGGGGAAGTCCCCTACACCCGTAGGCGTAGGAGAGGAGTAAGCCTCCTCTCCAGTTAAAGAATTATCGCGGGTCCCCTGCGCAAGCACAAGGGGGGGGACCTCCATTTTTTTGGTGGAGCTGCCCGAGGGCGGCTCTGTTGTTCTTTTGGAAGTTGGGGGTTGGGTTTTTTTTATACTCATCATTGGGCATGGTGACTCTTATTTACACGGGACGCAACAGCTCACCACCTCTCACATTTACCCGCACTGCATGAGGTGCTTGCAGGTCCGGCAGAGCCAGGCGCCGCCATTTGGGACCATCCCTTCCGCCTGGTGGTCTGGCAGTCCATCGGCATGGCGGCTCCACCTTAGACACGGCGTAAAAATGATAGATTTTGAAGACGAGAGAAAAAGGGATGTGAGGAAGGTATGGGGGGGATGAAGCAGGTAGTTAAAAACCAGCCACCCCAGAACGGAGCTCAGGGGTTAGGGAACATTGTCCCCCACCCCCTCAGCCCCGATGCGGGACGGTTGGCTGAAAGGAAGGTCAGCATCTACCCTGTGAAATTAGAGGCTGACCAGAGAAAGTTGTGGGGGAGGTTGTGTGAAAAGAGAGGAAACAAGTGTTTTGAAGGAAGGAAGAGAGGGTAAGCTGGGACTGGACGGGGTGCTGAGTCCCGTCAGCACGGCGGCCAGGATGGCAAATCGCCGCGCCCCTTACGGGGGCACCCGATGCAATAAACGCTCGGCTGCGGATGCATAAAACTCGCCTCCGTAGTTGAGCTTCGAACGAACAAAGTGCTCTCAGCACCCCAAGCTCTGAACTTCACGGAACGGAGAATGTCCATGGCGCGGGTACAAGAGACTCTAAGGCTGAGAATATGAGCCTTCCAGGTGAGGCGTCCGTCCAATACAAGACCAAGGAAATGGTGCGATTCAACCACTTCCAGGGGGACCACCATTAAGAAACAAATCTGTGTCGGGGTGGAGCCGTGGATTGCGGCAGAAGTGCACCACCTTAGTCTTGGCCAAAGTAAACCTAAACCTGTGCGCTTTGGCATAGCTAAAGAGGTGATTCAATGCCTGCTTTAGTCGACGCTCTAGAGTTGGTATCTGGGCCGCGCTAAACGAGATCGAAAGGTTGTCCACGTAAAGCGTAGCGAGAAAATCTTCCGGCACCACCGAGGTGATGCCGTTGATGCTCAGAACAAAGTGTGATACTGAGAACAGTTCCCTTCCGAATGCCCTCTTTCTGCTCCATTCGACCTGAGAGGGCTTCCTCCACCCGTACCCATCCCCTCAATTATTTTGATTATCAGAAAACCGATTTTCCAGGATGATTTTGATGAAAACCCCTGGTTTTTTTCCGCATTTTGGAATCAATGGGGGAGAAAGGAAAGAACAAGCATTTAAAACCCTAAAGTGCCATGATGAAAATTGGTCATTTTTAAACTCTGGTTTTATCCTATGGGATTCAATTTCTATCATGTGATTGCAACAGAGGAAGAATAATCGAGTGTCCTTGCCATCGTTGAATTGAACAGACGATACACGCGCATTACGTTATCTCCTTACATATCGTCTAGCAGAGATGTCCTCTTTCATTCATCTTTCCTACCTTCAATTAAGTAACGCATCCAAAATTACTTTCAAGAAATATAGAAGAGAATTAATTCTTGTTGAACACCTCAAATTCAATTTCACCGAAGTTAAATATTAATTGACTGAAGCTCGAGTATTTGTGAGAGATTTTTCGCCAATGGATTCTGCAGAAAGGGGGTCCTGCACACGCATGATCACCAATCCACTGATCCTTATTCACCCGCTTATTGGTTCCTTCCTAGCTAAGTTATTATTATTTCCTGATTTTTTCCCACAAATATTACGTATAAACATCTTCCCAGAGATAAAAGGGAGGCAAAGACGAAATTACTTCCAATATCAGTCGAAAAGACTCGGCAAAAGGCTTTACGAGGCACCTCCTATTCCTCACCCACAAGTTCAATTCTACATATTGTCCTCTTCCATAAATTTATCAACTATTCATAACGCTCAGTAGGAAGGATGCGTCTATCCAATGACTAGGGCCGAGTGCATTCATCCATCACTCTATAAGTAAACCATTTTACGCCAATCTCTTTCCTAAACCTAAAATTGTCCAGCTTAAACGCATTGCTACGTCTCCTATCCTATTATTATTATAGGAAATATGAAATTAGAAAACACAAACCAAGAAATAAAACAAAATAAACATAACAAAGCTTGCAGTGTCTATTATCGTTAAACGAAGCATGAATTATTGGCATGGCTTTAGTTTGTACTCTTTCAGGCAAATCCTCCGAGCCTTGGCCTTATCAAGCTATTCTTATCCAAATAGTTTCTGAGCGATTAAAATGGTCGATTCTCTAAGCATTTAATTTACTTTAAATAAATCGGTGGCTAAACTATGGCGGAATGTACAGGCAGGCCTCAATGTCGTGCAATCCTTCCTGACTGCGTGTCTGAGCCAACTCGAAACTAAAAAGTAACAGAGGGCAAGTTAATTTTAATTTGAGTACAAATGCAACCACTAAAGTATACGTTGATTTATATACAAATTAAACAAAGTCGCTACTTAAATGATAGAAACTAGTTTACTGGAAAATCGTGAGTAAAGATGCGCTTGTTCGGCTATGGATACGATCTCAAGTTAAGTTATCGCAAGAAACTCTACTTAACGTTAGACTATGCCAACTTACTTTAATTCTTTTGAACAGTTGGCGTTGAAGCTCCGATCCGCTGCAGCTGTGCTGTCTCACGTGGTGTGCCTCAAGCTCTGATGCTGAAGGCAATGGAGGTTTCTTGATAAAAACAGAAAGTTCCATGGAGATCGAGAAAGAGTAGAGGATCCTAGCGACCTCAGAAGGAGTCCTAAGAGCGAACTTGAACAATTGTATCCCAAAAGATAGACCTTTCTTCTACCACAAAATCTTCTTTGAAAAAATAGCTTCACCAAAAATTGCTTAGCACTAGCGATGCTCATATGGAAAAGAAGGCATCGCAAATTAAATTCTTGCGAGGTAAAAAGCGAATCAACTTGCTCGTGTCGAGATCTGAGCAGAACTAGGGAAGAGTTGACGCAACCTCTTCACTCGTCAAGTAATGTAGTAAATTAAAATTCTAAGGTTTGCCCGCGCAAGCACATCGTACCAAAAGGGTCTTTGTGAGTTACTTATAGGAATTAATTAGATACAAAATAAACCAAGACAACTTGATTATGCATTTTATTCATTAATAAATATTAACAATATATCTAATATATTGTAGATCGTACAAGTGAGATGTCACCAATGAATTATACATCTGCAGCACATTTTCATGATACTCCATGTGCCAGGGGACAACATGAATTCGTTTTTAATTATCAGTGCACCTGATATTTACCAAACGGGGTTTGCATTCCCGATGTCCCTTACCTTTTACTTTTGCCACTTGTCCTACCATTACAGTATCAAACACACCTAGGTAATCAAACTTTTGCCACTTTATTTCTGCAGTTACATCCCAACCAATTTTGCGCGGTCTGAAAATTAATCTACTTATATAAATAATCCTTTGTGTAAATCATTTGTAAAGAGGATAAAATATATTTGATTATTGAAGTACTTTCGTCACCAAGGAAGATTGAAGGTAATACTATTTATCGCAACCCTCTGCAGCTTTTGGGCAAAGGAAGAAGAACATAAGAAAATAAGGCGTCTGCAAAAGGGGAATAAAAATGAATAGCCTAATCGAGGCAGCTTCTGATCCCATCATCAAGTTTAGTCGCATCGCACAGAGTATCATCATCCATAAATCTATCGCCTCTAGCCTTAATTTTTAATGGGTGGTCCGTAGCCATTTACCACCTTTTAACTCAAAGATCTTGATAAAATCAAACTTATCCATCCAAGAAATATTTAAATAAGTCAATACTATCCCCTCTCACGCACTTTGTTTCAAATGAGAACATATTTAGCATCCCTAGCTTATCTATGTGTTTCTAGTGATTCGGGGAACTTATCATCTTTGTTGTACTGCTTTGCACTGACTCTAGCAGGTTGATACAGGTTGAAATAAGCCTTAGCATGAAGAACAAGAGGCAGATTCACTCGGCCATAATAGAATTCAGTTATTTATCCAAACATAACGATGCAAACTACCTGGAAGAGCAACCTAATAATACTCCAATTATTACAGAACAAAGCTATATACTTCAGAGAAAAGAGGCAGAACCAAATAGGCCTAGATCTATCTAAACAGATTGACCAAAGTGAAGGGTGGAAAACACTTAAATTATTGTCAAATTGACCTAGGATAAACGAAAGGGGAGGAAAAAGGTTTATCCAAGAGAAAGAAAAGTTTACACGAAATCGACTAGGGTTATTTAGATAGCCGAAGTATTACCAATTAATAGTATATATATACCAGAATAACCAAAAAAGGCATGGAGAAGAATAACAAGTGCAATAGAGTCCCACACCCTTATTAGTAAGAAAACAACAATAACAAAAAAACAAAACAAATCCGAGTTATATAAAAGGCAGAACGCCGGCCTCCCTCTAAAAATCTACAAGTTCACCAGTCAATGTGCACGTACTCGTCCCGAGTACAAGGGACACTCCCCTATCCCGGCACCGGGACAGGTAACGTGCGCAAAGATCTCCAACTGGAAGAGTCAACAATACTGTCCCGAACATTCTAAGGGACAACGCAGTCTTTACAGTAGGGCGCTAGGGAGCGCTCGATCAAATGGCGGTGCGTCCCGCGAGTGGGCTCAATTCAGAACCGGTTCTGGTTTTTTTTTTAAGAGCCTATCTGGCGACTGCCCACTTGTGCATAAGTCGCCGGATCACGACAGCTTATCACTAAGCTACTTTAAAATAAAAACAAGAAAACGCAAAAACGATAAAAATGGAAGATTGCAACAATTCGGAAGCAATCTCCGGCGTCGGGGGGAGGTCCCCCTCCCCCAATCGAAGACGAAAAAAAGCAACATGAAGCCTTCAAAGCATTGGGGGATAGGTCCATGGGAACAGTCGCGGCACAATGACATGCAAATTTAAGTTCCCTTCGACCGTCTGCAATCTTCTTTGCCAACCAGCACGAAGAGATTCCCGTATTCCTGCCATGTAGTCGGTGTAAAGAAGAGCAAAACGCTGGTCCGGTCGAAGAATCCTCGCGGAGTTTTTGGCGCCCTTATCTGCGCATTCATTCCCCGCAATTCCTTCATGTCCAGGAACCCAGCCGAAGATAATCTCGACATCCGCCCATCGCGAAAAAACTGTGTCATCACGAAAATCGCAAAACAGGGGATGCGGAGATTCAGATGCCCCGAGAGCACTCAGGTCGCTTTGTGAGTCGCTATAGATCACAATCCGGTCTCCGAACCCTAAACGTCATGTAATCTCCCGTACCGAGTGATGTAATGCCACCAGCTCGACCGTGAAGATAGACGCAGCGTCTGGCAGAGGCCCGCTGACTTCAAAGAGAGGGAATATGGCGTGGAAGCCAACCCCTCTTCGGATTTGGAGCCATCCGTATACACTGGCACGCTTCCAGCGTGACACGAGGTGTGCTCCAAAAAGGTCGAGCGCATTACTCCCGGCGCTGTACACGCTTTGTAGGCAGAGACGTGGCGACAAATAGACAAATGTGGGTCCCTCTAGAGGGGGATCCTGTGCAGAACCAAGAGGGACACTGACTCGAGAGCTATACCTAGCTCCCGAAGGAGTTTCCCTGCCCTAAACACAAAGAGCTTAGTGTATGACTGGCGTCTCTCGGTAGCCTAGGGATCGTCGAAATCAGCTGCGAATGCAGTGAGAGCTGTTAGCGAGTGAGGGACGCGCCAGGTACGCGCGTACAGGCAAATGATACACTGTACACGGCGGAGAGCGAGTGGCATCTCCGCATCATCGACTAGTAGGCTCTTAATTGGGCAACTGTGGAAGGCACTGGTCGCAAGGCGAGGGCGAATGTGGTGGATGGAGTCCACCTTTTAAAATAAAGACATGTCTGCGGATGCATAAAACTCGCATCCGTAGTCGAGCTTCGAACGAACAAAGGATCCATAAATAAGTATGACAGTACACAGATCAGCGCCACAAGCGCGGAGTGTCATGGAACGGAGAATATCCATTCCGCAGGGACATAAGACCGTAAGGCTGCGAATATGAGACTCCCAGGTGAGGCGTCATTTAAATCCAAGACCAAGGAAACCGTGCGATTCCACTACTTCTAGGCGCACCCCATTAAGAAACAAGTCTGACTTTGGGTGGAGCCGTGGATGTCGACAGAAGTGTACCACATTAGTCTTGGCCAAAGAAAACCAAAACCTGTGCGCTTCGGCATAGTGAGAGACGCGATTCAATGCATGTTAGATTCGACGCTCTAGAGTTGGTATCTGGGCCGCGCCAAAATAAAATCGAAAAGTTGTCCACGTAGAGCGTAGCGAGAACATCTTCCGGCACCACCGAGGTGATGCCGTTGATGCTTAGAGCAGAGAGTGTGTCACTGAGGACACTTCCCTTTCAAATGCCCTCTTCTTGCTCTATTTGACCTGAGAGGGCTCCCATCACCCGTAGACGGAATGGACGATCTCCCCAAAATTCAGATATATAGATTGGAAGGCGTCCCCTTGCCCCTATCGTGTGCAGAGTCTCCATGATACGCAATCGCCATGTGGTTTCATAGGCCTTCTCCAGATCGAAAAACACCGTGGGCTAGTGTTGTCTACGAAGTAAGGCCTCGCAGACGGCATTTTCCCTTCGGAGCAGAGCATCCAATGTGGAGTGGAATTTGTGGAAACAGCCCAGTGCAAAAAACAGATGGCCTCCACTCTTCAGAAAAAATGCTAATCTAACATTTTCCAATTTCTCCATCAATTTGCAGAGGCAAGAGTTTAGAGAGATTGGTCAGAAACCAGCCGGAGTAGAGTGATCTCTCCCCGCTTTGCGAAAGGCAAGCAATGTAGCGATTCGGCAGGAATCTGGGAGGAGACTCCTCACCATGGGCGGTGTCCGCGCACGAAGCAAGAGCGGAACCCAACTACTCACAGTAAACCTGTTGTTGAAGGGTTCTCCCCTTTTGAGGTAAAGTTTACCCAACGGCTTTGCGCAAAGTCACGACATGAATTGAATGCTGACGGAGGAGCATCCCGGCTAGAGAATGCGGAGAAAGTGGTCACGAAGGATTCCGCCATGGTCGTGGGGCTTGAGATTGTGGTCACTTTCTCCTGGAAAACGGGAGGGCGGTCCTTAGAGAACTTACTGCGAATCCTTGTGACTCGGTTCAACATCTCTGCCAGAGGGGTCTTCCCAAGAAGAGCGAATGGCCTGCTTTGAAATATACCGGAACCTAGCCCTAGCGCGACGAAATTCACCGACAGTGAAATCGTTCGGGCAGCGCTTATGGCGCAGGTAGGCATAACGCTTCTGTTTGAGGGCCGTCTCACACTCAGCCGACCACCATGGGAGTGTTCAGGGTGCAAATCGGCCAAAGGTACTGTTAATAGTAATCAGGCCCGCGGCGATGAGGTTGCCGGAGAAGAACTCAACGGCCTCATCTACCGACCTAAACTCCTCCAATTCAGTCATTTCATGAAATGCAGGCCACCTCGACCGCGCCAAGCACCCGCGAGGTGGGCTCTCAAGCTGCAGTTGCCCTTAAAATGATATTTAAATAGGAAAGTGATCACTACTATAGAGAGAATCGACCATCCCCCAATAGCAATAAGGCTGTGCATCCGAAGAACACAAAGATAGATCAAGGAGGGAAAATGAAGCGGTTCTCTGGCAGTGATACGTAAACTTATCCACATTTAGGACGCCTATTTCAATCTCTTCGATCAGATCGGCAAGGACTTGTCCCCTGGGATTTAGTGAGTAATCTCCCCAGAGAGGGTGCCTGCCGTTCAGATCTCAAAGCAAGAAAAACGGCCTTGGCAACTGTGTCAGGACACGGCGGAAGTCCCTCGCGTTAAAGTCAGCTGACGGTGGAATGTACGCAGAAATAATAGTATACCTCCTATCCAGGTAAATCTGCACCGCCACTGCCCGAAAGGAGGTATCTAAAGTGAAAAGAAGAACGGAGATATCATGGCAGATGTAAACAGCGTATCCCTCAGTCGGGTCCCCATCTCGTGGTGGTGGGGTCGCAAGACCCTTATACCCCTGGAGGGCGGGCAGGGAGCACGCGCCTAGCAAGGTTTTCTGCAGAAAAATAGCTAACGGGGAACGGGACGATACGAGCCTCCGCAGCTCCTCCCAGTTGGCCTGGAGTCCACGGCAATTCCATATAAGGATTATGCCCTCCAGGCCTAGTTCGGAGGAGACACGGGGGCCCTCTTCGAACAGAAACCCTCACAGGAATGGCCGTACGCTTCCCGGAGGCAGAACCCCTGGCGCTATTGGCCGGACAAAGCGCTAAAGGCACTGTCGCCTGCGAGAACCTATTAGGGGAGGTTCGGCTCTCCATGCGAGTCTTTTCTTCCCCACGCCTCAAAACCTTAAGCGAGCGTTGCGGCTTTGGAGACGGGGGGCCCCTTTTTCTCTGATCCAACGTCCCCGAGCCACTTAGCCCTCCCCTAGCCTTGGGTGAAGGAGCCGAAGCTCCTTTCTTGCTGTCCTTCTTTGAGGCACATCTTTAGCGACCGTGGAAGATGACTTCGCGACCAACTTCCTGGGTGTTGCCTCCTGTGAATCTAACGAAGCGGGAGAGGTGCTTGGCCGTTTTGCCTTACGGGAAACGCTTACGTTGGGGAAAGGGGGTGCGCACTTCTTTTAGCCGGTGCTGGGTGCGAACCCGGTCAGCCGCCAGTTTTACCAGAGGAGCGCTCGGGTTGAGTAGAACCCGCAGAAGGGCTCCGAATGGGCACGAAAACACTCGTGCTCGTTGACCTGGATAGGCCAGGAGCAGAGGGTGTCTTTCTAATCATTGAGGCATATGACATCCCAGACAGATCCGGGCGTGCCAGAACCAAGTCCTTAGCCTCGCGGAATGAGAATCGATTATGGGCCTGGACGGCCAGGATTTCTTTCTCAAGAAGATATGCCCCACATTGTTTTGAAGAAGTGGTGTGCAGCTTTCTGCACTTCACACAATTTGCCACTCATAATTTGGACTTATCGTGTGCGGCCTTGGACCAATTCACACATATTTCGGGTGACCCAGACTTTGCGCGTCTACATGAGCGATTCGTATGGCTAAACCGGTGACGGTAATAGCACTTCCGCGGAAGTGGCACGAATGCCTTCAAACGGTATCGGTACCAACCGTCGCGCACCGACTCAGGGAGCTTGTCACAGTAGAACGTGATGAAGAGTGTTGAGTGTATGAGTGCGTCATGAGACCCTTCGCTGTTTTCTAATCACACGTTCGACCTTTACCGTCCCATGGTCGGCCAGCTCTAAGGAGATGTCCTATATGGTGTAGTCAACGAGTTCCCTCACATAAACTACTCTTTTCACAAAGTTCACGGAAAAGTCCGGCGTCACACTCACCGGGGTGCCACCAATTCTCCGAAAAGCACTTATCCTGGCCGCCTCAGAGGGAATCACCGCATTCGCCAGAAGGCTCCAATCAGAGACACATGTTACCTACGGCTCTCTACCAATTACACTTATGGATCATGTTGCCCTTGGCCAACCTGCTGCCATCAGTGGAACGAATAACGAGGAAGCGTTTGAAGCCAGTGGGGTGAAAAATGCCAAGTAACATTTGAATGAAGGGCCCTGGCGTTATCGAGGCTCCGCCCTGCGCCCTTTTGGTCTTAGTCATGGGCTCCGCACCCAAGAGAGCAGATGGGTGGGATGTAGCGATCTTGGCTTGGTTGCTTGCCGAAGTGGCAGCAGGTCCATCCGTCCACGCAGCCCAAGCAGATGGAGAGGAGCCCCGAGTCTTAGTGTTTTTTATTTTTTTTTATTTTTAGGAGGGGGGGCGGTGCATAAACCCTTTTCTTCCCTCCGCCAGCACGAGCCCACAGGTCAGATAGACCGGCCTCACCCAGTTCCTACTCCGAGATGGAGAAGCTCCGGCAGTCGCAGCGGCAACGGTTGGAGGGGATCCCTCCCCTCCTTGTACTGCCTTGGAAACCCAGGCCGTTTGAGGACGACCTTTCATATAGGCGAATTCGGGTTCAGTGCGTGTTGCCGAGCCCATATTCGCACCCATTGAAGGTCTTACCGTCTGAGGCTGGGTTGCCTCAAAGACCATGTTTATCTTATGGGAACGCCAGTTATCCATCCTCCACCAGGCTAGCGCAGATTCAAGTTTCACCGTTGTCACAACTCACGTTTGGGCAGTCACAGACCTTCACCCCGCCAGGGTTGAATATTCTTGCCAGCAGATCTTTTGAGGGAAGCGACCGAACAGGGCCTGACTTCCCCCTCGTCCCTAAGTGAGTTCGCTCTACTGAGCCACTTCAATGAGGAAAATGTCGTGTCTTGACTGCCTACTGGCTTTCTTGGCAGTCCCCTTGGAAAGAAAAGGGGGAACTGCCGCTGTTAAGAGGAAGGTACCCGAAGGGATCTCCATACAAGGGGGTGAGGGAGAATCCCCTACACCCGTAGGCAAAAGAGAAGAGTAAGCCTCCTCTCTGGTTAGAGAAATTTGGTGGGTCCCTTGCGCAAGCACAGGTGGGGGACCTTTATTTTATCTGTAGAGCTGCCTGATGTTGGCTACGATGATGGGCAGGGGGAAATTGAGGGGAGTAAATTAGTTTTTTTCATCTTTGGGCATGGTGACCCTACATTTTTCACTAGATGAAACTAATCACAGTAGCCCACCCTACAAATGGTGCGTACAGTCCTGGTAGAGCTAGGTGCCCTTATTCAGGACAACCCCTCCCGCCTGGTGGCCTGGCAGTCCGTCGGCATGGCGGCTCTACCTTGGCTACGGCGTAAAAAAATAGATGGTGAAGTAAGAAGGAAAGAGGAAGTGCGGAACGTATGGCTGGGGATAAGGCAGGTTGTTAAAAACCCACCATCCCGAAACGAAGCTCCGATCCCTTAGCTCCAATCCGAGACAATTGGCTTAGAAGAAGGTCAGCATCTACCCTGCGAAATAAGAGGCTGACCAGAGAAAGTAGTGAGAGAGGTTGTATTAAAAGCGACGAAGTTTTGGAGAAATATAGGCTCTCTGAAAGAAGGAGAAGGGGCTGAGCTGGGGTAGGACGGGGAGCTGAGTCCCGTCAGCACTGCGGCCAAGATGGCAAATCACCGCGCCCCATTACGGAGTTATTATAAGGGAGAGAGATAAGCCTGATCTCCAGGTAAACAGCATATCTTCCTTCCTTTCATTTCATGCTATATTTTGTGTCAACTTTCACATCCATAGTTCCTGGAGCCTAGTTAGTGTCTGTAAAGTGTGGCTGCGGAGAACTAAATATGAGTACAAGGACTTACCCCACCCAATCCTTGACCTATCTTCTGAGGGCCAAGAGGAAGGGGTGGGCGTGTAGTTTTTTGTCTCAGACTTTTCATTTCATAGACTTTGAAGAAATTTGTCTTTCTGCTACACACCCAACGCTAATGTGGAAGAAACTCTTTCCAAAAACACCAAAAACGGAGGCTAAAGTAAAAAGATCAGTTTGTAAAAGAATTGGAAGCACAAGAGGAACCCCCGTTAGGGGCTCCATTCTTTGTCTTGGAGCCAAAGCCTGTTGCAAGGCACTCATAGGATTGAAACTTTCTTCTTCTTTATTTGCCTCTGAGCGCTAGAGATTTTCGAGTAATGGTTGTGCTTCCCGCTGGTCGTGACGAACAGATTACTTTAGCATTCCTCGTTAGGCCTTCTGTTTTTAATTGTATTTCTGAATGAGATAGAAAAAGAATTACTCAGCAAAATAGATAAATTTTTAGATGACGCTAAGTTATCTGACAGGAGTTGGACACCCTAGTTGTAGGACACGTGGCAGAGGGGGATATTTTAAAGTATCAGATTTACCTAAATGAATGATAACAAATATTTGATCGAGTAAAGATAAGCCCTCGTACAGGGAAAAATAGAAGACTCGTCTTTAACAGGTCAACTTAAAAGATAAATTTCCTTCCTTTTCCCGTTCATTAATTTTTATTATCCCCGGGATTCTGCGTTTGCTAAGCTTTCACATATTTGTCTAGACTGAAGCAATTATTTGCAATTTCAAGATCTTTTCCTCCCCTAAGAATATTATATCGAGCTTTCAAGTTTATTGCAACTCTGAAGTTTCAAGTTGAAATTATAACTTAAGTCTTATTGAATTTTTTGTTTGGGACATAAAAGCATATGTAAAGAAGGAATATGGAAAAGGCAAATGAAAAAAACTCTGCTCAGATAGAGGGTTTTATCACAGGACTTTTGCCCCGAATCCATTCTTCTAACACTCAATTTGTAAACCAATTTCTACCAATCTCTTTCCTTAAACTAAACTCGTACAGATTAAACCCATTGCTACGTGTTCTATTCTGATAACTAAAAATAAGAACCTTACCTAGACCTTTGCCTATTATTACCTTTAACCTACCTGAAGACTTCACTCAAGTCCCCTCGAATTCATCTTTCCAACAACCGTATATTTTCTCTCCTAAGCCTTTTACTATAACGTAAGGTCGTCACCTCATGAACCATCTTAATTAACCTTATTTAACATACTCAAACAAACCAATATCCATCCCATTATACGATCTCGGAAATTGCACCACATAGTCAAGCAAAGGTTAGGGAATGTCAAGTGCAGTTTCAGAATGAAATCACTACTCCTATTACTTCACTCCTCCCATTAGACCAAATTACTTTATTAGCTCTATTCCTAGCTCTTATGCACCGTTTTCTTTCTAGGGCGGTGGTCTGAACTATTAAGGACACTTTTGTCACGTTCGCATAGTGACCTTCTTCAAACTCTTCCATTCTATTTATAATTATTCATTAGATTAACCTATCTATACTAAAAACATTACATTATCATATGTTAAATTTCATTCCCACTTCTCGGCACATTGGAATCGTATGGTTAATTCATCTATTAATACCTCAGCAACAGAGTCAGACTTTATAATCCTCCCTAAATTGATACCAAGCTTGATCCCTTTGCTACTTATATTTATGCCAAGATCATTATTATGAAACAGGAACATTAACGACCCCAACAGCGATCCCTGAGGAAAAGTATTGGTAACATTTCCGCAATCAAATTCAATTCCCTCTATACTAACTCTCTTGTGTCCCATAGCCACTTCTCTATCCACCCCAAAATCCTGCCATGCGCTTTAACTTCATCCAAAGGTTATAAGTGTGGCAGCCTTTCGAAAGCCTTTCTAAAGTCGAAATAAACAATATTCTTTCTCATCTCGAGCGGTAGAACCCAACACCTTACTCTAAAAGTAAACGAATTTAGCTCCAACCGATTTGCCTCGAGTAAAGTCGAGTTCACGTTCCTTCATCGACTTTTGTTGATCTAATTGATGCCTAAATAATGTCAAGAACTAAGTGTATCTGAAATGTCTAAAGTAATGTAATCCAACACCCACAGGAGAAGAATCCATGGGGCTCCGAGAACCGGAAGGGAAAATAACGGCTAAAACATCTGAGTGGTCCCGATTTTCAAAAAGTAGAGTCGCTGGCGCCCTGCGTCCCCATCTATCTCTTGCCCCGTAGATGCACTCCTTCCCAGGCCTCTATAACCTCGTTGATCAAACAATCCTCCACTTTATTTATTCGAACGTACTATGTTTGATAGAGTAGTGCTCCTGAAGAAAATAGCACTGAGCTGAAGTACTTTTCGATCCTCTGCGCCTCTCAAGGGCCTTAGATCGCAGTTATTATTATTATTATTAAAGTTCCAAGCCACAACCCCAACTGGAAGAGCAAATAGCTATAAGCCCAAGGGCCCCAGTGGGGAAAGAAACCTGGTATGGAAAAAACGAAACAAAGATTAAGAAAAACATAATAAATAAATAGAAAATCAAAAAAAAAAAAAAAAAATAAAAAAAATAAAAAAATTAAATGCTATAATGTTAAAAATATTATAATATTATATATGTGTGGATAATGAATAAAATATTAAAGTTATAAGTTTCTGTTAATTAAAAATGTATTAGCACCCACTTTAAATTTCTGAAGTTCCAAGGACTCAACAACAACACTAGGAAGTTCATTCCACAGTTTAGTTGTGTTAGGAATGAAACTTCTTGAAAACTGTGTTGTGTTGAATCTCATAGGCGTAAAGGCCCTACTATTGGCATTTAGTACACCTCTGGTAACTCGTTGAGGGGCATATAAATTGGGCAGATCGTGATGCAGTGGATGATCTGCATTGTTAAAAATTTTATATAAGATGCATAAGGAGCTTATTGCTCGCCTGTGCCACAGATCAACTTTGAGGTCAGGAATTAAAAATTTTATTGCTCTCAAATTTTTATCTAATAAATTAAGATAAGAGTTGGCTGCCGAACTCCAAACAGGGGCGCAATATTCAAAACACGGAAGAATAAAAGCATTAAAACAATTTTTAAGAACAGTCTGCTCTCCAAATACTTTGTAAGATTTCCTCAAAATGCCAATTTTTTGAGCAATAGAGGAGGAAATAGATCGAATGTGATTCTCAAAAGTAAACCTAGAGTCAAGCATAACTCCAAGCAACTTAAAAGAATCACATATGGAGATGGGAATGTTATTTATTAAAAGATCTGGATGGGGAGGATCTAGTGTTCTGGATCTGCTAACAATCATACTCTGGGTTTTCTTTGCATTTAACTTCATGCCCCATGAAGTGCACCAAACATTTATCTTAGCCAGATCTCTATTTAAAGACTCTGCAACCGATGCTCTCAACTCAGGAGATGGGACTGGGGCTATTAGAGTAGCATCATCAGCATAGGCTATAAGTCTATTTTCCAGTCCAAACCACATATCATGGGTATATAATATAAACAGTAGAGGACCAAGAACACTGCCTTGTGGTACACCAGATAGCACCTCTCTCTCATCACTAAAATTATTGTCAACATAAACCTTTTGATGTCGATTTGTTAAAAATTGTTCAATAATATTTAAAAATACACCACCTACTCCCAACTGCTTCAACTTAAATATCAGGGCCTTATGATTGACACGGTCAAATGCGGCACTGAAATCCAGGCCAACTAAGCGAACTTCTTGACCAGAGTCTAATGATTTTTGGACAATGGTGGAGACAGTGAGAAGTGCATCACAAGTGCTCAGACCCTTACGAAATCCAAACTGTAAAAAGGGAAACAGACGATTAAGCTCGGCAAATGTACTTAAACGTTTAGCTAGTAAACGTTCAAAAATCTTAGATAGAACAGGAGTTATAGAAATGGGCCTATATTCAGTAGGGTTAAAACTACCACTTGCACTTTTACATAATGGAATGATGTTACCAATTCTCCAACATTCGCAAAAACTACCACTCCTCGCCAGCTTCCGAAGAATAACGGAAAGCTTGGGAGCCAAATACTCTGCAGTTTTCTTAAAGAATAAAGGGAATATACCATTTGGGTCAGTACCACCATAAGCATCCAGATCAAGAAGTAACTGTTTTACTTCACTTGAACGGAAAGCAATCTTGTTTAACCTTGGTTCAGGGAAACAAGTGTCAGGTAGAGTTAGATTCTCATTACTTTGTTTATTATCAAAAACATCAGCCAACAGTGTTGCCTTTTCTTCAGGACTATGGGTAATGGAACCATCAGGTTTAAGAAGGGGTGGCATAGATGAATCATTCCCAAAAAGAGCAGACTTGAGAGTGGTCCAGAATTTGTGGGAATTTGCTGTGCGCTGAAGAGTTCCCTTTGTGGTAGTATTGAATTCAACTTCCGCATTATTATATACCCTCTGAGCTGCTGTTCTGTAGTGCACATAATTATCCCATAGAAAGGCAGATCTACTCCCCTTCCACAGGTTGTAGGCTTCTTGTTTCTGCATATGAGCCCTCTTACAGTCATCATTAAACCAGGCTTTGTCCTTAGTGCGATATCTGATCATACGGAATGGAACATGTCTATCAATAATTGAAACAATTTTATCATTCAAAATACGAACTGCTTCAACCTCCTTATATATTAGTGGCCAGTTGATCCGGGAGATATCATTTAATATATTGCACCAGTCTACTTGAGATTTGATGAATACTTTGCTTGTATGAGCTATATTAGGAATAGATTGCACAATACAGATAGTTATAGAAATTGCACAGTGGTCAGAAGTTCCCACAGGAGGATCAACAGCACTTGTAACGACTCCAGGGGAATCAGTGAAAACCAAGTCAAGGCAGTTCCCAGATGAATGGGTAGGCTCCCTAATGACTTGCTCACAACCCGACTCACACGCAAAATCATAAGCCCTGATACCATGACAGTCAGTAGGGGAGACAGAAGACAGCCATTGCCTATGATGAGCATTGAGGTCTCCCATAAATACAAAGCAGGCTTTCCGGTCATTTTCCTGTACCTTGGCCATGGCAAGGAGCAGACAATCAAAAATAGTATCATCTAAGTCTGGATTGCGATAGACAGAAAAAAGATAAAAATTATTTTGCTTACCACATACTTTCATAACTTGCATCTCATGGCAAGAACAAGCATAGGAGGTCTTTGAAGCAGAGTAACCATTCCTAATGTAAACTGCCATTCCTCTAGCCCTAGGAATGGCATCACGCCTAAGTAAAATTGGTTTTTTGAAGCCTGGTATAAGTATTTCAGAGACATGCCTCATATTTGAAACCAGGGTCTCTGAACAGAGTAAAATGTCATGAGACTTGGATGAAGCAGTCAAGTCTTTAATATTGGCATGTAGGCCCCTAATATTAATATAGAGTAGACGACATTTTATCTGACGAGGATGACCAGGTCCAGGGTTGAGCTCAATATCTCCTGATAAAATTAAAATCGATATTAAAAAAATAATATTAGCAACAAGATCTTCAACAAAAATAACAATTTGTACAACAACAACAACAACAATTTGTACAAAATTATTCAATAGCAAAACTTTCATTAACTGAATATTATATGTCGGAAAAAAAACTGGTCAACATGATGGAGCCGACACATCATGCAAGGCAAAATTCCCTTCAGGACGCCACAACAACTGAGGGAGGACAGTAATGATGACTTTGGAATGAAAAAGAATAAAGAAAAGAGAAAAGAAAAGAATAGACCAAGGCAACCTCATGAAAAGCCATCAGAGCCTCTTTGCTCATCTATTAAGCCTGCCCTACACACCATTTGAGTAAAACAAGAGGAGGAATGAAAAATAGGAAAGTATGCCTAAATGTACCCTTAGGCAGGGATCTCAAACACAAGAGAGTGGAAGACCATGGTACAGAGGCTATGGCACAATCCAATGCAAGAGAACACCTTTCTGTCAGGGAGGTCCCTTAGCCTTTGACTGAAGTGTCTATCCACAAGACAGTGGAGGGTTTGGATTCAGAGTTATCCCTCTCCTAGGCGGATTGTCAACCAAGACTTCGAGCTCCACCTGCCCGGGTTTGAGTTCGGAGTTGTCCCTCTCCTAGGTGGATTGTCACACAAGACTATGAGCTCCACCTGCCCATACCGTAACCCTGGTATAGGGTGGCTACCGAGCGCTACGCCTTGCCAAAGGGCGACTCGTGATTTTGTCCGGGGCTGCTTATTCAGTTTATTCGCAACTAACCTCTATATCTAGAGGCCTTCCCCCGATCCGCAACCTGGGGACCCGATGGATGGGAGTTGTCTTCTCCAGCACCATTATTGCCGATGACGAACATAGGTCCGCATGACTCCTTTCAGTCACGTACCAATGACTTCCTTCCCCTCACCAACCTCAGCCGATGGTGTCTCCATATCTTAATCCTGTCCACTTTTCTACTTTCAGCTCTACCGGTAGCTTCAACGAGTGCAAAGACGTCCTCTCCATCCGCCTCCTTAATATGATAAAAATAATCTATGACGAAATAAATCTATGCGGCTAAAACATAAATCTGAATTTATGACTTACTTAACTCTATAGGGTCCTCATCACCCCCCTCGTTTCGGAGATTTCACTTTAATTAATTATTCTTCTGTTTATAGCCCATACATCGAAATATTTCGTGCGTGTTTGTTACAAGGAATCCGTATATACCAGAGATGTGCACCAACTCTCTGTAAGGAGAGAGTTTGTGAGGCTTCAAGTATCTCCTGCAACCCCGTCCATTAGTTCCTAATTCATAAAATAGGCAGTGGGGGAAAAGGAAAGTGATGGAAGGCGAAGAAATAGACAAGAGAGGAAGGATATTTGGCACAGTGGAACAAAGGAAGTCGCAGGAAGATAGAAGCCGCAGTCATTCTGCAAGCACTCAAGTTTGGTGTTCAACGCGAGGGATCGAACGAACGATGTCCTCTTATTCCCGGATTTCATTTAAGAGACAGATTTAATTCAGAGATATTCCTTATGGCCTACCCCTTCGAAGCCAACCCCTTGAGAACTAAAGGTAGAAGCGGAGATTAGGAGGCTAGCAACAATAACCTAATAAATGAACGCCGTTTAGATAGAAAAAAAAGAAGTGCTAACTTCCTACTAGTTAAATTAATATTTATTGTTTATAAATAACAAATTTGTTGCTTCTTACGTCTCGGCTTTGTTCTGGATTAAATTGGTCAATTCGATTTATCTTCCTGAATATTTGGTGTGCCAGGAATCCACTTGCGAAAAATGTCTTACAGGTCCTCGCGCTTCAGTCAATTAATATTTAAATTGGAAGGAATTGAATTTGCTGCATCCAATAACAGTTTTTGCTCGTCTATATTTCTTGAAAGTAATTTTGGTTGTTGTTAGTTAATTAACAGTAAGGTAGTTGAGTCAACGAGGTCATCTCTGCTTGACAATGTGTTAGGAGAGAACAGTTATGCGCGTGTATCTTCTATTTCCTTTCAACAAGGGCAAGGACCCTCCATCATCCTTACTGTGTTAAAATCACATGAGAAAAAATAAATCCCATAGGATAAAACCCGGGTTTAAAAATAAAACCACCTTATCTCGCGCGATTTTAGGGTTTTAAAAGTTTTTTCTCCTCCATTGATTTTAAAATGCGAAAACCACCCTAGGAATTTCCGCAAAAATGATCCTGGAAAATCGGGTTCCCGATAAATGAAACAATTTACGGGATGAAAAATTGTTTTTTATAATTATTTTTTAAAAATCAGTTTTTAACAAAAAGAGAACAATCTGGTGAAGTTGGGGAAATGACCAGAGGTTAACGAATGGGAAGAAGTTACGAATAATTTAGACGTGCTTGAGGAGATTTCTCCCAAAAGCTCTAACTCTTCCTTCCGGGGCAATCGGGGCCATAAAGAGGGGAGAGTGGGTCAAAAATGAGATTAAATCCCATATAATGCCACTTATCAAATGGCACAGAAATGAACCCACTCTTGGATCCGAAAGAAACCTGCACCCCAAATGTGGTGTGCCCCAATTCGAAGAAATCTGACCCCCTTCGGGCCTTAAGATATACATATTAATCGATCAGAGATGGACCAAAGTTGAAATGGAAATAATTAAAAACATGGCACGAAAGCCTTTTGTTGGCTTAGTGGACTTCATGTTGTTGGCAATGTGGGGACGAAGCTGTTTTCCGAGAAGGAAATTCTTAAAAGTGTAAGTAGTTCTTTTCTAGTACCTGCGGGTGAAACGGAAATCCTAAGTATCTCGTTCGTACCAAGAGGAAAAGATTCTCCAATGCACTAACTCCACCAGAGCAGGAAGAAGTCATCACTTATGACACAGCGGGAAGATCATAATATAATATTCCCTTGCTGCAGGAGGGATGCTTTTAAACGTCGCTTGAATGTGGTTGTTGACCTCCACATAATTACGAACTCCCTCTTTCGTCCTCCACTTATTTCCTCCCAGGTTTCGTGTAGCAAAATCCTAGCCACTACCTGCTTCTCGATATTGATTTGATTCTAGATCTTATTAATTCATAGCAACTATTGAGCCATACGGCATCATCAACCTTTTTAATCACCTGTGAGGTGATTCGTTCTTACTAATCCCTCGAAGAGAGTATAAACTCGTGTTGATTTATCATCTATGTGAAGGAATCCCCACGTGAAATATCTTTAGCAAAAAGGAACTCCCATCTGCACCAAAAGGCCCGGCTAGGACTAAAGTGGTAAGCCTACTTCCCCTCCCTTCTACAAGCAGTAGTCTCGAATCGAGTCTACCACGATTCACGTTTATGCGGGTTAAAATAGCTCTGCCAGAAGATTCGAGGCCCTTCGAGAGTAGAGCTGTTTCCCGCTAACCCCCAACTCCCGGGAGAGCCTCGGATATATATGACGCTCGACTCCCCGGAAGACACACAGAGTTGAGAAGTCTCGCCAGAACCAAGAAGATTTTCCCATGGTTCCAAGTCAAGTGCTAGCAACAAAGCACACTGACAGCTGGACTATTTTGTGTATTTGGAATTAGCCCCAGCCAGGAGGTAATTCCACTGAAAGATCGCCCCGAGTGATTTTCCCGACTTCTTTCATCAACTCCTGTCGAAGCCCAACTCATTTTGGGTAGCCAAAATACTCTCCCCTGGACCGGAAGTTAGCCCCTCCCCCCTTGCTTTTGGAGAACCGTCATAACTCCAACCTCCCGCTTTGAAGTTCGAGCGGCCTCATTCGAAGTGCAGAAGACATCCGTAAGCCAACTCCTCTTCCCCCTTCAGTAACCCAATTGAGTTAATCTTCCCCCCTTTGTTTATTGATGTGATTTTTGCACGTTAATTCTCTGAGGTAATTTTACCCTTCAATTCTCTTAATAATTTTTGGGGTGTAAATAAAATTCTATTTTCGTACATGTCTCTTTAAATAACCTTGAACTTTGCCATAGTCCATAATTTGCCTGACCTCTTTGCACTCTCTCGTTACTCAGCCCGTTTGAACGCGTGGTTTTCCGTCCCTTTTGTCAGTTCGCTTTCAAGCTAGTGGTCCTCTCCCATAGATATAATATGGTATTGATACAATGTAATGTCATACCATGACAATCTATATTTCTACGAGAGAAAGTCGGTGAAGGAATCTTTCGCGCTTTTCAAGACCACTGAGGGCTTACGCCCCTGGCCCACTGAAGAGGTCGCGGGCGTGCACGCGCACGCGGGCGCGGTAACGGGGAAAATCTCCGCCCTGAACCCCATTTTCGGACCAGCGTTTGTTCCTCTCTTTAAGACCATCAGCAGATCTCGAGTCCTAAAAACTTCTCTGCCGTTTAAGACCTGTAGAGACCACCGGTACCAGGCGTATCCAAACCCCGGAAGGAAGCCCCGCAGGGGAGGCGAAGAAGGGGGACCCATTCGGGTGCAGAGTGATCAGTACCGGCAGGTGGGTCCCGATAGACAATTAATATAGGTAGGGCAGAGAAGGTGGTTCGAGCTTTATAATAGAAACACAACCTAATAGGATCCTGGTTGGCTTCAGGTGAAGAGCTTCCCTAGCGGGCCGTCATGGACGACCCTGGGGTACAGAAAAAATCACCCTCTGGGTAAAAGATAATTGCCCCAAACCCTCGAGAGAAACAGTGTCCTCAACTATTTTTGACTCGATTTAGATTGCACTATGCCGTCTAGTAGATCAAACTTACAGCTATCTAGCAATCTGCAACACTGACCACGACTTAGACAGGCTTCTCAGTGTTAATGCACGAGCCAAGCTCGAGGAACTTAAATTGACTCCAAAGATCCTTCCCCATGTATCTCATCAGAGATCCATAATTTGTCGTGGCTTGGATCCATGGGTTGTCTCCCACAGCATCGAGGAGATTAAAAATGAAATAGAGGCAAGAGTCGAAGAGGTGTATAAGTTTAAAAATCGTGAAAGAGGCGAGTATTCCCATCTATTTAAACCCACCTTCCAAACCTCTGAGATGGCTGCTAAGGCATCCGAAGCTGGCCTCGTCCTATTCTACACAAAAATATCTGCTTCAAGCATCAAGAGGAAAACCTTCGTGTCAGTCCAGGTATGCTTCTTGTGCTATGCCCTAGAGCAGCACGCCACTAGAGACTGTACATTTCCAGGAAAGGTATGCACCGAATGCGCCGGAGATGGCCACACCGGGCGAGAGTGTAAGAGCGGGGATACCAAGAAATGCCTTAATTGCAGTGGCCCTCACCTTACCCTGTCGATGTCGTGTCCATTGAAAAAGAAGGTAGTGGCTGTGCAGCTGCACTTGGATAGGAGGTATACTATTATTTCTGCGTACATTCCACCGTCAGCTGACTTCGACGCGGGGACTTCTGCCGCGTCGTGGCATGGTTGCCGCGCCGAGGCCCTATTTCTTGCTTGGAGATCTGAACAGCAGGCATCCTCTCTGGGGAGATTACTCCATAAATCCCAGGGGACAAGTCCTTGCTGATCTGATCGAAGAGCTTGAGATGGGTGTCCTAAACGTAGATGAGTTTACGCATCACTGTCCGAGAACCGCTTCATTATCTTGCCTTGAGCTATCTTTGTGCTCTTCGGATGCACAGCCTAATTTTGATTGGGGGGTGGTCGATGACCTCCATGGTAGTGATCACTTTCCCATTCAAATATCATTTGCAGGGCAACTGCCACCTGAGAGACCATCTCGGTGGTGCTTGGCACGGGCGCGGTGGCCTACATTTCAGGAAATGACTGAATTCTCTATCTCAGTCGAGGAGTTTAGGTCGGTAGATGAGGACGTTGAGTTCTTCTCCGGCAACCTCATCGCCGCGGGGCTGACTACTATTCCTAGAATGTCTGGCCGTTTTGCACGCGGACCACACCAATGGTAGTCGGTCGACTGTGAGACGGCCCTCAAACAGAAGCGTTATGCTTACATGCGCTATAAGCGCCGCCCAAACGATTTCACTGTCGCTGAATTTCGTCTGGCTAAGGCTAGGTTCCGGTATATTTCGAAGCACGCCCGCCACTCTTCTTGGCGGGCATAAGTGACTTCACTTAACGCGAAGGCTCCTTTAGCAGAGATGTGGAAGCTAGTCAAAAGGATTCGGGTCAAGTTGGCGCAGGACCCCCCCTCACGTTCCCCAAGAGAATGGGACCGAAATCTTGGACACCGCGTCCGTGGTGGAATCCTTCGAGACCGCTTTTTCCGCATTTTCTATCCAGGATAATGCTCCGCCAGCATTCAATGCAAGACGGGAAGTCGCGGTAGGCCGCCTGCTGGACTTTACCTCCAGAGGCGGAGAACACTTCAACGACAGGCTTACTGGGAGCGAGTTGCACTCCGTTCGTGCTTCTTGCGCGGACACCGCCCATGGTTCGAACGATGTGTCGTACGCCATGCTTCGACACCTGGGTGAGCGAGGCAATGCCTTTCTCTTAGAATTGTTCAACAGGATCTGGGTCGAAAGTCTCCTCTCGGATTCCTGGCGAATTGCTACTTTGCCTGCCTTTCGCAAACCAGGGAGAGATCCCTCCACTCCGGCTGGTTTCCGCCCAATCTATATAACTTCTTGCGTGTGCAAGTTGATGGAAAAATTGGTCAATGATAGATCAGTCTTTCTTCTGGACAGCGGAGGACATCTGTCTCTGCAAAGTGTGGCTTCAGCAAGTTCCACTCCTTCGTAGACAACACTACGCCACGGTGTTTTTCGATCTGGATAAAGCCTATAATATTGCTGGGCGATACGGTATCATGGAGACTCTCTACACAATGGGAGCGAGTTAACGCCTCCCAATGTTTATATCTGAATTTTTACGAGATTGTCGATTCCGCGTACGGGTGAAAGTGTCTTCAGTGTCACACTCTTTCCCCTGAGCATCAACGGCATCACTTCGGTGCTGCCGGAAGATGTTCACTCTACTCGGACGACCTTTCGATCTCTTTTAGCAGGCCCATATGCCAACTCTGGAGCGTCGACTCTAACAGGCATTAAACCACGTCTCTCGCTATGCTAAACGCACAGGTTTGGGTTGTTTTTCGCCAAGACTAAGGTGGTGCACTTCTGCCGCTATCCACCGCTCCACCACTAAGCAGATTTTTTTCTTAATGGAAAAAATCTGAGCCTGGATGTGGTTCAATTGTACCATTTCCTTGGTCAGGTATTCGACCGACGCCTCATCTAGGAGGCTCATATTCACAACCTATGGGTCTCTTGTACCCGTGCCATAGATATTCTCTGCTCCGTGACGTTCAGCGCTTGGGGAGCTGCTAGGGCTACTGCCCTACTTTTTTATGGATCCTTTGTTCGTTCGAAGCTCGACTACAGGTGCGAGTTTTATCGTTCCGCAGCCGAGTGTTTATTGCGGAAGGTGGACTCCATCCACCACACCGGACTTCGCCTTCCAACCGGTGCCTTCCGCACTTCGCGTAGGGAGATGCCACTCGCTCTACGCCCTGAACAGTGCATCATTCGCCTGTACGCGCGATCCCGGTGCCTCCATCAGTCGTTGGCAGCTCTCACTCTATTTGCAGCTGATTTCTACGGCGCCTATGCCACCAAGAGACGCCAGTCATACCCTAAGCCCTTAAGGTTTAGGGACAGGAGATTCCTTCGAGAGCTAGCTATAGCTCTCGTGTCGGTGGCGCCCCTGGTTCTGCCCAGGATGCCACCCTGGAGGGTACCAGATTTGGCTATTTGTCGCAACGCATCTGCTCCCAAAGCTTGTACAGCGCCGGAAGTATTGCGTTCGACCTTTTTGAAGCACACCTGGTGTAACGCTGGATCCGTGCCAGTGTATACAGATGGCTCCAAGTCCGAAGATGGGGTCGGCTTCCACGCCGTATCCCTTCTGTTTGATGTCAGCAGGATACTGTCAGGCTTTGCGTCTGTCTTTACGGCCGAGCTGGTACCAATACACCACTCGGTACGGGAAATCACGTGAGTGCTCTCGGGGAATTGGAATCTCCACATCTCCTGGTTCGCGATATCCGTGACGCCACGGTTTTTTTTCGAGCCAGGCGGATGTTGAGATAACCTTTTGCTGAATTCCTGGACATGTAGGAATTGCGGGAAAGAGCACGCCGATGAGAGCGCCCTAGAGTCCGCGATGACTGTGCGACCGTCCAGCGTTTTTCTCTTCCTCACACTGACTACATTGCAGGAATACGGGCAGCTATTCGGACTACTTAGAAAAGAAGATGGGAGACGGTTGAAGGGAACTTAAAGTTGCATGCCATTGCACCGAGACTGTTTCCATGGACCTATCCCCCAATGCCGCGACAGCTCCGTGTCACTGTCTGTCGTCTACGAATCGTACACACTCGTGTGACCCATCGCTATCTGGTAGAGCGCTCGGCTTCACCCTATTGTGACGACTGCGTTGTCCCCCAGACTGTTCGACACATTCTTGTTGAATGTCCCAGTCTGGGTGATCTTCGCGCACGATACCTGGCCCGATATCGGGATGAGCGGGGTCGATACCCCCTGTCCCGTTTACTCGGGACATGTTCGTGCACATTGACTTGTCGACTTGTTGACTTTTGTGTTGAGGCCGCGCCTCTTCCCTTTATTTAAGAAGGTTGCTATTTTTTGGTTTTATTTTTTTTTGTTGTTGTTTTCTTTGTAGGTTGCGTGCTCCTGCACCGGGGTAAGGGGGACCTCCCCCGCTGCCGGAGATTGCTTCTTACTGTTAAGTTTTTCACATTTTTATCGTTATGTTTTCATATTTTTGTTTTAAAGGGGCCTGGTTCTGGGCTGTCGTGTTTCCGGCGAATTGTGCCCACGTGGGCAGTTGCCAGATGGGCTCTATAAAAAAAATCAGCTGATGGAAGTAGCAGTCGCTTTGGGGGTCCATGCGAGGGGGTCCGAAGAAAGTTTCTTTATTAGGGAGCTGAGAGGGGACGTTACGGCCTAGAAATTCGGTTCAAAACGTTGGTAAAAGGATATCGATCCGAGGAAAAAGCGTAATTGCTTATTAGTACGCGGGAGGGTGATGTTTGCGATCGCCTTTACCTTTTCTTTTTGAGCGGCCCTTTGATTTTTACCAATGTGTAAACCGAGGTACTTAATAGTGCTATTGGCGAAATGGCACTTGCTACGACCTATTATCAGGCCGTTTTCACGAAGCCTATTGAGGAGCGATTGTATGGAGGTAAGATGTTGGTCCCATGTACTAGTAGACACCTAAACGTTATCAAAGTAAGATGAAATGTTACTCAGCCCATCCAGTATCCTGCGCATCATTTGATTATAGTTACTACAGGCAGTAACTAAACCAAAAGGTAGGCGCTTAAACTGGATAAGACCTTTTTCCTGTGGGAAATGCCGTGTATTTCCGGGTACTATCCTTAAGCGGGATTTGATACTAGTCCTTACACAAGTCTTACTCTGAAGTAAACTTGGCCTCTTCAAATAGATGTAGGCTCTGGTCTACCAAAGGGATATGCCCAGCGTTCAAAACTGATACGGCGTTCAGATTTCTAAAGTCTACGCACATGCGAAAAGACTGATCCGGCTTTCTGACCATAACAATGGGAAAGCAACAATTTGACGTGGAAGGTTCGATTATTCCTAACTTTGGGAAATTTTCCAATTCCGCGTTAAAAGTAGTGCGCAAGTGAACGGGTAGGATGTTAGGCTTAGGTCTAATAGGCTCCTGGGTGGTTAGGACTATATCATGCTCAAAATACAAAGATCAACCAGGCTTCTCAAAAATTACATCGGTGAATTCGGTTAACAAAAGAGCTAACTGCGTATTCTGAGGGGTTCCAACTGGGGGTTTAAATAGAGTTCCCGGCCGGAGTTAACACAGGAACCGGGGAGAGAAGGGAGAGTGTAGTTTTCGTCTGCTTCGACACATACAGTTTGGATTAAATTAAGAGACTAAGATGGATAAGAGGCTTTTATCACTGCCTCTTCGTAAAGGGCAATTATATTATTAATGCATGCGCGACGGTGATAGCACTTAAGTATATTTAAATGAAACAATTTGTTCCCTGAGTGGGGTCTGTATTATGTAATCTACGGGACCGCGTGCTTCTAGAACTGGGAAAGGGCCTTTCAATTGGGACAAGAGCGTGCTTTTCTCCGTGGGTAGGAAGAACAGCACCTCTTCGCCGTGCTTGAATCGCCTTTCTTTGGACCTAACGTCAAAATAGATCCCATATTTTTTTAAATTTTGGTCCAAAATTTTTCCGCAATATCAGCGCATTCTTCCAAGCGGTTCAGAATATCTAGCACGTAAGAATACGAGGACTTGATCTCATCCAGGCGGGGATTAGAAAAAGTTCATTTAAAATGCTCATATATTTCGGCCATAAAAGAGCTCGAAGGGCGCATATCCCAAAGTGCTGTGAGGGTTTTCTCTGCAGGCAAACAAGGAACGGGCAGGTCTCGATGACATTCCTGGAGCTAAGCATGAGATAACTTTTTAAAAATGGTCAGAGTGTCATTCAACTTTTCACAGACGCCGTTAGCGGCGGAGTGAAAAGGGGAGGTGAACAAGAGTTTGATCGTAAGGAGCTTCCGACGTGCTCCATTAACTCAGAGGTGAACTGTCTACCTCTGTCGGACAAGATCTCCTTTGGGATGCCAATGCGGGAAAATATAGAAATAAGGGCCTCCGCACAAGTCACGCTCTCAATTTTTTTAGGGGCAATGCGTCGGGGAATCTCGTTACAAAGTCAACAAGAGTGAGGACGTACGACGTGTGTGTGTGTTGGGGGGGATAAATTGGGCCACTGAGTTCTATGGCCACTCTAAAAAAAGGCTCAGAGACAATTGGTGTCTTCTGGAAGGGGCAGGTGGTATTCATCCTTTTGCTGCAGTCTTCTGGCAAATGTCACAGAACAGTAATAATCTAAGCCGTTTGTTGTGATTGTACTGACCAGCCATTATCCATCGTGTACGAGTCGCAGGACTTGTGGAACATGTGACCGAAGGATACACAATGAGGGAGTGGGGATTTTATCATCACCCAAACTAGAGCGATAAAGGAGTCTTTCTCTAATGAGGTAGGCGACTTCCCTTTGACCACGGGCAAATCCACGCTCTTCACTTCTCGCATTCCTTTTGAGCGGTGGCAAAAGTCTCGTTTTGAAGGCGCTGCAAATTCTGGGGCATAAAGGGGCTCTAATGACACGAGGAGGGGGGGAGGAACAGTGTCCTTTAGCGCTTAAGCTCTCGTGATGACGGGCTGAGCGACTGGGTTAGGGAAGAGCTGCACGCTTTGCCCAATCAACAAGGCGCAGAATTTAATGGGGGGATCTTATCACTTCGGCCTAACCAGTAAATTATTCGCATTCGAGATAACAGCGGACCAAGGGGAACTATTTGCACGTCCCAAGTAGTCATGGACTACTGCTAATTTATCGTAGTCGGGGCCCACTATAGGGAACAACTTTTCAAAGACAACGAAGCAAGTGCATCCGGTGTCTCTTACGAGGGTTAACACTCGGCAACCATTAACACTTCCATTTTCAAACTCAAGGCCACCGGGTGAGCTTTTGTTGAAAAGGAAATTAACTTACTGTCCCGGGGGACTGCTTGGGGGAGAATTTGCAAAACGAAATTGGGAGTTTGGGGAACAGTGGGTCCTCACATGGCAGGAAACTCCGCAAGAAAAACAAATTATGGGACTACGAGGGTAATCCGATGCTGGGGGATTATTTATGAGGGGCTTAATATCCCTCGAGTCTATGTTTAAAGGAACCAGGTACCTTCGCAAACTTGGGTAAATTCTTCGGGGAAAATTTGAAGAAGTTATTTTTACTCTGGAGGGATGAGACTTCTTGGGATCTTTCGGGTAAAGATCGTGGCTTAATGCGTGCCCATCCGCTTCTTTTAGACATTCCTTGAAAGAATATACGCGTTTGTTCTTCACGAATGCGCGGATTTCAGAGGGTAGCGCATCCTTTAACTGATCCCTTAAAACGAAATCAATTGGGGACTCGTAGTCGCGGTTGACTTGAACTAAGTCCAAATAGAACTGGAAAGTTCCCTGGAGGGTGAATCCAAATTGACGGTAAGTCTGGCCGAAAATTATACTCGCCTGGCGGAACTTTGACCTATAGTAATCGTGATTCATATTAACCGCCGAAAATAATTCGGAATTGAGAGGAGTAGTCACGGGAAGCAACGTACGCCAGTGAAATGAAGATTTCTCGCAGGTTAGTATTAAGGAGAGGAAGTAGTCGAGCGACTCCATCGGCTTCAATATCCCAGTGGTTCACTTCGAAAATTTTCTCAAAGTGAGTTAAGTAGTTCTGCCGTCTTAAGGCAAAAAGCATTAACTGCCAAATTGTCAATTTTGGGAAAACGCAAAAAACGGATTTCGGCCTCAAATAAGGATCTGATAACTTTAATCGTAATTTTTTTTTTGGGGGGGGGGGTAATTGTAAGCATTCATCTATATGAATCTTGCAATATAATTTGGTTTAATCAGTTAATAACTTCAATATATTCAAATTTGTCCAGTAAATATTGACTTAATGCTTTTTACCTGAAAACAGTTATAATAATTGGGTCATCTTATAATAAAATGATTTTTGTGGAAAAATGGTATAGGTATACCTATATCTAAATAATTGATAGGTACCTATTATATTGATTAGACTCTATTGGTAAATACATATTCAAACATTTTAACTTTTACCAGAAAAGTTTGGAAAGGAAAATAAAAAAGATACATTGTAAAGCAATATTATTACAGAAAACAGAAAGAAAACATTGTAGACAACATAACTAGGTAGGTAATTGAAAATATTTTTTCCTTAGCTAATGCAGAAAACCTAAAAATAAAAAAAATCTTTGGTAAAACTTTACTTTTCCTACATACCTAATTGCAGCAAACAAAAGACAACACGATAATGAAAAAGAAATATTTGCCAAAATAATGAAAATTATGGCAAATCTTATAACTGGATAATAGAGCAAAAATAGTTCAAAAGTATACCTAGGTATATGAATAGAGCTACCTACCTATACGTAAGAATATCAATTTAAATTCTTTTCAAACAAACAAAATCTTGCAATTATTGAAACCTCATTGCTGCATACGTAATGTCAGCAATCAAAAGAAAAAAAATTGGGGTTTATACGCTTCCAAGAAGATCTGGGCTGTTCTTGCTTTCTGGTAAATTGATCCAAAATTTTTCCTGTTTTCAGGCATTAAACTTACAAGCTTGTCTAAAATATTTTTTTCTTTTTTAAAGATAAGCCTCTTGGGCAATCTGACATAGGTTTTTCCAATATTTTTTTGTGAAATTTAAACTAGCATGAACAAAGTCTGCAACTTTAAAGTCTCCCTTGTAGTTGGTTTTATATTTTAAGATACGGCTACCCTTTTCAAATTTTGCTTCCACAATCTCTGCTAACAATTGAAGGTTTTTTCTTTTATCCCTTCACGAAGCCGAGTTTTTCTCTTGACCGAAATATCCGGAATATCGTCAAAACAGGCACTAAAATTAATATCTAATACTTTCAAATTTTTAACGGATGCATCAATAACTGATTTCAAATCTTGATAGTCATAGATATTATCCTTTTTCCTAATATTTTTTTCTATGTGGCCGTGGATGCCATCGGCGGCCATGAAGGTGTGCCCAGGCACTAGATACTTAAAGGTGATGCTATTGACTTGTTCACTGGTGTTAACAAGGATTATCATTGCGCTGTAAAGTGCCCAATTCTTTTTTGGGGCGGCGCAATTGTCAGCCCCAAAAATGAAATTAGCAGCATCTCTTTCTGTTCTTATTAAGTCTAAAAAAGCATTGGCCACATGTTCCTTGTTTCGGCCAGCAATTGATTCTGTCCAGAGGACTGCAAAATGATTATAAGTTGATTTTTCTTTTCGGCCGATACATGCAAATGTCTCATTAAAAATTATCAGGCGTGGAGTAAATACACAAGTTTTTAAACCTTTCATAATAGGTAAAAGAAGTATCTTTTGCATATCAACAGCAAAAACTTGGGTTGTAGAATCCCATTTTTGAGAGCAATCGTAATCATATGCTCTTCGTGCATCTTTTGCAAGTTAGTATGCATAGTCCATTTTGCTTTCAGTGATTCATCTAATATACCTGAATAATTTTAAAAATATAAACAGGTGTCGCAAAGATCAGTAGAGTCAGTTCCAAATCCAATATTTAGTTTGTTAAACACTCTTGAGTATGTAGCGTAGGAGCAAAAATCAGGGTTCTCTTCAATGAAGGTTTTAATATAAATCCTTCACTATTAATTCAGGGGATAAATATCTTCTATTTGGAGCGTGCTCCCTCCTATAATGCGAAATTTGGGGATTCATCTTTTCTATGTGATCAATAATGATTTCTTCATTTTTCTTGTTGCTAGGTTCAGGTTTTCTTCTCATATCAAAAAACTCAAAATCACTTAAAGAATTAGATCCACCAAAACTAGTAGAAGTTTTTTTAAACACATCCAAAATAATGCGATTACTTGAAAAGCCTATTGTGTGTAAAAACATTGTCTGACAAACTTTGAATTCTGACCCTGACTCATTTAAGAAAGTGTATACGAAGGTGCATGACTTTGTAAAGCATGAGGAATTGGAGCGTCTGCGCTCAGTCGTGGGTTTTTTCTTTATTCTTCCTAAAAGCCACTGCTTTTGAACAGATTTGTCCATTTTCCAAAACTCACTATGTATGGTATTCCGCAATTCAGGAAAAGTGGATTTAGTACACTGTTGCTTACACGAATCTTTGCAGGGAGGAAGCAATGGATGTTTTTCTCTTTGAGGTTCTAATTGAGCTTTAGCTGTTCGTAATCTCTTTGACTTTTTTCTTTCATCAGCTGCTGCAGTTTCTTGACTATTTTGTTCAAGGGGAAGAAGTTGAATATTCTGAGAGGGTTCTTGAGGGCTTTGTTCCAGGAGAAGAAGTTGATTATTCTGAGAGGGTTCTTGATGATTTTGTTCAAGGGGAATTTGAATGTTCTGAGAAACTTCTTGATGTTCATTTTCATCTATACTCCTATTTGATTCAGCATCATCATCATTTGGAATTACTCCACTGTAAAGGCTAAAAAAAATTTATTAGCTTATTAATTATATAGAAAACGATATAGAAAATTGAGTTATATATATTATATATGTATATACTATGATATAAGTCTGATCTTATCTGTGTGTGTGTGTGTCACACTCTGCAGAGCCTAAATTGGGGCGTATTGGGAAAAAAATATATATATCATCTTATGTAATTTGGGGCTGCGGGGTGCTTAAAACTATTTCCAAGTCCGTATGACCAATGGTTAAAAAGTTATGAACCAAAAACTTGATCTATATATAACTTTTACATGCACAGAAAGACATCCAAAACTCTATTTCACATAAATTTTAGTATATTAACCTCACTAATTTAAGAGAAATTGTACAAAGAATCATGTTGTGCTTAAACAAAGGAAATGATTTCTCGGAAAAGCACTGTCTTTTGTTAAACAGCTGTACAATTTTTATTTCTTTCATTCTTGAAAAATACAGGGTGGGCCAAAAAAAAGGGGTATTATTAAAAAATTTACTTAAAATTTATTTTTATATTTTTAAAACTAAACCGTAGATAATGTTTAGTTTAAAAATAGGTATAGAAAAATAAAGTTTTGGTCAGTCTTTTAATAATGGCCCCTTTTTTGGGCCCACCCTGTATATTTAAAAACAAACAAAAAAGTTAGGTTGACATTCAACATTAACATTAGCTATAGAATTTAAACATAATATCATCTGTTAAAAGAAGTTACTTACCTTTTCCTCAATTCCCTAAAAACGGCTTGTGCACTGGTAAACATTACGAAACAATTTATTCAGACCTTTCAATTAGAAGGACAGAAGTGAAATGAAATCCCTCTTTCAAATTATGATCGAGATATAGGTACCTGAAATTAATCATGTTTTGCTTTGTTCAAACAGATCAGAACGTGCAGAAACATGACGGAATTGCAGCTCAGGCTGAGTTCTCAATGCGAATCATATTGTATAATCTACTTAATGCATTTTGTCTGCAACTTGCTATGGGAATTCACATTGACATTTGCAGGCAAAACGCATTATCTAGCTAAAATTTTGTACTTAATGCTTTCTGCCTGAAAAGAAAGGATTAATTAAATAGCATAGCTGGCAACCTGCTAGTTAGATGCGTCTCGTCGAGACGAATCCAACGGTACCAAAATCTCAAAAATCGCATTTTTACAGTTAATGCTTTTTGCCTTAAGACGGCAGAGTTGCTGAGATTCTCACACTCAATAAAAACTGGCAACTTTACCGAAGGTGTTTGAGGGGATTAATTTCTCAAGCTAACAGAAAGGGTACCCAAATGATTCCTGTTAGGTTCACGCTCATGCTAACGAATTCTTTCTTTTTCTTCACCTTCTCTCTTCTTTTCCTCTTCTCTCTTCAGCTTCTCTCTCTCTTCTCGTTTTACTGCAATTTCATTTCTTTCATCCTCCTGGAAATATGCAACTAGATCCTTGTCTGACAACCCAGGGATCTCTCCTTGTTAACAGAAACGCTCAAATGAGGACATATTATTGGTGTAAATGCGCGTCTGGCCAATCGGCGTGTCCAAGGAATTACGGAAAAGATTATCAAGCTCTGACGATCATATCAAAAATCCTAACGGCGATTTTGTTACACAAAGATTGCACGCAATAAAGAAAATAACACATAAAATAATTCAAAACTTGATCTCTATGTGATCAAGGATTATAGGCCTTTAATCCTGTGATGAGGGACGTGCAGAAGGCATTCGATAAACTCTGGCTAGAAGGACTTCAATACAAGCTCCTGAACCTCCAGCTAGAACCGATCCTAGAAAGGATCTTTTGTGACTTTTTCATGGACAAAAGGGCACGTCTCATGATCGAAAGTAGAGACCACCTAAATTCGAACTCAAGGAAGGCGTTCCACAGGGAAGGTGCCTGAGCCCGCTGTTTTACTTGGTATTTACCATCGACCTCCAAACGACGGCGCACGGGACATGGTGTATCTGCAATTCGCAGATAACGTCTCCCAGATCGTCCTAAGCCCAGATAAGAAAGCCAGGGATCAGGCAATGTGGACAATAGAGGAAATTAATAACATCAACAGGTACGAGAGACGATGGAAGATTAGAACAAATATACACAAGTTCAAAATCGTCCCATTGAGCCGTAGGTCGACGTGGCCCACCTTATTCGATAGGAGGAGATACGGCTCCCCTGCTGAAGGCATTTTCCTGGGCCTAAAGATCTCCGACCACGGATACTCGAGACACTACACGGAGAGGCAGAACCTAGCAGGAGAGAAATCTACAAGCTATTCAGGTTTAGAGAACTTATCTCGGCCAACATTAGAAAAAATATACCTGATGCACGTCCGGGCTAAGCTCATCTAGCCCGCAGTAGTGACCCAAGCGGCCAGCAAGACCTCATTAAAAAAAAACTCCAACGGGTCCAAACCTCCGCATTCCTAATAATACACAAAGCCAGAAGGCGTGACGAGTATCGGCAAAGAGACCTTCATAGGGGAAAACGTCTGGATCCTAGCAACATCTTCAGCCAAGAACTGGGAAGAAAGGTCTTGTCAACCCTAACGAATATTGTTATTCCGAAACTACAGGGAACTGGTGGCAGACCACAAATATTTGCACGACTATGGGAAAAAGTATTCCGTCGTAGACAGTTCCCAAGTACTAAGATTTGCTCTCAGGAAAACATTACATCACTATACACATGACAGAAACTCTAAACTACTTCAGTACAACCAAAAAGAAACCAAAGCAAAGAAAATAAATAACAATACATTAAAACAATGCAAGATAAATTGCTAAACCAAAAGCTATTAAACGCTTAAATGTTCAAAGATAAGTACAAAATATAAGTACACAAAAATTGGAACACTAACAATAAGAAGAACACGCTAACAACACACAAAGAAACAAACATGGAAGAAGATGACGTACCAAAAATAAGACAAAATACCCCTCCCCGCTTTAATTTTTACCCACTATTATCTACCACTATCCAACCATCTTCTAAACTTGAGTACACCATGATCTTCATTTATAAGGGCTAAACTTGATCTGAAGTTGTCATATGATTATTTCGATATATTTTTACATTAGTTTCATGTAACTTTTGTGCTTTGCACTATTTAAATATTTATAATACGTTTTGTAATGATATTTGCCTCATGATATAACTTAATAACTTTATCTGCGTTTATATACTTTTACTCAAATTTAGTTTTCTTGAATTAAATAAATGTCAAAATAAAATTTCTTCGAAAAGGTAGGGAGGGAGAATATTTTTTAAAAGGTTAGATAAAGTTATTATGACTATAATCTGCTTCCCTCTATTAAATTTAGTAAAATGTTAATTCAGAGAGGATGCAAATTTATCCCGTTACTATCAAAATTCTTAGATGTGTTCTTTATTTCAACTTAAATAGGTTCCTTATGAATTTTCCATGCGCTCTTTGGCAAGTGGGGCGGGCCGGGTCCTTGACTCCTCTTTTCTTATTCTCTCTATATAAAATAAGCAATTAGAATAGTTAGGGTCAGCCTGGCCAATACATTGAACACTTACTGGTTATGGATCATTTTAACTGCTTGCAATCATTTTAATTCATTATATCAACTACAAATAATAGCATTCAGTTACACTCTAACAATCTAACACATTATATTACACTTTCTCAAACATTCACTATCGCACACTATCTCTTTCACACATATTCTCTCTCATAAATTCTCTCTCTCTCTCTCTTCCCTACTCAGAATGGATAGTGTCAGCATCCCCAAATGACCCTACTCATTATGCCTTCATTCTGAACTCTCCATCTCTTTCTCCATTTCATTCCTTTCGATATGTTTCCGTCTTAATCACCGTCTTCCAACCTCACACTTTCTATCTCCTTAACTAATGCTCTCCATCTCATTTCCTTTCCCCCCTCACCACCACGGTGTCTCCATACCTACCGTTCTCCCTCTCCTACTTTAACACTTTTCCTCATATCTCGTTTCCTTATATCCGAATTTCAAAACTTATTGACAGCTCCGGTATATACTAAAGGGTCGAGGAATAGTATATATATATATATATATATATATATATATATATATATATATATATATATATATATATATATATATATATATATATATATATATATATATATATATACACGAGGGCGGTCAATAAGTTATGAAAATCGGATATAAGGAAACTAGATATGAGGACAAGTGTTTTATTATTTTTCAATATAACTACCCTCGACTTTAATGCAATTGCGCCACTTGTCCCTGAGGTTTCGAATTCCCGACAACCAGAAATCTCCCGACTGCTGTTCAATCCACTCCTGGACGGCGAGCTGGACATCTTCATCGTCCCCAAACCGGCGTCCATGCAGTGCAGCCTTGAGCTGGCGGAATAAAAAGTAGTCGCTATGTGCCAGATCTTGAGTGTAGGGGGGATGGTAAAGCTCCTCGATTCCGCACTCGCGCAGGGCAGCTTGTGCAACTCTGGCATTGGGGACAGGAGCATTATCGTGGAGGAGCAGGACACCGCATGTGAACTTGCCGCACCGCTTCTGATCGATGCACTTCTTCAACCCAGCCAGTTCCTCGGCGTAATATCGGCCTGTGATGGTCCTTCCACAAAGCGCATAGTCCACCATCAACACTCCTTCAGAATCTCAGAAGATGGTGGCCATGATATTCCCGGCTGAGGGTTGGGTCTAGAATATGATGGGGGTCGGAGAGCCCCTTTGCTTCCAGGCCATGCTTTCGAGCTTGTTCTCGGGATCCCAGTAATGACCCACGTTTTATCACATGTCCCTATGCGTGACTCGATTCCGGCAGATTCTTGATTGTACAGGAGAAGCAGCTTCTCTGAACTTTGACGACGTTGAAGTCTATCATGGGGCGTGAGGTTTCTAGGGATCCAACGGGCAGAGACCTTGGACATGGCTAAATTGTCGTGGATGATGTTGATAACACTTCCATGTGCTATTCCAAGTTCTCGCTCGAATTCTTCGACCTTCACCCGTCAATTTTTGAGGATAATCCTCTCCACACGGGCCACATTGTCCTCGTTGGTCACGTCTGATGGATGTCCTGGACAGGGTCATCTTCAAGGGACTAACGATCATGGAGGAACTCCCTATTCCACCAGGCAATGGTTGCATAGGAAGGGGTGGTGTCGGTGTACACTGCAACCATGCGTTCATGGATCTCTCTTGGATTCTTGCCTTTCTTGGTCAAAAGTTTGATCACTTCGTGGTGCTCAACCTTCTCCATTGTCGAAAATTTGTGACTGACGATCTGCAATCAGCTACTGCTTTTTAAATAGAGGAGGCAGGAGAGTGCGGCTGCAGTTCCTGACTTGTCATAACTTCTCCTAACACACCCCAAAACAGCCATCCCCCTTCTTCCTTTTTGTCCTACGATTCGAAAAATTATTTACCCCCCCTAGTATATACCCTATTATCCAAAATGCGAAGGAGTCTTTGTACTACTCCTTATACTTCGTTAGACATGTGTCCTGAATGCGTTTATTGACTCAGATTCCTTAGAGGTTGGCTGCAGAGGGATTGGAATGAACTTTGCCAGCAAGCAACCCAAAGGAAGTTAGATACACAACAATATGAAAATAAAGTTTTATGAACGCTAAACAAGAATATATATATATATATATATATATATATATATATATATATATATATATATATATATACAAATGTGCTTTGAGAGATAAATTAATAAGTGAATCTCGGATATCTCACTTGGCTTGAAAATTACTATTCACCATACAAGTCCCTATAAACTTGTAATGCTGGTAAGCTTCGCGGTAAAGTCGGGGAATGTGAAAGGGAAGGGTTACTCTAGAACCTCATGTTTGGGTGGCGTTGGTGAGTGAAGGTGGTGAGGTAAGGATGGAATCGATGAGGTAGGTTCTCCAGGGACCGACATGAGCACACAATTCCTTCAAGATTCTTGCTGGAAGAAGGCGGTGACAGGAGCTTCTTGTTACAGAAGGCCCCACGCTCGTGAACTTGGAGGAATCTTGGGTGCCTCAGTGAGGGGGAGATGGGTAGGGGGCGAAGTGATCTATCGACGCGTAGGGTCACGGAGAAAAGCCGAGATGTAGATTTCTTGCTTAGGGAACCAGAGTGAGGCTGTTTGTAGCTTCAGCTCTTACACGTGAGTACGAGCTTGGGTCCGCACTTCCTTGCAGACCAACAGGGTAAGGAGCCTCCCTAACTGCGCTTGATCTCCTCTCTGAAGACTTGATGCTTCAACGAATTACCACTAAACCGATAGATGGCAATTCCTGAGGCGCCAGACGCTGTGCAAGATCTACTACTGAGAGTTAAAAGAATTCGTCTTTTATACTCGATACTCGGGAGAGATTCTCAGGGCGCCGGAAGTAGAGTAAAGGTCGAGCTACTCCATTTCGTCCTTTCAGAAATTCCGGCAACTATTGGAAGCAAAGATGGGCTCCCATTCATCGATAAACAGGCCGGAAAAGAGCTCGGTGGTTAACTGAAATGGCCGACGGTTTCTTCCGGCTGACGACTACCACATATTGAGCTGGAAGGAAAAGAGTTGATAAGCAGCCCGCCTGGAAGGAAGGTGGGCAAAACTTGGGAGCATTATGCTATTCTCTTGCAGTTAATTAATGGCAGATAGTCGTTCAAGCTTAGTTGAAAGATGCTACAGAAATAAAGTTTAATAACAAAAAAGAAGAAATATCAACTATATATAGAAGAGGTTTAAGTCAGATTTGGGATCAATTAAATGACAGACGCATTTGGCGTTGGCAAAGGGGCAAATCTAAGGGATTAAATTGGTTAATAACCTGACTCGGATCAAAGTAGTAAAAGGGGCAGCACTAAGTCGCAATGTAAACAATAACAATTGGATTGGGGAGACCGGAATATAATGAGGTCCGCAGCGTCGAAGTCTTGCACGGAATTAGCGTCGAGGGGGAGGAAACTCAGGAAGACGAGGAGGCAACCAGGGAATATGTTTTACCTCGGAAGTTCTTGATTGAGGAGGGAAGTACTGGTTCTACCATGGGATGCTAATGAAGGACGACTCGTTTTACCTTAGGGTTCTCAATGAGGCAGTACTGGCGCGAATACACGGAAGAACAGCCGTTGTAATAGAGCTGCCAATTGATGGGGCGAGGTACATGGCGGAGAGATTCTAGCCGTCGGTACCCGAATAATCTAGGAATGATCTGATTGGGGAACTTAATTTGTCTTCGTGTGCGGGCGTGCTGTACTGCCTGTCTAGTGGAAAATCTCCGGTTATATAGGTAGTGGGTGGGCGGCGAAATTGCCTTAGGCACGGTGTGCTCTCCTGAGATGAGAAGTCGCCAGCTTTAGCTGTAGAGTGTGGGAAGGGGGGGGGGGAGATAAGGCCGATAGAATAGCCGTTCGGGTTCTCTCTCGTTTCCCGAGTAGGGGAGGCGAGCTTATTCGCTTCGGGCGCAAGAAACAGGCCTCACAAGATAACCACAGTTGGGTTGATAAAGTAATGTTCACCCGACTCTTTCCTTGCTTCTCACGCTTTTTGTTCCAGGGTTAAGGCCACGTGGTTCTTCTAAGGTTTTAAGGTGAACCTCGGATCATATTCAACTCTATTCCTTGACACTCAGTATGGAAACTACTATTGAAATAAACAAACAGCTAAAAGGATGAATGCATGCAGAAGAGACTTGTTACGCTTCTATTTACAGGAATTTGTTCTGTGAAAAACAGAAGCAAAATTTAATCCCTCTTTTGTGATGCAATAGCCGAACAATATGTTTGTAACTAAGATTTAATTTATTTTTAATATATATGCTTACCATTTTAATTGTATTTTTCAAAAGGACAAAATTGGGATTGGTGTAGAGTGACCCCACACCTGACACCAGAATTATATAATGTTCGTCGTAGATCGAACGTCCATGCTAGCCTAGAATGGAGTCTGCGGGGACGCAGGAAGGGAGCATGCAGGAAACTGGGATATAGATCCGAGTACGTGGATTAAATAATCAAACTAGAGTGCGGTTGGCCTAAATAATCAATTCTTTAAGGTTCTTGGTTTAGAGAAACTGATTGTAGAAAAATAACTTTACAGTATACAAAGAAAATATTATTAGCAAAAGTAAATAAATGACAATAAACTGGGAGCAGGGGTACAAATAACTCGACGAAGACGAGAGTCGGAGAGAGAATGTACGTTGATTGCTTCCAGGGAAAGAGGGAGAGTGAAAATGACGGGGAGAATTACGTAAAGCATAATTGACTGGAGGCTTGGGAAACGACGAGGAAGCGGGGTACTGCAAAGTTCCACTTATAAAATTCCTTCTTCTTTAACCTCTCTGAAAAATGAACGAGAAAGCACCCCAGATGATAGCCGAGTGATAGATGCCTGTCCGTGTCTATCGTCTGTCGGGCAGGAACTCTGGCCTTAGGTACGAGCGAGGCCAGGAAGTGAGGTGATTCGTTGCGTCCGTAGCTGGAAGCCGTTGGGAGGCAGAGCAGGGCGTACTATATTGTACGTGGCTGCTAACTAAGACGGGGCTGTATGGTACTAATTTCTCAAAGTTTTTCCGCGGCCGTGCGAAATTCTCGAGGTGGCTCCTTGGGTTCAACTGACCCGACTATTCTTGATAAGAGCGCCGGGGTCATTCGACCGTGCGAAATTATCACTGATCCCTTGGGGCTTTCTGGGCGTGCAGTTGAATCTTTTCTCTGGTACCACGGGTAGACGATGAGTTCTAGGGGGGATGGGTAATCTTTCTCTTTCAGGGACCCTCATTCTTCAAATGGAAATAACTAGCACCCGTATCGTTTACAAGGGTAAAATGGGACAGCTATGTTTCCAAAGCTCCGGTAAATATAATAGATTTATATGTAATATGCTAGACTGAATAAGTATTCGATGCTCTTCTCCGATAATTGATCAAGAAAAGATTATTATGGATGTTATTATCACATAATAGAATCAAGCAGCTTAATGTGGTCTGTTTTCCAACCAGGATGAGAGATATAAGTTAAGATTTGAAGGGCTATGCCTTTGAGATCGGTTTCTCCACACGCAATGTTAATGCCATTTTAAAATAATTATGTAGTTATGCAATGAATTAAACGGAGACAAAATAAATGAGAATCGACAGGGCAGTTTATTTATTTGCTCAAATATACTGACTTAATCCATAACGAGAATTTATATCACATATTAAGGAAAATCCCTTTAGGAAAAAATCCACTACTGCATTTTCATAAAAATATCAAGAAACTTTTAATGGATAATGCCAAATATGTAATCCCCTTTACTGCGATTTGAATCCATGACGGTAAAAGTTGGGTAATTTAGCTTTATCAAGGGGCTAATCCAGAAAGGAGTTCGAATCTATAGTAGGTTTTTGTGTTCTGTGAATCAAATTTTAAATCTAAAACATTTTTTTTTTATTAGAGTTATAATTTTACACTATAGAATAAGTAAAATGCACTTAATTCTGGAGAAACTATTGAAAATAAAAATTAATAAGCTGTCCTAGATTGCGAGGTCGACAAAATATAGACTTTGT